>BSBK01001373.1:1222814-2445628 GCA_027943335.1 Chamaecyparis obtusa | reverse complement strand
ACCACAGTCGATATATGTTTTGCATTGGTTACAAGTTACAAGTTACAATAACTATCGCATGATAGTTATCGTAACACATATATTAATATGTGTTACGATAACTATCATGCTATAGTTATCGTAAAACTAAGCACCATGTTATGTTAACAATGCCAAACTTATATCAAGTAAAACATCGCAACACTATGTTATGAAACGACATGTCTATGTAAAGACATGACTATTATGTTCTATATACATATGCATTCGTATGTGCTGTGGAAACATATCAATAATAGTGTTCATATTACTACCATGACTTATATGAAGTGCATATATATATATATATATATATATATATATATATATATATATATATATATATATATATATTTGCATATATAATTCAGAAAATACATAAAATATAATAGATGTGAATAATTCAAATAACAATATTAAATTCTCTTTAATAAAAGATATCTATTCCTAACAATTTTATGACTACATGGTTGTTACAATTCTGACACTATTTTGATTCATCAGTCTACCAAGGTTTTGATGAGATTGTTCCTTGGGATATCAATAATTCTTTCTTTTTACAACCTGACATGTTCTTTCTATTATGTCTTTCTTGGTGAAATGCTTTGACAGTTACTTATGAAATGATTATTTTATAGAGGTCTTATTTATATTGTTTGGTACCTAAATGTTGTTGGAATTCCGGTGAGTTCTAGGTTGTTAGATTGTACATTTATATGATATAGACATTTGGACTATGCCACAGATCCTAGAAGGACTCCATTGTGAATTCCATCATGAAAAGTAAACAATGAATTTATTAATGTCCATATAGAGATTCTTGATGTTGATGTTGATGTGAGATTCTTTTCTTATGCTCCAAACACTTTTTTTTGTGTTTTCCTTGATTTGATGAATTTACGAAGAATCTTTTACGGTAATTGGATTTGATTCTCTTTTGGTTTTTGAGTTGGAGCATTAGGGGAGGTTAGCTAGAAGCATATTTGGGAAGCAACTCACAATAGGGTTCGGGGCCCTAAATTTTTCATCTCGGGTAACCTATTGTGGGTTGTGAAATTAAGTGATAACCTAATAAAAATTAATTTGGGAGAATATTAAAAAGATTATGATTGGTGCCTTGCCCATGCCTTGAGCGCTAGCACAGGCTAAGGATGGGAGTGGGAGATGATGTCTGTCTATCCGTGGGACATATTGAGCTGACATAATAAATTTTCCTTATCCACATGAAAGATTATTTGGTTACACATAAGTTCTCACTTGGGGGTTGGGGCCAATGACTGTCTAGGGTAACCTAGGGGAAGGGCTATGTGATGACACTTCTCTCTATGTGTCCCAGGTTTCTTCTGTAGATTTTGTAATTTATTTTGGTATTTGTTAGTTTCATCTCTATTTTTGTTTCCATAAACCCTTGTGTTACCATTCTTATACCCTCTTGTTTTAGATGTCTATATCCTCAACATGATGGGATGGGCTTTCGGTTTCCACACGGTTGGGTGTTAGTGATTCTTATACCATTGCGGTTCAATGTTCATGTTCATGATTTTGGATAGTTCTTGGTTGTTGCTACCATATCTTCTACTTGGAGACACTTTTATGTTGTACCATGAGTTGTAATTTTATATTGTATTATGTGATATATTGAGACATCGCTACGAGAAAATATGTAAATGCATATCTGTAAATTGTAATTATGATTCATTTATGTAATTATTGTAAACATGTATAGAGAAATTGTAAACCTATGGATGACATTGATGTAATAGTTAGGATCTTTTACTATATGCCATTGTATTTGATAAATATAATGTATATTTCATCTACTTCATAATAATTGTACCTTTCCTTTATGTCAATGAAAGTCCTAGGAACATTTGACTTTGGATTTAAAATAAACATAAATTTAACCACATGAGTATGGTCTTAGTTAACTTATTAAAGTAATTAATGTCATTTAAGTAGAGACATCATAGGAACCCTAGAGGATGTAGATTAAATCTAGAGTTGCATTACTAAATGATAAAAATGTAATAACGATGTTAGTGTCAAACAAAAAGTTGATCTATTAGTGTAATCGTTAGTTGTACTTGTATATATATTTCATATCAAAAAAATGTATTGCATTTTATTTAGGTATAGTTTATACTTTATTCTCATGGGTTCCTCGATAGGATCTTACACCCCACAAACAATTTATCACTCAATAATGTTGCACATAAACTTGATGGAAGTACGAAAATAAAAAATTACATGAAGGTTTCTCATTATTTTAAGGGGAGTACCAACGATGGTGTTTATGAGCCCAAAACAAATTGCTAGCTTTTCACTGTGGTAAGTAAGACAATGTTCCTTTTAATCCATCTCAATTTTATGAAGCACATAGTTTGTATCAAGCATGTACCCTACCTTCTTCATTTATTCTATCAATTTTGCTAACTTTGAATAGATTTCTTCCATTTATGGGTTCAAGGGATCTCCAACCATGAATAAGTGTACCTTATTTTTCACTTCAATCCACCTACACCTTGCATCCTTTTTGACTCCACTATCTCTCATCGGTTTCCTCACTTTTGCTACTTCATTCCATTTGCCTACTGTGACATAGATATTAACTAGTATAATGTACAACATGGGGTCTTGTAGATCCATCTCAAATATATGATTTTCAACTTGGGCTCCAAGATCTGAGTTGTGATGGATGACATAGACACCAAGTAAGGCCCTCCACACAACTATATTGGGAGAAACTAGAATTTATTTGATTAGAATCTCTGCATCATTAGTTACCCTACCCGGCCAAGAAGACCAAGCATGCAAGTATAATGATCCATTCTTCGTATGATTCCATTATCTTGATTCATAGAATTGAAGCATTCATAGCATCTATCAACTATACCAACATGTGGACAAGAAGAGAGAACAACATAATCCGGCTTTACACATTGCCAATTGTGTTTTCTTTGAACATTGCTAAAACTATTTCAACCAATATACTTCTTTACAAATCATTTGATAAGATGACAAGTCTTTGAGGCATTTTGTTACACAAGAATCATCTGATGTGCATGGGATTGGAATATTGACTCATCATCTGGAAATATGTGCCTATCATAAAGGAGGAAGACCTTGAGACACTTACTACTACTGAACAAGAAAGAAAATGGTTTGTGTGTAATGTTGTTACAAAGGAAGATTTGGTTAATACATTATCTGATGATGAATTTACAGAGGTCAAAGATCTAACACAGGGAAGTGAGATCTAGAAAAGACTAATTGCACTTTATGAAGGAGATTAATACACTAAGAAAGAAAAGTTATAGAATTGGAGAACAAATATGCAAATAATACAAATGAAGGATGATGAAACAATAAGGATGTATATTCAGAGAGTATATGAATGTGTGATTGGAATCATAAAAAATGGAAGTACTTATACAGAATATGAAGTCATAGAAAAGATGTTGAGATCTGTGACTCCTGCCTACAAACCCAAAGTTATTTCCTTGGAGGAGACTATACCACAATATAAAGATTTCACCAGAGAAATGTTAGTGGCTAAGCTAACTACATTTGAGACCGCAAAGCTAAAGGATGCAATACCTAAGGTGGAGACAACATTTAAGGATACTGTTCAAAGAATTGGATCTGTTGGTGCTGGATCTAGTAGAGTGAACAAGCACAATGAAGATCTTGGAGAATATGTTGAAGAATGGGAAGAGATTCAAAGGATAGATAATCAAGTGGATGAGAAAATCACAGTCTTGATCACTAGGAGAGAAATGAAAGGTAAAGGTAAGTTTGAAGGAAAGTTACCTTTGAAATAGTTTAACTACAATAAGGTTGGTCATTTTGCATCTAGATGTCACCTAGAGTACCTAAGAATAGGCCTAAATATGGAAAGTACAAGAATGATAAGGAATGCTATTATTCTAGCGATGGATTTGAAGATTTAGATGATGAATTCAATGATGTTTTTGGTTTTGTTTCTACCAAAGAAGAGGATCATCTTCACGAAGAAAAATCCTTAGTTTCTCATGTTGATAGGAAAAATGATTGGATTCTTGATAGTGAATGTTCACATCATATGACTGGTGACAAGGATAGATTATTTAGCTAAAGAAGTTTGATGGTGGAGTTGTAAAGTTTGGTGATAATACTCCTAGAATGATTGTTGGTAAAGGATCAATTAATTTAGATGTAAAGACTAACACTGATGATGTATTTTTTGTGGATGGCTTGAAACATAACTTGTTGAGTGTTTGAAAACTTTTAGATAAGGGTTATCATTTGGAATTTAGAGATGGTCATTTATCTATTAGAGGAGCTAATGGAGAGTTGATCGCATCTGGTACTAAGACCAGAGATAATATATTTTAGTTGAACTCTATTGAGGTCATTTTTTTGTTGCAAATATTTATGAAAATTGGTTATGGCATAGAAGGTTTTGTCATATCAAATTTGACAACATGGTAAAATCATCTAACAATAATGCTATTAGAGATCTACCTAAGATTGTGAAACCTGCTAACACTACGTGTAGAGAATGTGTTTTGGGAAAGTAGACAAGATGCAGTTTTGCAAGCAAAGGATATTCAACAAATGGAAAATTGGAGTTGATTCATATAGATCTTTGTGGACCTAGTTAAACTAGGTCATACTTTGGAGACATGTACTTTATCATATTCGTTGATGATTACTCTAGAATGATGTGGGTTGGATTTCTTAGAGAAAAATCAGAAGCATTTGAAACTTTCAAGTTTTATAAGGAAAAAGTTGAGAATGAGACAGACTTGAAGATTAAGTGTTTGAGATCAAACAGAGGTGGAGAGTTCACTTCACATGAATTCAATAATATTTGTGAGAAGCATGGTATTATGAGTCATACTTATGCACCTAGGAAACCATAATAAAATGGAGTTGCTGAAAGAAGAAACATAATAGTTCTTGATGTGGTAAGAACCATGTGGATAGAAGGAAAAGTTCCACATATGCATTGGAGAGAAGCAGTCAATACAATAGTTGTAGACTAGGATTTGAGCGTGCACCTAAACCTGTTTTGAAGGCCAAAGACAAACAAACGTCATAGCATATTATCAAATCAAATTTAATGGTAAACAAACTAAAATCAAAGCCACCTCAGTTTAAGCCTAAAACGGATGCACCCATGCACCGTTTGATATGCTTGGATATAAATGGATGTGGGTGTGCAAACTCAAGCACTTGGAGCATGCAAAATAGGATGATTTGAAGTTGATGAAGACCCAAAATGAAACAAAATAGGTATGAGGAACCTATTTTGCCTCAAAAGCCTCAAGAACACACAAATATGTAAAGCTAAAAGATGAACTAAGATTGATAAGAAATGAATCTATGTTAATCCATTTAAGCTAATTTAGATATGATTTAAGCTTGAAAATGATCTAAAATGATGAACTTATGCTTATGCTAAAATGAAAATGGCATTATAACTTTGCTATTGAGTTTGAGAGTTGAGAGATGATTTGCCTTAGGAAGTGAGGGTATTTATAGGATTTCTAAAGGCTTGGGGTAGGAGGAATGAATGGCCAGGATTGAAATCCTTAAGAGAGGCCAAGATTCACTCAAAGGGAAGCACATGGATTGTGCTAGTTCTCAGCCAATCAGGAGGTGACACATGTCACAAGGTGAGTGGATGAAGGGAAGGGCAAAGAGGAGTCAACAAAGGGGGCTCCAAGCTCATAACTCTCCAAATAAATGCTTGTAAGAGCAATGAATGGGCTTTAAGAGGCTTTGAAGACTTTGGGGAAGCAATAAATGCTTTGTGGTTGAGATATTTGGAAGGAAAGACTTTGCCTTGGTTTAGGAAAGTCTTAAGCTTGGTTAGGATTGCACAAAGGTTTAAGGGTAGGATTAGGATTAGATTAGGACAAAAAAAAAGGATTAGGATGGGTGAAGAGGGTGGATTTGAGAAGATTCTAGAAGAGTCTAGATTTCTCCTTAGTTTCATGGAATAAAAGTTATTCATTCCAAAAGCTTAAGTTTTAGGAATATTTATTAAAATATTTTCAATAAATATGCAAATTAAATATTTAACCTTAATTAAATATTTAACCTTGGGATTAGGGTTAGAAAAGATGGGATTAGCCTTTTAATCGAAATTAAGAAGGGATTAGAAGATTTTGGAAGAGGTTAGTGGTCTTAAGGAAATTGGCCAAGTTTGGGATAAAAAATAAATTAAAAATAAATTAATTTATTTTTGAAGTTTTTGGTCAATTTATTAATTAAATAATTAATAAATTAGGGATAATGTCCAAATGACATTTTTAGGCTAGATTCCTTAATTAAAGATTTTTAATTAAGAGAGAGGGATTTAATGCCATAAAAATAAATAAATTAATTAAATAATTAATTAATTAATAAATGATGATGTCATCAAGGATTTTCAGAAAACAAAAATAATTTATTTTCTGAAGGATTTTTCGGTGTCTACATTTTGCCCCTCTTTGATGCGATGCCGCAAGTGGCATGGCGTCAAAGACAAGAAAATAAGATGCCGAGGCTAGAATCAGAAGAAGAGGGTATGACGCCTGGGTGGACTAGGAGAAAGAGAGATACATGCCCCGGTGGGACAAAATCATGAAAGATGCACCCAATGGGACAAGGAGAAAGAGGGATTACGCCCTGGGACAGAGTGTGCCCGGCGGGACGAGGAAGGAAGGGCCTAGGAAGAAAGGGGAGATAAATAACCTCACTTCTAAGAACAAATATGGATGATATGCAAGATGAGATGGAAATGCAAGATGCAAGATGCAGCTGTATGCAAAGATGCAAGATTAATCTATATGATAAATGCAAGGGACCAGATAGCTCCAAGTGCAAATGGGAGTGCACAACCTAGATTTAATATAGCTATGTTAGAGACCTGCCAAGGATACTGGGATCACGAGGCCTGTCAATAACGTCACAGAGGACTGACGAGGACTGATGCTAAACAAACACACAGGGTTTCCCCAACATCACACATGAAGCGCAGAGGTGACATGGTGAAACTGATGCTGAAGGAACCACAAACACACAACTGACTCACAGGCAGAAGTGAAAGATCAAAAGACCTTGCCCCAGATTATCCGCACACGCAGCACACCGTGATATAATGAATCGTGGTGACCCTGGTGGGATAAAAAGAAGCCAAAAAGATTAACAAGACCCAAAGGACAAAAATCCAAGATCAAAATGATAACTCCAAAAAGACATCCTTTGCCAAGGAGAGATTAGGTTCGATTGATGGTGGGAAGATTGGTCAGACAAGAGGAACGATATATCCTCAAGGACCAGGATGGAAGATTAGGTCAGACAGGAGGAACGATATATCCTCAAGGACCCATGGGTGGTGAGAGAATAAGTGTAGTTGTTTGCTGGCAAAAGCTGAAGTTCAAGGAATAATCAGGACGAGCAAGGATAAGTCGACAATTGATGTTGCTGAAGCACAAGGCCCGAGTGGGACTACAAATTTTCTGAGGCTGGGGATGGGACAAGATATTTGATTAAATGTTGCTGCAGGACGGACAAAGGCTATGTACAACAAGGAGGAATGATATGCACAAGGGATATGTACAGAAGCTCAGGATTGGGGATAGGAAGATCACACTCAGCGGGACTCTCACTAGGACGGAGACAAGAAGGATAAATACAGGGAGGAAAGCGCTGTACAGGAAAGGGAAAGGGATATGGTACAAGATATGGTACAAAGCTTTGGAATAGGATATGGATTGCAGATGGGTTGGAGGAAGATGGAAGCTGAATGCTTGGAAGATAGGGGAGATGGAACTGCTGGGAGATCTGTTATGGATGGAGGAAGAGGACGGTAGCTGAAAGGACAACTGAATAGATAAATAGCTCAGTTTACTATGTTGGCACCTGTTTGCCAGGTTTTCACCAACATACTTGTCCAAGGTGCTTGAATTGCCAAGTTTTCACCGTTTGGACGATTATTTTCTCTTTCTCTTTTCTTTTTTGCTTTTTTGCTTTTTTTGCTTTTTTTGCTTTTTTGAATGTTTTTGGATTTTCTGATATATGCAGGATCAGGTTCAGGCATAGAACCTCTTTAGATGGATGATGTTGATAGGATCATTCAAGGGCTCGCCTTCTGGTGTTGATAGCTGATAGGCTTCGGAGCCGAAGGATGCGGTGACAACATAGGGGCCCAACCAAGTAGGCTCAAACTTGCCTTTCTTTTCTCTATTTGCTAGGACCTTCTGATTTTCTTTAAGAACCATGTCACTGACTTGGAATTGTCTAGGATGGACCTTTTTGTTATAACTCCTTTTGAGTCGATTTTGGTATGCCACCAGGTGATCGTAAGCTTGCTGTCTCTTTTCATCTAGTAGATCTAGCTGTGTGAGCCGGGCCACACGATAGTCTTCATCAGTTGTATAGTTCTTCATGGAGACGCGCAAGGATGGGAGCTCAACCTCGATCGGTAGAACAGCTTCAGCACCATATACAAGGGAGTATGGGGTGGTGCCTGTGGGAGTGTGATAAGAAGTGCGGTAGGCCCAAAGGACAGGATTAATTTGGAGGTGCCAGTCATGACCAGAATCATTGAAAACCTTCTTGAGGATTTTCAAGATAGTTTTGTTAGTTGCCTCAGCTTGGCCATTTCCTTGAGGGAAATATGGACTGGAGAAATGGTGATGGATGTGGAGTCTGGCACATAGATCATCCACATGCTGGTTTTCAAAAGGTGTGCCATGGTCTGTGAAAATGGTAGATGGTATGCCGAAGCGGCAGATGATATGATAGAGGATGAACTTGGATATTTGGATGCCAGTGGTTAGGGTAAGTGGAATCGCTTCAACCCATTTGGTAAAGTACTCTGTGGATGTTATGATATACTTGTGTCCATCCGAAGAGAGGGGGGTGATCAAGCCAACGAGGTCGAGGCCCCAACATGAAAAAGGCCACGGTGGTGCAATAGGCTGTAGATCTTGTGCTGGTGCATGTATCAAATTGGCATGCTATTGACATGGGAGACATTTCTTGACAAATTCACACGCATCATGTTCCATTGTTGGCCAATAATATCCAACTCTAAGCAGCTGCTTTGCTAGAACCATGCCACTCGTGTGGGCACCGCAAATTCTAGCGTGAACTTCTTGTAAGGCCAGGACAGCCTCATTTGAATCTAAACATCTAGATAGGACATTGTGATACCCGCGATGATATAGGGTGTTGGCTACAAGAGTGTAGCGGGAAGCTCTGTGAATAAGGTTTTGGCATTGGTTATTGGTGAGATGGGGAGATATGATACCATTTTTTAGATATGCATGGATGTCGTGGTACCATGGGGATTGAGGACCAACCAAGACACACACCATGTCTGCATCGACGTTCTCATAAGCTGGTAAATGTAGCTGCTCGACTAGAAATTCATACTGTGATGCGTCTCGTGGTATTTCCAATAAGGATCTGATGGTTGCCATTGCATCTACTACTTTGTTTTGAAGCCTTGGGATCTGATTGAATTGTAGATGTAGGAAATGCTCTTTCAGTTTATCGACCAGTTGCTTGTAGGGTAGCAATTTGTCATCCTTTGTCTGATACTCATCAAGGACTTGCTTGATAATGAGCTGTGAATCTCCAAAGACTTGTAGTTCTGTGATGTTCCATTGGATAGCTGTTCTGAGACCTGAGATGAGTGCCTCATATTCTGCAATGTTATTGGTACAGGGGAATCCCAACTTGAATGATTTTGGAATATAGTCACCTTGAGGTGTGACGAATAGGATTCCTGCGCCAGAGCTATGGGATGTGTTGGAACCATCAAAGTATAGTTTCCACATGGGCTGCTCTTCAATCATGTTGATCGGGGAATTCCATGATTAGTGGATAGGCATCCACCAGTGGTGCTTTTGCTAGTTGATCAGCAATGACTTGCCCTTTGATTTCTTTACGATCTACATACTGAATGTCAAATTCGCTGAGTAACATGACCCATTTTGCCATACGGCCTGTGAGGGTTGTCCTTGATAACAGATACTTAAGAGGGTCCACCTTTGATATGAGCTTGATTGTGTGGCTAAGCATGTAATGTCTAAGTTTTTGAGTGGCAAAGACCACTGCTAGGCATGCTTTCTCCATGGGTGAAGAGTTAAGCTCATAGCCCACAAGAGTGCGACTGATGTAGTAGACAGCTCGTTCTCTATTTTCATCATCATGCTGTGCTAGGAGTGCCCCTAGTGCTGTAGTTGTTGTTGAGATGTAAAGGATGAGTGGGCATCTTGGAACTGGTGGTACAAGGATCGGAGCGTTAGCTAGATACTCTTTGAGCTTATCAAAGCTTCTTTGACATATGGGATCCCACTTGAAGTTGGTGTCTTTGCATAAGAGATGTGAGAAGGGTTGGCACTTGTCTGCTAGTTGAGAGATGAATCGCCGAACTGATTGAAGCTTGCCCTATAGGCTTCTGAGCTGTTTGAGATTTCTTGGTGGAGGCATCTTCGTTATTGCTTTTACCTTTTTAGGATCGATCTCTATGCCTCGTCTAGAGACGATGAAACCTAGAAGCTTGCCAGATGTAACACCAAAGACACATTTCTTAGGATTAAGCTTTAAGCCATAATGATTCAGATGATCAAATACACGCTCTAGGATGTTGAGGTGCTCGTCTCTTGTTTTGGATTTTGCAAGGATATCATCCACATAGTCCTCAAGGATCTTGTGGATCATGTCATGGAAAATGGCTGTCATTGCTTGCTGATATGTTGCTCCTGCATTCTTTAGCCCAAATGGCATCATGTTGTAGCAAAAGGTACCCCATGGGGTTGTGAATGCTGTTTTATGTTGATCTGCTTCTGCTATATGAATTTGGTTGTATCCTGAAAAGCCATCCATTAATGATAACATCTCATGACCTGCTGTGAGGTCTACAAGCATGTCTATGTTTGGCAATGGGAAGTCATCCTTAGGGCATGCCTTGTTCAAGTCCCTGAAATCAGTACAGATTCTGATGTCGCCAGAAGGCTTTGTGACTGGCACCATGTTAGAGATCCACTCTGAATAATCTATTGCTCTGATGATCTTAGCTTGGAGGAGCTTCTCAAGCTCTGCTTTGATGAGCAATGCTACCTTTGGATGAATTTTCCTTAGCTTCTGCTTCACTGGCTTGATATTTGGATCTACTGATAGATGATGAACAACAAGGTTTGGATCAAGCCCAGGCATGTGGGCGTATGACCATGCAAAGTTGATGATGGATTCCTTGAGCAAGGCACTGAGAGCCATTTCTTCTCCTTCTGTTAGGTTGACTGCAATGTAGGTGATCTTTGGACATTCTTCTGTTCCCAAGTTGATTGGCTTGGTCTCCTCTATGATGATCGGCGACTGCTCTGGTCTATAATCTTGGATTGGGGGAAGAGGCAAGGCTTCATCTTCTAGCACCTGAATTGCCAGGTTTTCACTAGAAGATACACCCTTTGTTTTTACTATTTTGGAATCAGAATGTGCCCCAGAAGGGTTTTCACATAAAGACTCATGATGTTCTTTTTCTATTTCATTTTTGCGACTAAAGCTTGCCTCTTCCTGAAAATATCCTTCTGGGTGAAGCTGATAGACAGAGGTTGATGTTGGATCCTGATTGCTTGCTGGACCTGATGCCCCCATGAATTCTAGGAGTGCTTGTGCGCTTTGGAACTCGTCGATGTGTGCGATGCTTGGTTGGTCCCAATCTATGAGGTCGGGGTTGGTGAGGGGAAGATCTATGAGGTTAATGGAGAGTTGTTGGAGAACAGAAGTCTCCAGGAGGGTGTTGTCGGCAAAGATATCATCGTAGGATCAGATGTCTTTCTCTTCGGGGATGTCTTCGATTTCCACAAGGTCATCCTAGCTATTCGAAAAGTTTACATTGGTCATGTTAGTGCCCGCAGTTGTGGTATTGGGCTCTTGTTCAAGCAGGCGAGAGGTATTAAAGCCAAGTCCTTGCTGTTCTGGATTTTGGGATGGTATGATAGGAAACAAATTTCCATCCTCTTGTGGTCCTAGACCACCACCTTGATAGTTATAGTGTTCTGTGACATTTTTGTAGGGAATTGGGTATTTCTCTTTGAAGTACTCAAGAAGTTGGGTGTCACGTGATGGGGGATCTTTGTATAACCATTTTTTAATATCTGGATCCATCTATTTGCTGTTTATGTTGCCATGGGATTCAAAAGTCATGTTTCTGATTTGCTTGAGCTTATAATGTTCCTCAACAGGCTTGTTTTGACAACTTGGGCGCCCTTGAGTATGTGGATCACGTGGAAGAGCTCCTACATTAAATGCATCACTGAGGCTGTATTCACCACAACCCTGGTTGTTGATCTTGACGGATGATAAGGTGGAAGAAAGGATGGTCTCTGGATCACGATGGGATCGGGATGAGCTAGCAATAGAAGTACCAATATCGGTTCCAGGACAATGAGTAGAATGAGGGAAAGATGCTTCCATCGCAAGGCAGTATGTGAAGGGGTTAGGGTCAGCATGGATGGTAACCTCAGTGCCTTGATGTGGAAACTTGATGCACTGATGGTAAGTAGATGGTACAGCCTTAATGGAATGGATCCATGGACGACCGAGGAGGATATTGAACGGTAGGTCAAGATCAACAACGTGGCAGAGAGTATCTTGCGTTGCTGGGCCTAGCTGGATAGGCAAAGTTATAGTACCTTTAGAGGTACACTCCAAGTTATCATATGCTTTGATAGTGATTTGCTCATGTTGTATGTCAGCCTCCGTGAACCCGATCTTCTTGATGAATTTTAATGTGCACAAGTTGAGGGCTGAGCCATTATCCACTAGAACTCGTTTGATGGCGAAATCCCTGACCATGACAGCAATGCGGAGAGGGAGAGTATGGTCAGGAGTGACATCTGGTATATCAGATTCTTTGAAGGACAAGGCACATGCTACTGATAGGTGTCCCACAAGAGTTTCAAACTGAGTTGTGTTAATGTTCGTGGGGACATGACCTTCTTTTAGAGCTTTGTCCAGGATCTCCTGATGGATGGGTGATGTGCGGAGCAAATCCAAGATAGATATTTGGGCTGGCATGTTCCCAAGATGCTCTATGATATTGTATTGTGCACTTGGTGCATTATGCTATGTTGCGCATGCATTTGATGCTAGCCTGGTGTTAGACTATGCTGTGGATACAGTAGATGTTGGCCTTGGAGGAGCAGCTGATCTCGGAGGAGCACCGGCAATAGTTATCCTACCACTGCGGGTAGTTGCAGCACATTGTCGATCCGGCCCTTTGACATGGATGGTATTGATGGTGGGCTCATCTTGGATGGGCTCAACTTGAGTTATGCATTCGACATACTTGTCATAGTTGATGTAGGCCACTGTGTGATCTTCTTGCTTGCCTTTGCCATGATTTTGGGGCTGATTGGCGTTGGCTTGATTCTTCCCGGTATCGTGTTGAGGGAACACATTTTGATATATTTGCAAACCGGCGTTGGGTGAAGCTTGAGATGGTGCATCGACTTGGATCTCCTTACGATCAATGAGATCCTGGATGTAGTGCTTAAGCCGCATGCACTTCAATGTTGTGTGCCCCTTCACACGATGGTAATCACAGTATTCATGTTCTTTATACCAATCAGACTTTGGTGCGTTGTCATCCTTCTGTGGGATGGGTGGATATGTGATCATATTTGCCTTGGCTAGCTGATAAAAGATCTGATCCAGAGGCTCACCCAAAGGTGTGAAAGTCCTCTTTGGATTGTTCTGATTGTTGGGTTTGTTCTACCTTGGGGCAACGTTAACTGCATTAATAGGATTGCCTTGACGTGCTAGCTGTTGCTGTTGGTATTGTTGTTGATACTATTGCACAGGTGGTTGATGAGCTTGAGGAGGCTGCTAATAAATAGGTGCTTGATATGCGGGCGCTGGTGGTTGCTGATAGATGGGCACTTGTGGCGGTTGGTATGTTTGAGCTGGTGTAGGACTAGCCACAACGAATTGTACATTTTTAGTGTCAGTGGCTCCATCTGTAACAACATTCTTGTTACGATTCCAGTAACGGGATTTATCATTGTTGGGTTTGTTCTTGGAATCATCCTTGAAGTGACGAATAGTGCCTTCGTCTAGGAGAGCTTTCTCGATGCCTATGCCTTTGCTCTTGATGTCTTGGTATGTCTAGAGGCATTTTATTTGCATGTGATGGGATAGCTTTGGATGCAGGTTATCAATGAAGATCTTTGTTAGATGCTTCTCTGGCGGCTGATATGATAACCTGGTTGTAAGATTCTGCCATCTTTGCAAGTATTCTGCAAGGCTTTCTCTATCTTTCTGCTTTGAGTTGCATAGGTCTAGCAAGGACAACTCATTCTCCACATTATGGGCATAGTGTGTGATGAACTTCTCAGAGAGTTCAGCAAAGGTTTTTATTGTCCCATGTGGTATTTTGTAAAACCACTCAACAACAGTTCCTCCCAAGCTCTTGGGAAACAGGCGCAGGAGATAGTTATCACTGTAAGCCACTTCTTGGCATGCCATGTAGAACTCTTTGATATGGTTTACTGGATCTCCTTTCCCTTGATACTTGTTGAACTTGGGCATCTCAAAATGCTTGGGGAAAGGGATAGTTGCTATGGACTGATCGAAGGGATATGAGCACACCTCTTCGAACTTGTATGTTTTATTCTTTGTTCCACTTTGTAGCTCCTTTAGAGCATTTTTCATTACTTCCCACTCAGCATTGAGTGGCGAGGGAACTGGGACTTCTGCTTGTGATGGAAGCTGTGAAACTAGATATGGTGCTTGCTGTGGATAAATGGGTTGGAACTGATTTTGGGGTAATGGTTGCTAGG
Organism: Chamaecyparis obtusa; assembly: GCA_027943335.1. Classification (NCBI taxonomy): domain Eukaryota; kingdom Viridiplantae; phylum Streptophyta; class Pinopsida; order Cupressales; family Cupressaceae; genus Chamaecyparis; species Chamaecyparis obtusa. Next base: position 2,430,785 of record BSBK01001373.1, on the reverse strand, counting down.
GATATTGCTGGTGTGGCATGGGGGGATATTGTGGTAAATGATATGGAACCGCTTGATGTTGTTGGGCTACTTGCTATTGTTGAACTGGCGGTTGTTGTGGGACTGCTTGCTGATATTGGACATTTGGAACTTGCTGTTGTAACTGATGGGTGGGAACTTATTGTTGCTGGGGGATGATAGGGATTTGTTGCTGAGGCTGATAGCAAGGGACTTGCTATTGTTGAGGAGTGATGGGTGTTTGCTGAAAGGGGACATGTGGCTGCTATGGGGGAGGATGTTGGAACGATGCTACTTGTGGGTATGATGGTGGTAGTTGCTGAGGTTGGCTTTGGGTTTGACCGATATAAGCTGGGTGCATGCCTGCGTTACTTAAAGGTGGAACAGATGTGGGAAAGCTAGAAGCAAAGGGAGATGGGGTAAGATAGCTGGAGAAAGTTGGCTATTGAGGTGGTGTAACTTGCTGAAAGGTATTTGGGATTTGGGATGAATAACTTGAAGCTGGCGGTGTTTGGGGTAGTTGCTGTTGTGTTGCTTGGACGAATGCGGTTTGTTGACTTGCAACCATAGATGTAGGGGACTGGGATGGGATCCCCTATGCCTTCATTTCTTCTTGTGTAAGGCCCCACTAAGAGCTTGTGTTAGGGTGCACTGCAGCGGATGATGGAATGGTAGGAGCAATGGGAGCTTGGGACACGAATGATGGTTGTGAGAAAGGAGATTGTTGAGGTTGTGGTTGAGCGGATGCTTGTGAGGAGGAAAATGAAGGAAACACCCAAGAGAAAGATGAGGTTGGAATGGGAAGCGATTGCGCTAACCCCAAAGAAGAAGGTACGGGTGCTTGGGGGGTGAAGGGTGACGGTGCTCCTTTGATGGTGAAAGACGTTGCTTGACTTGCGGATGGTGGCGAAGCTTTTGGTGTAAAAGCTTGCATGAGAGGTGGAAGCTGACTTTGGTTTAAGTGTTGATTTTGGGCTTGGGTAGCCATAGCAGATGATGAAGCAAAAGGGGTATGAGATGGAGCGGATGGTGCTGCAGCTTGTGTTGCGGGACTGGCAAGGCTTCCTTGCAAGAAAAGGGGAATGGTGGAAAGCTCTTGGGGTGTTTGCATGATAGGATCGGGAAATGATTGGACAAACGGAGAATATGCTTGTGCTGGAACTTGGATAGTTTTGATGGGGATGCGTGGATAGAGAGATGGTGGGATGGAGGTACTTTCTGGTAGGTAGTGAACAAACGTGCTTTGCTGATGTTGTGGTACAAGGGCATTGGTCGCTGGTGGGCTTTCTAGAGGATTTGCAAATGCTTGGTTTGCCAAGGGGGATGAAGGGATGTTTGAATCTTCACATGGGTTACTGGCTTAGATTTGGGGATTGTAGGTCATCATGACGTTGGTAAAAAGGTTGGGATCGGATGAGGTTTTTGGTGGATAAGGATTCATGCTTCTTCTTTTCTGAGATCTGGTCTCAACAGGCATGGAGATGCAAGTGCTAAATGGATGCAAGATATTTGGCTAAAAGATGTTGATGGATGCAAAGTTGATGAACTTCTAAAGATGATGACTTTCTAGGATGCAATGCAAAGATAGGGATCAAGATGGCGATGACGGAAGCTGGATGGAACGGATATGGATCAAGACGGTGGAGGAAAGATAGGTTGCTGGTGGAAAGTTGGTGAAAGATTATTGAGTGGTCAACAAATGAGCTGCTATTTTTCCCAAATGGAGGATCAGAGATATGATAGGGTCAACCTAAGATAGACTGATGATCTTCGGTCAACAAGTTTCTTATCAATACACTCTAATCTCTTGCTCGAGATGATGGCTATGCAAGGACAAGGTTTGATTTCTTTATGACAACACGTTGTGCCAAAAAAGAGGATGATGGTCTCTGATCTTGGATAAGGGATATGAACAACTCAAAAGGTAGAACACTAAGTGTTGGTGGATCTCTGGATTTGGAACAAAAGATGATGGATCTGCTGAAAAGATATGGAAAGATGATGGGGGGATGCTGGTGGAAAAGGTATTGAAGGGTGAAGGGACAATGCTCTATCTAAAGGGATAATGCAAGTGACAAGGATTGATTCTAGAATGCTGGTAGGAAGATGAATGCAAATGCAACTTTATGATGTTCTGAAATGCAACTAAGGTTTTGATGCTGATGCAAAGGGTGAAACTAGGATGAAACTAAGATGCAAGGCTGTTGGAGACAAGATTTCAAGATCTGAAGATGGAAAAAGACATGAACAAGGAAATGGCTAATCTTCTGGCTCAAGGTTGACAAAGTGATGGTTAACTCAGAAACGGAAGGCGAACTGTTTGATGCGGGCGTTATGGGCAATGTTCTCAAGTCTAGTTTGGGACTTCTCCTCTGCTTGGGTTGCTTGGATAATGGATTGATAGGTCTTGGTGTTCTTCTTGATAACTTTTCACTCTTGATAGGCTTGGGATTTGGGCAACTTTGCTTTAGGATGTTTGTTCTTGCTGGGCATCTCTTGGAAAAGAGGCTTCTGATTTTGAGGCAAAGGTTTCCAATGGCAAAATTTAAAGTCAAAGCAATCTCCGCAAGGGACAAAGCAACCCTGCGGGATACAAACAAAGGCAACTGACTCTGACAAAGCTTTGAAAGTGTATGTTTCAACAAGTGTTTTCACGGAGTCTTTGACTGTCAAGCACTTCAAATAGATCTACCTAAGGAAGGTGAGTATCAAAATCGCTTGCCCACAGCTTGGTATCCCCTAGAAGGGAATACAAATGGTGAGTAATCTTGAGGCGACCCAGTAAACCCCTTGGAATCGGTCCTTGCACAAGGATTTTGATACTTTCGGATGTAGATAGGGTAGCCTCTATTTTATCAGTTTGCTAATGGTTCTGTGGTGTCTCCATACCCGGTTATGCTGATCATCCGTGACTCACTTAAGAGCCTTGCCAATTATGCTGGGGGAGAGGAATGTTTACCATCCCCAGACACGTGTTTGGCACGAATGCTCGGCGATTAGGAGATGTAAGTGATTCTTTTGGTATTCACTTATTTGTATACCGGCCGGAGGGGATACTGGTTTGAGGTCATTCTCCGAGGAGGAAGCGCTTCTCCTTGGACAGGCCTCGCTAAAAGTAGAACAGGTGAACTTGTCCAAGTTCAAATGTTCCACATTGCTTACTCTAACAAGGATTATGCAAGAATTTTAAAAAAACTCCTACATGCACATCAAGCAGATTTTGTTCATTTTCCCAAATTTGATTAAGTGATGTTTGAACTTTGAAATGAAGACACTCGTGATTAGATTTTGATTTGTTCTTTTCCTCAAAATGTAAATGCTTTGAACGGTTGCAAGTTCTTTCCTTTTGTGCATTCAAGATTTGATTAGCGAGTTGATTTAAGAACTTTGAAAAAGCTTTGTTTTATCCCTTAGATCACTCAAGATTGAATTTGTTTGCTTGCTTTGAAATCTGAAATAGATGAGGGAATAGAGTTGTTTGTTTCCTTTAGTGTATTCGAGATTTGGTTTGATTTTCAAATTGACAATGACACTTAGGACCTAAGTTCATTTCCTTAATGTCATTCAAGATTTTGTTTGACCTTTGCTGTAATAAAAGAAGTGAAAAACCAGTCCCAAGCAAAAACAAAAAAGCGACACTGTCCAGCTTATAGGCGACGCTGAAAAGTGCAGAGGCGACATTTAATTCTTACAGGCGACATTCTGTACCTAAAAAGGCGACAGATAAAAAACCACAGGCGTGATTTCTTTCGTTACAGGCATGATTTCTTTCGTTACAGGCGTGATTTCTTTCGTTATAGGCGTGATTTCTTTACATGCAGGCGACAGAAGAAGAATTCTGGGACGTAACAGAAGTTATCGATCATAGGAAAATTTCAGTTATGCAGGCGTGAAAATAGAGCTCATAGGCGTGATTTCTTTCCTCAAAGGCGTGATTTAATTGCATGAAGGCGTGACTGCATTGTTTGTAGGCGACACTTCTTTTCCTGAAGGTGACATTTCTTTGGTTGAAGGCGACATTTAATTGCTGTAGGCGTCATTTCTTTTCATGAAGGCGACATTTCTTTTATTTCCTGCAAAAAAAAAGCATATAAAATATAATTTCATCAAAATGATTGTGGTTTGACTCCCACCGGGCGTGCCAGAATGTAGACTAGAATTTGAGCGTGCACCTAAACCTATTTTGAAGGCCAAAGACAAACAAACGTCATAGCATATTATCAAATCAAATTTAATGGTAAACAAACTAAAATCAAAGCCACCTCAGTTTAAGCCTAAAACGGATGCACCCATGCACCGTTTGATATGCTTGGATATAAATGGATGTGGGTGTGCAAACTCAAGCACTTGGAGCATGCAAAATAGGATGATTTGAGGTTGATGAAGACCCAAAATGACACAAAATAGGTATGAGGAACCTATTTTGCCTCAAAGGCCTCAAGAACACACAAATATGTAAAGCTAAAAGATGAACTAAGATTGATAAGAAATGAATCTATGTTAATCCATTTAAGCTAATTTAGATATGATTTAAGCTTGAAAATGATCTAAAATGATGAACTTATGCTTATGCTAAAATGAAAATGGCATTATAACTTTGCTATTGAGTTTGAGAGTTGAGAGATGATTTGCCTTAGGAAGTGAGGGTATTTATAGGATTTCTAAAGGCTTGGGGTAGGAGGAATGAATGGCCAGGATTGAAATCTTTAAGAGAGGCCAAGATTCACTCAAAGGGAAGCACATGGATTGTGCTAGTTCTCAGCCAATCAGGAGGTGACACATGTCACAAGGTGAGTGGATGAAGGGAAGGGCAAAGAGGAGTCAACAAAGGGGGCTCCAAGCTCATAACTCTCCAAATAAATGCTTGTAAGAGCAATGAATGGGCTTTAAGAGGCTTTGAAGACTTTGGGGAAGCAATAAATGCTTTGTGGTTGAGATATTTGGAAGGAAAGACTTTGCCTTGGTTTAGGAAAGTCTTAAGCTTGGTTAGGATTGCACAAAGGTTTAAGGGTAGGATTAGGATTAGATTAGGACAAAAAAAAGGATTAGGATGGGTGAAGAGGGTGGATTTGAGAAGATTCTAGAAGAGTCTAGATTTCTCCTTAGTTTCATGGAATAAAAGTTATTCATTCCAAAAGCTTAAGTTTTAGGAATATTTATTAAAATATTTTCAATAAATATGCAAATTAAATATTTAACCTTAATTAAATATTTAACCTTGGGATTAGGGTTAGAAAAGATGGGATTAGCCTTTTAATCAAAATTAAGAAGGGATTAGAAGATTTTGGAAGAGGTTAGTGGTCTTAAGGAAATTGGCCAAGTTTGGGATAAAAAATAAATTAAAAATAAATTAATTTATTTTTGAAGTTTTTGGTCAATTTATTAATTAAATAATTAATAAATTAGGGATAATGTCCAAATGACATTTTTAGGCTAGATTCCTTAATTAAAGATTTTTAATTAAGAGAGAGGGATTTAATGCCATAAAAATAAATAAATTAATTAAATAATTAATTAATTAATAAATGATGATGTCATCAAAGATTTTCAGAAAACAAAAATAATTTATTTTCTGAAGGATTTTTCGGTGTCTACATTTTATAGTATACACAATGAATAGAATAAAAATTAGAGAAGGTACATACAAGACACCATTTGACTTTTGGTATGGTAAGACACCTACTCTTAGTTACTTTAGAATTTTTGGAAGAAAATGCTACATTAAGAGAGATGAGTGCATAGGAAAATTTGATGCTAGAAGTGATGAAGGTATATTCCTTGGCTACTCTACTAGAAGTAAATCTTATAAATGTCACAATATGAGAACTATGAAGCTGATTGAAAGTGCTAATGTGAGAGTGGATGAAAAGTTTCAAGTTAGAGAAAGGTATTGTGACTTTAACCACTATGAGATTTTATTTGAAAATATGAATACGAATCCAAAAAATACATAGACAATGGAGAATGAAAATGAAGGGAATGAAGCATATACAGATGTTTTGATGATTGATAATAGAATAAGTGTGGAGTTAAAGGAGTAGACCACACCCAAATACATTGTAAGAAATCATCCTAAAGATCATATCATTGGTGAAAGCAGTAAGGGAACTAGAACACGATTACAGAACATAGAGGAGAGGTCACAAACTAAAAATGTCATTTTCTTAATCTCGCAAGTAGATCCACAATCCATAGATGAGGCATGCATAGATGAATCATGGATCAAAGCCATGAAGGAAGAACTGGAGAAAATTTAGAAGAACAACACTTTAGAATTGGTTCCAAGGCCTAAAGATAAAAATGTGATTGGTACTAAGTGGGTATTCAGAAACAAGATGAATGATGAAGGAATTGTTGTTAGAAACAAAGATAGACTAGTATGTAAAGGGTATTTGAAGAAAGAAGGGATTGATTTCAAAGAAACCTTTTCACCTATTGCTAGGATCAAGGAAGTAAGATTATTCTTAGCTTATGCTACTTATAAGGATTTCAAAGTATATCATATGGATGTGAAATCATATTTTCTTAATGGAGACATGGAAGAGGAAGTATGCATTGAGAAATGTGATGGATTTCCTTTATCAAGAAATGAAGATCTAGTTTGCAGACCAGAGAAGACACTGTATGGATTGAAGCAAGCACCAGAAGCTTGGTATGCAAGATTTCATAAGTATCTAATTCATCTAGGATTCAAGAAAGGTAATCCTAACAGTAATATGTACTTAAGAAACAATGGAGAAGGTATCTTGATTGTTGAAGTTTTTGTCGATGATATTATTTTTAGAGGAAATGATGAAATGAGTAATAAGTTTGCAGATGAGATGAAAAGTGAATTTGAAATTTCTATGATTGGGGAGATGAAATTCTTCTTTGGATTGCAAATCAAATAAAGTAATAAAGGGATATTCATATCTCAGACTAAATATCTTAAAGAACTATTTAAAAAGTTTGGCATTGATGATAGTAAGCCTGTTGGAACCCCTATGGTAATCGGGACTAAGTTATCTTTAGAAGATGAAGAAAAGAATGTACTAAAGAAAAAGTATAGATCAATGATTGGAGGTCTTCAATATCTAACACATACTAGACCTGCTATTGCTAATGCAGTTGGAATTATTGCAATATTTCAAGCAGATCCTAAAGAATCTCACCTTATGGTAGTAAAAAGGATATTTAGATATCTAAAGGGTACAATTGAGTTTGGTGTATGGTATGATAGATCAAAAGACTTTACATTTCATACTTTCACTAATGTTGATTGGGAAGGGAATATAGATGATAGAAAGAGTACAAGTGGAGGAACATTCTTCCTTGGTAAAAGGTTGATTTCTTGGCTTAGCAAGAAGCAGAACTACATTGCTTAGTCTACAACATAATCGGAGTATGTTGCAACAACAATCAATTGTACACAGATCACATGGATGAAGAAAATGTTGAAGGACATTAGAGTATGTCTTGAAGATTTAGTTACTATCTATTGTGACAATACTAGCATGGTAAATATGTCAAAGAATATGCATTCAAAGACAAAACATATAGCAATAAAGTATCATTTCTTGAGAGATAAGGTAGTAGAGAAATAAGTGAAGTTATCTAATATGTGAATAAAAAGGAGAAAATAGCAGACATTTTTACAAAACCTCTGCCGAAGGATACATTTGAATATTTGAGAGGTATGCTAGGGGTTATGCCCCAGCCTACTTTTGAATAATTGATACAAAAATTGCATTAGTCTAGACACATTAGAGCACTATTTCATTATCTAGACAAAATTCTTAATGCTTCTCCTATGGGGGAGTATATGTATTTGAGCTGAGTCACTAAGGATTCTTGGAAACCTAATGACACCTTTGACATTGATGTCAATGGGGGAGATAATAACACATGAAAAACATCTTTTTCTAGGAAGAAAAGAGTATGAAGAGGATTTTACAAAAATGTGTTGTTGCAGTAGAGGTATGTTTGGTATTTATGGAACTAAGATATTTTTCATTTATGCTTCCATCAATGCCAAAGGGGGAGGTTGTTAGAATGAATATTAATGGTATTCCTATGGCAGAGTATCCTAATATTGTTGGAGACATGTTATAGTAATTATGTGTTGCATTCATGATAGAGTTTATCATTGATGTCAACATATGTTACTGACTGGTTATTCAGAAGCCTGCAGATAGGTTGTAGAGAATTGTACGAACACCATACAAAAAATTAGCACGTGTGAACTTAGATGAATAATACACATACTATCTTGGGTCACTAGATGTGATCATACATGATTATGAATTTATCTAATAGAGTTATGGTTGATTTATTGATGACTGGTTTTCAGGAGACAGAAACTGATATTTTCACATAGTTGATTGCAGAACTTTGTGGATAGCATTCATGATTGTTTAAGTCATGATGAGAGAATATAGGTTTGTGTTGGACACTAGTTGGAGATATTATTGTGATCATATGGATTTCTAATCATATAGGTGATGTCAAATATGGCATGTGTATTTGCAAAGACCTATTTGGGGGATGACTTGGAGCACATTTCAAGTAATTTGATGATCAAGCTTGATCTATGGATTTAGATGACTAATTGATGTAATTATCATGTTGCAACATTGTAAGAGGTTTTGTGTGCATCTTCACATGGGTCCATTTGTATTTTGTAAACAGGTGTGATCCTATGAAGGAAGACCTAGATTTACTTATTGTAACTTGCATATAAGGACTAAATTCCTTGGAAAATATACATATAAAAAGATAGAGAAGCTGCATATGAAAATTGCATATGTGAATGTGAGCTTAAGGATGCATTGGTTGATGTTTGGAAAATATTAGTTGTGCATTTGGGCATAAGGTGGAGATTACTTGGCATTAGTTGAATGCTGAAAGTAGTTTCAGATCATAATTATCTTACCCTTAAAGTTGTCAGGTTTGGATAACCTAAGGGTGGCTTTAACTCTCAAATCTCTTAAACAGGTTGATCTATTGTACACCCCTAATAGGGTTATTTCCTCTAGCAGGTCTGGACTCTTAGCAGGTTCAATTCCTTAACATGGATCACATTGTAAAAGACTCCTATCAGGGTATGTCCTTAAACAGGGCCTACCTATTGTAATACTTGGCTCCTAACAGGGTCAAAACTCCTAACAGGGTTATTATGCTCATAGTGCAAATAGTTGTGGGTACCATCCCCAATGGGGTTTTTCCCTTAATAGGGTTTTCCTTGAGAAAAAATCTCAGTGTTCATGTATATGTGTGTTATTGCTACATTTACTTTTTAGTTCAGTATTTATTTTTTAGAAATAAGATTGGAATTAAAATTAAAGTAATGAATATTGGAATCAACTACTCACCCCCCCTCTCAGGTGATTAGGACATTGCTATTCTAACAACTCTAATGGAAAGTTGGGTTGTTTGGTGGTATCTTAGAAGAGACCCAAGGGTATGCCATATCCATTGTCCCTACTACCCTAGTACTCTACTACTGTACTAAATGTTTCTCCATGGTTTTGAGGAAATGAGGGCCATAATATTGAAATGCATTGGAATTTTTTTAACTGAGTAGCTTCACCCCCCTTAAGAATTTCGGGGTGCTCACAGTGGATCTTGTTGGGGATGTATGTCTCATGTGGACAAAGAAATATTTTAGATCTCCAGGGATAAGACCAGCTATTAATTCCATTGGGTTTCACACTTGAGAATAAAAAATAGTATTCCATTGGAGGCCCTAAACCACCAAACATGTAAAACCATAATTTTCCTCTATCATATATCTGATTATTATTGCATAAAACTATAATCAATTTGGATACATCACTTGAAAATACTTGATCATACACACTTCTATTAGCATTAATCATCCATCCATTATACTTAGTCTCAGTAGCACCTTTGTAAACTATTGGTATGATGAGATCACACATACTCTAAAAAGTATCACGATTTGAAATATAATTTTCATAATGATAACATGAGGGATATTTATACACATTGTGACATTTCTCATTATTAATCCGATCACCATACTCACGTGGCTCAATCAGTTGCACCAAAAAATCAAAACAATCAAGCTCTACCTCATAGCTGGAATCATTAGGCCTCACCTCAACACATACTTGTACATCATATAGTAAATTATCATACTCACACTTGTGAAATTTATGTAAGCATTCTAGAATTGGAACAAACATATCCTTGTGATTATCATGAAATAAATCTCTATTAATCTTAAAATATTTCACTAATCTCACATGCACCAAGCTCATCTTCTCTAGATTTAGTATCATAACAATTTACAGTGTCATCATAAAATGAGATTTCTAAAACATCAATCTCATTAGCAATATTATTTTCTCCATAAGACAATATAGTTTTTTTAGGATTAATAAGACATAAATAATAGTTACATGTAAATATAACCAATATCAAAAAATAATAAACCACACAAAAGAGAACAAAAGACACAATGATTTAATGTGGTTCACCCAATCCCTAGGCTACATCCACCAACAACAAGTCCAATATTCTTATTACCCAGTGATTACAACTTGATTACAATTCACAATCCCTTACAACTCAATACCACCGCAAGAAGATAATAAAAAAATATACATTATGAAATCTCTAGCCCTAAGCCATTTTTATACAAGCTTTTATACATTACTTCCTTGATCAGTCACCAAAGACCAATAATCTCCAACTTGGTGATTGATCAAGCTCCACACTAAAAAATAATCTCCTACTTGGAGACTAATATTGTAGTAATACCGCTACCACATGGGGCTCTCATTGGAGTGAACCACCATAGACTCATTTGTTCCTTTATTTTGTTCAATCTAGAAGACCAACTGAAGTTGAAGAGGAGTTCAAATTCTCCCTTTTTACTACCTTTATAAACATATCTACCGGATTATCATCTGTATGTATCTTTTCTAGCTTTAACTGTCCATCATCCAAAACTGACAGAATGAAATCATGGTACTACAACTGTATGTGTTTTGTCTTTGAATGGAGAGAAGAATTATTGGCAAGATGCATAGCACTTTGGTTATCTGTAAAAAAATATTTTTCAATCTATGGGTGCCACAATTCCTCCATGAAGAATTGAAGACACATCATGTCCTCAGTTTCCTTTGTAGAAGAAACATATTCTACCTTGGTAGTAGATAAAGCATTCACCTTCTATAACTGAGAAATCCAACTCACTATTATTACACCAACAATAAACACATATCTTGTAGTATTCCTCCTAGTATCAAGATCCCCTGCCAAATATGAGTCAACATAGCCTTGTAAATCAGTAGTAGAGCCCCCAAAATGTAAACATGTACTGGATGTTCCTCTCAAATATCTAAGAATCCATTTGACTGCATTCCAATGATCAATCCCGAGATGACTCATATACCTACTAACAACTCCCACTGCATGTGCAATATCTGGCTGAGTACATACCATAACATACATTAAGCTTCCTACAAATGAAGCATAAGGTACCTTGGAGATTTTAGTCTCCTCTTCTCGTGTCTTTGGACACATCTCCTTAGTCAATTTCAAATGACCAGGCAAAGGTGTGCTGACAGATTTGGCATTCTCCATAGAGAAACGTTGATCCACCTTCTCAATATAAGAAACCTAAGATGGAGTCAATTTTCTGTGCTTCCTACCTCTGCATATTTTCATACCAAGGATTTTTTTTTCTGCCCTCAAATCCTTTATAGAAAATGAGTGTGCTAACTATTGTTTGAATCCCTTAATGCGATCCATGTTAGATCTAGCTACAAGCATATCATCAACATATAAACATAAAATAATGTAGCTATCATCATCCAAACTCTTAAAATAAACACAATGGTCTGAATGACACCTAGTATATCCATGCTCATGCATTAAACTTTCAAATTGAAGATACCATTTCCGAGATGCTTGCTTCAAGCCATATAAACTTTTCTTCAATCTGCACACTAAGTGTTCCTTACCTTTGACCTCAAATCCTTGTGGTTGTTCCATATATATTTATTCATCCAAATCACCATGAAGAAATTTTTTTTTAACATCAAGTTGCTCTAAATAAAAATCTTTAGCAGCCACAATACTTAAAATAGTACTAATAGAAGTCATTTTAACAATTGGAGAAAATATCTCATCAAAATCAATGCCCTTTTTTTGTGCAAATCCTTTTACAACTAACCTTGATTTAAATATTTTCTTACCTCCATCTTCTTCTTTCATCCTATAAACCCATTTATTATGTAAATCCCTTTTACATGTAGGTAACTTACATAAATCCCAAGTTTAATTTTTAGCAAGGAGTCCATTTCCTCTATCATTGCAAACTACCATTGAAGCTTTGTATCCACCTACATAGCTTCATCATAACATTCTGGTTCACCAAAATCTGTTAATAAAATAGAATACAAAGAGGGAGAAAATATTTCTGGAGGTCTACTTAACCTTGTTGACCATCTAACATTCACTAGAGTTTGTGGTATTTGTTGTTGTTGCAGATCATAAGGAACTATTGGAACATCATCTTTTGGAGTATCATCCAGTACTACATAATCATTTTCTTTATTCTCATGTTGTTGTAACAGATCTTTGTACAACACTTTCTCATTGAATATGGCATCCCCACTTCTTACAATTTTATGATTTTCAAAATTCCAAATCCTATAACCAAATTCATCAATGTCATATCCAACAAATAGACATTTCTTAGATTTAGCTTCTGTCTTGGTTCTATTTTCAAAATCTATATGTGCAAATGCTTTACAACCAAAGGTTTTGGGAAAAGAATAACTCAACTTCTTTCCAGTCCATGCTTCCTTTGGAATACCATGGCCCAAAGGAGTAGAGGGACCTCTATTGATTAAATATAAAGTTGTATTAACATCCTCTGTCCACATGTTTAAGGTCAGCCCAACATGCAACCTCCTACTCCTTGCACGATCCATTATTGTCATGTTCATGCATTTAGCCACTCCATTTTCTTGTGGAGTCCTTGGTACATTTTTCTACCTCTGAATACCACTAGAGGAACAATCATCTTCAAATTCTGTACTGCAATACTCACCACCATTATCAGATCTAAGACATTTTAGCCTTTTACCAGTCTCATTCTCAACCAAGCATTTCCATTTCTTAAAAGTTTGAAATACATCAGATTTCTATCTAAGGAAATAAATTCATACTTTTCTTATTGCATCATCTATACATGTAACATAATATAGAGATCCACCAAGGGAAGATACCTGAGCTAGTCCCCATACATCTTTATGCACAAGCTCTAATTTCTCATTTTTCTTTTCCTTCCCACTCTTCATAAAACTAACTCTCTTTTGTTTTCCATACACACAACTTTCACAAAAATCCATATTGACACATTTTAGACCTAGTAAAACTTTCTTTGAATGAATTAATTTCATACCTTTTTCACTCATGTGCCCAAGTCTATTGTGCCATAGTGTTGTGTTAGAATCTTCAGCAATTGTTTGATGTTCTTCCTGCTCAATTGCAAAAACTATTCTTGAACATTTATTTTTCTCTAAAATAATTAAAGTAGAAGGAACAGTATGAACTGTACAAAGATATAAGGTGCCTACTTTCACACCTTTTCTACTACTAAGGAACCTTTTAAAACTTTCCAATTTCTATCATTAAAAGTGACTGTGCAACCCTCATCACTCGGTTTCCATACTAAAAATAAATTCCTACTTAGCCTTGGAACATGTCTTACCTCTTGTAGTAGCCAATATTTCCCATTCTAAAACTTAATCTTGATTTTCCCCTTTCCAATAATCTGACAGGTTTTATTATCTCCCAAATAAACTAGCCCAAAATACCCTTGGACATAATCAAGAAAATAACCTCTATGGGGTGTAGAATGAAATGAAGCCCATGAATCTAAAACCTAGGAATCATCAACACTTTCTAAAGAAAGAAGAAAAGAATCCTCTTTGGATTTATTACTTACCACATTTGCCTTCTTATTACCTTCTTGTTTGTATCCTTTTTTATTCTTTTGAGACCGACAATCTTTCTTCTTATGACTTGGTTTTCTATAGTACCAACAATCATTTGGTCCTCTAGATTGAGACCTCTTGCCCTTTAATTTTCCTCATGATTTCTCATGATTTCCAAAGTTGTTTCCTCTCACATTCATTCCACCTCTGCTTTGTGTGTTCAAGACACTTCCAGATGTAGATCCACTTGAGATTTTCCTATGAGTTTCCTCACTCAGGATCACACCAATAACATCATCAAATTTTAGGGTATTAGAACCAAAAACATAGTTACTAATAGCAATTACCAATCCATTCTAGTTTTCAGGCAAAGAACAAAAAATTAAGAGAGCCCTAATTTATTAATCAAAAATAACATTTATAGAAGATAATTGACTAGTAACCTATTAAACTCACTCAGATGATTAGCAATAGATATAGCTCCTACCATCTTCATATTAAAAAATGCTTCATGAGAAATACCTTTTTTGAAGTGGAGGTCTTTTCATACAACTTTGCTAGGGTTTTCATCAACTCTTCAGTTGTCTTCTCTTTTGTAATATTAAAAGCCATTGATTGTGCCAAGCATAATTGAATACTTCCAAGTGCCTTCCTATCTAAAATATCCCAATCCTCATCAGTCATTGTTGTCGGTTTCTTCGATTTTCCTTCCAATGGCCACCATAAATCCTTTTGATAAAGATAGTCCTCCATTTACATTTTCCATAACTGAAAATTATTCCCATTAAATTTCTTAATCTTCATCTTACCCTTGTCTTTCATTTCTCCCACTCAACCATGAGACTCCCACTAAACTGTGATACCTTCTTGTAGAGGATAACTAAAAAACAACCTCACTATGATACCAATTTTTAGGGTTAACAAGACATAAATAACAGTTACATGCAAATATAACTGATATCAGAAATTGAGAAAATACACAGAAGAGAACACAAGACACAAGGATTTAACGTGTTTCACCCAATCCTTGGGCTAGATCCACCAACAAAAAGTCCAATATTCTTATTATCTAGTAATTACAACCTAATTACAATCCACAATCCCTTACATCTCAATACCATTGCAAGAAGCTACTAAAAAAGCATACATTATGAAATCCCTAACCCTAAGCCATTTTTATAAAATCTTTTTTGCTACTTTAGGGTTAGAATCAGTTACAACATGTCGGCCCAAACCCTGACGAGGATACATGGAAAGTGTACAATACTTCCTTGATCAATCACCAAAGACCAATAGTTTCCTCATGATCTAGAACAACTTCATCTTCATATAGTGGATTAGAAAAATAATAACACTTACATTTAGTAGCTTCATGGCATAACATTTCTTGATGTTCATCCATTTCTTCATCATAGAAGGAATATGAAAAAATCTGAAAATCATTTTCACACTTATCATAACAAACAATCAACTGGTCCTCTTCTATTATTTCTAATCTCAAGTGGAATAGGATTTGGGTATTTATGATTCCACTAAAACTTAGAGCTCCATACCTTTCAGAATTTAAAGTTCTCCTATTACACAACTATGGTAGCTCACTAGGCATGGTTATGGTTGGGAACATACAAGGCTGAAAGGATTCACTGTAAATTATTTTTTCTTTCACAAGATTTTGATACACAACCTTGTATTTTAGTTACATACAACTAGACTCAAGCATATGGAACATACAAATTTTCTTTAACTATGCTTGGTAAAACATTTCTAAATTTTACATACTACAACAAAGCATATGAGATGAAGTTTACAACACATAAGTATGCAAACAAGTTATAACACCTTCCCTCTCAACTAGTGTTGAATTCATTGCATAAGGAAACTAATTTACTCAAAATAATTTTCAGATTTGACAATATAGATTTGATACTTGTAAAAATACCTTGAAATTTGTAGTGACTGAAGACTAGCTGATAACATGAAAAACAATAGGTTTGAACCAATAATCCAAGAAATATCCACCAAGACATAATGAAATGCGATGTGAGCCCTGAAATAGATTCCACATGATGTCCAAAATTTTCCCTTAGGTTCGCAAAAAAAAAATACTCTAGGACTAAGAACTAAAACTAAAAAAATTGAAATTGGCAAATAGGAGCGGTCTACAAACAAATTGAAAGGAAAATATTTTTGGCTGATGCAAAATTTACAATGACCCAAGGATGCTCCTACATCATAATTATAGGCATTTTTGGGATTCCGTTTATCTATTATTTAGATCTAAAGTAGCACATGTCCTATTATGCATATAAATCTTTCCTAATCTTTATTTCTTATCTTATTATCATTTCCCATATCAATTTTACATATTTAACAAAGGATCATTGACCCATTCAACACTTGGGACCTTCCTATCCTATTGGGACATCTTTCTTTCGAATGTTCAACTTTGAAAAGGAGACAATATCTATACTCATTGCATTTATTCTCTTTTCATATTGTACATTTTGGTGAACCTGAAACATGAAATGCCCATTCTAATTTGGTATTTATATGTACTTTTTATACATTGCATTAGTCTAGATATCTAGGTTCACCTATTATACATTTTGGTGAACCTGACTCATGACATTTTCATTCTAATTTGGTGTCTAGATCTCCTTTTTATGCATTGCATTAGATATTCATGTTTGATTTGATGGTTAGATGTTCTTTTCATTAAATTTACAATTGTGTGTAATTATATCTTGAACTTTCACTTCATGCATTATTGTTACCTTTCATTCATTCACAAGTATTAATTTCTTTATTTTCATGTTACAATAATGTCAGGTTCACCAAAATTCCTTTACATTATGTTAGTGTATCATCATAAAATGGAAGCACTTCCATTTAGGACTGGTTTATCCATCTGAGTAAGTGGTTTGGGGTCATGTCAAATGCCTTGAGGGGTCTTTGACTTGGATTTGAGTTTTTCCCCTTTTCTGCCCCATTTTCCACTTCTTTCTGCATAATTTTGGCATCCTAAATTGAAATTATGAGATTCTTGACCTTAGGGTCAAGGTAAACCTTTTAGGTCAAGGTCAACCTTGACCATGACCTAAGTCAAGTCATCCTTGACCTTGACCCAGGGTCCAAATTTCAAAATCCCAAAGTTTTCAAATGTCGAGTTTCAGAAAGATTTATTTCCCACTTCCTAGTCAGTTATTTCGGGCTTCGAAATGGTAAACTCTTAAATTATATTTAATTTAGGTCCACTTCTAAGGATAAAGGCTTAAATGGGAATTTAATTCTTCTATGTAGGCCTCTCTAGAAGTTTGTGCCCCAGACTAGTATAAAAGGAAGCCTTCTCCTCTCATTTCAATCCATCAAGCATCCATTGATAATCATAATCTCTCAAGCAAGGGAAATCAAGAAATCAAGAAGCAAGAAAGAAGGAGAAATAAAGCATTCAAGGATTCATCCATCTTCAATCATTCAAGCATTCAAGATCCAATTCATCAAGGAGATCCATTGGTAGCCATTGAAGGATTCAATCTCTATGGAGCCCTCTTGTTGAAGATTTCTCCATTCATATCCATCCAAGCCTCTTCCTATTCCAATATCCATTCAAGATTGGTGTTGAAGATCTAAAGACTGGTACAGAACAACAGATTACAATGCAGATATGGACACCATTTTTAGCAAACTTTTGGGATCCACAAACATAAGTTCTATTGGAGCAGCGTAGGTCAAGGTTGACATAAAGGGGTCAAGGTAAATCTTTACCCCTAGGTCAAGGTTGACCTTTCTCATAAAAGAAAAATATTTTTGGGTTTTGTAGATCTCACAATTTAGGTTCAAGATCACAAAAATCAACAATTTTTGAGACTGTTTGACAAGGTTTTTAGCAGATTCTTTTTCAAAGGTAAGTACTTTTTATTTCTTCATTTCAATAGTAGTCTTCTAGATTTACTTTCCATATCATTAGAGTTTCATGTATGTGTTAAATATTGGTTTAGGGTCTCTTTTATGTGCAAACCCCCATTGTTATAGACCCCATCCATATTTTCCACCATACATTTTGGTGAACCCGTTTTACGACAACTCTTTCTTTTTGATGTTAGATTTCCCTTTGTATTATCTTGTGTGTTCACCTGCACTATACATTTTGGTGAACCCGACAAGCTTACCCCCTATCTTTTGTGGAATTAGATGCCCTATTGTGTTTGTGGTGTTTGATTTCCTTTTTAGGCTTATAAATTTCATTTGAATGCATTTCGATATATCTAGATCTATGTTCTATGCATTTCTTTATTCGTTATCATGTTGCACAAGTTGTTTCAAGTTTTTTTTAATAATTTATTGAAAGGGATGATAATCCTCCTATTTTGGATGAACCTTTGGATTGGATGTTGATTACTCTCTTCCTCATGAAACCATTGTGGATGATTCTACTTTTTGGGATGAACCCTTGGATAAAGACATTGATTTATCCCCTCCTCATGAAGAAGATTTAATACAAGAGGGTGATTTATTAATGGATGACATATTCATAAATGATGGTGACTCTTTTTCTAAAACACACTCCCCTTATGCAGACATTTTAGCAAAAGAAGACAACATTATAGATGCTTTACCTCCATTTGGGATTCCTTCTAGTGATGAGGCATTAGTGGAGAATGATATGAATTCCCTTAATACTCTCCCTCTTAGTGATGATATTATGGAGAATCAAGATCCTACCTCATCTCCTCCTAGGATGTCTTCTTTACTTCCTTCTTATGAATCTATTTGTATTGTTGAGACAACTAACATAGTTTATCCAGAACCCTTGTTGACTATCAAAGGTTGTCCTCAAATTACTATCAAAGGTGGTGCAGGAGCACCTACTCCTACTTCAGATTCTTATGAGGTCTAGGATATCACTCTAAGGTCCTTGAGACCTCTAGTCATGCTTAGGTTAGGAATTAGTATTGAGATCTCATTGTAAGGCCATAGTTCCAAGTTGGCATTTTATGAGCCCTTGGTCTACCTATTGGTCATTTTTGATCCAATACCCTAGGAATAGGTAGTTTTCATGTTTTATATTTTTGGATCCATTAGGGATCATCAAATTAAGGATAAGACCAATTTTGGTCATTAGAATAGCAAATTGTCAAAATTGCTCAAAAGTTGTCAAGCAACTTTAGAGCAACTTTAAAAAGTTGTCAAAAACTTGTAAAAGACCCTCCCAAATGGATAATTGGTTTAAACCTCACTTGTAACCATTGGGAGAATCCTATAAAATCCCTCACAGGTGGGTGATAGGATACACAACTTGTAATTGACATTTTTATCAATAAAAACCATCTATTCTTTGCAAATTCCAAGTTTCAGAGTGTTGTACGGATAGGTACGGATGTGGGGGTATGAACTAGTGATTCCAAAGGTTACATAATTGATTCATCTTTCATCTTCACTTGGTCTCATTCTCTGATCAGCCCTGGTGTGAAATTTATTCCATTTTTAGTGACGGGCCCTAGGATTGAGGCTTAAAATTAGGATTGGAGATAGGGCCTGATTGTTTAGGCACATTCCACCATGGGAAATTGATGCCCCTTGGTGGAATATAGGTATTTTAAATTTATTTTCATATTATGTAGGTGAGGAGAGTGGATTTGTAGGGAGTTGGTCTTGCCACCATAACCTAGGTGTACATCTCTATGTGTGCACCAGTTAGGAAATTAGGACAGTCCTCCTAGATTTTGGTTGAGGATTCTTCAGGACCCATAAACTTGGATTATCACTTGATTTATACATATGTACATGATACCACATCTAGTTTGTGCATTGGAATAGGGAAAAAAGTACCTATAGTGTATTTGGAGCCCTATTTAGGCTTAATAACTGGTCTAAATGTTGTAACATCAGAGCTTTCCCCTCAATTATGCTCCTTGGTGTTCAAGTATGTTTAGTAAAACCAAAAAGGGTATCATAATACTCAACCCATTCATTATCTCACTTGGGAACATTCAAAGTTATGTTCAGATTTCCTTCTAGGAAGGGCTACAAGCAGGTTTCTAGGATTGTGCAGTAGCATAGTTTTGTGTGTTGTTAAATGGTGAAAGAACCATTGGAACTAATGAAATAAGACCTAAATAGGCTAGAGAAATGTTTATTAGCCACCCTTGATCTTAGTATTCAGTTCATAGGGTTTGAATCCATATTTCCTTGAAGAAACCTCTTAGTAATTCATTGATTTTGGTGCTTGGGAGTTTGACAAACCTAGTGATTAGGTTATTTTGTCTTATAGGGTTGTGATAAGCTTCAAAAATTCCTATTTTTATACTTGTGATAAGTATATTGGCACTAGAACTTGCACCTTGTGTGTTGAGGAGTTCAAACTTCACCTAATTGCTCACTATTTGAAGGCTTCTGCTAACCACTGCTACATCAAGTGGTATCAGAGCTATGTCTGATCCTAAGAATGAGGATATCCCTACAAGGGTTACAAATTGTGAGTTGGCAAAGATGGTAAGAGAACAAAAGGCTGCAAATAAGGCCTTAACTAAGAGGCTTCAGGAACTTGAGAAGAAGCTTGATGATAAGGACAAAGATGAGTCTAAAAATGAAGAAGGGAGTGAAGAAGAGGAGGATGATCCTAATTAGAAAATCCCTATAGACCAAAGACCTTTCATTGATGCTTTGAAGTCCATGGGAAGAAGAACCATGGAAGAAAAGATGGACTTGCCAGTTTTCAATGGCAAGATGAATGCTGATCTAGCATTGGACTGGATAGAAGCATTAACAACATTCTTTGAATGTGAAGACATACCTAAAAAGAAAAGGGTAAAGGTAGCAAGATCCAAGTTGAAGGGAGCAGCCCTAACTTGGTGGAACTTCATCCAAATAGAAAGGGTGAAGAATGGGAAGAACATGATCAACTCATGGAATATAATGATAGCATTGGTCAAAGAGACATATGTACCTGATGACTATGGGGTGCAACTTCTTAGGAGGAAGAAAAGTCTGAAACAAAAGGACATGGATGTAGGCTCATACATCGAGGAGTTCTTGAGATTGTGCATGAAGACCAATATGGCTGAAGATGAAGAGGAGAAGCTGGCAAGGTACATGAATGGCTTGAAAGTATCCATTCAAGAGGAGTTGAGTCTACACTTCCCTACCACAGTCAATAGGTGCTATCAAATGGCACTTAAGGTAGAGGAAAAATGGAAGAGAAAGAAAGATTTTGGGAAAGGAAAGAGCAATGATAGTGGGAAGAGTTTTAGAGGCAAAAAAAACTCTTGGAACAAGGGACAAAGTAGTGGTAGTAGCAACAAGACCCCTGACCAAGGAGATAAGGAGAATAGTGACTCTAACTCAAGAGGAAACTATAGAGGGAGAAGACCTTTCAATAGAGGAAGGACAAATTTAGGAAGAGGCAATGGACCATTGAAGTGTTTTTATTGCAACCAATTGGGACACCATGCAGGAAGATGCCCTGAGAAGAGAAATAATAACCAAGGTGAGAGGAGAGCACAACTTGTCCAAGAAGATAAACAAGAGGACAATGCTAATGCTAGAGACTTGAAACCAAAAGAAGGAGTGTGTCTAATGATGAGGTAGGTCTTCCTTCAAGTACCACAAACCCAAGAGCCTCCACAAAGAAAGAATCTCTTCAGGACAAAGATCAAGTGTCATGGAAAGGTATGCAATCTTCTTATTGATTCTAGTTCAACTGAAAATCTTGTGTCTTGTGAAATGATTCAGAAATTAAACTTGCCTAAGAAACCACACCCTTGCCCCTATCATGTTTCATGGTTAACCAAAGGCCAACAAACTCTAGTCACATAACAATCTTGGATAGAGTTTTCTATTGCTAACTTCAAGGACAAGGTCCTTTGTGATGTTGTTGAGATGGATGTAGCCCACATCCTTCTAGGCAGGCCCTAGAAATTTGATGTTGATGCTACCCACCATTGTAGGAAGAACACCTACTCCATCACCAAAGATGGGAAGACCTTCACTATGAAGCCCCTACCAGATAGAAAAATTGAAAAGGAACCCACTGTGATTATCATGGGGGAAAAGGAGATGTTGAAAAACTTGAAAGAATCTAATATTGAACCATTTGTCCTAATTTATAACCCCAAGGATAACATCAGGTCGGTTCAAGAAGAGCCCATGCCAAATGAAGTCAAAAATATGCTGCAAAAGTATAAAGAAGTCACTGTTAGTGACTTGCCCTCTGCCCTCCCTCCCATTAGGGACATTAGTCATCAAATAGACCTTATACCAGGCTCTTCCCTACCTAATAAGGCACCATATAAAATGACTCCATTGCAGCATGTAGAGATTGCAAAACATGTCATTGAATTGTTGGAAAGAGGGCTCATTCAAAAGAGTCTCAGTCCTTGTGTTGTACCCTCAGTCTTGGCCCCTAAAAAGGATGTAAAATGGAGGTTATGCACTAATAGCAGGGCCCTAAACAAAATCACAATAAGGTACAAATTTCCCATGCCAAGGATTGAGGACCTATTGGATCAACTAGGTGGTGCATGCTACTTCACCAAGATAGACTTAAAGTTTGGTTACCATCAAATCTGAATCAAGCTTGGAGATGAATGGAAAACAAGATTCAAGACTACTGAAGGTTTGTTTGAATGGTTAGTAATGCCCTTTGGTTTAAGCAATGCCCCTAGCATTTTTATGAGGCTTATGAATGAGATATTCATAGATTTTATTGGAAAATTTGTTGTTGTTTACCTTGATGACATACGAAGACCATCTTGATCATGTGGAACAGGTACTAAGAAGACTCCATCAGCACAAGTTGGTAATCAACTTGGAAAAATGCATGTTTATGAGAAAGGAAGTTGTATTCCTAGGTTTTGTGATCTCATAGGGTACCCTCAAGATGGATCTTGAGAAGGTAGACACAATCATTAATTGGCCTCCACCAAAGAATCAAGGTGATGTGAGAAGCTTCCATGGGCTTGCAACATTCTATAGGAAGTTCATAAAAAATTTTAGTCATGTGTGTGCACCAATGCTTGAAACAATCAAAGGTGGAAAGAAGACTAAGTTTGCATGGACAAAAGAAGCCAATGATGCATTCCAATACTTGAAGAATAGAGTTTCTCAATACCCTATCTTGGTCCTCCCTGATTTCAACAAGGTCTTCACTGTGGAGACAGATGTAAGTAATTTGGCTATAGGTGCTGTCCTAAGCCAAGAAGGCAAGGCAGTTGCCTTCTTTTCTGAGACATTGAATGAGGCCAAGATGAAGTATTCCACCTATGACCTAGAGCTTTATGCCATAGTCCAAGCCCTCAAGAAATGGAGGCACTACTTGATCCCAAAAGAGTTTGTAGTCTACACTGACAACCATGGTCTAAGCTTCCTTAATTCACAAGAACAACTTTCAGTTAGGCATCTCAAATGGGTAGAGCAATTACAGGCCTATACCTTCAACATTGAACATAAAAAAGGTGTAGCAAAAAAAGTTGCTAATGCACTTAGTAGGAGGATTGGTCTGGTTGAAGAAGTTTAATTACAAAGTGTGGGGATTGAGACCCTCAAGCACTTGTACCCAGATGACCTTGATTTTTAGAGATATATCATATTTGTATAAAGATGGAAGGTAGATATCATACTGATTTTTCTGAATATTTGATTTAGAATGGCCTTCTATTTAAGGGAGCACAACTATGCATACCCAAGTGTTCAATGAGAGAAAACATAATTAGAGAAAAGCATTGTGGTGGCCTAGGTGGTCACTTTAGCATTGACAAGACAACAGACATGGTAAAGAGGAGTTACTTTTGGCCCAAGTTGAACAATGAGGTCAAAAATTTTGTCAAAACTTGCACAATCTACCAACAAGCTAAGGGAATGACAACAAATCAAGGACTCTATCAACCCTTACCAATCCCTTCAAGGCCTTGGGAATCCATTTCAATGGATTTTGTCATGGGACTACCTAAAACTAGGCAAGGATTTGATAGTGTGTTTGTCATAGTAGATAGATTTAGCAAAATGGCCCATTTTGTGCCATGCAAGAGCACAAATGATGCATCTCACATAGCTAATCTCTTCTTTAAGGAAGTAGTTAGAATTCATGGCTTACCTCAGAAAATTGTATCAGACAGAGATGTAAAGTTTCAAGGGCACTTTTGGAGGACACTCTTCAAGAAGTTGGGTACAAATCTCACCTATAGCTCTGCCTATCACCCTCAAACAAATGGGCAGACTGAGGTAGTGAATAGATCCCTAGGCAATCTTCTAAGATGCCTCACCAAGCAATATTCATAGAGTTGAGATACCATTCTGGCCCAAGCAGAGTTTGCCTTCAATGACTTAATAAATAGGTCAACTGACAAAACTCCATTTCAAACAGTGTATGGTTTGCATCACAAGGGACCACTAGATTTGATGGAACTCCCATCTGATTTCAGAATTAGTGCACAAGGCCAAGAATTGGCAGAACTCATCAACAAGGTACAATAGCAAGTGAAGGAAACTTTGCACAAGTCTAGTTTGAAATACAAAGAGAATGTTGATAAGAGGAGAAGAGAGGTTCATTTCAGAATAGGGGACAAAGTTTGGGCATTCCTAAGGAAAGACTACCTAAGGGTAGATACTCTAAGTTGCAAATGAAGAAGGTAGGCCCCTGCAACATATTGAACAAACTAGGTGACAATGCCTATGAGATCTCCCTCCCTCCAACATTGCAGATCTCCCCAATCTACAACATTGCAAACCTCACACCATATAAAGTTACAGCAGGTCCAAGCAATAAGCAGGGTAAGGACACAAGCATGGAGGATGAAGACTATGTCATTGATCTTCCACAAAGAAAACCAGTGGAGATTGAAGAAATTTTGGACTCCAAACTACTCAAGCAGACTAGATCAAGGAAGTATATGCAGTACTTGGTAAAATGGAAGGGCTTACCAAAGATTGATGCTACATGGTTGACCGAGGATCAAATACACCAGCATGGAACCTCGATAGACAAGCTATACTCAAGTAGGGACTTGAGTCTTAAAGTTCAAGGGGAGTATGGTGCAGGAGCACCTACTCCTACTCTAGATTCTTATGAGGTCTAGTATATCACTCTAAGGTCCCTGAGACCTCTAGTCATGCTTAGATTAGGAATTATTATTGAGATCTCATTGTAAGGCCATAGTTGCAAGTTGAAATTTTATGAGCCCTTGGTCTACCTATTGGTAATTTTTGATCCAATACCATAGGCATATGTAGTTTTCATGTTTTATATGTTTGGATCCATTAGGGATCATCAAATTAAGGATAAGACCAATTTTGGTCATTAGAATAGCAAATTGTCAAAATTGCTCAAAAGTTGTCAAGCAACTTTAAAAAGTTGTCAAAAACTTGTAAAAGACCCTCCCAAACAGCTAATTGGTTTAAAAATAACTTTTAAGCATTGGGAGCATCCTATAAAAGCCCTCACAGGTGGGTGATAGGATACACAACTTGTAATTGGCATTTTTATCAATAAAAACCATCTATTCTCTACAAATTCTAAGTTTCAGAGTGTTGTATGGACATGTAAGAATGTGGGGGTATGAACAAGTGATTCTAAAGGTTCTATCATTGAGTCATATTTCATATGCACTTGGTCTCATGTGCTGATCAGCCCTGGTGTGAAAGTTATTCCATTTTTAGTGACGGGCCCTAGGATTGAGGCTTAAAATCAGGATTGGAGATAGGGCCTGATTGTTTAGGCACATTCCACCATGGGAAATTGATGCCCCTTGGTGGAATATAGGTATTTTAAATTTATTTTCATATTATGCAGGTGAGGAGAGTGGATTTGTAGGGAGTTAGTCTTGCCACCATAACCTAGGTGTACATCTTTATGTGTGCACCGATTAGGAAACTAGGACAGTCCTCCTAGATTTCGGTTGAGGATTCTTCAAGACCCATAAACTTGGATTCTCACTTGCTTTATACATATTAAAATTCTCCCACATCTAGTTTGTGCATTGGCATAGGGAAAAGAGTACCTATAGTGTATTTGGAGCCCTATTTAGGCCTAATAACCAGTCTAAATGTTGTAACATCAGAGCTTTCCCCTCAATTCCACTCCTTGGTGTTCAAGTAAATTTAGTAAACCCCAAAAGGGTATCAGAATCCTCAACCCTTTCATTATCTCACTTGGGAACATTCAAAGTTATGTTCAAATTTCCTTCTAGGAAGGGCTACAAGCAGGTTTCTAGGATTGTGCAACATAGTCTTGTGTGTTGTTCAATGGTGAAAGAACCATTGGAACTAATGAAATAAGACCTAAATAGGCTAGAGAAATTTTCATTAGCCACTCTTGGTCTTAGTATTCAGTTCATAGGGTTTGAATCCATATTTCCTTGAAGAAACCTCTTAGTAATTCATTGATTTTGGTGCTTGGGACTTTGACAAACCTAGTGATTAGGTTCTTTTGTCTTGTAGGGTTGTGATAACCTTCAAAAAGTCCTATTTTGATACTTGTGATAAGTATATTGGCACTAGACCTTGCACCTTGTGTGTTGAGGAGTTCAAACTTCACCTAATTGCTCATTATTTGAAGGCTTCCGCTGACCACTGCTACATCAAAAGGTAAACCTATGGAGTCTTTAGAGTCTTTCAATGATCAAAATTTGATAGCTAACACCTATCATACAAGGAATAACCCTCAACCTAATCTAGTGGTTTCTACTTATTTACCACCTTCTCAACCCATTCTTCCTCCTCCACCCCATCTTCCTAGCAAGGAGTATGATTTGATAAACCAATTGCACAATACCCCTACCAATATTTCTTTATGGGAGCTTCTTTAAACTTCACCTACCTACCATGAAGTCTTGCAAAAATCTCTAGTAACTCTTCCCACTCCACCTCCTAATCAAGAGAACATCAATACCTTCTTACAGTGCATGCATGCTACCCCGGGTCCTCTTGACATTATATTTAATCAAAAGGATTTACCTTCTAAAGAAGTTCAGAATCAATATGATGCTCTTATGGTTGTTGTTACTATCAATAAGAGTATCATTCATAGGACCTTGATTGATAATGGATCTGGGCTTAATATTTGTAGCATGGACATTCTCAAAGTGATCAAAGCCGATCTTTCAACTATTGGACCTAACAATATTCCTATACGTGGCTTTGATAATATTGATAAGAACACTTTGGGCATCATTACCTTACCTATCAAAGTAGGTCTGGTCATCCTTGATACTCCTTTTCATGTTATGCCTAGACCTCTTAATTATAACCTTCTTTTGGGTAGACCTTGGTTGCATGAGATGCATGTTGTTCCTTCCACCCTTCACTGTAAAGTAAAGTTTATTCATAACAATATGATGTATACACTTCATGTGGATGATGCACCAAATCCTTGTTTGAATATTAAAACTTACAATACTACTATTCCTAATCCTTCTTCCTCTAATTCTCTTCCTGGCGATGATTGGGGAACCTTGGATTTTAATCCTATCTTTATTGGAGATTATAAGGTTTATGACATTAATTTTATGAAGCAACAAAGAGAGTTTGAACAATGAGCTTTTGGTTCTACTTCTAAGGCCCTTTGTAATAACTTTTTCGCTGCTTCTACCCACTATGAATTTGTCAAACCTACTAATGATGACATAGTGACTACTGAAGTTCCATTGACTCCTTCTGATATGGCTTCTCTTTATGGTCCTGGTTACCATTTCCTAGTTAAACAAGGATTCAATGGTCAAGGATGTGGTGAGAATAAAAAGGGAATTCAAATACCCTTACAGAATGGGGGGCATGAGAATTCTTATGGATTGGGATTTAATCCTCAACAAAAAATCAATGTTAACAACATCTCAAATAACACTTCAAAACATGATGAACCTATGAAGGAATTTGACCAAGAAGTTCTTTTTCCTAAAATCCTTCATGCTAAGATGATTACTAGACCTAAATGCAAAAAGAAACGTAGTCCACACTTGAAGACTCTTCCTTTTTATTTGTATCTTAGATTTCATGATCACTCTACTAATGAATGTCAAGCTTTGCATTATAAGATTAGGCAGCTCATTGATAGTAAGGCTATTTATATATCATGTGGCAATGAGTTTTATTTCAATCCTATTTTCTCTTAATAACATTTATGTTCCTATTATGGAGCTCCACATTATGTAAACAATGTTAGCCTAATCCTTGCAGGCTCATTGTCTTGTATAGTGTTGTGAGTGATATAATAGGTCCCCTTCCATCCTTGTTCCTACGCTCGAGGGCCAAGGATGCTATCTCCTTCTTTTTTGTCTTTCTGGGATCCACTTTTCCTGTTAAGTAGTATCTATCTATTATGTGATATCAATCATACATGAAAATTTTGGTTTTCATTGAGGATCTTTGTCATTGATCATAACCTATTTCATTGTTTGACATTGGGTTTCCATGGTTGATAAATCTCTCACCTTGGAAGCTGAATAGTGTGTTATCCCTCACAAGGGTTACTTTTTCCCTTCTTGCATGATATCTCTTTGCATTTATCCCTTCCATGGCCTCATAGGAGTTGTGACCTTCTTGGCTTGGATTGGGTGTTGTATATGGATACTATCTTGATGTTGAAGAAGGCTTTATCCTTGTTCTTTTCTTTCCTTAAGATATAAAAATAGTAGGTATTTTTCCATCTTAAGGAGGGGGGCTTATATATGGCCTCCCTGGTTCTATATTATGCATTTTTGTTCTAACCTTTTTTTTACAGCATGCTAAATCCTTGGAAGGTAACACACATAAGTTGCTAAATCCTGAAGAGACACGTATTTTCAATTTCAAATATGCTAAATCCATGGAAGGTAATGCACACAAGTTGCTAAATCCTGAAGAGATACACATTTTACAAATATATTCTATGGTGATATGAGGATATGGATCCATGGGTAATTCATAAAAGCCACCAGAAGATGCACTACATACATGCACAAAGCCGCCAGAAGGTGCACAAATTTATGGGGTGACTATCAAGTATTTTCTTGGTGGGCCATCCTATCCTTTTTGTGGTTCACAGTGAGATACACACATCTTATTGGGCGAGCTAGAAAATCCTCTCTCCCCTTTTCTCTCTTTTTTCTAGTGATGTCTCTCTTATTGTAAGCTCGGAGTTGATAAAGACTTGAGTCCCTAGGGGCTTGAGGATTCCTTTTTCCCTTTGATTTCAATAAGATTGTCTTTTTTTTTATGATCTCCTTTACCAAGAGTTTGCATCGAGTCCATACTCTTGCTAAAGTGGGGGCTAAATGTATCATCAAAAAATGGAAGCACTTCCATTTAGGACTGGTTTAGCCCTCTGAGTAAGTGTTTTGGGGTCATGTCAAATGCCTTGAATGGGTCTTTGACTTGGATCTATCTTTTTCCCCTGTTCTGCTCCATTTTCCACTTCTTTTCTGCATAATTCTGGCATCTTGAATTGAAATTATGAGATTCTTGACCTCAGGGTCAAGGTCGACCTTTTAGGTCAAGGTAAAACTTGACCCTGACCTAGGTCAAGGTTGACCTCAACCCTGAACTAGGGTCCAAATTTCAAAATCCTAAAGTTTATGGATGTCGGGTTTTAGAAAGATTTATTCCCCGCTTTCAGGTCGGCTATTTTGGGCTTTGAAATGGTAAACTCTTAAATTATATTTAATTTAGCTCCACTTCTAAGGGTAAAGGCTTAAATGGGAATTTAATTCTTCTATGTAGGCCTCTCTAGAAGTTTGTGCCCTAGACTAGTATAAAAGGAAGCCTTCTCCTCTCATTTCAATCCATCAAGCATCCATTGAAAATCATAATCTCTCAAGAAAGAGAAATCAAACAATCAAGAAGAAAGCAAGAAGGAGAAATAAATAATTCAAGCATTCATCCATCTTCAAGCATTCAAGAATTCAAGATCCAATTTATTAAGGAGATCCATTGGTAGCCATTGAAGGATTCAATCTCTATGGAGCCCTCTTGTTGAAGATTTCTCCATTCATATCCATCCAAGCCTCTTCCTATTCCAATATCCATTCAAGATTGGTGTTGAAGATCTAAAGACAATTTATTTGAGACATCCTACAATTCTACATTCATTTGGAGCATCCATACTTGTGGATTCAAGGATTCGAATCCTCCACAAGGGTTTCAACATAAGCAAGGTGAATTGTTCCATTTACTTTTTTTATTACTACAATTTTAATTCAATTTCAAGGTTAATTCCTAAATTGGGGTTTGACCAAGGCAAAACCCTCCCCCCCCCAACAAACAAAACCATTTTTATTGCAGGTAGAGGTACGAAACAATGAATTACAGTGCAGATTTGGACACCCTTTTTGACAAACTTTCAGGATCCACAAATAGAATTTCCATCGGAGTAGTGTAGGTCAAGGTCGACATAAATGGATCAAGGTTGACCTTTACCCCTGGATCAAGGTCGACCTTTCTCAGAAAAGAAAAAGATTTCTGGGTTTTGTAGATCTCACAGTTTCGGTTGGAGAATTTAGTAATCAACAATTTTTGAGACCGTTTGACAAGGTTTTCAACAGATTCTTTTTTGGAGGTAAGTACTTTTTATTTCTTCATTTCAATATTATTCTTCTAGATTTACTTTCCATATCATTAGAATTTCATGTCTCTTTTATGTGCAAACCCCCATTGTTCTAGATCCCATCCATAGTTTACACCATACAGTTAGCACTAAAAATAATCAATTTAATACACATGATATTGCTTTGTTTTCTCTTTTATCTTCATCTCTAACCTATTCTCTTCTTCATGAGGACATATTAATGCAAGAAAATCTTTTTAAACTTTTTCTCAATGATCTCTCTCTTCGGGGAGAAGTGTTGAGGATTGATGTTAAGTCTTCTCCTAATACAAGCCTCACCTATGAGAATACATTTTTCAAAGATGATAATTTCCCTCATGATACCTCATCTTATATTCCTATCAATGCCTCACCCTTTAGGGATGCCACTTTAGTGAGTTATGATTATCCCACTTCTATTTTTTTTAATTCATAGAAATATTCCTACTCTCAATGATTACCCTATTTGGGATAAACCATTGGATAATGATGTTGATTATTCTCTCCCCCATGAAATAAATTCCATTAAAAAAGATGATATTTTGGTAGATGAGATTAGTATAACTAACATTTCTTCTAATCTTCCTTCTATTGATGAAGTATTAATGAGTTGTATTTTTCCCTCTTCTAATTCCCATCATAAATATACCTTTAAAAAAGAGGATACCAACCTTGTTTCTCCCCCTATCATAAAGGAAACCTTTGAGAATAAATATCCTACCCAAGTTAATTCTGTTCAAGTTCTTGGTAGTGAAAATGTAAGGTTGTTGTCCATCTTCATCAAGATACCCCTCTACCTCAAAATAAACCAATAATTGTGGTAAAGGTGCCCAAAAATATAACTATCATGTGGTTTCTCACTCATATAACATAATAAAAAATAGACAACCTATGAGTTTACTTGTTCCTCCTTCTCTTCTTGCTTCTCAACCAGTGCTTCCTCCTGCACCCCATCTTCCTCAAAATATTGGAAAGGAATATGATTTAATAGAACAATTATGTGATATTCCTGCCAAGATCTTCATCAAATTTTCATAGTAGGTGTGACACATCCTTTGATACCACAACCATGTTTCCTCAGTTAGGTAATGCTTTGTATCAATATCTAGTGGATACATATTTCTTCCATCTCTTTTTCCTGCAACAATAATATTTCTAGATCCCTTTTGGATCACATGGCCATCATCCAAAAAGACAACATTGTATCTATTTTTGCACATTTTTCCAACACTTAAAAGGTTATGATGTAATCCTTTTACGTAATACACATTATTAGTATTATGTATCCCATCAAAAGTAATAGAACCTATTCCAAAAATCTATGCAGTTTGATCATCTCCAAATCTAACAGATCCACCACCATATTTTTCAAATTTCATGAACTTAATTTTGTCACCCATCATATAATTAGAGAAACCACTATCAATTAACCATTCATTCTGATTATTTTCAAAATGCAATACATCAATATTTTTAGTATTATATTACAAAGATGTCACATTACTAATTTTAAGTTCAAGTTCATCTTCTTTAGCATAAAATAAACAATCACCTTCTTCTAATTCATCATCTAAGATACTATCATTTTCATTCACATAATATGCCTTCTTATTGAATTTTAGTTTTTCTCTTGTTCATTTATGCAAACATCTAGTAGAAATATGATCAACTTTCTCACACCCGAAACATTTAAGAGGTAAGATACCTTTATACTTATTGGTTCCTTTCTCTAGCCTCCTTACAAAATCTACTTCTTCTTCATCCGTTCTCTCATCTTTTGGATCTTCATCAACCACTATTGCATTCAAAGTAGTCTAAGATATGGGTTTGCCTTTTCTAAAATTCCTTTATTTCAAATTCATTTAGAGTACTAAATAATTGCTCTTTGGTGAACTTTGTCAGATCATAAATTTCTTCAATTGTCGAGACCTTGTCACTGTAGCTTTCTGGTAGAGTCCTCAAAATATTTTTCATCACATTGTTATCATCTAGAGTTTTGTCAATATTTTTGATCTCATTCAAAACATCATCAATTTTATGAAAGTAGCTTTCTATTTATTCTCCTTCCTCCATCCTTAAGTTCTCATATCTACCTTTACTAGTTTGCATCTTAGCTAGTTTAACTCTATCATTTTCTCCATAGATATTTTTTTAGTTTTTTCCAAACTTCATAAGTAGTCTCTAATGCAACAACCTTCATCGATTCATTTTTAGACAATGCACTAAAAATACCATACATTTCTCTTTCATTGTCTTCATAGGCATCAATCTCATCCATAGTAGTAGGTCCATTTTTTGGCACTATATATTTGTTTTCCATAGCTTTCCAAGTATTGTAACTTAAGGAAATCAAGTATCACCTCATCTTCATTTTTGAAGATCCATAGTCAGATCCATCAAAAGTAGGAATGGTCAATTTATGCATCATCAGATCTCCTCAAGCAACTAGAATCACTATCTAGGAACCAAAGCTCTGATACCAAGTGTAGAATATTCTATAAAATTGAGAGGGGGGTGAGTCAGTTGTCACATAGAGTTTTTATCTCTTTGCAGATCTGGATTCAATAGATTAATACTTTTCCCACTTAACTAAATTATATATAAACATGAAAGAGCTCACACATGAGTCATACACAATGAGCACCATATTTTTATGTGGAAAACCTGATATGGGAAAAACCATGGAGAAGTTAATTCTCATGAATAAAAATATAGGTTAAGGTGACATCAGTTAAGATGATTTTTATGAAGGGTAGCTCATTTCCAGAATTCTCACTACAAGTGTGATCACCGCCCAAAAGGGCTCACTACCCTAAGAAAGAAGAGAGAAAAAGTAAATCCACCACTGAAGTGTGACTTCCTAAAGAAACCTTTGGCTCAATTCCTTTGGTATCTAACAAAAACAACACACACTCAGCTCACAAATCTACTTTACAATTCTACTATTACTTCACACTATATCTAAAGAGTCTTCTCCTCAATAAACCTCGCATTCGATCCATCACAAACAACCTCTTACTTATATTGAACTAAAATTACCAAGTCAGCCAACATAATTTTGATATAGGTCCAAACTAAATATTCCCATGTTGGGGAGAAACAAAAAGAGGATCACACCACACATACTAACTCGATCAAATAACAAGTTACCCCAAAAGCCATAAGAATTGGAGCCCAATGAAAAATAACACGTTACTGAAAAATCCATAAGAATTGGAGTCCAATAAAAAATAACATGTTAGAAATTATGCCTCTGAACCACATCATGATGACCCAAGATAGAAAATTACTGAAACTATATTGCCACAAACTATATCTAGAACAACAAAGAATTTTGGACTAGTGTCAAATACAAAAATCACATAATACACCACAAGAACATATTTTTCAGAGCACCAGTCTTCGGACCAACAAAACCTCAAAACCACATGAACATAACAGAAATAGTGATCACAATACCATCCACAAAAGTAATATTTTACCATCAATTATAACCATATTGACACATTAACATCTCTACAAAATTATCAACAACATCAACAATTTTCCATCAAAGATAGCAACAATATCAACAACTCTCCAACACTACAACAACAAACTCCCCCTATCAATATGTTTCACTAGCTTAAATGTATAAATTAGGAACCATTTACATACCATACTTTCATTGGGAAACAATCAATTAGGCTCAAATTCAGTCCCTTAAGAGAGTTGAGCACTTTTCTTAATTGTTCCCTTTTTGATTGATATGATTAGGATGAGAAATGATGCAAGAACTATGTAAGATACTATAAAATTGTCAAGATTCAACATAAATGGGTAGAAATAGATAAAAAAGAAAAGAGTCCAAGTACAAATCTGGAACTAATATATAGAAAGGAACTTTTCACTAAAATATGAGCTTGAAAATGTTAGTCAAGTGTGCTAGGCACCTTATGCCTAAAGGTTATTTAGTCAAATAAAACTTTAGATTCTAAACTAGGATTCTCTATAGATCACTCCATTCAAAATTCATCCAAAAAGTGTTAGTCCATTATGCAAATTGATATAGACCACAAGTTTTTTCCTATTCAAAATCTATAAATGTATGTCTTAGTCTACTCTTTGCAACTCTGCAACTTTTGATTGTTGGATATGTAATCTGCACACAAAAAAGGAGAAAATATTGCACATTGTGTAGGGGCTTGCATATGTAAAAATGTATGAATCAACCTTTACTAAAACTATGATATGATGTGAGAGATCTTACCACTAGTAGGATAGAGGCTAAAAACCTTAATGAAATGTTGAATCGACAAATGCTACCTTTGTTATGAAATTCTTTACTTGAAGCCTCACAAAATGTTGATGTTGCTTGATGGGAGTTCATGCACTTCTTCATTCATGAAGGAACACATAAACTTTATTATGATTGCTTAACTTGAACACTTGATTTTAGATCTCTCCTCAAATTCCTTGAAGGTTCCTAATTGAAAGTGCAAAATTAGAGTGATGACTTGAAATTACCTAAAGATGATTGCTAGAGGGAGAGAGAGTTGTATTTATACACAAATTACACATTTTAGGTTTACATTTTTAAGAAGGTTGACATTGGGGAGCACTTTCCCACTCTACATCTTCTTGATCGTTAGAGGTTTAAATTTGGGCCCAACAAGGTTGGACTATGGTTCTTAGAGAAATTGTCCAAGAGGTCTATGACACTAGGTGCTATAGTCTAGGCTTTCTAGCCAAAACCAAGGCCAATGAGCTCAAGATTGTGTTGGGCTTCTAGAATTGGCAATGGATTGAGCACAATCAGTCATGAATTAGGGACATGAGGGTCAACCACCAAAGTGAGCCTAAAATGAGAGTGAAATTGTAGAGGGATATAGTTTACAACACTTCACATGATATCACATCTCATCTTACTCTCATAGTTTTTACTCTTCTTACTCTAGTCATATTGCATAAAGTTTCTCCCAATATTGGTTATTGTAAATTTAGTCACACCTACAACACTTAACACAATAGAAAAAAATACATCAACCTCATCATCACTTCCTTATTATAATCTTAAAATATTCCACCTCCACCTCCACCTTATATTCCTTAAAAGCACCTAAATAAAATGATCTTGTCTATCAATTACAATCTACATAATCTAAGATATCCATATGGAATTTCTTGAAAACTCACACACATAGATCCATCCTTGAGTAATCCCTATAAAGATATTTATCTAATATTCTATACCCCACAATCAACTTGATTCCATGGTTGAATCTAAGTAGGATATTTCTATCTCTTCGAGTGAGTGAAATTCCACCACCATCAATTCTAGAACCATCCACATTAATTATAGGTGTAGAACAAAAGAAAATTGATATTGACGCAGTTCTTAATAATCTTAGGGTTGAACATTTTTTTGTATACATTTTCTTTACACGTCCATGTCAATTATTCTAAATTTATTACAATCTTAATTGGGAATCTTTAGGAACCACTAACTTGCCTATTATTGTGGGTTTTATCATTTGCAATAAATCATTTCACGTCATACCTAATAAAGTCACCTATAATATCTTTCTTAGTTGTCTATAGCTCCATCAAATGTATCATGTCATTTCTATCCTCCATCAATGTTTGAAATATACTCATAATGATAAATTTTATGCCATATATGTTAATGAAACTCTTTTTTAACATTTTCAAAATATTTAATCTCAAGTTCTCAAAAGGGACATTATTTCCTAAATAAAGACAAATCTAATTTTAGAATATATAACAAAGATAATCATTCTTTAGTCACAAAGCTATATACTTTTTTTCACATCTACTTTTCTAAAATAATTATTATAATTACCCAACTTATCCATCTCAATTATTATCATTTAATTTAAATTAACTTAATTTAATTATTTAAATTTTCCCAATTAATCTAAATTTTACTTTTGAGTTCTATATCCACAACATAATTGTGACTCTTTATATACAATAGTAATGTTTCCACTTTTCCTTTCAAGGAATTTGTTGAAGTTTTTACAACCCTCCCCAACTCAAAATTATTAAAAAAATGAGCAACGTGTTAATGAAAATGATATAATGTAGTTATGAAAAGGCATGGCTTGATTCCCATTTTGTCTATCTTTTCGTAGTGTTGTTATTTGTTCCCTCTTTTTGGTCACTAGTACAATCATTTCTTTTCTTTAGAGAGTGCATGCATATGCCTTGCTTACGAATGACAAGTACAATACGCACTCCTCTACATAATAGCAATTGACTTTACCATCTTATGGGCTAAGTATAAAGACAATGAATATAAAATCAATGTGGACAATTTATTTTATTTTATTCTAGCTCTTGCAATAATATATTAACATGGATAATAAATTAATTAATATATGAAGGTTGTTATAAGTACCAAATCTTTACCATTTGTTTATTCTTAAGGACTCTATAGACTAAAATT
Source organism: Chamaecyparis obtusa (assembly GCA_027943335.1). Classification (NCBI taxonomy): domain Eukaryota; kingdom Viridiplantae; phylum Streptophyta; class Pinopsida; order Cupressales; family Cupressaceae; genus Chamaecyparis; species Chamaecyparis obtusa. The sequence continues at coordinate 2,393,836 of BSBK01001373.1, read as the reverse complement.
ATATTATAATTTTGCATTAAAAACTGTATTATTTAAAAAAAAATTAAGGAAAGGGGTTCGATCACAGTTCATGTTTTAAAAATTAGTCAAAAGGTCTACTAAAAAATTATCTAATGGGTCAATAGTCACCTATTGATATCCTCAATAACTGTGAGAAAAAGTTAGTAGTTAGCCCATTTGTACATTTTTATTGGTACCCAAAGTGCACAACTATGAAGACATTTGTGCATAATTATTGGATTAGCTGTACAAATTTTGTGGTGATCAAAGAAAACGGTTAGCAAAGCAATAGAGAATATGTATCTCATGTCAACTCAAAGTGATTATGTTTTGATCCTTATCCGCATAGCAAATCTCACCTCATTTGACATACCACCCAAAGGCCAAAACAATAACTATAAGCACTTAAATTAGGGGAAGAGTTCAATTACAACTTGTGCATAAGTATTGGATTGTCAACTCACAAAATGATCACCTTTTTTTATCCTTTCATAATGGATCACATTGCGTTTGTCTTAACTCCCTAGAGGAGGCCAAAATAATAACTACAAGCACTTTAATTAGGGAAAGGGTTCGATTATAGTTCATACACAAGTATTGGATTAGTTGTACAAATTTTACGACGGTTAATAGAACAATAGAAAATATGTATCAAATGACCACCCCTTAACTAATCTCACCACATCCATCATAACTACTTAGAAGTCAAAACCAAAACAATAACAATAAGCACTTAAATCACAAATAGAATAATGAATCATTAGAAACTTAAGAAATACAAAGTCGACCAATAACAACCACCAGTGATATCCTCCTATTTAAAAAGAACTAAAACTAGAATTGCAAAAGAAATGAAATGACACCTTGAAATCACATCAACCCCACACACAAACAAAATAAAGTTAAAAAGTTTCTGCGTGTTGAAATGGGCAGAATGTGGGCGATAGTTTTATCTAGGGATAAATATGCATGTGCCAACTGGTGCATTTCCAGTGGAGTACGTAAGGCGTGCTCACTCACAATTATTAATATGATTAATAATTATATCTGTTTTCCAAGTAGAAGAGAGTAGCCAGAGAGATGATGAGCCTGCACCGACAGTTTAGTTGGAGCAGGCCCACACCACAAACAACTCATTTGACACAAAAAGATTCTTCATTTCTGCTTGGAATTTCCCAAACAAAACTGTCAAGACAAGTACAAGAGAGAATTGGGATTCTAACTCTGGAATTCAATTTGTACACCACCATGATATTCCCTTTTCGTCTCTGCTTGAAATCTGTGGAGTTTGCAGTGATGGATGAGGCTTCATGGGTGTTTTCCTTTTCTATGGAACAGTGTCACAAAATGGCCTGTTTTTCTCAGAGCCTCTGTCTCCCTAAAGGCATTCTATTGTTATCTGTCTGTTTGTGCAATGAAAATATGGAGCTGCATGAAGGGTTTACTTGTTTAAATCTGATCTGAGAATACCCATCGATGCAGAGGCTTTTGTTCATTCAAAGCAGGTAATGTTTCATGGTAATCAGTGCTTTGAAATTTGTTTTCTTCAAGTTATGGCAATTGTTCATTTCTGTTTATTTAACTGTTTCTTTCATTCTGATAATAGATCATATAGTACACTTCAAAAATATTGATGACCGGAACCAGTCGCAGTTTCCTCCTCCCACCCGAAGTGGAGGGAGTGGATCATATAAAAAAACTAATTGCTCTGATAATGGTATTCTAATTTCTAGATAAATAGTATTTCAGTGGGACTCTGCTCTGAGAAAATGTCCATTTCAAAAGATAGAATCTTAACCTAATAATATTTAACCAGTCTGAATATGCATCCCCTGGTGGGGTACTTTAGTATTTTCAAATGGAGAAAATATATTTTTTGGGATCTTCTGCAGGATGCATCCAACCCATTTTTGTAGCCCTTTTAAATCTTGTAACCTTGTTGTCTTTCAATGCTCACCCATAATCTAGAAAAGCATCTTTTTAAATAATCTTGAGTGCTTATTCTTAGTCTAACACTATTGTACTGTTTTCTACTTAATGCCATTGATTGTAAAGGTGGTAGCAGGAATGCAGGTTCAGGAAATCTCTTTATTCACTGAGTTCTCAATATCTGTTAGCCTGTTTTTTCCCATTCAATTCTCCCCATAGATCTTTTGACTTATGGTGCTTTCCATCCATGAGGTTTTGTAGCGAGGTGGGATTCTAATATTGTTTTGATTTTTAACATTTGTTCTGTGTTTTGTTAAGAACTGATAACAGTGGCAATGATGAGCTTTTGATAGGCTTGATGACTCTGGTTTTGTCACATGAAATCAATCAAGCACTCTCTGAGCCACTCTGGATTACAATGAATAAATGAAAGATTTTAATAATGTTTATGAGACTGAACAATTTAAGGAATCAAGAAATTTTATTTGATATAAGATCTTTTACTATGAGTTTGATATAAGATCTTTTATTATTGAATCTTGACAAAGAATACTCTTAGACTTTACTTGATCCAATCCTACTGTTGCTATTTGGATCTCATTCTGCAGTTTAGCATTGAATTTTTGGATCTTTAAAACATTGGATTTTGCTGTAACTGTGGATTTCATAAGCCATTTTAGTTCTCTTTTTTTCATGGCTTTAGAACTTGATGAAAATGCTGCAACTGCAACAGCATAAAAGATTGCCAGAGTGGATATACAACGAGAGCTGACCTAACTTCAAGCCACTTTCAAGCTTTTCCTGTCTTAATATGTTCTGTTCCACAAGTGATTTAGAAACTAGGTAGAAGTGTTTGTAATGATTATTGCCCAATCGAGATGCTAGGCCTATAGAAAAACTGGCATGAGAAGTAATCTTGAATTCTACACATGATTCCAATGGATTACACAAATCAATGTCACTAGAGGTAAGTGGTCAAAAGTACATATTCTCATTTTCATTCAGCATGGAAGTTGGCAAGTAATATAATTTAATCTGATAGATGTAGATTAGATTTTTTGTTCTTTTAATGAATTATCTTAGTTTAGATTTGTAAATATGAAGTCAATTTAGGTCAATTTCATGATTTGTAGATATGTATGTAATTTAAATTCAAAGTCTAACACTATGGAATTGCATGCTAGGATATTTCAGTAAAGGACAAATCCTAATACAACAAGAAGTTCTATTATTTAGTACATTATTTTTAGAGAATTTATATTTGCATAATATTCGAGATATAGGGCATATTTAATTGTTATCTTTAATCATTGTATTGTGATATTAGATTGATTTCTAAGAGTTTAACAATTAGAAGAAATATTCTTGATCATTTACAAATTCCTTTATCCACACCAAAGTTTTTAATGCAAGTTACAAGAATTGAGGCAAGTGATATTCAAATATTAAATTAAGAGAAATTCGTATGTACAATTAGTGTATATCCATGCAAAATGGTTAAATTTGTAGTTTGTACATTGTTTTTGTCAGCCCAAAATTCTACATATCACATAAATGACATACACAATTAGATAATTTTATTTATTCGTGTACATCTAGTTGTCAGGTATCTCCATATTCTAGTTTAGAGACTAATTGATTGGGAACATTTGGCATAGTCAAATCAACATTGATCAAAGAGATAAAACCATTTATTTATTTGTATTCTATAATTATTTTAATACATCATTCCAAAGATGTTTATTGTTTCAACTCTTCTTCTAAGGTTGATTATTGTACTTAGGGTAAATGCTTTTGGTGCTGGGAGCTATGAACTATGATAAACCACGAAGGAAAAATGCCAAGGAGGCAAGAAAAAAAAGTCTCATAAATGAAAGGAAGTTGAGTGTGGAATAACATTTCCAATGCTAATCAAATTAGGATATTGAATGCAAAAATTTAGATTACAAACGCTAAATTGTAACTACTATTTAGATTCACATTAAACGTAAATTATAGAACCATAACACTAGATTTAAGCGGGAAATCCTTATGGGAAAAAACCCACACTCCAAAAAAAAAGAGTTTAATTGTATTATCAACAACAATATTTACAACAAAATGCAAAGATACAATGCTCTACAAGAGTAACTACAACAAGAGATAATTTTTAGAGCAATTTTGGTAGTGTAATTATGTATTAGAGAATATATCAACCTATCATCAAAATAATTTAAGACACCAAGTATTTTTAGAGCTCAAAATGAATCTTGAGTATGTGCCCATAGTTTTCAAAAGCATCTCCAATACCTAGGTTGTGAAGTGGTTTCTAAAACAACAAGTTTTGATTAACTAGACACCTTGCAAATAGAAATTTCCAAAACTAACATGTACCTCTTCATAAATGATCAACTTTCCTCATGCAAGTCACCTTCTACATATCAAATACTAAATCCAAGAATTAAATTTTTCCTTTTCATAACTTAGTCACTTGTCAAATATGGAATCATTAATAAATGCCAGGTGCTAAAAATAACTCATGATTCTTGATGGAAAAGTTTTTGTCGTGACCGTAATAGGAAACTATCATAATCCCAAGATAGCAACACATGACAGTTGACACCTAAAATATAGGTCCTCCAAGGTGGGTGCCAACTTCCTAGAAAATATGAACTTTGTCATAGTCATCACATGCCATGTAGGATGTCACGTTGCTAAGAGGTCCCACAAAGTGATATAAAAAATAGAATTTAGCAACTGATGATATAATAAATATATGCATCAAATAATCAAATTAATAATTTTTAGGACTCTAAGCTTGAGACACTTTAATCTCAACATAATTTAATTCCCAAATTGAGCTCTTCAACATATATTTCAATCATTGGTTGAGGTCTTTCATGAACCTATCTACACCATCAATGTTAGAAAAGTATGTGAGAAGACACCACTCACCGAGAATAATTATTGGAGACAAGAATGCAAGAGTCATGACAAGAAGTAAGTTGAAATATAACACATGTTTGATTTATGAATTTGAGCCTAGATTAGTAAAGGATGCACTACAGACTGAAGATTGGATGAATGCAATGATATATTAAAAATTAAAAATAATAGCACATGGTCCTTGGTACCGAGACCTAAGGATAAGAATGCGATTGGAACAACATGGATTTTAAGAAATAAACTCAATGAGAAAGGAGATGTGATAATAAACAAATCTAGATTAGTCAGAAAAGTGTATGCACAAGAAGAAGGTATTGATTATGGTGAAACATTTGCCCCTGTTGCTAGATTCAGAGTAAGAATATTTCTTGCATATGCTACTTACAAAGGATTCAAAGTTTATAAAATGGATGTTAAATCAATATTTTTGAATGGTATTCTTGAAGAAGTTTACATTGAATAGCCTGATGGATTTGTTGATAAAAGTAATAAGAATATGGTTTGTAAATTGTATAAAGCTTTATATGGATAAAGAAGTAGGCTCCCCGAGCATGGTATGAAAGACTACACTCTTACTTAGTTAAGATTGGATTTGAAAGGACTAGTGATAACAATAATTTATACTTGAAATGTGATAGTTCTAATGAAATTTTGATTGTTGAGATATTTGTTGATGATATTATATTTGTTGGTAATGAGATAATGTCCAAGTCATTTGCTGAGGAAATGAGAAAAGAATTTGAGATGTCTATGATAGGAGAGATCAAATTCTTTATTGGACTTCAAATTCAACAAGTTAAAGATGGGTTCTACATCACTCAATCTAAGTATATCAAGGAGATTCTAAAAATATTCAATATGGAAGACTCTAAACTGGTTGGAACACCGATGGCTATTGGTTGTAAATTGTCAAAAGAAGATGATACTAAGGGAGTGAATCAAACACTTTACTGATCCATGATTGGAAAGTTACAATATGTTGTCCACAATAGACCTGACATTGCACATTTAGTTGGTATTGTTGCAAGATTTTTAACAAATCGCAAGGAAACACATTTTTTTGCAATTAAGAGGATATTCAGATATTTGAAAGGGACTAAAGATTTTGGTCTATTATACACAAGAGGAGGAAATTTTGATCTTAAGGTATATACTGATGCTAATTGGGTAGGAAATATTGATGACAAGAAAAGCACTAGTGGTAGAGATTTCTTTTTAGGAGAAAGGCTAGTGACATGGTTAAACAAGAAATAAAGTTGTATTTCATAATCTACTGCTGAAGCTGAGTATGTGGCAGTAGCTATGAATTGTTTTAACATTGTATGGATTAAAAAACTACTGGAAGGTATGCATGAAGAGATTATTTATCCTATTACAATCTATTGTGATAATACCAGTGCTATTAACATATCTAAGAACCCCATCATGCATTCGAAAACAAAACATATATCTATTAAGTGTCACTACTTAAGAGAGAAAGTACAAGATAAGCATGTGACATTGGAGTACGTGAATTCTAAAGAGAAGATAGCTAATATATTTACTAAACCATTATCGAAGGATGTTTTTGAGTATCTCTGAGGTAAGTTAGGGGTTCTTCCCCTATCCAATGTACATTAAGGAAAGATACATGCTGCATCAATTCAAGATTCAATAGAATATCTATCTTGTGAGTTGATTGTAGTATTTCACTCTTTAGGTGAAGCCTGAAGTTGTGAAAAAGGAAGTTATGACTGCAATGAAAAATCTATACACATGAGGTATACTCTGAGAAGTTTATGTTTCTTTGGCATTTTTTTCAAAGAGAGAGAAGATTAATGAAGAACATATGAACATATAAGGGAGATGAATTAGTATATGTCAAAGAGGGAGAACATATGAACACATGAGGGAGAAGATCAGTAGAACAAAAGAGAGAGATGAGTATAGGAGATGAATGAAGATGAATAAGAGAATGTTGTTGATGGAATCCGAATGGAAAGTGCTACTGATATAAAGAGGAAGATTACAGATGGAAGATCATAAAATGAAAAGTTAATACTCAGAGGGAGTACAATATATGAATGACAATGAAGTGTACCATCATCAATTTAACACCAAATTTGTTAGTGTTTCCATCAATGCCAAAGAGGGAGATTGTTACCATACCTTCAATAATAATGTTGATGATTGATTATATGATGGAGATGATGATGAAGAATGACCAAGATCAAAGGAATACATGATGATAGTAGAAAGGTTAGATCAATTATTGTCTTGTCATTGATGTCAAGCAATTGATTTCTGATTTATATTATGTTTCCATATCATTCGGTAATGATAAAAGATGAATGAGTTAAGGAGAAGATGAAATGAGAAGTTGAGGAGTTGTAGAACTTAAATGGGGACTGATATAGATCGGACAATGAGTAGATTATGTTGATATAAATGTTTTCTACCTAACATATGATTATGTTAAGTTAGTAAAGCATAATGATGAAGATTTCACAACTCGGTAAGTTAAGCTGTTTTAGCTACTGAGCAGGTAAAGTCACTTAGTAAGGTAAAGGTAAAAGAAAAGGTCACTTGGTAAAGAAAAAGGAACTCAAGACACTGACCAATGAAGAAAGGTTTAGGCACCGAGCAAGCTATTAACCAATATTCTAAGTGAACAACACTAAGAAAGGAAAAGTTATTAAATAAAGATTGAATCAACATTTTATGATTAGCTATGTTGAGATGGATGATCATAATGATGAGGAGAGTTAGTTCAAGAGATATACGTTTATGAAAATTTAAGATAAAGATCTACGAAAAGATCTAAGTGGCAAAAAGAGATGGAACAAGTTTCTAGAAAAGTTCAAGTTCCTAGGTGAAAAAGAAACATGTTACCGAGATCCAAATTCAAGGTATAATGAAATGAACAGTTAATATTGATCAAAGGAAAACTTAATAGATGAGATTAAGAGGAAAAAAATTTCTATATAAAGGATGATCTTGTATGAAAAAATGATTGGCACACTGAATAGTTGAAGGGTTTCCAACTATTACAGACAAGAAGGAACAAAGAGATTCCGAGTGGAAAAAATAGAGATTTGATGAAGTGTTGATGCCAATAGATAATGAAGAATTAAAGTGAAGATTGAAGAGAGAACAAAGGATTTGATATGCAAAGATAGTTGCACATCTTGATGCAAGAGCATCCTAGGTGTAAGAGCAATCTTGCATCACCCAAAAATATTTATGTTTTCTTTTCAATAAGGGCTATCTTGTGCAGAGCTACTATTTATGGAAACTTACTATTTTTAGTAAGTTGGTCATATGATCTCAAAATGTTCTGATTTCATAGGTGGGGGTTCATCTTAGTCATATCAACCTGCCAGTAAAGTTTTAGTGCTAGATCAAGTCTAGTTTTGAAGATATTGCAGATTTTCGGTATTGGCAGCAGGGTACAAAAAATTTGAACTCATTTTTGAAGGCTTTAGAGGCCCCGGATGAGGTCAAATTTTTGGTTGAATGAAGCTTGCTTGATTTAGGCGTTGTAGAGCTCCTTGTGCCCTTTTCAAATTGGGGTCATAATAGTCAATCAGAGCAACTGGTGATGACTTATGGTCTTTGGAAGTTGGGTCATCTGAAATAGCGAAAAATGATTTTCCTTCAAAATTTTGGTTTGGGTTTCAAAAGTTATTTTGAGCCGACTTTGATGTAATAAATTGTAAAATAAAATAATTCTAAGTTTGGTTGGCCTTGTTGGCTAAAAATTTTGGAACCTTCCCAGGCGGTGGAAAATTGCCTATATAAGGAAGGCTGTAGTGTTGTCTTAGGTAGTTCAGGACAGTTCTGGGTATTGATTCGAGGCTTTGTCCTATATAATATTGTAAGGGGATGCCCATGTGGCTTTGCATATTATAATTCTGAAAGTTTGTAATTCCACATTTGTGGAGATAATAAGAAGCCAATTTTCTGTTCTTGCATATTGTTTTTGTTTCTCTGTTTCTGTTATGTGTTTGTGGTATTAAGGGGAGCACCCTTCATCAAGTGGTATCAGAGTAGGAGTTCTTGAGTGTGTAAAAAGATCACCGATTGTGAGGTAGTTTGCACCAATACCGTGGGTTAGGGTTTCTGTGTAAACAGATCACCGACTATGAGGCAGTTTGCTCCAAGACCGTGGTTAGGGTTTTAGTGAGAATCATGAAAATGCCTCCATGAAGGGAATGTGGCAGAAGAGCTGGTGTTGTAACACCTGAGGTTAGAGCACTCCAGAGACAAGTGTGAGCATTGCAAGAGGAGATTCACAGAGGAATGAATCCTAATGTCAGAGACGAAAGTGAGGATGAAGCCGAAGAAGAAGATCAAGAAGGAGAAGTTGAAGTTGTGAACCAGGAGGAAGAAAGACTTTTTCGAGCCATCTCAAAGATCGGGAAAAGACCTAAGATTGAGGTTCCTGCATTTTCAGGAAATCTTAACCCAAAGGAGTTGATCGACTGGATCAATGAATGTGAAGAATATTTTGAGTATGAAGATATTGAGGATCCTGATAGGGTCAAATTTGTGAAGGCCAGATTGAAAGGTCATGTGGAGATCTCGTGGCAAGAGATCCAGTTAGAGTGAAATCGAAGAGGAAAGGATAAAATCACAAGATGGGGGCGGATGGTGGATAAATTGAAGTGACAGTTCATCCCTGTTGATTATGAGCTTGACCTACTGAAGAAAATGCAAACTTTGAAGTAAGTAGGAAGATCTGTTCATGAGTATATTGAGGAGTGCTATCGAATCCTCATCAGAACAGGACATGTGGAAACTGATAAGGAGAAAGTTTCCCGTTACCTTAATGGGTTGAGGCCGAGCATTTAGGAGGAGCTGAATTTGGTTTGAATAAATAGTATTGAAGAGGCGTACCAGTTTTCCCTAAAAGTAGAGGAAAAGTTGAACAAGAAGTTTGAGAGCAGACAAAATGGAAGAGGTCATGATGGAAGATCTGGTGCATGATCATATGGAGATTGAAATGAAGATTTGAAAAAGCAGGATGAGGCCAGTAACAGTCAAAATTAGAGAGGAGATAATTTCAATCATTTCAATAATCAGAATAATAGAGATCAGAGAGGAAGAGGAAGAGGACAAGGATTTGGAAGAGGAGGCTTCTGTGGAACATGTTTTCACTATGGAGAAGAAGGTCATAAGGGATTTGAATGTCCTCAATGCCAAGGAAGGATGGATAGGAGGAATGAAGGCCATGCCAAAGTTGCACATGTTGATGAGGATACTAGATCATCACATTCTAAAGATGCTGAAAGAGGAGAAACACTGATTAATAGAAGAGTCCTGCTGAGTGGTGAGAATGAACTTGAACAAAGGAGGAGCTTGTTTCGCATGAGGTGCAAGTGTGAGGGTAAGTGTTGTGATGTGATTATTGGTAGTCGTAGTACTGATAATTTGGTGTCAAAAAAGATGGTGACAAAATTAAAGCTCAAGAGGTAGAAACATCCACATCCATATCGGGTTGCGTGGGTGTAGGATAACCACAAGGTCATGGTCACTGAATAGTGCCTAGTGAAGTTCAAGATCAGCAGGTACCATGATGAGGTACTATGTGATATCATACCTATGGATGCATGTCACATGTTGTTGGGTAAACTGTGGCAGTTTGATAGATGTACTGTACATGATGATCTTGCAAATACCTATTCCCTGACAAAGGATGGAGTGCGACATAAGCTATAGCCATTGAAGGAGACCGAAGAAAAGGTATGTGGTAATGCAAGAATAACTTTTGTTGATAGAGGAAATTTTTCAAATGGTATGAGACATGAGCATATGTGTTTTACTTTAATTCCAAAGGATGGGAAAGAGGAAGTAGAAGATGTACCTATAGAATTTGTAGAATTATTGAATGAGTTACAAGATATTGTATCCGATAATGTGCCCGATGGATTACCACCAGTAAGAAAGATTAGTCATCAGATGGACTTGATTCTAGGAGCCAGTTTGCCAAATAAGGTAGCACACAGAATGACACTAGCAGAAAGTGAAGAGTTGAAGACAGATTTAAAATTTAGTTCATCACATCATCCACAGATTGTATATGGAAGTAGTCCCAGAAATGCATTTGAGTTGAGAAAGATAGATAAAGGAGAAATAAGTAGTTCTGAAGCTGAGGATTTTGCAGAACATTTGAAGAACATCCATGAGGAGGTGAGGAAGCATATTACTAAGATGAATGCATAGTATAAGGCTAAGGTAGATGAGAAAAGGAGGCATAAGGAATTTCAGGTTGGAGATGAAGTCATGGTTCATTTGTGAAAGGAGATATTTTTGGTAGGTACATATAACAAGCTGAAAATGAAAAAGTTTGGGCCATGTAAGATACTGAAGAAGCATGATTCAGGAAATACATATGAGGTCAAGTTGCCTACTAAGCTAAATATTTCACCAGTATTTAATGTTTCAGATCTGACAGAGTATCATGAAGGAGGTGTTGAAGATGAGGTTACATCAGCACAGTGGAGTATTCTAGCAACAAGTTCAGATATCAAGGAGATTGAGAACATACTAGATGGTCATGTTGGCAAAAGCACAAGGAACAGGACATATGAAGAATTTCTGGTCAAGTGGAAAGGATGAACTGTTGAAGATTCATCATGGCTGACAAGGGAGGAGGTTAACCGTCTTGGTTTTCCTTTTCACACCTAAGTTGTGACGGGGTCACTTTTCAAATTACCCTAGGTGTCTGATGCAGGAGCATCCTGGGTGTAAGAGAAATCTTGCATCACCCAAAAATATTTATGTTTTCTTTTCAATAAGGGCTATCTTGTGTAGAGCTACTATTTATGGAAACTTACTATTTTTAGTAAGTTGGTCATATGATCTTGGAATGTTATGATTTCACAAGTGGAGGTTCATCTTAGTCATATCAGCCAGCTAGTAAAGTTTAATTGCTAAATCAAGTCTAGTTTTGAATCTATTACAGATTTTCAGTATTGGCAGCAGGGTACAGAAACTTTGAACTCATTTTTGAAGGCTTTAGAGGCCCCAGATGAGGTCGAATTTTCCACAAAATGAAGCTTGGTTGATATAGGTGTTGTAGAGATCCTCGTGCCCTTTCTGAATTGGGGTCATAATAGTCAATCGGAGCAACTAGTAGTGACTTATGGTCTTCGGAAGTTGGGTCACTTGAAATAGTAGAAAATGATTTTCCTTCAAAATTTTGGTTTGGGTTTCAAAAGTTATTTTGAGCTCACTTTGATGTAATAAATTGTAAAATAAAATAATTCTATGTTTGGTCGGCCTTGTTGGCTAAAAATTCTAGAACCTTCCCAGGTGGTGGAAAATTGCCTATATAAGGAAGGCTGTAGTGTTGTCTTAGGTAGTTCGAGATAGCTCTGGGTATTGATTCGAGGCTTTGTCCTATAGAATATTGTAAGGGAATGCCCATGTGGCTTTGCATATTGTAATTCTGAAAGTTTGTAATTCCACATTTGTGGAGATAATAAGAAGCCAATTTTCTGTTCTTGCATATTGTTGTTGTTTCTCTATTTCTGTTATGTGTTTGTGGTATTAAGGGGAGCACCCTTCATCAAGTGGTATCAAAGCAGACATTCTTGAGTGTGTAAATAGATCATCGATTGTGAGGCAGTTTGCACCAGGACCGTGGGTTAGGGTTTCTATGTAAACAGATCGCTGACTATGAGACAGTTTGTACCAAGACCATGGTTAGGGTTTCAATGAGAATCATGAAAATGCCTCCACAAAGGGAACATGGTGGAAGAGCTGGTGTTGTAACACCTGAGGTTAGAGTGCTCCAGAGATAAGTGCAAGCATTGCAAGAGGAGTTTTGTAGAGGAATGAATATTAATGTCAGAGATGAAAGTGAGGATGAAGCCGAAGAAGAAGATCAAGAAGGAGAAGTCGAAGTTGTGAGCTAGGAGGAAGAAAGACTTTTTCACACCATCTCAAAGATCGGGAAAAGACCTAAGATTGAGGTTCCTACATTTTCAGGAAATCTTAACCCAGACGAGTTGATCAACTGGATCAATGAATGTGAAGAATATTTTGAGTATGAAGATATTGAGGATCTTGATAGGGTCAAATTCATGAAGGCCAGATTGATAGGTCATACGAAGATCTGGTGGCAAGAGATTTAGTTAGAGTGAAATCGAAGAGGAAAGGATAAAATCACAAGATGGGGGTGGATGGTGGATAAATTGAAGTGATAGTTCATCCCTGTTGATTATGAGCTTGACCTACTAAAAAAAATGCAAAGTTTGAAATAAGTAGGAAGATCTGTTCAGGAGTATATAGAACAGGACATGCAGAAGCTGATAAGGTGAAAGTTTCCCATTACCTTAATGGGTTGAGGCTGAGCATCCAGGATGAGCTGAATTTGGTTCAAATAAATAGTATTGAAGAGGCATACTAGTTTTCCCTAAACATAGAGGAAAAGCTGAACAAGAAGTTTGAGAGCAGACAAAATGGAAGAGGTCGTGATAAAAGATCTGGTGCACGGTCATATGAAGATTGAAATGAAGACCTGAAAAAGTAGGATGAGGCTAGTAACAGTCAGAATCAGAGAGGAGATAATTTCAATTGTTTCGATGATCAGAATAATAAAGATCAGAGAGGAGGAGGAAGAGGAAAAGGATCTGGAAGAGGAGGCTTCCATGGAACATGTTTTCACTGTGGAGAAGAAGGTCATAGGGCATTTGAATGTCCTCAACACCAAGGAAGGATGGATAGGAGGAATGAAGGCTAGGCCAGAGTTGCACATGTTGATGAGGATGCCAGATCATTACATTCTAAAGATGCTGAAAAAGGAGAAACACTGATTAACAAAAGAGTCCTGCTAAGTGGTGAGAATGAACCTGAACAAAGGAGGAGCTTGTTTCGCACCATGTGCAAGTGTGAGGGTAAGTGTTGTGATGTGATTATTGATAGTGGTAGTACTAATAATTTGGTGTCAGTAGAGATGGTGAAAAAGTTGAAGCTCAAGAGGTAAAAACATCCACATCCATATTGGGTTGCCTAGGTGCAGGATGACCACAAGGTCATGGTCAGTGAACAGTGCCTAGTGAAGTTCAAGATCGACAGGTACCATGATGAGGTACTATGTGATATCATACCTATGGATGCATGTCACATTTTGTTGGGTAGACCGTGGTAGTTTAACAAATGTGTTGTACATGATGGTCATGCGAATGCCTATTCCTTGACAAAGGATGGATTGGGACATAAGCTAAAGCCATTGAAGGAGACCGAAAAAAAGGTATGTAGTAATGCAAGAATAACTTTTGTTGATAGAGGAAATTTATCAAATGGTATGAGGCATGAGCATATGTGTTTTACTTTAATTCCAAAGGTTGAGAAAGAGGAAGTAGAAGATGTACCTATAGAAGTTGCAAAATTATTGAATGAGTTACAGGATATTGTATCCGATAATGTGCTTGATGGATTACCAGTAGTAAGAAAGATCAGTCATCAGATGTACTTGATTCCAAGATCTAGTTTGCCAAATAAGGAAACACACAGAATGACACTAGCAGAAAGTGAAGAGTTGAAGACAGATTTGAAATTTAGTTCATCACATCATCCACAGATTGTATATGGAAGTAGTCCCAGAAATGCATCTGAGTTGAGAAAGATAGATAAAGGAGAAATAAGTAGTTCTAAAGCCGAGGATTTTGTAGAACATGTGAAGAAAATCCATGAGGAGGTGAGGAAGCATATTACCAAGATGAATGCACAGTATAAGGCTAAGGCAGATGAGAAAAGGAGGCATAAGGAATTTCAGGTTGGAGATGAAGTCATGGTTCATTTGCGAAAGGAGCGATTTTCGGTTGGTACATATAACAAGCTGAAAATGAAGAAGTTTGGGCCATGTAAGATACTGAAGAAGCATGATTCAGGAAATACATATGAGGTCAAGTTGCTTACTAAGCTGAATATTTCACCAGTATTTAATGTTTCAAATTTGACAGAGTATCATGAAGGAGGTGTTGAAGATGAGGTTACAGCAGCACAGTAGAGTATTCTAGCAACAAGTTCAGATATCAAGGAGATTGAGAACAGACTGGATAGTCATGTTGGCAGAAGCAAAAGGAACAGGACAGATGAAGAACATCTGGTCAAGTGGAAAGGATGACCTATTGAAGATTCATCATGGTTGACGAGGGAGGAGGTTAACCATCTTGGTTTTCCTCTTCACACTTGAGTCGTGATGAGGTCACTTCTCAAATTACCCTGGGTGTTTGATGCAGGAGCATCCTAGGTGTAAGTGTAATCTTGCATCACCCAAAAATATTTATGTTTGCTTTTCAATAAGTGCTATCTTGTGCAGAGCTACTATTTATGAAAACTTACTATTTTTAGTAAGTTGGTCATATGATCTCAGAATGTTTTGATTTCATAGGTGGAGGTTCATCTTAGTCATATCAGCCTACCAGTAAAGTTTCATTGCTAGATCAAGTCTAGTTTTGAAGATATTACAGATTTTTGGTATTGGCAGTAGGGTACAGAAACTTTGAACTCATTTTTGAAGGCTTTAGAGGCCCCGGATGAGGTTGAATTTTTTGTAAAATGAAGCTTGGTTGATATAGGTGTTGTAGAGCTCCTCATGCATTTTCTGAATTGGGGTCATAATAGTCGATCAGAGCAACTGGTAATGACTTATGGTCTTCAGAAGTTGGGTCACTTGAAATAGCGGAAAATGATTTTCCTTCAAAATTTGGGTTTGGGTGTCAAAAGTTATTTTGAGCCGGCTTTGATGTAATAAATTGTAAAATAAAATAATTCTAAGTTTGGTCTGCCTTGTTGGCTAAAAATTCTGGAACCTTCCCAGGTGGTGGAAAATTGCCTATATAAGGAAGGCTGTAGTATTGTCTTAGGCAGTTCGGGATAGTTCTGGGTAGTAGATCTGGGTATTGATTTGAGGCTTTGTCCTATATAATATTGTAAGGGAATGCCCATGTGGCTTTGCATATTTTAATTCTGAAAGTTTGTAATTCCACATTTGTGGAGATAATAAGAAGCCAATTTTATGTTCTTGCATATTGTTGTTGTTTCTCTTTTTCTATTATATGTTTGTGGTATTAAGGGGAGCACCCTTCATCACATTTATAGGTCAATTTTATTAGTGTTTATTATTAGCATTTGTAATAGAGAAATCTCTTAATAGAGTGGACTTAACAGTCTTATTATAAAATCCTTGAGAAATGTGACATTCTAAAGAGTGTTTAAAACCCTCTAACAAGGCCACTCCTAAAAGGGTGAATATCCTAATAGATATGAGGTAAATCCTTTAACCAGGTCACACCTAACAATGTATTTTGTAATCTTTAACCGAATTGGCTCTTCACCAGGTGCACTTCAGAAGTGTTAGGAATGAATGCTAAAGTGTTTGGAACCCATTCTATAGTAGTTGTTGTTGCATTCATGACTATGATTGCCATTGATGTCAACACAGTGTTTTACCGAAGACTTGCAGAGAAGCAGATAGTGTTTTGATTATCGCACGTGGGATATTGTAGTTGGAGCTATGTGACATTGAGGATATACTCTTTGATATGTTATATGTCTATGGTTAAGAACATAGATAGTAATTCGTTTATTCATGAAAGTTATGAGCATTTTGGTGGAAGCAGTATTCATGCAGTGTTCCTGAGTAGTGGTTTTTGGAAAGTGGATGATATTTCCTAATCGGGATGGAATCTGGCTTTGCGCAGTTAAAGGGAAGTTAGAGACACATTGATAGTGATGTGGATGACAACACAAACTTCGAAGTCACATGAGTGAAGATTTATTGTATTTGGAAGCTGACAATTTTATGTAATTTTGGTGTAGCGTGTGGAATCTTTTATTTTGTAATTGTGTGCTGACTGATTTGAGTGTGGTATAAAGGAAGGAATTTTTTTCCTTGTTGTAATAGATAGAGTGATTGATTATGAAGTTGTGAAAGCGAATTGTGAAGGAAGACATGTGAAGTATAGAGATCTGAAATTGAGATCTGATGTAGCAGTGAGTGTGGTTTGGCACAGTCAGAGAAGAGGTAACATATTATTCTATTGAATAATACAAAGATTATTTGGACAGTGAGTTCAGTGATCTTACTCTGAAGCTATTTGGGTAGTGGGTCCTTTTGTCTTCCATAACTCTTAACAGGGTTAGAATCTTTTAACAGGGATTCAAAATCTCCTAACATGGATTTATATGTACTGAATGTATTTAATAAGACTCCTAACAAAGTCCACCCTTTCACAAGGAATATTCATATTAGTGCTTCTTTTGTGGGCATCATTCCCACTGGGGTTTACTCTTTGCTCAAGAGGTTCCCTAGTCAACATATCTTGTGTTATTGTGTAATTGTGTATGTATATCTTTCTATGGTTAATAATTATATTGCTTATATGGTTTAATGCTGTTGAAGATGATAAAAGTTATAATTATCTGATAAATGATTCACCCCCCCCCTCTCAATTATCTTGGTAGACTTTACTTTCTAACAATTGGTATCAGAGTAGGAGGTCCTTGAAAGAGAAGTTTAATAGCTTAAGGAGATCCATGGTGAATTTCAGGAAAGAAAGCCCTAAGTTTGATGGAGTAAAGTTTGATAGTTGGAAAGAAAAGATGGAGACACATCTACTATGTTTAGGACCAGGTTATTGGTTGACTACAAAGAATGATAAGACTATCATTGAAGAAGATGATCTTGAGACATGCTCTAATGATGAGGGAGATCTATTCATGTGTAACATACTTGCAAGAGAAGCACTTTTGACAGCACTTCTGGAGAATGAATATAGTCAGGTAAAATGTTTGAAAAAGTCTCATGAAATTTGGAAAGCTTTGCACTCTACTTTTGAAGGTGATGAACATGCAAAAAGAGTTAGATTACATAATTAGATATGTGCATTTGAAGATATAAGAATTTTGGAAGATGAATTTGTTAGAAGCTATATTGGTAGAATGTCAGAAATTGTTGCAGGGATAAAATTGTGTGGAGGAACAAAGACAGAGAATGAAGTGATATGGAAAATTTTGAGGACATTGAATCTTGTATTTAAGCAGACAACACAGATGATTGAACAAGTTATACCTTGCACTACAAACTTTACAAGAGAGACTCTTCTTGGAAGATTGGAAGTAGCAAAGATGAACCTGAGATTATCAAGAGACTTACCTAGAATGGAGATAGCATTCAGTGCTCTTAGTGTTCGCCCTACTTTGTCAAGAAGCATCAGTGTGAGTGGAGATTATGCTGGCAACAACAGATCTAGAAATGAAGAAGACAAGAAGATTGAAGAAGGTATTGCCTTGCTTGTGAAAAGAGAACCAGACGGTAAGAAATTTTTTAAATGTTGGACTTGTCAAGAATATGGTCATTTTGCATCTAAATGTCCTAAGAGAGTTAAGAAGTATAGAAATAATTTCAAACCTAGAAGATCTAAGGAATGTTATTATGCTAATGATGAAGATCTTGAAGCTAGTATTGAAAGAACTTTAAGTGAAAGTGATACTGAGAATAATGGTGAAATAGGATTTGTAGCAATTAAAGAAGAAAATTCTAAAACTAATGTTAAGGAAGAAAAAGCCATAGTTTCCCAATTTGAAAAGAAAGCTGATTGGATTATAGATAGTGGTTGTTCACATCATATGACTGGAGATATGAAAAAGTTCATAAAGTTTAACAATTATGATGGAGGAGTTGTTAGAGTTGGTAAAAATGCACCTTGTTTGATTAAAGGTATAGGATCTATTACTCTTGATGGAAAGACTAATACTGATGATGTTTACTTTTTGGATGGATTGAAACATAATCTTTTGAGTGTTGGACAGTTAGTTGATAAAGGATATCAAGTTTGGTTTATTGAGAAAACTTGTGTGATAAAGGATAAAGATGGAAATTTGATTGGAATAGGATCTAGAACCAGAGGTAATGTATTTCAGTTGAATCCTACTGAGATGACATGTTTGATTACTAAGATTGATGATAGTTGGTTATGGCATAGAAGGTTTTGTCATATAAACTTTGATAATATTGTGAAAGTGAGTACTACACTTGTAGTAAGGGATTTGCCTAAAATTATGAAGCCTACTAACATGATTTGCAAAGAATGTGTGATTGCTAAGCAGAAGAGAAGTTCATTTCCTAGTAAGAAGTTCACATCAGTAGAGAAGTTGAAGATTGTACATACGGACTTGAGGGGTCCTACCAGGACTAGAGGATTCTATGGAGAAAGGTATTTTATGATTCTTGTTGATGATTTTACAAGAAGGATGTGGATTGCATTTCTAAAAGAAAAATTTGAAGCATTTGATAAGTTGAAGATCATTAAGAACAAAGTTGAGAATGAATCTGGAATGAAGATTAAATGTTTGAGATCTGATAGAGGTGGTGAATTTAATTCTAGAGAGTTTAACACTTTTTGTGAAGTGAATGGTATTAAGAGACAGTTTTCAACCCCCAGAACACCTGAACAAAATGGTATTGCAGAAAGAAGAAATAGATCAATGACTGAAGCAACAAGAGCTATGTTATTTGTGAATGATTTAGAGAAGACATTTTGGAGAGAAGCAGTGAATACAACAGTATATACAATGAACAGAGTACAAATCAAAGTAGACACAGACAAGACACCTTATGAATTATGGTTTGGACATGCACCCTCAGTTAAGTATTTTAGAATTTTTGGAGGCAAATGTTATATAAAGAGAGATGATGATATTGGAAAGTTTGATCCTAGAAGTGATGAGGGTATTTTTCTTGGATATTCTTTGAAGAGCAAAGCATATAGATGTTACAATAAGAGAACTAAAACTATTGTTGAGAGCACAAATGTTAAAGTTGATGAAGAGTTCAAAATTCAGGAAAGAATGCTTGATTATGAATCTGATGAAGAAGCTCATCCTAAGCCTAACACTGAAACTACTAAATTATTCTATGAGACTGATAGTGAATTGTTGAATGAGAGTCATGCTGAAGAAACCAAAGAGGAATCTAGAGAAGAATCTATAGTTGAAGTAAGATCTGAGACTATGACACCGAACAAGTATTTATCAAGACATCATCCTGTTGAACAAGTTATTGGAAGTTTGGACAGAGGAGTTTTGACTTAGAATAAGGTACATTTATGTTTGATTTATCAAATTGAACCTAAATCTACTAGTGAAGCTTGTGAAGATGAACATTGGATTAATGCTATGAGAGAAGAACTAGATCAGATAGAAATAAACAAGACATGGGAATTGTTCCCTAGACCTAAAGACAAGAATGTAATTGGAACTAAATGGGTATTCAGAAACAAGATGAATGAACAAGGAGACGTTGTAAGAAACAAAGCAAGATTGGTATGTAAGGGATACTCATAGCAAGAAGGAATTGACTATGAAGAAACTTTTGCACCAGTAGCAATAATTGAAGCAGTAAGAATATTTTTGGCCTATGCAGCTTTTAAGAAATTCAAAGTGTATCAGATGGATGTGAAGTCAACATTTCTGAATGGAGAATTGGAAGAAGTCTACATTGAGCAACCTGAAGGTTTTCCTTTGACTCAAGAAGGATACATGGTATGTAAACTGAAGAAAGCATTATATGGACTAAAGCAAGCACCTAGAACTTGGTATGCAAGACTGGATAAGTATTTGTTAAAGTTGAGATTTTCTAAAGGAACAGTTGATAGCAATTTGTACACAAGAGAAATTGAAAATGGTTTGTTGATTATAGTTATTTTTGTTGATGACATTATTTTTGGAGGAGAAGATGAGGCTAGTGAAAAATTTGCTGATGAAATGAAGATTGAATTTGAAATGAGTATGATTGGTGAGATGAAATAATTTTTGGGATTACAGATAACACAAAACAATGATGGTATCTTTGTAAGTCAGACGAAGTACTTGAATGATTTGTTGAAAATATTTGGAATGGAGGACTGTAAACTAGTTGGAACACCTATGGTAATCGAACATAAGTTATCTAGCATAGATGAAACATCGACAGTTGAGCAGAAGAAATACAGATCCATGATTAGAGGATTGCAGTATTTGACACATACAAGACCAGATATAGCACATTCAGTTGGAATTGTAGCAAGATTCCAAGCTGAACCTAGAGAATCACATTATGTAGCAGTAAAGAGGATACTGAGATCTTTAAGAGGCACAATGGACTATGGATTGTGGTATGAAAAATCTGATGATTTTACCCTATGTGCATATATAGATGCTGATTGGGGAGGCAGTGTTGATGTTAAGAAAAGCACCAGTGGAGGAGCATTTTTCCTTGGAGGAAGATTAGTTTCTTGGTTAAGCAAGAAGCAGAATTGTATTTCACAGAGCACAACAGAACTAGAGTATGTAGCAGTAGCAAAAAATTGTAACCAGATAATTTGGATGAAGCAGATGCTGAAGGATATTGGAATTAAATTTGTTGAACCTATTGTTATACGTTGTGACAACACCAGTACAGTCAGTATGTCTAAGAATCCTGTACTACATTCTAAGACAAAACATATAGAGATCAAATATCATGTTGTAAGAGAGAAAGTTGCTGAGAAAGAAGTCAGACTTGAGTACATAAGCACAAAGGAACAGATAGCAGACATATTTACAAAGCCTTTGCCTAAGGATACATTTGAGTATCTTAGAGGTATGCTTGGGGTTATGCCCCAGCCTACTTTTGAGTAATGATGCAGTTGGTTGCATCCATCCAGTAATATATGAGCCCTATCTTTCTTTTGGACTGGATGTTGGTACTTCCTCTATGGGGGAGTATGTGTATCTGAGCTGAGTCATGAGGACTCTAGTAAATGCATTTTTTTTCTGAATAGTGTCTTTTGACATTGAGTTGTTGTTGACATAGTGATGAAATTTTTGTCATTGATGTCAATGGGGGAGAAGTATGCATGAAAAACAATATGAGAAAAAAAATATGAGAGATCTGAATAGGATAACGAAGCAAGATTTGATTGATGAAGAGGATTTGAAGAAGCATTGTTGCAGTATTGGATTTTTGGAACATTGGATGTTTTTCATCCATGTTGCCATCAATGCCAATGGGGGAGATTGTTAGGAATGAATGCTAAAGTGTTTGGCACCCATTCTATAGAAGTTGTTGTTGCATTCATGACTACGATTGTCATTGATGTCAACATAGTGTTTTACCGAAGACTTGCAGAGAAGTAGACAGTGTTTTGATTAGCGCATGTGGGATATTGCAGTTGGAGCTATGCAAAGTTGAGGATATAATCTTTGATATGTTATATGTCTATGGTTAAGAGTGCAGATAGTAATTCATTTATTCATGAAAGTTATGAGCATTTTGGTGGAAGAAGTATTCAAGAAGTGTTCTTGAGTAGCAGTTTTTGGAAAGCGGATGATATCTCCTAATCGGGATGGAATCTAGCTTTGCATAGTTAAAGAGAAGTTAGAGACACATTGATAGTGACGTGGATGACAGGGAAAACTTTGAAGTCACATGAGTGAAGATTTATTGTATTTGGAAGCTGATAGTTTTATGTAATTTTGGTGCAGCGTGTGGAATCTTTTATTTTGTAATTGTGTGCCGAATCATTTGTAATGATTTGAGTGTGGTATAAAGGAAGGAATTTTTTTCGTTGTTGTAATAGAGAGAGTGATTGATTATGAAGTTGTGAAAGTGAATTGTGAAGGAAGACATGCGAAGTACAAAGATCTGAAATTGAGATCTGATGTAGTAGTGAGTGCAGTTTGGCACAGTCAGAGAAGAGGTAACATATTATTCTATTGAATAATGCAAAGATTATTTGGACAGTGAGTTCAGTGATCTTACCTTGAAGCTATTTGGGTAGTGGGTCCATCTGTCTTCCATAACTCTTAATAGGGTTAGAATCTTTTAACAGGGATTCAAAATCTCCTAACAGGGATTTATATGTACTGAATGTATTTCATAAGACTCCTAACAGAGTCCACCCTTTGACAAGGAATATTCATATTAGTGCATCTTTTGTGGGCATCATTCCCATCGAGGTTTAGTCTTTGATCAAGAGGTTCCCTAGTCAACATATCTTGTGTTATTGTGTATGTATATCTTTCTATGGTTGGTAATTATATTGCTTATATGGTTTAATGCTATTGAAGATGATAAAAGTTATAATTATTTGATAAAAAATTCACCCCCCCCTCTCAGTTATCTTGGTGGACTTTACTTTGTAACAAGAAGATTATTTTTCTTAGTGGGTGAAAATTCCCATAGTGATTAAATATTGGTGCTACATGTCGTGAATGATTTGTATGAATGATTTATTGATTACTATAGTTTATTTATTATTTTTAGTGAATAGTGAACTGTGTTTTTATTGAGCTACTACTAAGTTAATCAATGAAATTTTTTAAAGTTATCTGTGATTAGGGATTACTGATTCAACCCTGCCCTCTCTGTAATCCAATAGGGGTTCCTTGCAAGCGTGAAACTTGTTCAAGTGAGAGGCACAATGTGGGTAGTGACTCTTTCTAGAATAGAACCACTCCCATCAGAGATTAAATATAAGTATCCATGCCTAATTACATTGGTATCTGTGGATGGAAAACTTATATGATATAATCCATCCCCTAAAAAAAGAAAATAAGAGTAGAGTAATCGCATGATCCATTACATTCTCACATAAGAGAAGGATATAAAGGCCACCCTATGTAAACTGGACTAAGCATAAAATAAATTAGTGCAATATACACCAATTAATAAGAGGGGAAAGGTGATAAAGGCACAATATCCCTACTTTAATAAGAGTAAATAAGTAAAGGCCAGAAGCCAAACCATAGATTGAAGATTCCAAAATATACATTCAAGGATAAAATATAATAAAAAATATTCCTCTATAACGTAAGAAGTTTACAACTTGAGAACTTTCTCAATCTCTCTAGATATATATACATATGTTGTCTCTTTGTGTTCAATGAATGCCAGGGTTTGAAAATATGTTTCCCCCTTAGATCAAAAAGAGATAATTCCTTTTAAGATCTAACATGACCTAACAAAGGAATCTCATGCATAAGCATTTTACAGATTGATTATGATTGTGGCTACAAGCCAGCCATACTATCTTTTTGGCCTTTACCCGTATGGGGTGGCAAGGACCCTCTTTAAATTTTTCCTCTATGGAGTCAATGCTTTTTTCTTTTTGGTAAAGATCTTTCCAATGTTTTCTCCTTCGATGAAAATATATGGTTTTGGGCACACAAGAAAGTGGGTTTCAAATTCTCCTTTGAAAAGAGCTTTCCTAAGAGAGACACATGTCAGCTTGGCCAATGTTCTTGGTGGTTGTTTGAAGAGTTTTCCTTGGAGATGCATGGTGTCATCATGTGTACTCAAGGGAGAAAATGGTGGTATTCACTTAGGCCTAAATAGGGGAGTCATGATATATAGGTTTAGATTTTGATTGAGTGGAAGCTATGTGGTTGTGGGTCGACCATTATAGAAATAGTCTACAACCTGTCAACTTTGGGGGGAGCTATGTTAGTGCGATTGAACCTAAATTTTGTCTAGTTGTGCATATTGGTACCTTATATATTGGGCCTCAGGGCCTATTTTACTATGTGGGTGTCTCAAATCAGTTATCATCATGAGCTTGATGAGGGCCTACACATTGACATGGAGGGAATTCTCTCCTGTCATCAATAGTTAGCATGAGTAAACCCCATTATAGTAATTTTAGTATAGGGAGTGAACCTTTCTAAAAAATGAAAGCAATACATGAAATAGGAAAAGTAATTTTGAGAGGAGACCTCGAGATAGAAAGATGTGGCTATAAAAATAATAATAACCCCTATCAAAATAACCAAAATAATTAGTAACTACAAGCCCAAAAAGACCAACCAAAAGGATGACCACTTGATTTCTAAAATGAAAGAATGAAAGATTTTCAAAAATTTAATGAACAAAAGTTTAAGAAGAGACATTGAGCTATAAAATTTTTTCCAAAATATTGGGCTAACTGGGTCCATCAAGTAAGTTTGGTCATAGAATCATTAGAGTGTGTGCATGTGTTTTTTAGGCCTAAAAGGATGCAAGCACAAAAGAGAGGGGTGGGGTGAATCAAATGGGTATACCTAATTACTTTAATTCCACTTTAGCCACTTAGATCTGAAAGAAAAATAGTAATGAAAGATCCACAAATATAACAAATAAAAATAAGATTTTTTCTTGATGAAACCTGGTTAAGGGAAAATCTCGATGGATGAGTGTACTCTATTAAAATTACTACCTATTTATGAGAAAAATAGAGGACAAAGGATGCACTTGCAACCACAGGCTTACATCCCAATCTGTAGGCTCATTTCCCAGAGCTCACTTTTCACAATATAATCTCATATGTGGCCCTCAGTCAGGTTCACCAATCTATCTTTAATACAAAAAGGTGGACATATTGTCCATTACAACAAAACTAACAAATAACATCTCCTATGCCAAAATAGTTCCAATGAAGTACATAGTTTTCCTTAAGTGAAGAACACACGTATACATACACCTCTCTCTCTCTCTCACATACCTCATCTCAATTACAAAATAATCTTTCACCTATACCGATTACAAAGAATAGTCCTCTACTAGGTTGACTAAGACCTATTACAATAAAAGATATAAGAAATATTTTCAATCACCAATTTGACCCAAATCAAGTTAGCTAAGACTTAGATATGACCCAAATATTCAATCTCAAACATGCTATACCATCACCTATGTAGTACCAAGAATCACAACACATTACTCGATCAAGTCATCTAGTACCCAAATGAAGAAATGCCAAAACACTACTAAAATAGAAAATATGATCACCTCAATCAATGAAAACCAAAAAAATGATCATCACATGATTGAATAATACCAACAAGCAACATAAATACCATTCAAAACCTTCACATCATCTCCAATATGAAATCCAGACTCATCTTTACATCTGATCAATAGGAACACTAAAATACCCTAATATAACAAAAGATAGCTTGCTATACTTTGAATCATGAAAAATATATTAGCTCTGAACATAATGATAAGGAAACATGAAAACACCAGCTTCACAACTATGAAACATGAAATCCTAGTAATACTGAACTAAATAATCACCCTCTATTCACAAAAACAATGTGATACCAACAATTAACAACTCGATCTTTCCTTACTCAAACTGTCATACCAACTGCTGTGAACCTCTGTAGATGATATATAGACATCTCTGAAAATACCTCATGATCAAAACTCAAGATCTTCAACATAGCACCTGTATGGTGAAAATGTGACCACACTTCTATGAATCCTTACATGCAAGAAAACTCAACAATGAGCCCTCACAAATTGATCCATAGCTCTCTATGCATGGAGTTGCAAGATTTGTAGAATTGCTCTCAGCTAGAGCTATAAACTCATGACCTTGCTAGTCAACCACACAATGAGAGATTCCAAATCAAAGACAAGGGCAACAATGCCAATATCTCCAATGAAATCAATATGGATGCAATGCAATGTAAACTAATCTATGAGAATGAAAGATGCAAGCTATGCTATGAAAGGAAAATACAAGTGTTACAAATCCTCCTATTATGCTATGTGAGATTAATATATTGCATAAAGGAAATCTATACTAAAAATGCCATGATTATGCAACTATGATGTAAGAAAACAAGCTAAATGAAATGCAACAATAAGGTCTTCAAAGCTTGAATGCAAGAATGTCTTCAAAGAGCTCCAAATGACCTAGAAAACTTGCAGCATAACATTAGCATAAAAACCTAAGATATGAAAATGAAGGAGAGAGCTCTCCTTTTATAAGAAATGAGATGAAAATGGACCATTGAGATTAAGAGGCAAAAGACTTAATCAACGGTGGAGAAAAATGGAAGCTTGATCCTTGTGCACAAATATCCTCCAATAGGAAAATAGGAGTTGACTTTTGTGTCCCACATAAGACAAAAAGTGTTTTTTCCCTTTTTATAAAATAAGAATAATGCTTTATTTGTGCAACATAGGATAAGAAGAAAGTGAGGATTTTTTATTTAAATAAAAGGGGAGGAAATTCTTTTTAATTAAATAAAGGCTTAGGATAAAGTGATTTTATTATTTAATTAAAAGAAATTTTTATTTAATTAAAAGAGATTTTTAATTAATTAAAAGGGAGCATGTTCTCTTAATTAAATAAGATTTTTATTTTTTATCTCTTTAAAATTAAATAAAGCTCAAACCTTAGGAAATATTGAATTGATTATGATTTGATCAAGGAAATTGATATAATTGATATTGTTGATATTTAAATTATTGATTCAGGGATTTGATAAATTGCTGAATGGGGGCCCAAAGTCTAGGCGACCATTTTAGGGTGCATACATTTGCCCCTCTTTGACTAATGTGTGATCATTTCAGGAACACATGCAGTCAAAGAAGAATTGAAATGTGAGATCGATTTGGGATCACAAAACAATCCAGATGTGTGTTCGACGGATGGGAACACATCGGGACAAGCATAAGCATAAGCTGAAAGACAAGACCAACATTGTCGCTGCTAGGTGCAAATCAAGCTTTAGACAAAACTATCGCCGTCGCTGCTAGGCAATAATCAAGTCTAAAAAATAGGAGATAAAAATTGAAAGACAAAATCACCACCATCGCTGCTAGGTGATAATCAAGTCTAAAAATAAGAATCTCAAGATGAGCTGAATGATAAAGCTGAATCAAAGATTAAAGCTGACAGGTACTGCCCCCTCGAAATTGAAATTGAAATCAGGTAGAGGAGAACAAGAAATTGATAAACTTGATCAAGTCACAATAAATCATAATTGAAGGATGGAGCATGATAGGATAACCATCCAATAGTGAAGATATGCCCTAGGTTGATGAGGTTTGACTGAAAAAGATATAGGATAAAGATTAAGTCAAACCTCAGAGAGAGGAAGCGAAAGGGGTGAATGAAAGACTAGAAGTTTGGAAGACATGGAAAGGAAGAAATTCCATCAAAGATCAAAGAATTATGCCTCAAAAGGTTAGTCAACTGCGTAGAAGAATGAGAAAGCTTAGAAACGCGACTCAGATTTTGATTTTGAGTCCGGAAATGGATAGAAAATGATATGATATGAAAGACCAGAAATGAAAGATATGATCAAGAAGAATCAAAAAATGAGCACAGTTGACCAACTAGTCCGTAGATGATAAAAAAAGAGAGCTCTCTCCATATGCAAGATGCAAAAACTAAACTATGATGAACCTAAGAATGCAAGCTACTATGAAAGTGGTTGATTTGCAAGGTCACAATGCCTATAGACATCTAATTATCATCATTGAGCATTATTGGTAGTATCGTAAGATCATACAATGCACACTAGCATAACTATGTGGATATGAATATGATCTTTATCATATAGAAATGTGGAAATCCCACCTAGGCATCAAAGACATGGAGGTCAAGATGACTAATGCAGTGAGATTACCTAAGTTTGATATGGCGAGATTATGCTTGTATCAAGACACATGAAAGTCAGGATAACTAGAAGCATGCACTCGCAAAACAATCAAGGATAATACCTTGTCAATCCATAGTGTCAAGTAAGACCAGCATAAATGCTCATGACAGTTAGGACCAACAAAATATAACCACAAGCAGATAAAGAAATAAAACATGTTCTCATACCCTTAGTCTTCTAGCTAGGCATCATTGAAAACTTCTCAGGGAGAGACCACTCATCAAAGAAATCCTCATAGACAACACACAAAGAAAAATAAAGTCAACATATCTCAACAAGTTGATTGTTTAAGTGTGTGTGTGTTGGTCATAGAGTCAAAATTTGAGTATCACATTTCCAAATGAGCAATGTCACATCATACTAGACTGTTGGGTAAGACATTTGATAAGTGTTAAGAAACACGCGACGCAAGGGTAGTGTTGAGAAACACTATTTGGGGTGGTGTTGAAAAACACCAGTTTGTGAAATGCCCCAAGAGACAAATGCACCTAAAGGACCTGTGCTAATAGGTATGCCCCCTAGACAAAAATAAAGACCAATTCTAGACCAAGGCAATAAGGTCAAGTCATGATGAAGAATGGCTAAGTGTCGAGGACACATGCTAAAATACAAGGGTGCAAAAAGCATCAAGTAGCGCTTGTTTCCAGGTTTTCACCACTTGGAGATTTTTTTTTTCTTTTTTTGTATTTTTGCTACCAAGGCACCTGTTTCCAGGTTTTCACCAGGGCACTTTTTCTATTTTTTTTGAATTTTTTGCATTTTTTGATTTTTTTTTTGTATTTTTTTAGGACTTTTTATGCTTTTTAGGATTTTTTCAGCATGATATATCAATTTTTTTGGTATTTTTTTAAGGATCAATAAGTATGTACAAAGGATGCCCCCAGACAGAACAAGCATCAAGGATAGAACTTCTAGGTGCAAAATGTTGATGGGCTTAGGGAGCTGTTCTCCATCTTCATTAGACAGTAAATATGCACCTGTACCAAAAGCTACTATAATAATGTATGGTCCAAGCTAATTAGGTTCGAACTTGCCCTTTTGTTCTCTGTTCTGTTGATTCTTAGGGTTCTCTCTCAAAACAAGATCTCCTATTTGAAACTCTCTAGGGCGAACCTTCTTGTTAAATGCTTTGGACATACGCTTCTGATATACTCTCATGTGATCAAAGGAAGCCTTACGCTTCTCATCTAGAAGTTCTAGTTCTTGTAACCTCATGGCGTGGTAATCCTCATTTGCAATCAAACCTTTGAGAGAGATTCTAAGTGAAGGTATCTCTACTTCTAAAGGCAACACTGCTTCAGTGCCATAGGTAAGAGTGAAAGGAGTAGCTCCTGTAGGTGTACGAATGCTAGTTCTATAGGCCCATAGTGCTGGATTGATTTGTAAGTGCCAATCCCTACCATTCTTGTGTACTATTCTATGAAGGATTTTAAGAATGGTTTTATTAGAGGCTTCTGCCTGTCCGTTTCCCTATGGAAAATAGATGGAGGACCAATGTTGCTTAATTTTAAACTTCTTGCATAAATGCTTTAGGTTCTTGTTCTTGAATTGACCTCCATTATTAGTAATAATATCAGAAGGCACTCCAAATCAGCAAATAATATGATTCAGAATAAATAGGTAAACTATTTTGCCTAAGGCAATAGAAAGAGGGACTGTCTCTACCCATTTCATGAAATAATCAGTAGCTATGATGATAAACTTATGTCCACCTAATGAGTTGGGGTGAATTTTCCCAACAAGGTCAAAGGCCCAGCATTG
Source organism: Chamaecyparis obtusa (assembly GCA_027943335.1). NCBI lineage: Eukaryota > Viridiplantae > Streptophyta > Pinopsida > Cupressales > Cupressaceae > Chamaecyparis > Chamaecyparis obtusa. The sequence continues at coordinate 2,363,773 of BSBK01001373.1, read as the reverse complement.
AAATGGCCAATGAGAAATACAAGGAATTAGCTCCCTCCCTGGAGCGTGAATCAAGTTTCCATGTTTTTGACATTTCTCACAAGATTTAGAGAAAGCTACTACATCAGTTTGCATTGTGGGCTAGTAATACCCCACCCTAAGCAACCTTCGAGCCATGGCAAGACCATTAGAGTGTCCACCACAAATGCCCTCATGAATGTCAACTAACGCTTGGTCGGATTCCTCCTTTTCCAAGCACCTAAGAAGTGTCCCATCTAAACCCCTCCTATATAAATCACCAGAGATAAGGGTGTGGTGAGAGGCATTACAGATGAGGTTTCAGTGTTCAGAATGGTTGAAAGTGTCAAGGATGATGCCATTGCATAGATATGAATAGATAGCACCATAGCAGGAAGACTCATGTGTGACAAGGGTACAAATGACATTGCTTTCAGATGAGTCAAATATGGGGTGGTGTAGCTCTTCCACTAGGAATTAAAATCTGGATTCATGTTGTTCCAACTGTAGGAGTGAAGCTAATGTAGCCATAGCATCTACAACTTTGTTTTCTGCTCTAGGGATCTGTTGAAATGTCACAAAGGAAAAGTAACATCTCAATGAATCAACCATCTTTTTGTAAGGTATCAATTTATCATCTTTGGTTTGATACTCCTTATTGACTTGGTTGATAATTAATTGTGAATCCCTAAAGACATGCAACTATGTTATGTTCCATTCTATAGCTAGTTTCAATCCATTGATTAATGCTTCATATTCTACAATATTGTTTGTACATGGGAAGAAAAGTTTGTAGGATTTTGGTATATTATACCCATGAGGAGAAACAAACAATACTCCCACACCTGATCCATTTTGCATGTTGGAACCATCAAAGAACATCTTCCAAGTGTGAGTGGTCATGTATAGACTGTGTTCATCTGGGAACTCTACCTGAATAGGCACACTATCCTTAACTGGAAAATCAGCTAACTGATCAGCAATAGCTTGCCCTTTTATAGCCTTTCTCTCAATGTACTCTATATAAAACTCAGATAAAACCATCATCCACTTAGCAAGTCTACCTGTGAGGGCAGCCTTACTAAGCAAGTATTTAAGAGGATCAATTTTTGCAACCAAATGTATAGTATGATCAAGCATATAGTGTCACAACTTTTGGGAAGAAAACACTACTGTAAGACAAGACTTCTCAATGTTATTATAATTGATCTCATAAGATACTAGAGTATGACTGATGTAGTATATGGCCCTTTCTTTCCTAGTGTCATCTAATTGAGCCAACAATGCCCCCAAGGAAGACTCTATTGCTGAAATGTACAACATCAATGGTTTCCCTAGAATAGGAGGCATCAAAATTGGAGGATTAGCTAAATACTATTTTATTTGATCAAGGCTCTTTTGGAAATCCTCATTCCACACACATGTGACTCCCTTATGCAATGTTTTATTGAAAGGTTGTGCTCTATCTGCAAGTTGTGAAATAAACCTTCGTATAGATTGGATTCATCCTTGAAGACTTCTCATTTGACTTATGTTCTTTGGAGGTGGCATATCTAAGATAGCTTGGACCTTTTCAGGATCAACCTCTATTCCTTTTGCTGAAATTATGAATCCTAGAAGTTTACTTGAGGTAACTCCAAATGCACACTTTTTCAGATTCAATCTAAGTTGAAACTATTCCATGTGATCTAGAATCACTTCCAAATCGTCGAGGTGTGTATCCCATTTCCTAGATTTAGCCAAGGTATCATCCACATAATCTTCCACGTTCTTATGCATCATATCATGAAAAATTGTGGTCATAGCTCATTGGTATGTTTCTCCTACATTCTTTAGGCCAAATGGCATGACGTTCCAACAATAGGTTCCCCATGCACATGTGAAAGTTGTTTTCTCTTGATCTTCGGGAGCTATTTTTATCTGGTTATATCTGGAAAACCCATCCATTAAGGAGTATATCTCATAACCCGCTGTCATATCCACTATCATGTCTATGTTTGGGAGTGGAAAGTCATCCTTTGGGCATGCTTTATTGAGGTCTCTAAAGTTTGTGCAAATGCGAATGGACCCATCATGTTTTGAAACTGGAACAATATTGGAGATCCACTAAGCATAGTCAATAGCTTGAATGAATGCTGTGCGTATGAGCTTTTCTAATTCATCTTTAACAAGAAGAGCTACGTGAGGGTGCATTTTCCTCAACCTTTGTTTGATCGGTTTTATTCCTGGAGCTATATATAGATGATGCATAATAAGATCAGTGTCAAGCCCTAGCATATCAGAATATGTCCAAACAAAGTTGATTTTCTTCTTTTGCAAAAACTTTGTATATGCCTCTTTTTCTTCAACTGATAGAGACTGAGCTAGGTGCACTATTTGGGGAGCCTCTTCTATATTCAAATTCACTGGTTGTGTGGGCTCAATGAGAACTGATGACCTATCTTGGAAGTAACTTGGCAAGTTATTAAGTACCCCATCCTTAGGCGCCTCAAAGAGGTTTTCACCCTCAGATACGTCATTTATTTTTACTATTTTGGGTTCTGACACTGCCACAAAGTGGTTTTCACCATCAGAACCATCTTTCCTTTTCTTTTATTTTTAGATTGAGGTACTTAATATCAGGCTCTATCATACTTGTTGTTGGTTCACTGGTGGAAGAGACTACGGGTTCAAGAGCATTTAGATAATAGGAAATTTCATAGTCATTCTGAAAGTTTAAGAGCTGAGGCTCTTGGTGACGTTGAGACCAATCAATTAGGTGGAAATGAACAAGGGGTAGGTCAATGATGGGTTCAACATTGTGTATGTCCAAGGTGTTATCTTTGGTGACCATACAATTGGGATTCATCAAGTCTCCTTCTAAGATACCTGAATCAAGATTTGTCCTACCAAACAAAGCGTCGTCCACTAAGGCAATTTGAGGAGTCCAATCCTCTAGTCCTACACTAGGCTCGTTGGCCACATCGGGTTGAGTACTATAAGTATGGACAACATCCATGTCCAAATCAACTATTGCATCTGAAAGTGAGTCCCATTAGAACTCATGTGAGTCTATCTTTGAATCAATATTTGGGCCTCGTGATGTAGAAGCCTCAAGGTTAGGAAAGGTTTCCCTTTCTCTAGCACTAGCATTGTTACTATCTATCACAGCTAGGATAGCAACACTTTCCATTGTCAATCTAGCATTCATATAGTCATTATCTGTCACAGCTGGGATAGTAGGACTGTCAATTGTCAAATCTTTTGAATCTCCCCAAAGGAGATTTGTTGAAGGCACCCAATCATTAGACATGTCTTGCAGATTAGAGAGATTAGGTGTGTAGTCTAAGTCATTGTCACTGTCCATTGCAGCTAAGACTGGGACACTTTTCTGTTTCTTATTTGCAAAACCTAAGCCAACTGTTGAATTATTCCTTTGTCCAAAAAAGGCATGGTTAAGAGGTTCAGCTTTGGCATCCAACCGATGACTAAGGGGACCATGTCCTGGATAACCCATATTCTTGACCAATGTATACCCTCTCCCATAAGCTCGAGGAGAAGGTGCAAAATCCTCATTATGTCGATATTTCTCCTCTCAGTAAATCTAGTCCCTAACAACAACCTCTTCTTTTTCCTCTTGAATCAGAACTGAGGATTCTACAAACTTGTCGAACAATGTCATGGCTAAAGATGAGGGTTTCATATTTTGAGAAGGTTTGCCATAAGACCTAGGGGAAATTGGCAATTTTGTGAATGAATCAATTTTGTAATCCCCCATTCCAAGATCCATGGCTTTGACTTTGTCTTTGCATTGTTCAAATGTAGTATGAAAAGTGTCAGCCTCCCTATTCAAAGGAATGTGAGACCCTGTTGAAATTGTGTTGATTGACAATGTGCTATCCCCGGGTATGCAAACTTCTACTCCATTGTAAGGGAACTTCACACACTGATGATAAGTAGATGGGACTGCTTGCATCTCATGTATCCAAGGTCTACCCAACAAAATATTGTAAGCCAAAGGACTGACATCAACAATCTGAAACAAAATATCTTTCTCTACAGGACCAATTCGGATAGGAAGAACAACCAATCCTTTATAACTACATTTTGCTTCATCATAAGCCTTGATAGTTATCTTCTTCCTTGTGTCAATGACTTCTTCTAAATAACCCAAGGCCTTCAATAAGCTCAAAGAACAAATATTAAGCCTAGCACCCCCATCTATTAAAATGTGCCTGACATGGGTCTTGTGGATCATAACCTCTATATGAAGGGCCAAATTGTGTGGGTGGCTTAATGACTTGTCATCTTCTTCTGAGAATGTAAGGTAGTGAGAGCTAGCCAAGTGGTTGACCATATTCTGGAATTGATCTACATCTATATCATTAGGGACATTAGCCACTTGCAAGGCATCCTCAAGGACATGCTTATGCTTAGGGGACAATTCCAAAAGCTCAAAGATTGAAATCTACGCTAGTGTACATTGTAATTGGTCAACAAGATTATAATTCAACTCAGGACCAACATCAGATTTAGGAAGAACACCTTTTGACATTGGCTACTTAAACTTACTAGAGTTAGGACCTCTAATAACAATGGGAGCTTGAGACTGACTCCTAGTGACTGCATTGAGGGGTTCAGACATCCTTCATGAGTGAGGACCTCTTAGTACCACAATGGGTCCTTCATCAGGCATAGGATTTGAATCCACATCATATCCATAAGGGTCTTTCCCTCTCATCATGTTGAAATTATCATCAACAACTTTAAGCATATTAATAACATTTTCACCATTTGTGTAGGTGTAGTTGATAGTAGCCTTTCCGTTCTTGTTGTTAGAATTCTCTCCTTTCTCATATTTGGGCAAGGGTTCTTTAAAAGCTTTGTAATCCGCATTAGTGGTTAAACCATCAACTTGTAATCTTCCACTTTCAATAAGATCTTGGACAAGATGCTTAAGTTTAAAACTATTTTCTATATCATGTCCAATTCCATTGTGAAAGACACAGAAAGCCTTCTCATCCCACCAATGAGGTTTAGGATCTGGTATGTGAAACTTTGTAGGATCCTGAGGTTGTGCCAAATTATGAGCAATTAACATCTTGAAAATGTCTGCATAGGAGTCCCCAAGTTTGGTAAATTGTCTCTTTTCTATTTTAGGTCTCCTTTGATACTTGGGTTTATTTTCTTGTTATGCTGAAGATGTTTGCAACTTCATGGCTTGGACTGCATTAGAGAGATTAAGAACTCCTTCATTCTTAGGTTGTGATGGGTCAAAAACTCCATCATTGACCACTTGCTTATTCTTATTCCAATAGGAGTTCTTTTTGTCCTTATTACCATTATTATTGTTGTTTTGGCCATTGTTGTTATTAGTTGTTTTGGCCAAAATTCCTTGTTCTTTTAGGACATCCTCTATGCGACACACCACTTCTACCATCATATCAAAATAATTAAATGGGATCTTCCTTACTTCATACCTTAATTCTAGTACCAAGTTGCTCACAATGATGTCTATTCTTTCCTCCTCAGGAATTGTCCTTGGATATTTTGAGCACAAACGTCTCCATCTTTGTAGAAAGGTAACAAAGGATTCCCCTTGATTCTGCTTGAGTTTGCACAAATCAAGCATGGTGACCGACCTTGATAAGTTGTAAGAAAAATGTTGAACAAATATTTCCACAAGCTCTCTAAATGTCTTAACTGGAGGAGTAAGGTTAGTAAACCACTCCATGGCTTGACCCTTGAGACTCCTTGGGAATAATCTCATCAAGTAGGAGTCTTCATGGTGAAAAGAAAAGCTCATTATGTAGAACTATCTAACATGGTTGTCAGGGTCACCAACGCCATCATATTTGTCATAGGTTGGAAACTCAACTTTCTTAGGAAACTCAACCAACACCACACTCTTGTCAATTGGGTTGGGACATATGGAGTCCAAATTAATTGTGCTCTTAGGAGCCCTCATCCTTTCTATATCCTTTTGAAGTTTTTTGATCACCTCATTAGTTGATGGATCTTGCTTCTTTACCTTTCGGTCCACATCAAAATTATATGGGACCTTACCACCTTTGTTGATGAGACTTTCTAGGAACTGATCCTTGTTTTATTCCACATACCTTTCTACATATGCTTGAAAGGATGGTTCTTGTTGCATAGTCATAAAATCTATATGATCGAAGTTGGCATAACTTCCTCCATGTTGTGAGCCATGATGTGCTCGTTGGGAGGGTTGCTTTGAAAGTCTAGGAGGTGATTGTCTCCTATGGTGATCATAACTTGAAGTCCTTCTACCTCTAGGACTTGGGGATCTTGAGGGCATCCTTGACCTTCTTCTAGGACTTGGTGAGGGAGTAGATGGGGGTGAGTGGGTCCCACTATTAGTACCCCTCCCATTGAATTGATTTTGAAGTTTTTGTGCATAGAGTCTATCTTCTTCTTCTTGAGTGACTCTTTTCCTTATGTTCAATAATGCACGTTCCTCTTCCTTTAGTTGTTTAAATTTCTCCTTTTTAGCAGCTTGTTCATCTAGATAGGCTTGCTTCTCCCTTTCAATGCTCTTCAATCTTGTATTTGCATATCAAGAGGTCTCTCTAAGTGGAGAAGGTTGCCTTGACTGTCTGATTGCATTGGCTGCATTGATGTGGTGCTCACTAGACTCATTGCTTTGGTCTTCATGTTGTGACCCTGAATCTAAGTGATTTTGTTGGTGATGTCTCTCAGTTCATTGGTGAGCATCAAGATACCTTGTGTTGATCGGGGGTGATCTAGGTGGACTAGCATATGCAGACCCAGTAGACATCATGTTACCCCTATGCCGTTGAAATATGTCATCAAGAGTCTGGTTCATTGCTTCTCTTTTTTGTCAAGTGAAGGTGTAACTCATGTCCATACTTGATGAAATAGGTGCTAAAGAGGTACTCACTTCACTAGGATTACCTTTTGGATTAAAAAAAATCTCAGATTCACTCTTAGGAGATTGATCAAAAAGGGGTCCTTTTCCCTTATGCTGTTGACGAGTCTTAACTGGTGGTAACTGGCTAAAGACAACAGGGGGTCACTTCCCTTGATTGACTTGGTACCTTGTTGTAACTGACATGAAAGAAAGAGATTCTTAATGAGAGGGTGACCTCGCAAAGTGTCAACACCAAACTAGGATAATCAAAGTTCTCTATTGTCCAAAATGAAATGAAAAGATAGAAATAAAGGGGCTTTACCAACACTGTCAAAGAGGTGCTAAAATTAAAGATGAATATCCTTGCACTTTTGAATCAGGAGGTTGGACTAGGCCAAAATATAATTGAAATTGATTAAATGAAAGTGATTTGGACAATAAGAGCACTAAAATTTTCCAAGAATGTAGCTAACAATTCTAGAGATAAGCTTTCTCACCAAGAATAACCTTCTAACCTGACAACTATTTCCAAAGTGGCCTTGTAAACCAATTGATGCTATTCCTAGAGGGTAGAAACCAAAGATTTAAAGTCAAAACAAGTCTCTAATGATAGGATAGAAAATCAAGCAAGCTGTAAAAAAGTTGGGTGTTTCAACTCAGGAATTCAATTGTTTTGTGGTTTAATCAGACACATTAACAGATTTTCAGCATTTTATCATGCACATAAGATATCAATCAAGGAGTTCAAGCAAGCAATTGTCTTCAAACAATGAGCAAGGGGCAAAGAAACCTTGCACATGAACAAGTATAGTGACTTAGTATTTCTACTCCTTAAAGGTTCTACTTGTGTATGTTCTTGAAAATGTTTTAGCAGGCACATAGAACACAACAACACCTTAACAAGCTGTCTACAAGGATATACGTGGCTTTCTAAAAGGAGTCCTTGATATACGCAAGGTACGTGAGGCCCAAATTCATAGATGAGAAGAATCCAAAATCACACAGTCGAGGGGAGACAGTAACCCAAATCTCCTCCTTCACTTCTCAAAGGTATAAAGTTCTTTGAGGCTTAGCCAAGAGTGATATCAAACTCAATTCCCAAGAGAGGTGTCTTTCGATTCAACACCCGCTATTTATACTCCGTCAAAACATAGGAGTTAACGTTGTCCTTTGAGGTGGTGTGTCCCCAAGCAGGCCTTCTAAAAATAAAATTAAGTAATTCACTATCAAAAGTATTTAAAGCACTAAAGGTGGAACACTTAACTATTCAAGTAAATGTGAAGTGAGTCCAAAAGTGAAACATTTAACTCTTCAAGTGAATGTGAAGCGAGTCCAAAAGTGGAAAATTTAACTCTTCAAGTGAATGTGAAGTGAGTCCAAAAGTGGAACATTTAACTCTTCAAGTGAATGTGAAGTGAGTCCACAAGGTGGAACATTTAACTCCTCACACAAACTCAAAGTGAGTCCAATAGTGGAACATTTAACTCCTCACACAAACTCAAAGTGAGTCCAAAAGTGAAACATGTAACTCCTCACTCAAACTCAAAGTGAGTCCACACTTTAGAAAACTAATGAGATCAAGAAAGCATAAAAAGGAGGAAACTTTGTGGAACACTTAACGTTCTTTTCAAGTAGACCCCTCCTCTATGTATGAATGCTGACCTTGCATCCAAAGGGTGGTAATGAGGGGTGATTAGAAATAAGCGAGTCCAACACTCAATTTAGCTAACAAGATCAATCAAAAGTAATTTAAAGTTTCTTATCAATACTACTCACAAATGACAAAGGGTTGAATCAATAGAATAATTAACTTTCCAAGCAAACATAGAGTGAGTCTACAAAGTGGTGCATTGAACTCCCTATATAAACAAGGAATGAATCCATGCCCTCAATCACTCAATGAGATATTTGATATTGGAACCAAGAATTACTTAAGGTTTAAACATAAGCATTCACTTACACAAACTTGTATGAAAACAAATCTATGTTTATTCATTTCCCATTAAGAGCATCAATTGAAATGTGTTATATGAAAGCATATAAACACTCAAGCCAAACACATGAGAGGTTCAATTTTAATCCCAAAATCCAAATGTTGTAGAGATGGAACAAAGTACCTCAAGTCCAACATTTTATTTTAAGCATTTTCCATGAAAGCAAGAGCACCTTCAAATGAACAAGACAAGAAAATAAGAAAACAAGATATGCAATGTATATCCAACTTATGCAAACCCTAGCGTTAGATCTAAAAATAAATTTTTAGGAGCAATAATAGCCAGAAAATAATCCAAATGATAACTCATATCATGCATTGAACAATGAAAAATAAGTGCATACCCATCACAAACTTTTTTTTTTTTTGCATTTGACCTAGTCAACAAGATCTGATTTTTTTGATATGATTTCGGCGAAAAAAATAGAAATGAAAAATAGAGACCCCTAGTAAAAAATAGAGAGCTTTCCAAAAATGTAAAAATTTTAGAAAAATCTCTTCATTTGTGCCCTAGGGAGCCACTTTCCCAAAATAGACTAGTTTTTATAAATCGACCAAATGAGCTATGATATGATCTCTAAATTAAAAACACAATAAATGGACCCCCTATAGAATTTAAGGAAATTTAAAAAAATGTAAAAATTTCTAAAAAATATGTTGATTTGCATCAAAAATTGATTTTTTATGAAAAACAAAGAAAAAATCATAAAAAATACAAATTACCTCCAAAAATTCTGAAATTGTGTTTGGAGCTTCTATGATATGTCGCCAACCTAAAAATGTTTTTTCAAACCAAAAAACCAAGCGTTTTGGGAGATATGATCAAATCTTTCAAATCTAAGATTTTCCATCTCCAAACAAATCTGCACAAGGGTTAGCTCCAAAAATAATCAAAACCAGCATGCAAGAGGTGGGTTGCCCCATGGTGGGCACCAAAAATGTATGGTGAAAATGTGACCACACTTCTATGAATCCTTACATGCAAGAAAACTCAACAATGAGCCCTCACAAATCGATCCATAGCTCTCTATGCATGGAGTTGCAAAATTTGTAAAATTGCTCTCAGGTAGAGCTATAAACTCGTGACCTTGCTAGTCAACCACACAATGAGAGATTCCAAATCAAAGACAAGGGAAACAATGCCAATATCTCCAATAAAATCAATATGGATGCAATGCAATGCAAACTAATCTATGAGAATGAAAGATGCAAGCTATGCTATGAAAGGAAAATACAAGTGTTACAAATCCTCCTATTATGCTATGTGAGATTAATCTATTGCATAAAGAAAATCTATACTAAAAATGCCATGATTATGCAACTATGATGTAAGAAAACAAGCTAAATGAAATGCAACAACAATGTCTTCAAAGCTTGAATGCAAGAATGTCTTCAAAGAGCTCCAAATGACCTAGAAAACCTACATCATAACATTAGTATAAAAACTTAAGATATGAAAATGAAGGAGAGAGCTCTCCTTTTATAAGAAATGAGATGAAAATGGACCATTGAGATTAAGAGACAAAAAACTTAATCAACGGTGGAGAAAAATGGAAGCTTGATCCTTGTGCACAAATATCCTCCAATAGGAAAATAGGAGTTGACTTTTGTGTCCCACATAAGACAAAAAGTGTTTTTTCCCTTTTTATAAAATAAGAATAATGCTTTATTTGTGCAACATAGGATAAGAAGAAAAGTGAGGATTTTTTATTTAAATAAAATGGGAGAAAATTCCTTTTAATTAAATAAAGGCTTAGGATAAAGTGATTTTATTATTTAATTAAAAGAGATTTTTAATTAATTAAAAAGGAGCATGTTCTCTTAATTAAATAAGATTTTTATTTTTTATCTCTTTAAAATTAAATAAGGCTCAAACCTTAGGAAATATTGAATTGATTATGATTTGATCAAGGAAATTGATATAATTGATATTGTTGATATTTGAAAATATTGATTCAGGAATTTGATAAATTGTTGAATGGGGGCCCAAAGTCTAGGTGACCATTTTAAGGTGCATACAACACCCAATCAAATGAAATCCTTCATATTGAATGCATTGAACACATAGTTTGAAACAACTAGTATGTTGATTGTTAGAAAGTAAAGTCCACCAAGATAATTGAGAGGGCGGGGGGGGGGGGGGGGGGGGGGGGGGGTGAATCAGTTATCAGATAAATATTAATTTTATCAACCTTAATAGATTTTAACCATGTAAGAAATGTAATCAACAACCATAGAAAGATATACATGCAAAATAACACAATGACACAAGATATGTTGACTAGGGAACTTCTTGATCAAAGAGTAAACTTCGGTGGGAATGATGCCCACAAAAGATGCACTAATATGAAAGTTTCTTGTGAGAGGATAGAATCTGTTAGGAGTCTTATGAAATATATTTAGTACATATGAGTCCCTTTTAGGAGGCTTTGAATCCCTGCTAAAAGATTTGAACTCTATTAGGAGTTATGGAAGATAGAAGGACCCACTGCCCAAACAACTTCAGGGTAAGATCACTGAACTCACTATCTAACTAATATTTGTATTAATCAATAGAATAATACTAAAAGATTACTGATCTCAACACTATAATACTCCTTCTTTGATTGTGCCAAACCGCACCAACTGCTTCTTCAGATCTCAATATCAGATCTCTATACTTCGCATATCCTCTTTCAACTAATTCGCTTCACAATTTCTTCATTCACTTTCTTACAATACAAAAAGGAATGCATTCCTTCCTTTATACCACACTCAAGTAATTATAGATGAGTCGACATACAAATTACAAAATAAAAGGTTTCCATACGTTACATAAAAATTACACAAAACTGTCAGCTTCCAATTAAGATATTTCTTCACTCGTGCGACCTCAAATTTTGCACTCACATCCATGTCACAACATCATGTCTTCAACTGCCTCATAACTGTGCATGATTAGATTCCATCCCAATTAGGAGATATCATCCGATTTCTACAGACTGCTACTTAGGAACACTGCCTGAATACTGCTTCCATTGATTTCCTCATAACTATCATGAATAAATGAATTTTCATTTGCACTCTTAACCACAATCTTATTAGAGTATTTCTTCAACTTCGCATAGCTTCATCTTCAATATGCCAAGTGCGGTAACTCAAACACTGTATTCTTCTATCTAATCTTTAGTAGATCACTATGTTGACATCAATTACAATCACAGTCATGAATGCAACAACAACTGCTATAGAATGGATGTGAATACTCCCCCATAGGATATATTCAACATTCATTCCTAAAAATATCCCCTATTGGCATTGATGGAAACATATATGAAAAAAAATCCAAGTTCCATGAATACCAACACTGCAATACTGCTGCTCTGAAAATGCTTCAAATCCTCTTCATCAATCAAATCTTGCTTCATTTTCCTAGTCAATTCTCTCCAACAGATAGTTTTTCATGTATACTTCTCCCCCATTAACATCAATGAAAGATTTTTCATCATTATGTCAAAAACAACTTCAATGTCAAAAGACACTATTCATAAAATACATTCACTAGAGTCCTCATGACTCAGCTTAGATATTCATACTCCCCCATAGAGGAAGTACCAACATCCAGTCTAGAAGAAAGATAAGGCTCATATACCACTAGATAGATGCAACAATCTGCATCACTTCTCAAAAGTAGGCTGGGGCATAACCCCAAGCATACCTCTCAGGTACTCAAATATATCCTTAGGCAAAAGTTTTGTAAATATATCTGCAATTTGCTCCTTTGTGCTTATGTACTCAAGTCTGACTTCTTTCTCTACCACTTTCTCTTTTACTACATGATACTTTATCTCTATATGCTTTGTCTTAGAATGTAACACAAGATTATTAGACATACTAACTGTGCTGGTGTTATCACAATGTATAACAATAGGCTCAACAAATTTTATTCCAATATCCTAAACATTTGCTTCATCCAAATTATCTGATTACAATTGTTTGCTGCTGCCACATACTCTTCTTCTGCTGTGTTCACTACTTCTCTCTAGAATATATTTTCCAAGTCAATCTCAAATAACATAGCTCTTACTTCTTCAGTCACTAATCTGTTTCTTCTTTCTGCAATACCATTTTGTTCAGGTGTCCTAGGGGCTGAAAACTATCTCTTAATACCATCCACTTCACAAAAAATGTTAAATTCTTTTGAAGTAAATTCTTTACCTCTATTTGATCTCAAACATTTAATCTTCATTCTAGATTCATTCTCAAATTTATTCTTAATGATCTTAAACTTATCAAATTCTTCAAATTTTTCTTTAAGAAATGCAATCCACATCATTCTTGTAAAATCATCAACAAGATTTATAAAATACCTTTCTCCATAGAATCCTCTAGTCCTTGTAGGACCGCTCAAATCTGTATGAATAATCTCCAAATTCTTTGCTATTGTAAACTTCTTACTAGGAAATGAGCTTCTCTTCTATTTAGCCATCACACATTCCTTGCAAATCATGTTAGTAGGCTTCAAAATTTTAGGCAAATCTCTTACTGCAATTGTAGTACTCACTTTCACAATGTTATCAAAGTTTATATGACAAAATCTTCTGTGCCATAACCAACTGTCATCAATCTTAGTAATCAAACATGTCATCTCAGTAGGATTCAACTGAAATATATTACCTTTGGTTCTAGATCCAGTACCAATCAAATTACCATCCTTATCTTTGATTGCACAAGTTTTCTCAATAAACCAAACTTGATATCCCTTATCAACTAGCTATCCAACACTCAAAAGATTATGTTTCAAACCATACACAAAGTAAACATCATCAGTATTAGTCTTTCCATCAAGAGTAATATATCCTATACCTTTAATCAGACAAAGTGCATTGTTTCCAACTCTAACAACTCCTCCATCATAATTGTTAAACTTTATGAACTTTTTCATATCTCCAGTCATATGATGTGAACAATCACTGTCTATAATCTAATCATATTTCTTTTCTACTTGAGAAACTAAAGCCTTTTCTCCTTTAACTTCTGTTTCAGGATTCTCTTCTTTAATTGCTACAAATCCTATATCATCATTATTCTCAGTATCACTTTCACTCAAAGATTTCTCCAAACTAGTTTCAAGTTCTTCATCATTAGCATAGTAACATTCTTTAGATCTCCTAGGATGAAAGTTCTTCCTATACTTCTTAACTCTCTTAGGATATTTAGATGCACAATGACCATATTCTTGACAAGTCCAACATTTAAAGATTTTCTTACCATCTGGTTCTCTTTTCACAAGAAAGGCAATACCTTCTTCAATCTTCCCATCTTCTTCATTTCTAGATCTATTGCTACTAGCATAATCTCCGCTCACACTGATGCTTCTTGACAAAGTAGGGTGAACACTAAGAGAACTGAATGTTGTCTCCATTATAGGTAAGTCTCCTAATAACCTCAAGTTCATCTCTGTTACTTCTAATATTCCAAGAAGAGTTTCTCTGGTAAAGTTCGTAGTACAAGGTATAACCTGTTCTTGATCATCTATGTTATCTGCTTAAATGTAGGAGTCAATGTCCTCAGAATTTTCCATATCACTTCATTCTCTATCTTGGTTCCTCCACAAGATTTTATACCTGCAACAATCTCTGACATTCTACCAATATAGCTTCTAAAAGATTCATCTTCCATCATTCTTATATCTTCAAATGCACATATCCAATTATGTAATCTGACTTTCTTTGCAAGTTCATCACCTTCAAAAGTAGACTGTATAGCTAACCAAATTTCATGAGATGTTTTTAGCTATTTTACCTTATTGTACTCATTTTTCAGAAGGGCTGACAAGAGTGCTTCTCTAGAAAGTATGTTACACATAAATAAATCTCTCTCTTCATTTGTACAATCTTCAATTTTATCCTCATCAATGATAGTCTTCTAATTCTTTGTAATTAACCAATAACCTGATCCTAAACAAAGTAGGTGTGTCTTCATCTTTTCTTTCCAGCTATCAAAATTTACTCCATCAAACTTAGGGCTTTCTTTCCTGAAATGATTCACCATGGATCTCCTTAAGCTATTAAATTTTTCTTTCAAGGACCTGCTGCTCTGATACCAATTGTTACAAAGGAAAGTCCACCAAGATAACTGAGGGGGGGGGATGAATCAGTTATCAGATAAATATAACTTTTATCAACCTTAATAGATTTTAACCATGTAAGAAATTTAATCAACAACCATAGAAAGATATACATGCACAATAGCACAATGACACAAGATATGTTGACAAGGGAACCTCTTGATCAAAGAGTAAACCCCGGTGGGAATGATGCCCACAAAAGATGCACTAATATGAAAGTTCCTTGTGAGAGGATGGAATCTTTTAAGAGTCTTATGAAATACATTCAGTACATATGAGACCTTGTTAGGAGACTTTGAATCCCTGTTAAAAGATTCTAACTCTGTTAGGAGTTATGGAAGACAGAAGGACCCACTGCCCAAACAGCTTCAGGGTAAATTCAGTAAACTCACTGTCCAACTGATCTTTGTATTACTCAATAGAATAATACCAAAATATTACTAATCTCAACAATATAATACTCCTCTAACTGTTTCAAACCACACCAAATGCTTCTTCAGATCTTAATATCAGATCTCTATACTTCACATATCCTCTTTCAACAAATTCGCTTCACAATTTCTTCATTCACTTTCTTACATTACAAAAAAAAAAAAATTCCTTCTTTTATACCACACTCAAGTAATTACAAATGAGTTGGCATACAAATTACAAAATAAAAGGTTTCCATACATTACATAAAAATTACACAAAATTGTCAGCTTCCAAATAAGATATTTCTTCACTCGTGTGACCTCGGATCTTGTGCTCACATCCATGAAACTAACATCATGTCTTCAACTACCTCATAATTGCACATTATCAGATTCCATCCCAATTAGGAGATATCATCTAATTTCAACAAACTGTTACTCAGGAACACTGCCTGAATACTACTTCCACTGATTTCCTCATAACTGTCATGAATAAATGAATTTCCATCTGAGCTCTTAACCAAAATCTCATTAGAGTATTTCCTCAACTTTGCATAGCTTCATCTTCAATATCCCAAGTGCACTAACTCAAACATTGTCTACTTTTTTGATAATCTTTAGTAGATCACTGTTTTGACATTAATGACAATCACAGTCATGAATGCCACAACAACAACTACAGAATGGCTACAAATACTCCCCCATAGGATATATTCAACATTCATTCCTAACAGTTGACATCAATGATAAAACATAAATGTCACTATGCCCAAATCCAAAACTCTGACATTTTTAAAAGTCTTTCAACAATCTCCCCCTTTGAAATTGATGAAAACATATGAATTGAAAAAATGTTCAATGCATAAAGACATCAATATATCCACCTGATCACTTTGACTATTCAACTTCAAACCTCTTCACAATCATCCTAATCTCTATTTTTCATACAAATTATCCCCTTTGACATCAATGAAAAAGGAACAAATATATCAAAAATACCAAACCAAGAAATAGCCATAAGACTGCTCCCTCTAAGAAGTAGTCCCCAAATCTCATCAATCCAGCAAATAATGTTATGATAGATTCTATGGACTGATCATATCCTTAGGATCATTAGCTTTGATCCAAAGGGGCTATCACCCCAACCTTTTCCCTGAGATACTCAAAAGTATCCTTTGCCAAAGGATTTGTAAAGATATCACTAATTTTTTCTTTAGAAGACAAAAATTTCAGCTTCACTTCCTTTTCATAAACTTTATCTCTCAAGATGTGATACTTAATAGAAATATGCTTTGTCTTTGAATAAAAAATAAGATTATTTTAGATATTTATAACACTAGAGTTATCACAGTGAATAATAATAGGTTCATCAATGTTTATCCTTATGTCCTTCAACATTTGCTTCATCCAAAGAGCTTTATTACAATTAATTGTAGCAACAACATACCCGACTTCAACAATATATTGAAAAATACAATCCCGCTTCTTGCTAGTCCAAGAAACTAGTTTCTTACTAAAAAATAATACACCTCCACTAGTACTTTTGATCTCATCCATAATACCTACCTAATCAGCATCAGTGTATGCACATAGAGTAAAGTCATCATTTTTTTTCATACCATAATCTATAGTCAACTATTCTCTTCAAGTATCTGAAAGTTCTTTTTACAACAACCATATGAAATTCCTTTAGTTCAGCTTGAAATCTTATAGCAATTCCAAAAACATTTGATGTGTTCGGTCTAGAGTGAGTTTGATATTGCAGTCCACCAATCATAGATTTATACACTATTTTATTAACACAAGGGGAATCATCATCTTTAGTCATCTTGCAACCAATAACCACAGTGTTCCTATTGATTTTGAGTCTTCCATACCAAATTTCTTTGATAGTTCTCTGACATACTTGGACTGAGTAATAAAAATTCCTTTATCTAGACATTTAATTTTAAATTCAAGAAAGAATTTCATTTCACCTATCATAGATATCTCAAATTCTTTTTTCATTTCATCAGCAAACCTCTACTCAACTCATCATTTACACCAAATATGATATCATCAACAAATACTTCAGAAATCAAGACATTATCATCAATTATTTTAAAATATGAGTTACTATCCACAGTTCCTTTGCTAAAACCAATATTTGAAAAATACATGTTCAGTCTAGCATACCAGGATCTAGGAGCTTGCTTTAATCCATACAAGGCTTTCTAAAATTTGCAAACCATATCTCCTTCTTTAGTTAGAGTAAAACTATCAGGATTCTCAATATAAACATCCTCCTCTAGTTCACCATTTAAGAATGTGGAATTAACATCCATCTTATAGACCTTAAATTTTTTATAAGTTGCATATGCAAGAAGCTTTCTAACAACTTCAAGTCTAGCTATAGGAGAAAACATTTGAGTAAAATAATACCTTCCTTTTATGAATATCATTTGCATACCAATCTTTCTTTTTTCTGAACCACTTTACCATCTTCATTTACCTTGTTTCTGAATACCCATTTGGTATTGATCACATTTTTGTCAATAGGTATGGGAACAAGAATCTGAGTATTTTTATTTTCAATTTGATCAAGTTCCTCTTTCATAATTTGTTTCATTCAACTCTCATCAAAACATGCTTCTTTAACAAATTTAGGCTCAAATTCAGATAACAAACATGTTTCATCTCTAGAAATTCTTCCTCTAGTATAAAAACCTCTATTCTTATCACCAATAATGACATCTTTAAAATGATTAATTTGTACATACCTTGGAGCTTTCTATGTAGGTTATGTTGCAGACCCTTCGGTGTTAATATCCACTTCATTTTCTTCTGGTTATTTTTTCTCTTCCATTTCCTCCTGATTTTGGTTATCCATTTCCACAATCTAATTGCCTTCTTCAATCATGTCATATATGCAATTTTTTTTGATCTCTGCTCATTCTCATCAACTCTAACATTTTCATTTTCAACAATCTTCTTTAGTCTATAGTTATAACATTTATATGCATTTCTCTTTATAAAATATCCAAGAAATATTCCTTCATCATTTCTAGGATCAAACTTTCCAATATCTTCATCCCTCTTAATGTAGCATTTTATAGAATTCTTTTTTCTAAAGTATTTCACTATAGGAATATGACCATAAAAAAGTTCATAAGGAGTAGATTAGAGGTTCCTTTCTTAATTTGTACCTAGTCCATAGTATATAATTCAGCGCGCTCTACTTCTCTCTAAAAGATCTGTGAAGTTTTTCTTCAATCATCATAGTCCTATCTATGTCTAAGATAGTCATTTTCCTTTTCTCAACAATACCATTTTGTTGTGGGGTTCACGGAGTAGATGCCTATCTTTTTATCTCATTTTCTTCAAAAAATACATAAAACTTATCAGATGTAAATTCTCCACCTCTGTCTGATCTTAGGCACTTCAATCTTCTTCCAGATTTTGTCTCCACCAATATCATGAATATCTAAATTTTTTGAAAAGATTCTTATTTCTCCTTCAAAATTGTAATCCACCTCATCCTTGAATAGTCATCAACAAATAGCATAAGGTATCTATCATCGAAATAAAGTCTTGTCTTATTAGGACCAAATAGATTTGTATGCACTAAATCCAACAATCCATTTGAAGAGTATGTCTTATTCTTGAAAGTAGATCTAGTTAGCTTTCCCATTTGACATTCTTTGCACACATTGTGAGGATTTATCAGCTTAGATAAATCTCTCACAACATGAGTAGTGATAATTTTCACCATATTATCAAATTTCACATAAAAAATTCTTCTATTCCATAACCAACTATCGTCAATCTTAGTAATCAAAAACTTATTCTCAATAGTTCTCAAATGAAATAGACTACCAAAAGTCTATGTACCTAATGCAATAAGCTTTCCTATTCTTCCAATGATCTTGCAGATTCTATCCATAAATTCCAAATTTTAACCTTTATCCAATAGTTGTCCAACATTCAACAAGTTATGACTTATACCTTCAACATACAAGACATTGTTAGTATTGTTTTGACCATTAAGAGTAATAGATCCTTTTCCTTTAATAAATTAAGGAGCATTGTTACTAAATCTAACAACACATCTATCATAGTCTTCAAGCTTCACAAACTTATCTTTATCACCAGTCATGTGATGTGATCATCCAATATCAATGACCCATTCATCTCTTTTAAAAACTTGTGAAACCAATACTTTTTATTTATAAGAATTATCTTCTTTAATAAAAATAAGAAAAATTTATTCCTCACTAGCAATAGATTCAAAATCAACCACACCTTCTTCATTAACATAAAAATTTTGATGACTCTTAGAATGATGTTTCTTAGATTTACCTCTAGCATCCTTGTAATTTTTTTTGGACATCTAGATGCAATATGACCAATCTTATTAAAATTGAAACATTTCAAAGGTAATCTTCTTTCATACTTATTGGAGCCCTCAGGTAGACTTCTTACAATTAAGGCTTCAAGTTCATCAATCTTCCTTTCTTCTTCCATAATTTTTTGCCAATCCTTAGCATAGTGTTTGAATTTCATCTTTATAGAGATTTATCCCTAGTCATACTTGGTCACACTTGCTTTGAATGTAGTCTCAACCTTCAGAAGTTCCTTACTAAGTATTTTCATCTCATAGGCATAGAGTCTTCTTGCCAAATATTATCTTGAAATAGGTCTTATAGTTCTCAATTCTTCAATAGAAACAACTTTCTCACTATAACACGCATACAAAGATCTCATAATATTTTCAAAAACTTCATTGTTTGTCAAGGTACCCCTAGCATATCTGATTTCATAGACCAGATCATTCACTCTCTCCAAATAAACTAAGCCAGTTTCTCCTTCACTCATCTTCATATCTTCATATCTTTCTTTTAGTCCCTATAACTTAGCTTGTTTAACATAAGTATAACCTTCATAAATAGTTTCTAATTTTTTCCATACCTCATGTGCAGTCCTCAATCCATAAATATGTGAATATTTTGAATCTGATAAGGCACTGATCAAAGATTCTCTTGCTAACATGTTCTCCTTAATTTTTTTCTTTTCATCTATAGTAGCATTTATTAAGTCATTTAGAAGAGTATAAGGCTTCTTAGTGATCTATCAGTATTCATCTCCCATTACCATGCATATTAGGTAGGTAGTCATTTGGTCCTTCCAAATTAGGTAGTTTCTTCCATCAAACCTTAGACTCTCTTTTCTCATACTTTCCATAACAGATCTCCTTCAAGCGGTCAAGCTTCTTCAAAAGGACTTAGCTCTGATACCAATTGTTAGGCCTAAAAGGAGGCAAGAAAAACTAAGTTGGGGGGGGGGGGTGTGAATTAGTTGTGTGTACCTAATTAATTTAATTCCACTTTAGCCACTTAGATCTGAAAGAAAAAAAGTAATGCAAGATCCACAACATATAACACAGAACATCGAGATTTATTCTGAAGAAAACTTGGTTAAGGGAAAAATTTTCAAACCCACTAGATGAGTGTACTTTGTTAAAATTACTGCCCAGTTAAGAGAAAAAATAGAGAACAAAGGATGCACTTGCAACCTGTTAGTAAACAGATTTGTCTTTGTTGAAATGTCTTCACAAATGACTCTTAGATGCCTAGATTTAGAAGACAAACTACACTAACAGTTGGAAATGCTATCATGAGATTGATAACTTTCCTCTGAATTATGAGGTACAACTCCCTCTTCAATGATATTCAATAAATTAAATGACTATTTCTGTCTTTCACCAGAAGACACAAAGGCTTTCTAACATTCACCCATCACTATGGGATGAATGTGATTATAATATTTACAGACTAGTGATGAGAGAAAAACCAAAAAATAGCCATATGACTATCTATCGAGTCTTTCACATTATAGAGAAAATTAAGAGAATTACATGACCTATTTGCAAATTACAAATTTGTCAACCAATTGATTTCCAAACATGCATGTTCTTGACATAATACTACAAGACTGTATCCCAGAATCAGAAAGAAACAACTATATAATTGATTTCAATAAAAAAAAAATATTTAGACCTCAAGATCTGACACGTAAATATTTCTCTTTATTTCAAGAAAACATAAAAAAATAACTATAGAATCATTTTGTCCCTGCTAGTACAATCAAGTTGCAGAAAAATAATCTAATTCCCCACTCTCTCTGTTACAATAAATCCAGAAAAAGAAGTATTCTCCTTCCTCCCTTATAGCCACAGGACTCATAGAAAAGAAGAAAAGAGAACCCCCAGGACCCTCACTCCATCATTGTTTCCTCCATTTAAAGAAAATTTTGGAGAAGCCTTTCTTTTCCCGTAACTTTTAGTTTTAAATAATTGATTCTTAATAACTGAATACTTTCTAAAGTTTTAATAAAACTTTAATAAATCCCCTTATAATATTTGGTTATGAAAACCAAACATTAGTTTTATATCTCGAGCATTGTTAAATGATATTTAATTAAACATCTGATCTAGAATTCATATGTGTTTGACATGTGGCATGACCTCAATGACTCCTTTGTTCTGTTCTTTAAATAAATTCTTCTGTAAATTGGATACTTGCTGGATTTCCATACAGACCCATACACTAACCTTAATAACATTTGAACCAAGCAATATTTTCTCAATCTCTTCAGTGAGGATTTAGAAAAATTGATTTTGGAAAACATATCCAAAATTTAAGAAGATTCAATGGTTGACTTGAGAGTTATGGGCCCCGCACCAAGACTATTTTTTTTGTCATCAAAAAAATCTGGAAATGTGTCTGTTTATAGACCAGTATTCTATTGTTCATATATTTTGACCCTGATCTAATTATGAAAATCCCTCTGGTGAAGATTTAGCAGACTTAATTAGAAACAACATATCCAAAGATGAGAGAAATCCAATGGTGGAGTCAAAACCTATGGCCCCCGCACTGAGACCCATTTTTCTGTCAGGAAATTCATGGTTTTGGACTGCTAATTTTGTGAATTGTAAAATATTTCACACCAGGCCTCCAACTTGAACTTGAACTTAGGAAGGTTCAAGGTTCAAGTTCAACTTTGATATATTACAGATTGAAAGACCGACAACATAAAAACTTTGACCTTCTTGCAACATTCGACATAACTTGAATTTGAATTTGAACTTCAGGAAGGTTCAAGTTCAAGTTCAACTAAGACTTTTACCTGGACAAAATAATTGTCCACGAGATAAAAGAATAATACAAGTGTAACAAAACCAAAATCTTATAGCCCAATCTAGAGGCTCACTACCCAGAGCTCATTTCTCACAATACAATCTTATATCTGGTCCTCAGTCAGGCTCACCGATCTATATTTAATACAACAAGGTGGACATATAGTCCATTACAACTGAAATGAAAAATAACATCTCCTATGACAAAATAGTTCTAATGAAGTAAAAAATATTCCTTAAGTGTAGAACACACATATACATACACCTCTCTCTCACATACCTTATCTCAAATACAAAATGAGCTTTCATTTATATCGATTACAAAGAATATTCCTCCACTAGGTTGGCTAAGACCTATTACAATAAAAGATATAAGAAATAGCTCAATTACCAATGTGATCCAAATCAAGTTAGAAAATACTTAGATATGACCCAAATATTCAACTTGAAATACATTATACCATCACTGATGCATCACAAATAATTGCAACACGTTACTCCATCAAGGTGGCTAGTACCCAAATGAAGAAACACCAATATGCTACCAAAACAAAAAATTCAATCACCTCAAACAATGTGGACCAAAAACATGATCATAAAATAATAGAAGAACACCAACAGGAAGCATGAATACCATTTAGAACCTTCACATCATTTTCATAATGAAATCCATACTCATCTCTATCTCTGATCAATAGGAACACTAAATTACCAAACTCTATTATAACAAAAGATAGCTTGATGTACTCTGAATCATGAATAACACTAGTTGTGAACATAATTATTAGGAAAAATACAATTAGTAGCTTCACAACCTTTGAAACATCAAATCGTATTCATACCAAACCAAATACTCATCCATTATTCACAAGAATATTGTGACACCAACAACTAGAAACTTGATCATTCCTTACTCAAAATTTCATACCAACCTTTGTGAACCTCTGCAGATGATCTATATACACATCTAAACAATACCTCATGATCTCAACTCAATATATTCAAAATAGCACCTAATCAATTGAAATCCTTCATACCGAATGCACTGAACACAATGTTTGAAACAACAACTAGTATGTTGACATCAATGAAAAATCATTAATGTTAGTGTATCATCTTAAAATGGAAGCACTTCCATGTTAAGAGCATTTAGCCCTCTGAGTAAGTGGTTTGGGGTCATGTCAAGTGCTGTGAATTGGCCTTTGCATGGATGTGGATGTTTCCCCCTGTTCTACTTCTTTCTCCCTGTTTCCAACCTCTTTCTGACAACTTTCCCTGAGAAACTGAAGACTTTGACTTTCTGGGTCAATGATGACCCGATGGGTCAAGGTCAACCTCAACTCTGACCTAGGGTAGAGTCAACCTTGACCCCGATCCCAGGTCTAAATTTCAAGTTTCAGGAGTTTTAGGATGTCAGGCTTCAGAAAGTTTTATTTTCCTGCTTCCAGGTTGGCTGTTTCAGGTTTCAGAATGGTAAACTCTTAAATTTAATTTAATCTAGGTCCATTTCTAGGGGTTAAGGTTAATTGGGATTTAATTCTTCAATGTAGACCTTCTCTAGGAGTTTGTGCCCTAGATCACTATAAAAGGAAGCCTTCCTCTCTCATTTTCTCCATCTCATTCCATCATACATCAAGCACTCTCAAGGAGACATTGGTGATCAATCAAGCATTCTCAATCAAGGAAACATTCAAGCCATTATCATCCATTCAAGAAGTCAAGTTCTCCATTGAAGATGAAGGATTCAAGCATTCAAACCTTTGAAGGGATTTGGTTCAAACATTCAAGATTCATCATTCAAACCCTAGATCTAGCCATCATGATGGTGTGATCTTCCTTCAAGATCCTTTGTTCATCTTCAAGATCCATTCATTCTCCCCTCAAGGTGGATTCCAAGCATACAATCATGGAGGTTTTGATTTACATTTTTTAATGTTATGTTCAAGATTTCATATGAACATACTTGTTTTCATTTGAAATACAATTGCATATCTATTGAATATCATAGCTTCATTGTTAGATCTACTTCTACTACTTGCTAGCATTATCTATTTCAATTCCATTATTAAGGTTGATTCCAAACCAGGGTTTGACTAAGGCATACCCCTCATCCAAACAAAAAAACCATTTTTCTTGTAGGTACAGGTATAGGACAACGAATTGTAGTTTAGATCTAGATACCCTTTTCGGTGAACTTCTAGGATCCGCGAATAGAATTTCCATCGGAGCTGTTTTGGGTCAGGGATGACCTTTAGTGAGGGGTAAGATTGTGCCCTGCTATCTGGGTCAAAGTCAACCTAACCTCATAAAGATAAAATTTTTCTAGGTTTTCTCTGTCTCAAAATTTCCAGTTCAGAGCAGGTTGCAGAATCTCCCAAAACTGAACATATACATCAGAAAACAATGATTTTTGCATTAGCCTCTTTTC
This sequence comes from Chamaecyparis obtusa, assembly GCA_027943335.1. NCBI lineage: Eukaryota > Viridiplantae > Streptophyta > Pinopsida > Cupressales > Cupressaceae > Chamaecyparis > Chamaecyparis obtusa. Next base: position 2,338,782 of record BSBK01001373.1, on the reverse strand, counting down.
AAGATAAGTATTCCTATTTTATTTAGTTTGTATGTCCATAAAATTTTCCATCACATATGTTTAACACCCTATCTATTCACATTCATCCCCTATCCATATTCTATCCTATTCATAATGGTGAACCCATTTCACCATTATTCATTTTGGTGAACCCGACATGCTTACCCCTTTTCTTTTGTGGATTTAGATGCCCTTATTGTGTTAGATTTCCATTTTATGTTACAATTATTTCTTTATTGGTGTTAGGTCTTTTCTTTTCTTGCATCAAGATTATATTTCTTTTATGCTCTTGCATTTTAATTCAAAAATACAAAAAAATCTATATACCCAAAAAAAATCCAAAAATATTTCTTGCATTTTATTTACTATGAAGATTGTTAAGATGCTTTGGTGTGTAATTATGTTCTTTATTAATCTTCTTTTAGCATCTCTTTACCATACTTATGATGTTTATGAGAGTATCATTCACTTCATTATGTTGATGATCCTTCATTTTGCACTCGCCTATGCTTTTGTGAAATTGACTGATACTTGTCTTCTTACTTTCAAAACTTTCATTATAGATTCATGCGGTAGCCTTATTACTCTTTTGGATAATGTGAAGAATTTGGTATATGATACACCATCTCCTAATATTCCTAATCCTAATCCTATCATTCCAAATTTGATTCCTAATCTTCCTATTCCTAATCCGATGCCTAATTCTCCATCTGCTATTCCTAGTTCTTCTCGTACTTATGATGGGATTCAAGCTATAGTTCAGGATGCAAATGTGCAAGAATTCTTTGATTTACCTTCTCCTCTGATTCATGATGATATTAAAGGAAAGGGTAAAGAAACTTCTTCAAAACCTATTATCCCACCTTATACAACCTTTAATCATGAGCATTATAAACAATCACCTCCTGTATAAGCTTTACATAATATATAGACTACAGGATTCAATATGATGACTAAACAAGGTTATAGATGTTTAGGGCTAGGAGTTAATGAGCATGGTATCAAGTATCTAGTTCATATACCCCCTAAATAGGATGTGCATGGTGTTGGTTATTCACAATCTCAAATCAAGGTAGGTGATGTTGATCATAGTCCTCCTCTTCATGTTCTTCTCCCTACACCTACCATAGATAACAATGATATTCGTCAAGATGTAGCTAAGAGGGTATACGTTCAATTAATGAACTCCAAGAAAGAAATCTTTAAACCTATGCTGAAAGATGCTTTAACCAAGTATAACTATCCTTTTCATTATAGTAATATGCATTTACTTTCTGATAGTAAGCATTCCAAGATATATGTTAGGGAAAGAGCTGCCTTAGGAATTATATCTCATTCTCATGTAGTTTTACAATTCCTTCATAATTTTGATATAGGGGATACTCCTCATTCTGATATAATATAGATTTCTTCTCCTCTTGTCTCTAGACTGGGGGGCAAGAGGTGTATTTTCATCTAGTCTCCTAGGATCCATTAGGATTCTAGCATATATTGTGTCTTGAGTTTAATTGGTATTCTTTCTTTCCTCTCTCTCTATGGTTTTGTATTATGTTCATAATCATCCATAGTTATCCTTTCAAGATATATTTTCTAAGACATTTGTTTTGCAAAGGTATTCCTTGCTTTCATCCCTCAGGGGCAAGGTTCTTCTTTCTTTCTCTTTGTCTAGGGATCTGCTTTCCTTCGCTTAGTTGTATTTTTTTATATTACAATATTATTTTATTATACTGACCGAGGTTTTATCTATAGCTACCCTCTTATGAGAGGTTGTTGTCCTAGGTCATTACCTCTTCTCTATTTTGAAAATTATGTTCAATATAAACTCTTACCCTTGCTTTGGTGTTAGATTTATTTCTCTCATTTCAAAGATTCCTCTTCCTCTTGATTGCAGGGGGCTAGATGATTGAATCTTTGTTTCTTTTTGAAAGATGATATTTTATCTAAAAGCACTCCTTTATGGTGGGGGTCTTGTTGATAAGATATCTTTCTCTTTGAGGATCCTTTTTCCATAAGCGACATATCCTTTTCATGATTATCTATACTCTTGGATGTAGGGGTTAATACCCTTCGCTAGGCATGTAGTTTACATTGTTGATAAACAGGATATCTCCTTATGTTGTGAATTAGGTATCCTCTTTCTCTTCCTTATCATGTCTAGTAGACTGCCACGATAAGGAGGTGAGCATATAGGGTCTCCCTTGTACTATAGTTTTTTATTTATATGCTAAATCCTCTGAAGGTAACACACATAAGTTTCTAAATCCTAAAGGGACACACATTTTTCAATTTTTCAATATGCTAAATCCTCCGAAGCTAACACACATAAGTTGCTAAATCTTGAGGAGACACACATTTCATATTTCATAGTGATACAAGAAGGTAGATCTATGGGTATTCTAGAAGCTGTCAGAAGACACATTACAATTACAAAGCACAATTTATGGGTGAACTATCAGGTTTGGCCACCTGTTTGGCTCTCCCTCCTTGGTGATTCATGGTAAGGTGGGCATCTTACTGGGCGAGGTAATCACTTTCTCTTTTCTCACTTTTCGCTTTCATGCTAGTAGGATTGGATCATGAAGCTATGTTATTTATAGTGTTGCTCTTGTCTTTCTTATGTAATCATTTATGCTTTTATGATAGCTTTCCGAATATGATATTAGTATACGAAGCATTTCTTAGCAAGGTTTCCTTTACTAGTTGATTTGGATCTTTTAGTTTTCTCTTTGTTTTCACACCCTCATGCACGTATGTTGAGTTAGAATCCTTAGCTTGGGGGCTTGTGTCCTTAGCTAAGTGTTATTTTATCTCATTGTGAATCCACTTGGATCTCTTCTTTCTTCTCCTTTACCAAGAATTTGCATCGAGTCCATACTCTTGCTAAAGTGGGGGCTTAATGTATCATCTTAAAATGGAAGCACTTACATGTTATGATCATTTAGCCCTCTAAGTAAGTGGTTTGGGGTCATGTCAAGCACCATGAATTGGTCTTTTCATGGATTTGGATGTTCCCCCTTGTTCTGCTTCTTTCTCCTTGTTTCCAGCCTCTTTCTGACAACTTTCCCTGAGAAACTGAAGACTTTGAATTTTTGGGTCAATGATGACCTAATTGGTCAAGGTCAACCTCAAATTTGACCTAGGGTAGAGTCAACCTTGACCTTGACCCCAGGTCCAAATTTCAAGTTCTGGGAGTTTTGGGATGTCGGGCTTCAAAAAGTTTTATTTTTCGACTTCTGGGTCGGCTGTTTCAGGTTTCAAAATGGTAAACTCTTAAATTGTATTTAATCTAGGTCCATTTCTAGGGGTTAAGGTTAATTGGGATTTAATTCTCCAATGTCAGCCTTCTCTAGGAGTTTGTGCCCTAGATCACTATAAAAGGAAGCCTTCCTCTCTCATTTTCTCCATCTCATTCCATCAAACATCAAGCACTCTCAAGGAGACATTGGTGATCAAGCAAGCATTCTCAATCAAGGAAACATTCAAGCCATTATCATCCATTCAAGCATCCAATTTCTCCATTGAAGATCAAGGATTCAAGAATTCAAGCCTTTGAAGGGATTTGGTTCAAGCATTCAAGATTCATCATTCAAACCCTAGATCTAGCCATCATGATGGTGTGATCTTCCTTCAAGATCCTTTGTTCATCTTCAAGATCCATTCATTCTCCCCTCAAGGTAGATTCCAAGCATACAATCATGGAGGTTTTTATTTACATTTGTTAATGTTATGTTCAAGCTTTCATACCAACATACTTCTTTTCATTTGAAATACAATTGCATATCTATTAAATATCATAGCTTCATTGTTAGATCTACTTCTACTACTTGCTAGCATTCTCTATTTCAATTCCATTACTAAGGTTGATTCTAAATTTGGGTTTGACTAAGGAAAACCCCTCATCCAAAAAAAAACCATTTTTCTTGTAGGTACAGGTACATGTATAGGACAATGAATTGTAGTTTAGATCTGGATACCCTTTTCGGTGAACTTCTATGATTCGCGAACAAAATTTATGTCGGAGCTGTTTTGGCTTAGAGACGACCTTCAGTGAGGGGTAAGATTGTGCCCTGCTATTTGGGTCAAAGTTGATCTGACCTCAGAAAGATAAATTTTTTTTTGGTTTTCTCTGTCTTGACATTTCCAGTTCAAAGTAGGTTGCAGAATCTCCCGAAACTGAACACATACATCAGAAAATAGTGATTTATACATCAACCTCTTTTCAAGATAAGTATTCCTATTTTATTTAGTTTGTATGTCCATAACATTTTCTATTAGATATATTTCACACCCTATCTATTCACATTCATCCCCTATCCATATTATATCCTATTCATAATGGTGAACCCATTTCACCATTATTCAGTTAGCACACACAAATCCAAAATTTTGACATGCTCAACAATCTTCCAATAGTATTTGATTTCATCCTTCATTTGAGAAGTGCTAAAATATGAATCCCTCTCACATTAAGCTATATAGCATGATATGGCTAGATCCATGTTTCTAGTCATGCATCCATATCCCCAACAAGGTTATTGTATTGTCTTACATTAGTATTTCTCTACTACTAGTTAGGCATTCATAGTCCTCGTAGAGGTGTTGACATCACCCAACATCTAAGTCTCATGATTTTTCTTTTTATTTTTCCAATTTTGTCTTTCTACATTTCATTTTTGAAGCATTAGTGGTTACATGATTTCTAGGTTGGAATCCAAGGTGGTAATAAGAGTTTCTATTAGAATTTTCACTTAATGCATTTTAGATTTCCTACCTCACACCAACTTGTAGAATTAATTAATGAAGGTTTAAATTAATGATGATGCCACCTATCCTTGAAAAGACACATAAACTCCACCACTATCTTGGCTTAAAATCAATGTCCCATCAAAATCTTATTCATTAATTTGTATAAAATAAATGCATTAAATGCTTTAGTAAATCAAGGTGTACAAACTCCTGGGTCACCCATGTGGGCAAGTAGCCAAAGTGTGTGAAAATGATGATTCACACAAGGAATGATGGATTTGGGAAAGACACCTTAATACAATGGAAGCTTCTTCTCAAGAAAATTCACCAACCTTAATAAATGTGATATCGTATGGACAACCCTTGTTTGGCTATAAATGGGGTTCTACAAACTCTACAAAATTATTCTAATTGTGATCATTTGGGGGAGGTTTGGTGGTAGTGGATGGCATTTTAGTTTGTCCATGGATACTGCTATAAGGTTGACTACTTATAAAGCTTAGAGTCACTTCCTAGGGAGGGTTATAGACACTAGGATAAGAAGGTTAACGAATCTAGATGATGAATTCATCCTATTATCTATTGATAGGTTTTTGGGTATGAATTCTTGAATATCAAAGATAGGCACTAGTACATTTGACCCTAGTTTTCGACCAACATTTTTGACAAACTTGCAAAATGGTTTTGCTTAGTCGGAATGTAGAAGGAAAAATTTGTTTTTTTAAATCCATGCTTGTGTTCATCTAAATTTTGACGATGAGGATGATTTGTCAAAATTTAGACAAACACGGGAATAATTTTTTTAAAAAGGTTTCATTTCAATTCATTAAGTTGTACGACAGAGAAGAGCAGCTCCATTATGCACCAAAGGAGACATGAAGGAGGGCCAAAAATGCTTAAATCAACCACTTGTAAGTGCACCCTAACTAAAGACAATAATTTATTTTAAACAATTGTTGCGGGTTTAAATTGGTTTTCAAATAGATGCAATAGATTGAAATTAGAATAGTGCTTCCTCTACCGCTAATATTATCAGCTAAAATAAGCCCTTACAATAGCAGGAGTTGCTCGATCAATTCTTAATGAATGTTTGACCAATGGACAAAGTAGGAAAGAGTTAACTACCTTCCCACAGGATAGAAACTTTGGATCGATCCTCTGCATGCATAAAAACATGACCAGAACCCCTATAAATTGTACGGGCAATGAGAACCAAAGCCCCAGTTTGGGCTCCTCCTAACTAATCAGATAGGTGGGGCTAACTAACTTGATACTGGTTGGAAGGATGGGAGTGCTCCTACTACATATATAATACAAAACCTCTCCCTTATATAATAGTATGGGTCAAAGGATTAGCAAATCCTAAAGAGGTATGAGAGTGTCTAAATAATTTTTTGAGTGAGAGAAAACAATCTAACGGTTATGCCAATGCATTTGCAGAGGTCAGTGTAGACTGTCATAGTGAGACATTGACTTGGAGACTTAATCCATTTTGATCTAAAAGTTGTGTTTATAAGTTATTTGAACATGATAGATTGTACTAAAGAAATACAAAACTTGCATGGAAACAAAGTAACTTAATCCACCTTCAAACTACTACATTTACTATTCAACCATGCATTGAATAAAGATTTTTAGAACACCAAAATGATGACTATGTCCTTGTGGTAGAGAATAGACAGTTTGCAAGGAATTAAAAGTTTATTGATTTAAAATTCATTACATTACTTCCTTCGATACACAAAAAATCTATCAAACTCCCTAAACTCCTCCCTTACTCTCATTCATGCTCACACAACCCAAAATAGCCTTCCCAAGTTAGTTTAACAATTTGCAACTTCTCTTCAACCGACAATCAATCAGTTATATGATTGTTACATTTAGTTTATTGTTGTCAAGTTGACAACATAGTTGGAAACTTGAAAAATCTTTATCCATTTATCTTAATATCATTTCAAACATCCTTTAAAAGGACTTTTAGGACTAATTCCTAACATTAACGACCTTAAACCCTCACTAAACCTCATATGAGCCTTTTAGGCCATATTTTTCCAATTAGGAAAATCTACATATTTGGCACTTTTAGTACATTTTAAACCATTTAAATGGCTCTAATGGCCAACTTAAAATAAATTTGGACCTTATAGGTCTTTGCCAAAATTTATTCACTCTTACGATCCCCAAGTGACCCCAAGGTGCACTTCTAGTCTCCAAATGCCATCATGGCTTACATAATTGATCTCATTACAAAATGATTAATATACTCACCATCATAATTATAACCATAATTCAATAAAGCTACACACTAATAGTCTTATGTTGAGAGATAAATGATGTGTGTTTTGTAGGAAAATCTTAGGTCATTAGGATTGTGAATAGTAATCAAGAAATGTTAAGAATTTAAATCAACAAGAATCACTAAAAGGCTAGGGCTTTGTCACAAGGACTCTTCAACACACTTCTAGATCCTACCAAGGGATCCTACACCTCCACATGGATCCTAATAACCAAGATCCATCATAAAATATACCCTTCCTTCAGATTATATACCCACATTAATGACTGGTGTTGTTCCCTGCACCCTCAATCAACAACCTACCTCTATTTATGGTCTCTTCCACCACATCCTTGCATATGCCTGCATTAAAATCTATACAATGACATACTATACGACATACTATACCACATCTTTTAGCACTTTTAGTGCATTACACAACTCTTAATGTATCTGATGGCCAAATTACAATCAATATTGACCTTATAGGTCTTAAACAACTTTATTTATCCTTGGATCATCAAGTAACCCCAAGGAGTGCTCTCCTAGCCTCAAGGTACCAACAATGGCTTAGAAAAAATTATTCATGATACTATTACAAAATGATCACCATACTATCAAAACATTATCAAATGACCAATCTTGGTCTCATTATGTTTCAAATAACCCATTATGGTCATGCCTCTATCTCCCCTAGGATCCATCAGTGACCCTAATGTACCTTCATGTCCTTGATGTTCTACACCAAATAGGCTTTAGACCAAGCACATGTGTCGTATATTTATTTGAAAAATAAAAAATATATAAAAGGCATTTTTGAACAAAAAGGAAAAATTTCCACTAAAAAAGAAGAATGTTCAAGTTGCATAAATCATTGGAGAAAGGCTCAAAAGTCATATATGACCTGATCTTTATTTTCAAGAGTTATCTTTACAACTTTATTTGTAATTTATTCTCCTTTGAGTTTGAAAATAAAGTCTCTAGACTCTCTTGAAGTTATAAATTTATCATCTTTCGTGAATATTTAATCGGTCAATAACCTTACACCATCCAAATGTTGGTTAGAAGTTTCAAAACTCATAATTATTATTTATATAGTCTAGGGTCTTCTATCTCAACCTTGAGAAGAGGATTTGTAATTATTATTGTCTTGCATTTCCATTGTATCTTCCTCATCCATAGATAATTGAGGAGTTGGTGAAGGGAGAGGTGACACATCATGCAAGGGTGTTATACACCTTGGGATATATCATACCTTTCAAAATATTACATTCACACTATAATCTGTTGTTGTCTTTCAATACAAATGTTGCCCCATGATTAAGATATATTGAACTTCCCTTTAATGGATCTTGGCATTATTATTTATTGGAATCTACTATTCTAAACTTAAAGGTCTGCTATTGCTATCAATGAAAGTGCTCTTAAATTGAAAATCTTGAATCTCCTTTGGCGGCCATGAGTCTACGAGCATAAAATTTGGGCTGGTTTTCTTCACCATTTTTATTTCAAACAATCATTTACAAGGTATAAAAGCATTAGATAGGTATATTTATCATTTTAAGATTAAAATAACAAAATACTGATTGCTTGCACAGTCTAGGAATAGTTAAGACTAAACCGACTTCCTCTACCTTAAATGTCAATGATACAATACAATAATGACATGGAGACAATAACAAATCAAAATGAAATCATTTTACTCCTTTCTCAAATCAATAACATGTCTTATCAACATTTTAATTTTCCAAACTATAAACAAAGGTCCTTATAATGCTTGTAAGAAACTTTGGAGGACCTAGGGCACAATGCTAAGCCACACACACACACACACACACACACACAAAACATATACAACATATCAAATCTTCACCTATATATAAGAGTTGAATAGAGAAGGTATATGTGCATGTGATGAACATGTAGATTCTCCTAAGTACTACTAGGAGCTTACCCTGAAATTAATGTACTATTGTGAAAATCATCACAAGTCCATTTGTTGCTGGGTCCTTCTCCCTATAATTCTTGGTAAAATCTACATGTTTTTCACCTGTGCATATACCTTCTTTGATAAAATTTTATATTCACAAGTGAAGGTTGTATATGCACAAGAGAAGGCTGATCAACTCCAATCTCCTATTTGTATCTATATGTTATCAAAGCAGTTCCATTGAGAATCATGTCTACTTGAGACATTTGAATTGTTAAAAAAATTGGCATTTGAAATTTTATTCATTGGTTGTGTGATTAGAGAAGGTATATGCACAAGTGATGAACATGCAAATTTTCCTAAGCACTACTAGGAGCATAACTTGCAACAAATGTACTATTGTGAAAATCATCACAAGTCCATTTGTTGTCGGGTCTAGGTCCCAATAATGCTTGGTCAAATTTATATGTTTTTCACTTGTGCATATACCTTCTCTGATCAACCCTTATATGCACAGGTGAAAGATGATCAAATCCAATATCCTATTTGTATCTATATATTATCAAATTAGTTCTGTTGAGAATCTTGTCTACTTGAGACATTTTAATTGTTAAAGAAATTGGCATTTGAAATTTTATTCATTGGTTGTGTAATTAGAGAAGGTATATGCCCACATGATGAACATGCATATTTTCCTAAGCACTACTAGGATCTTACCCTACAACAAATGTACTATTGTGAAAATTATCACAAGCCCATTTGTTGTGGGGTCTAGCTCCCAATAATGCTTGGTTAAATCTGCATGTTTGTCACCTGTACATATACCTTCTCTGATCAACTCTTATTCATTGTTTGTGTGATTAGAGGCTTCATTTAGCATACATGTTTTATAAGAGGCTTCTTTTATCATACATGTTGGATAAGATTATCTTTCAAAGCATTGAAGAATGTTTAGAAATTGATGTTCAAACCTTCTTCAACACATTTAGAAATTGTTCAAATCAACAACAATGTAAAAACCATGCAAAAAGACATCCAAATGATAGATAAAATACTTTCTTATTCAGCCACAGTCCGTGCAGTGCTTGTAGATCCTCCTCTTCTCCCATACAATGGCTTCCACAATACTTAAATGGAATACACCAAGAAGTACCAAATGATGAATGCTCAATTGTTGTAATGGAAAAGTATCAGAACCATCCATTTATAGAACTTGATTTTGTATAGTCTTAATGATTTTTCTATAGTCCTAATGATTTTTCTTATTTCTTATCTTTTGTCCCTTTTTGATTTCCCGTGTTTGTGCTTGGTGATAGGATTTTGAACAGTGTTGACAAAGCATGTTTATTTTTGTGATTATTTGATTGATCCTCTCACCTTTCCTTACTTTGTAAATTCCATTGTCCCAATCAAGTTTTGAAGTGTGCAACTATTATGCAAGGAATTAACTACATTAAATACCCCAATTAGCCCTATTCGATAATCGTAAGGCAGTAGTTTTTTATTAGGTTTCATGTTTTTGATTGCGGGGTTCCTCTTGCTAGATCATCCTGAAGGTTCCATGGCTTCCCAAATTTTTCATATAACCTCTCTGCAATATCCTGTTGATGTAATTGTTTACATGGAATTGATGTGATCCTCTTAATTGTATAATTATTTCCTCATGTAACAACTCTATTCGTTCTCCGAAGTTCATTAATGACATCCAATTTTATTAGGAATTTGAACCCGCAAATTAATGGATGCTTATCACCACAGGTTATTCTGGTATAAAAGTATTTCTCCCACCATCAGGTTATACATTCTCTGATTAACTTGTTCATTATATCATCACATCTTTTCCTGATCAACTCATCAATGATCGAGAATCTTGATTACAAGTTCACGAGATATCCATTCCTTTCTGATGAAAACATCGCCATATGTTTCATCGATTTGTTATAAACATTATCAATCAACATAAATTTCACCAATGATTCTATCAGCCATCAAGACAGGTACATTCTTCTTTTGTCAAATTACAAATTATCTCGATGAAATTTTCTCTATAAGCCTCTCTAATAACTTCATTGGTGATCGGGACACTAAAAATTGTTCCTTGCCAATCTCCCTTTTCCTCCGATAGGTTTATCGCCCAAAGATATCCCGAAGTTTCAATCGGGGATGAGAGTGCTTGATGTTTTCTTTTGCCGATGCTTTTGTATGCCCGATAGAACTCTCAGTATGAGTTGTGTTGCTGCCCAAAATTCCTAAGATTATTGGTAATTGTTATCCCAACAATATGACCACTTCTTTCTCTACTATCATAGTACTGCTATTGTGACCTATCTCGATCGGGATAACTTATGCCGATATATGAAATTTTTTTTATTGACCATTTTGTCATTGGATTTATATTGTGCGAATTCTTCAGATTGATGACCCTCAAGTAATTCCCATGAGACAATGCCATCAAAATCCCACATTATATCTTCACATGAAAAACTTGAAGTAACTATTCAATGGAAATCTTGCCTTTTTTCCATAGACTAGTTCATAAGGAGAAAACCCTGTTGAATTTTTTATTGTCACTCTATCAGCCCAGAGAGCTAAATTTAATTTTGAATCCCATGCTTTCTTATTGTTACTCAACATTCTCTTAATGATTTTCATCAAGTTTTTATTACATTGAATAATGTTTAGAAATTGATGTTGAAACCTTATTCAACACATTTGGAACTTGTTCAAATAAAAAAAATGTAAAAACCATGCATAGAGACATCCAAATGATAGATATAATGCTTTCCTATTTAGCAACAGTTCATACAGTTCTTGTAGATCCTTCTCTTCTCCCATACAATAGCTTCCATAATACTTAAATGGAATACACCAAGAAGTACCAAATAATGAATGCTCAATTGTTGTAATGGAAAAAGCATCAGAACCGTCCATTTATAGAACTTGATTTTGTATAGTCTTAATGATTTTTCTATAGTCCTAATGATTTTTATTATTTCTTGTCTTTTCTCCCTTTTTGATTTCTCATATCTGTGCTTGGTGATAGGATTTTGAGCTGTGTTGACAAAGCATGTTGCTTTTTTTGACTATTTGATTGATCCTCTTACCTTTCCTTTGTAAATTTCATTGTCCCAATCAGCTTGATATTTCATTCATTTTTTTATATACATATAGAAATGGGCAGTTCTGAGACTACACATTTGTTGATATTGCTAGACTACACATTTTGATAAAAAAATGAGCTATCTGATTTAGGTTTACTGTTCATGATTGTAAATGGTCAATATTTCTGATGGCACTCATTGGTGTATTCCATTTAAAAATAAATGGGTTTCCAATTTTCTATCGTGTTTACTTTTTATAGAAATACAAAAAAGTTAAGTTTACTATTCTAAGTGAACAAAAAATCTTTAATTTGAAAAAATTAGAGTTGAAAAAATGGTTGTTCAGTGACTGTATCTGTAGGTTGCAAAAAAATCATCCTTCTTCCATAAACATTATAGTTAATGTACAAGTAACGAGTCATTCCATTCAAGGTCATACTTACAACTTCACAAAACATATTTGTGCATACACTTTGAGTTATTATCACCTTACCATGCATCAACTTGCCACCTTGTCCTTAACCAATTATATTCTATCTTCAATTATCTCTGCACATAAGGGATATTAGACCAACTAGATAAATAAATCACCGTCCTAAGTGTGTCCCAAAGAATAGGGAACAAGGAACACTTTACTTTGGTTCATTTTTGTGACTGTCTGAGAAGAGATTTTTTTAACTATCACAATTTGACAGTATAGTAAATCAGAAGGGAGTAAAGAACTAGTAATAATGCTATATACAAGATACTACTAATGCTAGTATTTTTATATTTGACAGATGACAACATTAATACCAGTATTTTTATATTTTCCTGATGACAACATTAATATCTTAATTCAGAGTATAGGAGACAATTTTTTGGTATAATTATATCCTAAATTTTTGCCTGTGAAGAAAGACCATGTCTGATAATATCAACCCAGAACAAAATAAGGAGAAAATTTCTAGATTGTGTTCTAACTTGAAAAGAAAAGGTGATGGAAAATGTTATTGTCCCTACAAAATTTGCAAGGGCTTAAAGACTCGAAGATATCTAATCAAACAAACTGAGCAACATTGTAGGCAAGATGGTCACATTGAAGGGGGAAATGAATTTCGTCCATTTGTATGTATTTCAATATATTATTTTAATAAATTATATACTTAATAAATCAATTGATGATGACATCATGTTCATGGTTAATTTAAGGTCATCATTTTGATATAGGTCAACCACCTTGGGTTTCATGTTATGGACCATGACAATCCAGAGAATATGGATTTCCAATTGGGGGAACATGGAGGTGTGAATATTGAAGTAGAAGATAATGATCCCATGGAAGAAGATGATCCTACGATAGATAACACAATTGAAGATGATGGTATTGGCACAACTGACCATGATGATCAAGATGATGGTACTGGTGCAATTGATGATGATGACGAAGATGACCTTGATGTACCTATACTTGAGAAGGTATACGAGCCCCTATACGAAGGCTCCCAAAAAACTCTTCTTTCTACTATATTGTTGTTGGTGAACCTGAAGGTTATGAATGGCTTATCCAACGTAGCAATCACACATATATTAAGGTATGTCATATATGTCATTTTTTTTCATCTTTTTTAGTCGTAATTTCCTTATAGTTAACAAAGGGTGAATCATGTACCAATTAATATTCTTTATATTAACAAATTACATTTTTTTCCATGGGTTGATAGGTGAGTGTTTGTTACCACCATCAAACATTCTACCTCGCTTGTATTGAGAATTACCTGAACCATTATGAAAGAAATTGGAATGGAGTATCAAATAATACATGCATGTTTGAATGATCATATTATATATCATAAACAACATGAATTTGCAACAGAATGCCTTGATTATCATATTAGTAGATATCAATAAGATCAAATAACAAAAAGGTTCATCACAAGGTTCTTTGGTATATTCTAATTATTCCATGTTTGCAATGATTATTTAGGTGGACTAGCTTGGCATAATTTATGGATTACCATGCACGCACTAGAAGTTCAGATGACATTATGTGAATGCCTGTGGATCATTCAACATTTAAGTAAATAGAGGAAACTATTGGCATTAAGTATGTTTGTCATTAGTGACAACACTTATTCAGATTTTGTGTGCTTACTAAGCTTCGCAGTGTTTACTGAGCAATCCGAGCAGACCGAGCTTAACAGTGCTTACCGAGTTATCATTACCGAGTGATGAGATGAGAAGTGTTTACCGAGTGCTAGCATAGTAAATAGGGAATTTAGTTTCTACCGAGTGACACTGTATCTACCGAGTCTCCAGTGTATACCGAGTTCAAAACTACGACCGAGTGGTTAGTATGGACCGAGCCTCCACCCCTACCGAGTGCATGATGATGTCAAGTATTGTAGTGGATGCTGAGCATCAGAAAGTCACCGAGTTAGTTTGTAGGAACTTTGTAACTACATTAGGGCTGACTCAGTAATACTTGTGTTGACTTGTATTTTAGCAGCCGACTTTGTAATTATTTTGGATTGATATATAAGCAATGTTTTGTATCATATCAAAAGTGTAGTAATGTGTGAAAAAGAGAAGAAAGGTAGAGATAGGTGAATTACAAAGGGTTATAGTAGTATAAGGAGTAGCATAGACATATCTATCATAGAAGGTGATCAGTACATAAAAGAATCTCAATCAGCAAGTACAGTTGCAAGTAAGAGATCTACTATTTCATCCTAACAGGTGAATCAGCTTGAAATCCTTTAACAGGGTAGACTTAACAGTCTTTTGTAAAATCTCTTAACCGAGTGCATACTTCATTATATGTTTGTAAATCCTCTAACAAGGTGGACCTAGCAGTCCTAATTGCTCTTAATAGGGCAGATCATCAGAAGTGATCATTGTAAGCCTTAACCGGCCAACTTTATACTGCAGTATTGAAGTTTTGTGGGTATCATCCCCACCCCAGTTTTACTTTCTATTTGGAAGGTTTCTGGGTAACCAAATCTCTGTGTTCAAAGTGTTATGAATGTTTTATTCTTTCTGTTACTCATGCATGCAGTTAGCTTATTGATCTAAATGTTATTTGGAATATTGTCAAGATCAACAATTTGTAAAAAGTTTTGAAGTTACTGATTCACCCCTCCCCTCTCAGTAACTTGGCTAGTCTTGAATATTTCCAACAATTGGTATTAGAGCTTTGTGGTTCTCAAGATAAAGCTTGACAGCTTGAGCAAAGATTTAGGACAATGGAGATATTCAGACTTAACAAAGTAATTGAAAATGAAAAGCTAGATCTGGAAATGGCCATAGCTCAACTCAAGGAAGCAAAAGAGCATCTTTCCCAATCCCTAAAAAGAAGGAAGGAACATGAAAATTAGATGAATGACCACCAGTATGTTGAAGAAAAGATTGAAGATTTTTTCCCTTCAAGCAGCTCAGATGAAGGAAACAATGCAATCAAAGAACTCCTAGAAAAGAATGGATCTCTACAAGAAGAAGCAAGAAAATTGAAAAGAGAACAGGAAATTCAGTCAACAAGATTTTGTGAAATCTTGGAACAAAGAAATAAGATGAAAGATGAAATAGATGGAAAGAATAATGAAATCCAGAATCAAACTCTTCAGCTAGAAAACCTTATTAATCAAGTCTCCAATGCAAATGAAGAAAATTTGACTCTGAGATCAGAAAATGAAAGGATAACAGAGGATCTGAGATCTGAAAATAAAATTAGTTTAAGATTTGTGAATGACCTAAACACTAAAAGGAAAATCAATGAGAAAATGATGAAATCTCAAGAAGATATGAATCAGCTGCATAAGCAAAAAGGAAAAGCAGGACTTGCATACAAAGAGGAAGGTGAATCCTCCAATCAAGGTACTCAAAAGAATTAGAAACCTACTTGTAATCATTGTGGCAAATTAGGTCATACTTCAAAAAAATGTTGGAGCAATGGAAAAGAAAAATTCAATGGAAAATGCTACAATTGTAATCAGCATGGTCATAAAGCAAATGAATGCAAGGAGAAACCAAGATTTGAAGGCAAATGTCACAAATGTAACAAACAAGGTCACAAGGCATCAAAATGTAGATCTAAAACATCCAATCTAGTAGAATAGATTGTGAAAGCAATATTTGGTTGGGATTACAACACTTGGTGTAGGTGTCATTACTGTGGAGAATATGGACACATTGGCATAAATTGTGTAAGGCATCACTTCAGAAAAAGGGATACTACCATAAGATGTTATACATGCACTGTGTTAGAAAGTAAAGATCCCCAAGATAACTGAGAGGGGGGGGGGGTGAATCAGTTATCAGATAATTTATCCATTCAACTACTTTAAACAATATAATCAATATATTGATCAACCATAGAAAGATAATCATACACAGTTGCACAATAACACAAGATATGTTGACTAGGGAACCTCTTGATAAGAGTAAACCCCGGTGGGAATGATGCCCAAAAAATGATGCACTAATATGAAAGTTCCTTGTTAGAGGATGGACCCTGTTAGGAGTCTTATGAAATACATTTAGTACATAGAAATCCCTGTTAGGATATTTTGAATCCCTATTAAAAGATTCTAACCCGGTTAAGAGTTTATGGAAGACAGAAGGACCCACTGCCCAAACAGCTTCAAGGCAAGATCTTTGAACCCATTGTCCAAAAGATCTTAGAATTATTCAACATAATAATATGAAATATATTACCTCCTTCACATTGTGCCAAAACCGCACTCTCTGCTACACAAGATCACAATTCCAGATCTCTATACTCACAAGTCTTCCTTCATCACTGAATTAGCTCTTTTCATCACTTCATGCATATATTCGCATCTCAATCTTCATAGTACACATTACAACAAGGAAAAATTTCCTTCTTATATACCAAACTCAAATAATTACAAATGAGTCAGTCCTCAATTACAAAATAATAAATTCTACACGCTACACACAGAATTCACATAAAACTGTTGGCTTCCAGATACTGTAACTTTCTCCAAACATATCCTCAAAGTTTGCACTATGAACCACATCATCATTAATGAGTCTCCAACATCCCTTTAATTGTGCAAAATCAGATTCCATCCCAGCTAAGAGATATCCTCTGATTTCCGAACATCGCTTCACAGAAACACTGTCTAAACACTGCTTTCACCAAAATGCTCATAACTCTCACAAATGAATGAATTTATTTTTGCACTATTAACAATAGGTTAATAACACACCAAAGAACATACCATCAACTACACAAAAGCCAATATGCAATACAACATGTGCACAAAACAAAACTGTACCTACTTTCCTGCTAATATCCAGAATATCATTGTGTTGACATCAATGACAATCCAAGTCATGAATGCAACAACAACTACTACGGAATGACTGCCAAAATAATTTGCATTCATTCCTAAAAATCTCCCCCATTGGCATTGATGGAAACCTAGATGAAAAACATCAAATGTTCCAAAAATCCAATACTGCAACATCACTACAAAATATCAAATTAAATCTTGCTTCATTTTCCTATTCAGCTCTCTCATACAATCCACAATGTTTTTCATGTATATCTCTCCCCCATTGACATCAATGATAGAAGTTCCATCACTAAGTCAACAATAACTTAATGTCAAAAGACACTTTTTAGAAAAATACAATAACAAGAGTCCTCATGACTCAGCTCATAAACTCCCCCATAGAGGAAGTTCCAACATCCAATCCAGAAGAAAGATAGGGCTCATATACCACTGGATGGATGCATTCATTTGCATCAATTCTCAAAAATAGGTTGGGGCATAACCCCAAGCATACCTCTCAGATACACAAATGTATCCTTAGGTAAAGGCTTTGTAAATATATCTGCTATCTGCTCCTTTGTACTTATGTACTCCAATCTTACTTCTTTTTCTGCAACTTTCTCTCTTACAACATGATACTTGATCTCAATATGTTTAGTCTTAGAATGTAAAACATGATTTTTTGACATACTCACTGTACTGGTGTTATCACAATGTATAACAATAGGCTCATCAAACTTTATTCCTATATCCTTCAACATCTACTTCATCCAAATAATCTGATTACAATTATTTGCTGCTGCAACATATTCTGCTTCTGCTGTGCTTTGTGAAGTACAATTCTACTTCTTACTTAGCCAAGAGACCAATTTTCCTCCAAGAAAAAAGGCTCCACCACTGGTGCTTTTCTTTTCATCAACGATGCCTCCCCAATCTGCATCAGTATAGGCACATAAAGTAAAATCATCAGAATTCTCATACCATAATCCATAATCCATTGTTCCTTTCAAATATCTCAGTATCCTCTTTACTGCTGCATAATGTGATTCTCTAGGTTCTACTTGAAATCTTGCTACAATCCCCACTAAATGTGCTATATCAGGTCCTGTATGTGTCAAGTACTGCAATCCTCCAATCATAGATCTGTACTTTTTCTGCTCAACTACTGGTGTCTCATCTTTGCTAGATAACTTATGTCCAATTACCATAGGTGTTCCAATAGGTTTAGAATCTTCCATTCCAAATCTTTTCAATAAGTCATTCAAATACTTAGTCTGACTTACAAACATACCTTCCTTGCTTTGTGTTATCTGTAATCCCAAAAAATATTTCATTTCTCCAATCATGCTCATCTCAAATTCAGTCTTCATTTCATCTGCAAATTTTTCACTAGCTTCATCTTCTCCTCCAAAGATAATATCATCAACAAATATAAGTATAACCAACAAACCATTCTCAATTTCTTTTGTGTATAAGTTACTATCTACTGTTCCTTTTATAAATCCCAATTTCAATAAATACTTATCCAATCTTGCATACCAGGTTCTAGGTGCTTGTTTTAATCCATATAAAGCTTTTTTTAACTTACATACCATATCTCCTTCTTGTGTCAAAGGAAAACCTTCAGGCTGCTTAATGTAGACTTCTTCTTCCAATTCACCATTCAAAAATGCTGACTTCACATCCATCTGATACACTCTGAATTTCTTGTAAGTTGCATATGCTAGAAACATTCTCACTGCTTCAAGTCTGGCCACAGGTGCAAAAGTTTCTTCATAGTCAATTCCTTCTTGTTGTGAATATCCTTTACATACCAATCTTGCTTTGTTTCTTATCACTTCTCCTTGTTCATTCATCTTGTTTCTAAATACCCACTTTGTTCCAATCACATTCTTGTCTTCAGGTCTAGGGACCAATTCCCAGGTCTTGTTTTTTTCAATCTGCTCTAGTTCTTCTTTCATAGCATTAATCCAATGTTCATCTTCACAAGCTTCATTAGTAGTCTTAGGTTCAATTTGAGAAATCAAACATAAATGTACCTTATTTCGAGTCAAAACTCCTCTATCTAAACTTCCAATAACTTGCTCAATAGGGTGATGTCTTGAAGTATACCTGTTAGGTGTCATAGTTACTGATCTTGTTCCGACTGTAGATTCTTCTCTGCTTTCTTCTCTATTTTCTTCTCTGTTTTCTTCTTTATTTTCTTCAGTATGACTTTCATTCAGCAAATCACTGTTAGTTTCAAAAAATAATTCTGCATTTTCAATGTTAGGCTGAGGTTGTGCTTCTCCATCAGATTCATAATCAAGCATTCTTTCTTGAATTTTAAACTTCTCATCAACTTTTACATTTTCACTTTCAACAATAGTCTTAGTTCTTTTGTTATAACATCTATATGCTTTTCTTTTTAAAGAATATCCAAGAAATATTCCTTCATCACTTCTAGGATCAAGCTTTCCTATATCATCATCTCTCTTTATATAACATTTACTTCCAAAAATTCTAAAATACTTAACTGAGGGTGTATGTCCAAACCATAATTCATAAGGTGTCTTGTTTTTATCAGCTCTGATTTGTACTCTGTTCATAGTGTATACTGCTGTGTTCACTGCTTCTCTCCAAAAAGTCTTAGCCAAATCATTTTCAAACAACATAGCTCTTGCTGCTTCAGTTATTGACCTGTTCCTTCTTTCTGCAATACCATTCTATTCTGGTGTTTTAGGGGCTAAAAGTTGTCTCTTAATACCATTCATTTCACAAAAGGTGTTAAACTCTCTAGATGTAAATTCACCACCTCTATCAGATCTTAGACACTTAATCTTCATTCCAGATTCATTTTCAATTTTGCTTTTCATGATCTTAAATTTATCAAATGCTTCAGATTTTTCTTTCAAAAATGCAATCCACATCATTCTTGTAAAATCATCAACAAGAATCATAAAATACATTTCTCCATAGAAACCTCTAGTCCTAGTAGGACCACTCAAGTCTGTATGAACAATCTCCAGCTTCTCTGTCGATGTGAACTTCTTGTTGGGAAATGAACTCCTTTTCTACTTTGCCATCATACATTCTTTGAAAATCATGTTAGTAGGTTTCATAATTCTAGGTAAATCTCTTACCGCAAGTGTAGTGCTCACCTTGACAATATTATCAAAGTTTATATGACAAAACCTTTTATGCCATAACCAACTGTCATCAATCCTAGTTATCAAACATGTCATCTCAGTAGGATTCAACTAAAATACATTACCTCTGGTTTTGGATCCTTTTCCAATTAGATTTCCATCTTTATCTTTTATCACACAAGTTTTCTCAGAAAACCAAACTTGATAACCCTTATCAGCCAATTGTCCAATGCTTAGTAGATTATGTCTCAGTCCATCAACAAAGTAAACATCATCAATTTTAGTCTTTCCATCAAGAGTAATAGATCCTATACCCTTAATCAAACAAGGTGCATTGTTACCAACCCTAACAATTCCTCCATCATAATTATCTAACTTAACAAACTTTCTTTTATCTCCAGTCATATGATGTGAACAACCACTGTCTATAATCCAATCAGATTTCTTTTCAACTTGTGAAACTAATGCTTTTTCTTCCCTTTTATCAGATTCAGAACTTTCTTCTTTAATTGCTACAAATCCTATTTCCTCAAAGTTATCATTATCACTGTCACTTAAATGTTTTTCAATTCCTGCTTCAAGATCTTCATCATTTTCATAATAACATTCTTTAGATCTCCTAGGTTTAAAGTTGCTTCTATACTTCTTAACTCTTTTAGGACATTTAGATGCAAAATGACCATATTCTTGACAAGTCCAACATTTAAAGATTTTCTTACCATCTGGTTCTCTTTTTAAAAGTAATGCAATACCTTCTTCAATCTTCTTATCTTCCTCAGATCTGCTACTGCTGGCATAATCTCCATTCACACTAGTACTTCTTGTAGGTCTAATGTTAAGAGCACTGAATGCTGTTTCCATTCTAGGTAGCTCTCCTGATAATCTCAAGTTCATCTCTACTATTTCTAATCTTCCAAGAAGAGTCTCTCTTGAAAAGTTCGATGTACAAGGTATCACTTGTTCAATCATCTACGTTGTCTGCTTGAATATTGGTGTCAAAGTTCTCAGAATTTTCCATATCACTTCATTCTCTGTCTTATCACCTCCACAAGACTTTATTCCTGTTACAATCTCAGACATCCTACCAATATAGCTTCTAATAGATTCATCTTCCATCATTCTGATATCTTCAAATGCACAAATCCAATTATGTAATCTAGCCTTCTTTGCATGTTCATCACCTTCAAAAGTAGAATGTAAAGCTTTCCAAATTGCATGAGATGTTTTCAAATATCTTACCTGACTATATTCATTCTCCGGTAGTGCTGACAAAAGTGCTTCTCTTGCAAGTATGTTACACATGAATAGATCTAGTTCATCTTTAATTCCTGCCTCTAGATTGTCTTCCTCAATGATAGTCTTCTCATTCTTTGTAATCAACCAATAACTTGGTCCTAAACACAATAGATGTGTCTTCATCTTTTCTTTCCAGCTGTCAAAATTTACTCCATCAAACTTAGGGCTTTCTTTTTTGAAATTTTTCATGGATCTCCTTAAGTTGTTAAACTTTTCTTTCAAGGACCTGCTGCTCTGATACCAATTTTTAGAAAGTAAAGATCCCCAAGATAACTAAGAGGGGGGGGTGAATCAGTTATCAGATAATTTATCCATTCAACTACTTTAAACAATATAATCAATGTACTGATCAACCATAGAAAGATAATCATACACAGTTGCACAATAACACAAGATATGTTGACTAGGGAACCTCTTGAAAAGAGTAAACCCCAGTGGGAATGATGCCCACAAAATGATGCACTAATATGAAATTTCCTTGTTAGAGGATGGACCCTGTTAGGAGTCTTATGAAATACATTCAGTACATATAAATCCCTATAAGGAGATTTTGAATCCCTATTAAAAGATTCTAACCCAGTTAAGAGTTTATGGAAGACAGAAGGACCCACTGCCCAAACAACTTCAAGGCAAGATCTCTGAACCCACTGTCCAAAAGATCTTAGAATTATTCAACAAAATAATATGAAATATATTACCTCCTTCACACTGTGCCAAAACTGCACTCTCTGCTACACAAGATCACAATTCCAGATCTCTATACTCACAAGTCTTCCTTCATCACTGAATTAGCTCTTTTCTTCACTTCATGCATATATTCGCATCTCAATATTCATAGTACACATTACAATAAGGAAAAAATTCCTTCTTATATACCAAACTCAAATAATTACAAATGAGTCAGTCCTCAATTACAAAATAATAAATTCTACACGCTACACACAGAATTCACATAAAACTGTCTGCTTCCAAATACTATAACTTTCTCCAAACATATCCTCGAAGTTTGCACTATGAACCACATCATCATTAATGAGTCTCCAACATCTCTTTAACTATGCAAAATCAGATTCCATCCTAGCTAAGAGATATCCTCCGATTTCTGAACATCGCTTCACAGAAACACTGTCTAAACACTGCTTTCACCAAAATGCTCATAACTCTCACAAATGAATGAATTTCTTTTTGTGATGTTAACCATAGGTTAATAACACACCAAAGAACATACCATCAACTATGCAAAAGCCAATCTACAATAAAACATGTGTGTAAAACAAAATTGTACCTACTTTCCTGCTAATTTCTAGAATATCACTATGTTGACATCAATGACAATCCAAGTCATGAATGCAACAACAACTACTATAGAATGACTGCCAAAATACTTTGCATTCATTCCTAACACACTGAACTTGGTCATATAGCTAAAAATTGCATGAATATAGGCAGAGTTGAAGATGAAAAGAAAGCTAAAGTAGATAGCATCAGGAAGTAGATGAGACAACAATGGATCCCTAAACCTACCAAGAAAACCAGTCCAAGTAATGAAGTCACTCATGAAGTGGGTGGCTCTATCAATTCCAACTAAGTCTCCAAGAAAGCATTGGCACTGTATCTTCATAAACATATTCCAAAACAGTTCCAAAATTGAAAGGAAGAAAGATCCAAATCTGTATGCAAGATACAATAGGATCACTAAGAAGGTCGGTATCAGTTACCACTGAGCAAGGTCGGGAGTAACCAAATTTCATGTGGTTACCGAGTATAGTCAGAGTAGTATGAATTCTTATATTCACTGAGTTGCGGAGTCTTCACCGAGAAATCAATGTAATAGTAGATGACAGCCTGTCCTATACAATGTCAAACTTACCTACTTCCATACTAAGCATTAATGGAAAATTTTTAACAAAAAGCATGAAATCAAGTTCATTCTTCATCGCAAATTTTAGCATATTGAGAACAGAGAAATTTTCTAAGTGCAATCAAGCGATTCGAAGCAAAATTTGCAGCAAAAATTTTTCAAAGAATTTTCTTTGTCTACCGAGCTACCATGGCATCATCCAGCACCAAAGTAAAGAAAGGTTCAGAAATGTTGGTCCAAGGAGAATGGAAGGCACCAAATTTCAAACTCGTGCCCGTTGTTGCAAAAACCCTAGACCCGAGTGGAGCTCAATCTTAGATCCCTCCCAAGGTACTTCTTGTTAATGATATTTGCAGTCATTTTAAAGGTACAATTCAAGAGCTTGGAACCCTAGAGATAGATGTTTCCTAAAATGAACTGTGTGTTGATGGTGTTCTCAAACTGGAGTACAAACATTTGGAAGATAAGGGTTTGACACATATCACCCACTTGCCTTGGAGTTTCCAAATAAAATGGATTAGATATATCCTAAGCCAAGTGCATGAAGGTAAAATTTGGCTTGAGCAACCAGTGGAAATAACAAAGAAGATGATTCATTAGATCACTGGTCTTCCCATGCTTGCCAAGGCAAAATCTATAAAAACCCTAGGTCGGGCGGAGCTAGAAAAGAAAACCCTAGATGAGTGGGATGGTAGAGGTATGAAGATAAGTAGTATAACTGATGCAAAATTGAAATTTGGGACATATGTCATAGCTCACAAGATATACAGTTCTAGTCGGCAGAATACTGTTCCATGTGAAGCAGTTGACCTAGCTTACAAAATTGTGAAGAACAACTTGTCATTTGACCCAGCAGATTTGTTGTTGAAGCAGTTCAACAAGAATATGGAGAGCATTCAAACTTCAAAGAACAATCCATAGTGTACATTTAGGAAAAAAGGCCAAGAACTGTATGGGTGAAACCTCTTCCCTATGAGGTAAATATTGATGAGGATCTGAAAGTCAGTGCACAAAAGTTGCAACTTGAACCTAGTTCAAGCTCTGCACATCATATGAAAGTCAGATTCCTATCTGATAAGCAGTCAGAGTTATTGAGAGAAGATGCAAGGATCAGGTCAACATTAATAGATATTCAGAACATGATCCTTCCCATCATGGATATAATGCAGAAGCATATTGCACACTCAAAACCATTGATCCATGACAATCAATTTTCAATTGCAGATCACATGATTAAACTCTCTGCAGAAGTCCAAGTTGCACTCCATACATACAAGATTCTACAAGAGAATTGGGATAGAACTCTGGCACTGATTGGCAAGGTACATTTTGATTTTCTCTCACATTTTGGCATCTTCGTGTAAAATATTTGTATATACACCTTTGGCATTATTGTCAAAAAGGGGGAGAGTATGTGGTGAATGGGGGATATATGAGAAGAGATATGAGAACAGGTGATATAGGAGATATAAGATACTTGTATATATGTATACTATATGGGGGAGACATAAAATGTATATACAACAGATTGACAAAGATACATTTTGAAAAATAAAAAATAGATTCAGCATGATTTTTGTATATAAGTTTTGGGCAATAAGTGTTTTTGTCACTAATGCCAAAGGGGGAGATTGTTGGCATTAAGTATGTTTTTCATTAGTGACAACACTTATTCAGATTCTGTGTGCTTACTGAGCTTCGCAGTGTTACTGAGCAATCTGAGTAGACCGAGCTTCATAGTGCTTACCAAGTTATCATTACCGAGTGATGAGATGAGAAGTGTTTATCGAGTGCCAGCATAGTAAATAGGGAATTTAGTTTCTACCGAGTGACACTGTATCTACTGAGTCTCCAGTGTATACCAAGTTTGAAACTATGACCGAGTGGTTAGTATGGATCTAGCCTCCACCCCTACCAAGTGCATGACGATGCTGAGTATTACAGTGGATGCTGAGTATCATAAAGTCACTGAGTTAGTTTGCAGGAACTTTGTAACTACATCAGGGCTGACTCAGTAATACTTGTGCTGACTTATATTTTAGCAGCTGACTTTGTAATTATTTTGGATTGATATATAAGCAATGTTTTGTATCATATCAAAAGTGTAGTAATGTGTGAAAAAGAGAAGAAAGGCAGAGATAGGAAAATTACAAAGGGCTACAATAGTATAAGGAGTAGCAGAGACATATCTATCACAAAAGGTGATTAGTACATCAAAGAATCCCAATCAGCAAGTACAGTTGCAAGTAAGAGATCTACTGTTTCATCCTAACAGGTGAATCAACTTGAAATCCTTTAACAAGGTAGACTTAACAGTCTTTTGTAAAATCTCTTAACCGAGTGCATACTTCATTGTATGTTTGTAAATCCTCTAACAAGGTGGACCTAGCAGTCCTAATTACTCCTAACAGGGCAGATCATCAGAAGTGATCATTGTAAGCCTTAACCGACCAACTTTATACTGCAGTATTGAAGTTTTGTGGGTATCATCCCCACCCCAGTTTTACTTTCTATTTGGAAGGTTTCTGGGTAACCAAATCTCTGTGTTCAAAGTGTTATGAATGTTTTATTCTTTTTGTTACTCATGCATGCAGTTAGCTTATTGATCTAAATGTTATTTAGAATATTGTCAAGATCAACAATTTGTAAAAAGTTTTGAAGTTACTGATTCACCCCTCCCCTCTCAGTAACTTGGCTAGTCTTGAATATTTCCAACAGAAACTTGGCCACACTTTAAAGAAGAACATCATAATCTCAAGCTTTCATTGGCAACAGACGGTGTCAATCTGCTTGGAGAGATGAGATATGTTTACTCGGTGTGGTCTATTTTTGTTATCAAAAATAACATTCATCCTTAGATGTCCATAAAGAGGGATCACATAATGTTGGAAATGATTGTTCTAGGTATTTTATTATTTAATAGTCATCTAAATTAATTTATTATAAATACCCCATCAAAATGGTCATAATAATTATGTAATGCTTTTGTTCATTCAACTAGGTAAGTATCAAGTTAAAGATATGAATGTATATATTGAGCCCCTTATTGATGAGTTGTTTGTGTTATGGAATGGGGTCACTATGTATGACATCTATAGACCAATTGGAAAAATATAATTTCAATTCCATGCAATGCTTGTATGGACAATACATGATGCCTTTGGGCCAACACATTTTTTTGGTATGTTCTCTTGTTAACACCTCTTTTTTGGTATGTTATAGTGCTAACACATTTTTGTTGTATGTTTAAGTTGCGCATGATAATTTTAATTATCAAAATTAATATATTTAATCCAATTATACACAATCTTGCAGGTCTTCAGACAAAGAAAAAATTTGCATGTCCAGTTTGTGGTCCAAAGATGAAATTTCATCATTCAAAAAGTTTAGGAAAGTAGGTGCTCAATGACTATAGACACTTTCTCCACATAAATCATAAGTACCAAATTACTAAAAAACATCTTTTCAATGGGAAATAAGAGACTACATCAAAGCCATAGAGAATGACACCTCACCTATGGAAGATGAAATACAATATAATAAATCATCAAGGTAATGTCATTCTATCTGATGGTTTTTGTTTGAAATTTATATTTTGATATTGTGTTTTATTTACTAATGATGTAATTGATGCTTGTGAAGGTTGTCAAGGCATTAATGACCAAATTCCAAAAGGACTAAAAAGTTATCCTACAAAATTTAGTAGGTTTCCATACTATTTGCAACTTCCAATCATGCATTTGTTTGATGCTATGCATATTGGAAAGAATGTAACAGAGACATTATGGAAAATATTGAATGGAAGGTGTGACAAAGAAAAAATTGTCAAAATTTGTAGTGACTTTGAAGAATCCAACCATGCAATGAAAAATGTCATTTGACCAAATAACAATGGAGACCAGATTGATATAAGTTCCCTTCCTTGGTTATTGTCGAAGCAGCGGAGAAATGCTATAAAAGAATTCATACAAAAAATTTGATTTCCCATAGAATTTTCTACGAACATAAACAATCTCATATCAAAGAAAATTAAATTTGGAGTAGGGATGAAAACACACGATTGGCATACATTTATTAAGGTAATTCATATTATTTTGTATTCACTATATATTTGTATATTGCATGTAGTTTTCATTGTATTATTTTATAAAATATTGAAAAGATTATTTTACAATTATTGTAGTACATTCTACCTCTATCTCTCCCACACCACTTCGACAATAGTGTCAAACAAGTTATATATGATCTTAGAAAATACATGAGGTGGTTGTCATCGAAAGAAATCAATAAAGAAGATATAAAATATTGGAAGAGAAAAATTCCTCATCTTATGTGTGAAATACAAAAGTGTCTACCTTCAAATTTTTTCAATGCACAAGAACACTATCTCATACATAAAGTTGAGGAGATTGAATTGTGTGAACCTATACAAATTAGGTCAATGTGGATGGTGTAGAGGCACTTGAAATTTTTGAAGGGCTTGGTTCGATAGAGAGCACATCCTGAGGGTTCTATGGTGGAGGGATATATGGTATACCAGACCATGGTGTACATTAGTGAATATCTTTCTAAGTTTGCAACAAAGATCTATGTAGATCGTATTTGGGATCCCAACTCCATAAAAAAATTTGAAGATGATTACTTGATGGGGAAAGGTAGATTGAGGAAAGTGAGAGGTAATTATACAATGTCATTTTAGTTAATTAATTTTTATTACTCATCAATATAAAAATTTTCTAATTGATTTTATTTTTATATAGTTGGTCAAGAGTGGGATGCACTATATTTGTATATTGCAAACAATCTTGATTGGATGATGGTATGGATTGAATGATGTCAAAAAAATGGTCACTCATTAACATGAGAATTTGTTGCTTCATTGGTTAAAGAAGCTCATTGTAATGGATATTCTAATGTTACGCCAATGGTAATTGATCTAGCATATGGTTTAAGAGGTAGTCAGATATGTAAAAATTTATTAATCATCATGACCTATATGTTTAATATCAACTCACGATGCAAATAATTTTTGCACGCTTGAAAAATTGTAGGTCAAGCACCACAAAGCTATGTACTATTATGACCACAAATTTTACATAAAAAAGTTGGATGACACGAAGAAAACTTGTGATTCTGGCATAACTGCATTCTTCAAGGTCACTAATATTTCATCTAGAAATGACATACATCCTCAACAATCTCAAAATTGATACTATGGCATCTTGGGTGGTATACTTGTGTGCGACTTTAAATCCTTCAAATTAGTTCTATTCATCATCAAATGGTATAAGCTGCGATTGAATCAAAATGATCATGATAGAACTGTTATTGAATGTGATAATAGATTTACAATGATTAATACAAGGTCCTTTGAGGTAGTTGGAGATGAGCCCTATGTTCTTCGAAGCCAATGTGAGCAAGTGTTTTACTTAGAAGTTCCACATAAACTAGGTTGGTCATTTGTTGTTAGACATGATCCAAGAGGAAAGTCAATAAAGTATAATGTGATGGAAGAAGATTCCGAAGGTGAAGAAGAAGATGCATAAGAAGAAGATGAAGAAGAAGAAGAAGATGATGGTGGCGGTGGTGGTGATGATGATGATGATGATAGTGGCGGTGGTGGTGATGATGATGATGATGATAGTGGTGGTGGTGGTGATGATGATGATGATGATGGTCATGATGATGAGATGGATGAAGATGATCAATGACATGATTGAAATGTACAAGCTATGTGATTTGATTATTTATATATATTTATTTTGATTAGTATATATGTTTAATATTGATTTATTGATGTATTCAAATCTAATGCCATGGTATAATTAAATCATTATGTTCAATTGTAATGATTACAACATATGTGATTTATGATACACGTGTTTCAATTATTACTCATATATTTAATGATACTCAATTAATTGGTGTTGATTATATGTATATATTTTGTATGATTGTCACCCTTTGTGGAAATAGACAATTGACTACACACATAGACCTCGCCCCTTCTGTTGAAAAGCACCTTCATAGGGTTAGTTTATCAAATAAATGAATAATATAAGCTAAATACCACAAATAGTGAGCTAAATATACAAATAAAAGACAATAAGCACTCTATGGATCTCTATTTAGATATGCTAATGCAAAGATATCAACAAGCCTCCATTAGTGACAGCTCTAAAACGAGAATGAAGTGATAAGAAAACTAAGAATTCAATTCCAAAAGAAATTAAGCCTTAATTAACACTATATTTTCCTTTCTAGATAAAAAAATGTAAGAGGTTTGATGTTATTCTCAGATTTGTGGATGATAATTGATTGATTTATGCCTTGCTTTTATAGATTTTGGCAAGTGTAGGGGGTAGAGTTGAGTTGATCATGGTTGAGTTGAGGTTAAGTCCATGGTTCCACCTTTGGAGACAATTTAAATGGATTGTCCTCAAAGCTTGGGACAAAGAGACAAAATGGGTGGTCAAGATGCTCTCACCTTATGTGTGATTGAGATTTATTTTGAGCTTGATCCATGTGAGTCCAATCCTTATTTCTCATTGGTTGATGCATTTTCCTCCCATGTGGTGTTGAGGGAAAATAGGGATTTAATAATTGAGTTTATTTAATTTTTTTAACCATGTGTACCCCTTAAATGGGTTGATTTGATTTAAATTAAACTATATAATTAATTAGATTAATTGCACAATTAATTGATTTATCTTGATTTATTTGATTTAAATTGATTTATTGGCTTTCGATGTTTAAAGAAATTTGGATTATGGCTTGATTGCAATTTTGCTTTGATTTTAGCTTGATTTTATTTTGCCTTGTTTTCTCACTTGAATTAATCTTGTCCATTTTCAGGTGATTACAAATGCCCCTCTTTGAATTGAGTGCAAAGGGTATCGATTCAAAGAATGTCCTGATTCGCTTCGATGCAAAGTTACTGATTAGATGATGTTTGATTTGATATTTGATAAAAGATGCAAATCTTGATGATAGGATTGATGTAGTTCTAATTGGTTTGAAGTCCTTGATGGTCATTCTGATGATAGGTCACCGATATGATACCTAATTTGATCTGATTTGATGTTTTAATGCCCCACTTGATTAATAAGCAAATTTTTTTTGGATAAAAGATTATGTCCCTTTGATTTGATGTTATGCTCTTGATTTGATGATTATGATGCCAGTCCTAATTGTCTGAGTATATTCCCCCTCAGAAATGAAACAAAATTTCAGCTTAGGTGAAGGATATTTGTGTTGGAAAATATTTAATTATGAGTAAATTTTGATTTCATTTTCCATAATGTATCTGTGATGTTGTGATAATGAATGCCCCTAATTTGGCTAAATAGGTGAAAAATTTTGGTCCCTGGTCATTTTTTGGTAAAAAATGCCCCCTTTAGGTCAAAATGAGCTATATAAAGGGGTAAAAGGTCATTTTCACTATTCATTTTTACCTTCTCTTTTGACTTTTCCTCTCTGACCCTATGAGCTATTTCATGATGGTGATCTCGATTCGAGAGCATAGGTTTGAGCGAGGTGACTAATATCAGCAGCCACCTAGCTACGGACCTCCGATATGTACCCCAACAACTTCTCTTGTCTGAATTCAACATTTAATTAAAATTTTTTGGATTTTTTGATTAAAAACCCTATTTTTTTCATTTTTTAAATTTAGCAACGCATTTAATCATTTTAACAGTGCATATACAAATCCTACTGCACATCTAAGGTTTTTTGCAGTGCTTTTAAGCTTTTTAGTAACACTTACAAACACTAAAGCTAGGGCACATTTTGCTTTCACCCTTTCCTATAGCTCTTTCACATTTGATTATGTGTTTAAGCATTTTAGTAGCGTGTACAGTGGATTCCTACAACGCATACTATATCCTGCAATGCGTAGACTTTTTTGTAGTGTGTACAATGGTTTTTGTTGCGCTTTTGATGTTTTAAGCCACACATTTGAGTTTTAGTGCATTTAAACAATGAAATAGCGCGTATGTCCTATTTGCAAAATTTGTGAGCCTTTCAGTTAGTTTTTTGATTTGTCAGATGTCGTCAATCAGTTGATTGGCTTAGATTTCTGAGTTCTACTTCTAGCAAGTCATGTGATGTCAGCTCGAGTCATTTCATATTGAATGTTAGATTATCAATCTTGACTTAGATGATGGATGATGATAAATTTTATGTCCTCTCAGAATAGAATTAGGAAAATTGATTGTGGTTTGATTAGATCTGATTGTTTGATTGACTTAAGATGATCCAATATGTGATGATTTTGACTTCTTATGTGTTTAAACTTGCTTTTGTAGGCTTAGCTTTAGAAGCTAACTGTCTGAGGCCTATTTCCTTTACCATTTGATATGATTGATGATTTGAGTAGACCAGAGCATCGAGTTATAGGTTGATACAATTTGTCTTTATTACTCTCTCTCCCTCAATTTTGCATGAATCGAGGTCTTCTCATTACTATGGCAGAGTGTTGGCACTCTGACTATCATACTTTTCATTTACTAATGGGAGAGATGACGATCACTCCCGGGAATGTATACAGGTTGCTATGGATCACTAATCATAGGGGGATTATCTATTATGATCAGGTTTATGATGGTACAGTATGAAAATGCCTCTTTGCAGATTTGACCATCAGAGATGAGAGCATCTAGTGGGCTCATTTTACCTCATTCCCCATGCTTCTAGTAGTACTAGGGGTACTCTTCGGTGGTTTCTTAGTTCCTGATCTATAGGGACATGGGTTTGTAGTTGGTTGGAGCCGGATCCTAGAGGACTAGATTGCTCATCCTCGTAGGCTCAAATGGGGTTCCTGTGTGTTAGCTCAGTTATACATTAGCTTCATGATGTTGTATATCATCGTGGGGCTACTCTCTCTGTTGGAGTAGTCCTACTTCAGTTATGGACCTAGGAGCATATTCTTGTTACTCATCCTATATTAGTTTGGCATAGGGATGTAGGATGGCCTTTTTGCATGGATGTATGAGGGGATGGTTATGCAGGCCCACCTGAGTAAGGTGGATTACTGGTGGCATATCATTGATAATATTGATTAGGTGGTCTGGAGATCATACATTGGATGCAAGATAGAGCCAGAGGATGTAGTGGAGCTTTCCTATATGTGCATGCCTCATTGGATGATAGGGTAGACTCCCTTGTTTATTGATCAGTTCTTCTTCTACAGATTTCTATGCCAGTTTGGTCAGATACAAGATGCCTCAGGGGTTAGCCCTTTATGCTTGTGTATAGGTAGAGAGATCCCTTTGGGGTCCTCAGATTGACTATAGGACAACATGAGATGAGTTACTATAGCTGCCCCACCTTGCATGGGATATGAGAGATCATATTATTGACACTAACATGACCAACGATTATGCATAGTGGTTCATATAGAACCCATTTCCCAGATTCACAGATCCAATAGAGCTAGTGCCCAGGATTAAGGAGTCAGATGATTATGGCAGAGATGGTGGTGGTGGTAGGAGACATGGTCATTGGGCATGATGAGCTGGTAGGGCGAGATGAGGAGGAAAAGATTTTATTCTTGTTATTGATGCCCCTGCTCTTGTTAGAGGTAGAGTCTGGATGAGAGTCAGACAGGTTAGGATGGGGGTGGTCCTTACAAAGCACTCCATTAGGTGGGTGTTGATAGACTGGCTAGATGGGGTCAACATAGGGTTTAGATCTTCAGGCCATTTGCAGCATAGGTTATTTTTGATATTGATTCAGAGATCGCTCATATTTTGGTGGATCAGGCACAAGCACCTCCAACACCTCCTCCTCCATAGGGTCTTATTCCTTTTGGTCAACTTACATCTATTTCATCTCTTCCATACTCTTCTTCTCAGCTTCCATGTTCCTCTGTACCATCTTCTTCTATGGCTTCTCCTACATCTCCTCTACAGGATCCTCCTACATAGGCTCCTCCTGCACAAGCTCCTTCAATAGAGGCTCCAATGTCAGCTTTTGATGTTCGGGCTTTACAGTCCAATGTTTCAAAGATTAGGCAGTAGGTCAATCATTTGGGCAATATGATGCCAACATTCATAGCTATTATGAGTCAGCACGGGCTATAGACAAGCTCAAGTCTAGGTCCTGATTCAGGTCCTAGTCCTGATGGTGCCGATGGTTATGGCAGTTGATAATATATGATTGATCCATTATTTTGATGTATATTATGATTTTTTTGATATCGAGACATTGGAATTGTACACACTAGAATGTGCACTTCTCTAAGTCTTTACTTCTAAGGGAATCCATGAATGGGAAACCTTGAAAAATGACCTAGAGCTCCCTAGGCATGGAGTGCAAGGATATTAAGAGTGCTCTTAGCTAGAGCTATTAAGCCTATGACCTTGATAGTAAACCATGCAATGGGAGATTCAATGGAGACAAGGGAAAGAATGCCAATATCCTCAAGAATCAAGATGAGAATGGAATGCAACTATGCTAGAAAAGAGAATGCAAGCTAAGCTATGAAAAGAAAGATGCAAATGTTACAATCCAAGCTAATTAATCTATGTGAGCTAATCTAGAGCTTAGAAATGAAGCTAATCTAGGAAAGTATAAACATGAAACTATGATGAAAAAAATGAAAGATGGATGCAAGAATGTCTTCAAAAAGCTCCAAAGTCTCCAAGAAATCCTACAGCATAAGGTTAGTATTCAAAAGATGGATCTGCAAATGAGAAGAGAGCTCTTCTTTTATAGAAAGTGAGAAAGAATGGACCATGGAGATTAAGAGGAAAAAGATTTAATCAAGGGTGGAGCTTGAAAGAGGAGCAATCCATGTGCACAAATATCCTCCAATGAGAAAATAAGAGTTGACTTTTGTGTCCATATGAGACAAAAAATGCTTTTCTTCTTTTTATAAAATAAGAATAATGCTTTATTTGTGCAATTTAGGATAAGAGGAAAAGTGGGGGCTTTTTATTTAATAAAAGGGGAGGAAATTTCTTTTAAATAAATAAAGACTTTAGGATAAATGGTTAGCCCAAAGCAAATAATCAAAAATGATAAAATAGGATTTGATCAAGGAAATTGATATAATTGAAAAATGTTTGATTTTTGAAAATACTAATTCAGGGATTTGATAAATTGCTGAATGGGGGCCCAAAGTCTAGGCAACCATTTTAGGGTGCATACATTTGCCCCTCTTTGACTAATGTGAGATCCATTTGGGATCAGATGTGGTCAAAGAATGAAATTGAAATGCGAGATTGATTTGGGATCACAAAACAATCCAGACATGTGTTTGATGGATGGGAACATATCAAGACAAGCATAAGCATAAGTTGACAAAGATAAGCTAAAAGACAGGACCAACACCTATATAGCTAGGTGATAATCAAGTCTCAAATAAGAGATAAAAATCTTAAGAAAATCTAATTGATAAGCTGAATCAAAGATTAAAGCTGGTAGGTACTGCCCCGTTGGAATCGAAATCAAAATTTGGTAGAGGAGAGACAACAAATTGATAAATTTGATCAAGTCACTAGAAATCATAATCGAAGTTGAAAGATGATAGGATAACCATCAAGCAGTGAAGATATGCCTTAGTTTGACTAAGAAAGATATAGGATAAAAATGAAGTGAAACCTCAAAGAGATGGATCGAATGAAGATGAAAATGAAAGACTAGGAGTTTGAAAGAGATGGGGATGAAGAAATGAAGATGCCTCAACAAAGATCAAAGGATCAGGCCTCAAATGGTTAGCCAACTACGTAGAAGAGGGTGAAAGTTTTGAAATGAGATTTTGACTATGAAGATGAACTTGGATTTTGTTTTTGATCCTGAAAATGGATCCAGGATATCAAAATTAGCTAGGGGTGCAATTTTTGTGCAATTCTGAGGTGTTTTGAAAATTAGGTCAAAAAGTCAAAATGCTATAAAAGGGGGTAAAAAAGTCATTTTCAAAATCATTTTTCTTTTAGTGATTTGAGAATCTCAAGAGCTTAGAGAGAGAAAATGGCCTAGCAAGCAGTGATCCCGGTCCACAGACATCGATTTGAGTGCCCTCGGTTGCATAACCAGCCTCCGCAGTATGGTGCCCCAGTATGTTTTCAAAAAAACTCGCTTTGTAGGTCATTTATGAGC
Organism: Chamaecyparis obtusa; assembly: GCA_027943335.1. Lineage (NCBI taxonomy): Eukaryota > Viridiplantae > Streptophyta > Pinopsida > Cupressales > Cupressaceae > Chamaecyparis > Chamaecyparis obtusa. The sequence continues at coordinate 2,303,061 of BSBK01001373.1, read as the reverse complement.
ATTAATGTCAATTTAAAACATGTTTTTAAAGTTTTTAAACTTTTTCAAATTTTCCTCGTATGAAAATTCGTACGATACTTTCTAAGTATCGCACCCTTTGAGGATATCTATTGTGCGATACTTCATGGGTCAAAATAGTGTCGCATTGATATTGAATCTAGTATCGCATGATACTGGATGAAATATCATGCGATGCTATGTGAAGTATCATAGGCAAAGATACCATCACAGTGCTATTGAGGAAAGTATCACATGATACTTAGTCAAAAAATAGTATCGCACAGTATAGAAAAATGACATGTTTTAATGTTTTTGAGCAAAATGACATGGGTCTTGACAATGTTTGCTTTTAAGATATTTTATACTGATTTTATACATCCATCATGATATGTTTTGACATCTGGTTTAGGTTAAAATGGCTTGCAGGAGAAATTTCCTACGCTACTCATTAGAGCACCGAGGGTGACTGGGCTCTGATGTGTCTGCAATCTCAATGATCCAGGGCGAGCAGACCTGAAGGAGATGGGATTTGGCTATTTCCTGTAGATGCCCCATATTCAGGCTGATCATGGGTTGCTTATAGCATTGGCTGAGAGGTGGCATAGTGAGCATAACACCTTCCACCTACCCACTAGAGAGGCTACGATTAGCCTAGAGGATGTCTATCAGATCCTACGAGTTCCGAGCCATGAAGATCCTATCAGTATAATCATGTTTATAGATAGTTATAGATGTAAAGTTTCCATATGATAGAAACTGACATGATTGTGTGTTGGCACAGGTGTACTACAATAAGGATCTGATGGAGGGGAGGTAGATTATGTAGGACATGTTTCAAGATGTCACTTTTATGGACAGACACCTCAGCTGGGATCAGCTGATGGAGGAGTTTGGTAGGGATTTTCCGGTGCCATGCATCATATGTTCTATTGTAGCACATGCCCTTATTACTGATAGGAATCAGAAGGGTTTTCCATTGGGCTGGGGTTGGTTAGTGGTGGACTTGATTGCATTTTCACGGTGGATGGCATGGGGGCCAGCCATCCTGGTAGATATGTACCATGAGCTCCATGAGATTGTATATCGGGAGAGCAAAACCTGGGCATGCGATGCTATCGTAGTACAGGTTTGGGCATGGGAGCACATCACTATTGTGTGACCATGAGTGCAGCTGAGGGAGCGGAGATGCCCCTAAATCTATAGGTACACAATGTTCATATCTCAGCCACACAATGGGGATGTGACTTACTACAGGAGGGTACTGGATGAGCTCACCTCATTCTAGTGGAGGCCATACAGGGCTATTGAGTAGTGGGTTGATCAAGAGGAGGAGTTTGGTTACATGTTGTGTAATCGGCCACTGGTAGGTTGGCACTCAGACATTGTTGAGAGATTTGTGATCACCCATGTCTGGAGACAGTTCGGGTGGCAGCAGAGAGTACCCACTGAGACCACCACCTATGCTTGGGTTAGGAATGAGGAGGGCCAAGGTTAGTTGCTGATGTTGGATTACCATCAGGTAGTACAAGATATAATTGCTATATGCAGAGGGCCATGGGACTACCTCCCAGACATGGCAGATGTAGGTGCTGATGCGACTTATAGGGCAGAGTGAAGAGGCATCCATTCCCTAGGTTTACTGTACCTAATGCACAACTGGTAGTACAGGGGGACGACAGAGATGACAAGGATGGAGGGGATGGAGGAGGGAGAGGGAGAGCTAGGGAGACTGGATAGAGCTCTTGATTAGGTGGCTAGAAATGGCCACGGGGATAGGGTTCCACCAATGAGGGTGATGATGGGGTGAGGCCAGCTCACCACCGGGTGGATGCTAGGTAGGATCAGCCTGCAGGGGGAGAGGATTTGAGAGTGAGGATCCAAGTCCTAGAGATGGAGATGCAACAGATGCAGATCACCATAGCTATTAGAGACCAGTAGGTGATGGATCTAAGAGCAGAGATCGAGCGGTGAGAGAGGGCCATACAGGTTGCCACTATAGAGAGCTGGAGAGAGGTAGCATGAGCTACATATCATCATGGTCTCTATATACAGGCTGTACCACAGGGTCATAGAGCATCACCCTACTCTATGATAGCTGGGAGATCCGACATGGTGCCAGACATGGCAGTAGCACCACCTCCTCCACCAGCACCACATGATGGTGCTAGCAAGTCCTAGGTCTAGGTTTAGGATAGATGTATAGAGACATATCCTAGGACTTTATCTAGATTTTTGTATCTCACATTGTATCATGACCTTTATATATATATATATATGAGATTTATTGGATGTTCAATATATCTTGTGTACTTGTCCCACTTGTGATGGATGTTTTAGTTTTTATATTTTCTTGTCATTTTTCTCAAAATGTATGATATATATGCTCATGTATAATCTCTCTCATAGATGTATGTTATTAACCCCTTGTGATGACAGGAAAATGATGTGATGTGAAAGACAAGGAGTGAAAGACATGATCGAGAAAAGGAAAAGTGAGCACAGTTGACCGATAGGTCCATGAAAGATGAAAGGAGAGCTCTCTCCATATGTAGGATGAAAAACTAAACTAACATGAACCTAAAAATGCAAGCTACTATGAAAAGTGGTTTACTTGCAAGGTCACAAAGGTTTTAGACTCTAATATTCATCATTGAGCATTATTGGTAGCATCGCAAGATCATACAATGCACACTACTATGACTATATGAATCTAAATATGATCTATATCAGATAGATATGTGGGAATCCCACCTAGGCATCAAAGACATATAGGTCAAGATGACTAGTGTAGTGAGATTACCTAAGTTTAATATAGCAAGATTATACTCGCATCGAGACACAAGGAAAGTCAAGATGGCTAGAAGTATGCACTTGCAAAAATAGTCAAGGATAATACCTTGTAAATCCCTATGTCAAGTGGAACAAGCATAAATGCTAATGACAGTTAGGACCAACAAAATATACCCACAAGCAGAAAAAGCAATAAAACATGTCCTCATACCCCCAGTCTTCTAGCTCGGCATCCTTGAAAATTATTAGGGAGAGAACACTCATCAAAGAAATCATCATAGACAACACACAAAGAAATAAAGTCAAAGAAGTCTCAATGATCTGAGTGTTTAAGTGCGTGTGTGTAGGTCATAGAGTCAAACTTTGAGTATCGCATTTGCAAATGAGAAATACCATATCATGCTAGACTGCGGGTAAGATATCTGATAAGTGTTGAGAAACACTTGATGCTAGGGTAGTGTTGAAAAACATAGTTGAGGTGGTGTTGAAAAACACTATTTGCAAGATTTCCTAAAGACCAACGCATCCTAGAGACCAAAGCTAACACAGTTATGCCCCCTAGACAAAGACAAAGACCAATTCCAAACTAAGGCAACAAGGTCAAGGCATGATGGAGAAAGGCTGTGTCGAGGACACATGCTAAGAAACAAGGGTGCAAAGGCCTCAAGTAGCACCTGTTTCTAGGTTTTCACCACTTGGAGATTTTTTGATTTTTTCAATTTTTTTGTATTTTTGCTACCAAGGTGCCTGTTTCCAGGTTTTCACCAAGGTACTTTTTCTATTTTTTTTGAATTTTTTTGCATTTTTTGATTTTTTTGTATTTTTGAAATATATAATTTTTTTGGTGATATATCAAAGTGCCTATTGCTAGGTTTCCACTAAGATGATCATTTTTTCAGGACATTTTCCAATTTCTAGAATTCTTAACAATATATCATTTTTTGGGTTTTTTCAGGATCAATAAGTATTTCCCAATGTCTAGCAAGGTGGAGGACAAGAAGGATTAGCAAGCTGGTGGAAGAGATGAAAGACAAGAGAATGAAGGAGAATGAAGGGAAGAAATCCTCAAAGGAAAACTCCTCAAGAGTACCCAAGCTAGGGAAAAATTATCATGTAAAGAACATTTGGACAAGAAATGAAAGGCTAGCATAGGATAAGTCACAAAAGCATAATGAAAAAGAAGGAAAGGATGCAGTCCAAAGGAGTAGACATGTCAAGAGGCTTCATAGCATCGTGTTTTACTCTTTTTTATTAGATCAAGACCAAAGGGGAAAAGGAATTAATGGAGGAAAATAAATATGAAGGCTAAACATGAATGGAATGAAAGAAAGATCATCATAAGATAGCTCACAAGTTAGCCAAATGTTCGTGTATAGGTCAAAATTGTCAAGATCAAAGAGAGAAGACATAATGGATGAAATATGTAGAAGAACTACGCATGATGCCTGATTGCTAGGTTTTCATCACAGTACTTATCCAAGGTGCCACAAGGGAGTGGTTTTCACCATAGGATGAATTTATTTCTCTTTACTTTTGCTACCAAGGTGCCTGTTTCCAGGTTTCCACCAAGGAACATTTTCAATTTTTTCATTTTTTTTAATTTTTAATTTTTTTAATTTTTTTTTTTTTTTTTTTTTGGAAGAAGGAAAGCTTTTTAGATAATGCTCCTTGAAAGGATAAACCATGATATGCCAAGGATTCAAAATGATATGCTCAAAGATGCTGATAGGGAAAGGAAGATGGAAGAGAAAAATGGAAGATAAGTTTTTATGTAAAGCGAGTGAGGTTAGAAGATAGGAGGAATAAGAAAATGAGGAAAAAGGATAGAAGGTAGAAGGATAATGAATGGAAGGATTGTGAAAGGGTAGATGGAAAGAAAGGCAAGATCAACATCAACACACACCTTGAAGGGTGGTGAGAGGATGGAGGAAATGTCAATGAAGGAATACGTAAAGGAATATGGTGAATGGATAGCAGAGGTTGCGGTTTAGGCGCATGGAATTGAAGACTATTTTTGGAAGAAGATGAAGTGGAAGCTTTTGGAAATTTTAATGTCAACTTCACTTTTTTCCATCGAAGTCTATAAATACAAGGGAACAAAGTTCATTTCTACAATGTGATTTCAAAGAGTGGATAATTCAAAGAGTAGAGTTTGAGCTAAAAGATTTTCTGAAGGATTCAAGACTACGATAGATCAAACCGACATCACTCTTCACGATACCTAGTAAGTTCATTTGTGATCAAACACTTCCTATCCTGTTGCTTGTCAAAACCCTAGAATTAATTTATGGCATCGACATTGTCTGCAAGAAAAACTCAAAGTGTTGAAGAGGAAGTTAATCTAATCGTTAAGGCAAATTTTTTTGAACCAAAGTTTAAGCCACATCCTAAGGTTGCAACACAGATAGATACAATGGGTGCATTTTTTAGCATACCAGAAAGGGTTTTATTGACAAAAGATGTAAGGTCTTATATTCACTACAAAATTGGAGAAGTTGGAGACTTTGAAACTATTGCAACATATCAACCACTCTATGGCCCCAATGGAAAAATGAAATCAGACTACAAGAAGATTGAGGAATCAGGTTTATCATACTTTACACACTTACCGCAATCATTCAAATTGGATTGGATTAGAATCATTTTGAGCAGATATCACGATGACAAGTTCTGGCTAGATAAACTGATTGAGGTCAACAAGAAAATAATCAGTAGGGTTACTAGGCTCCCTACAACTGACAAAGCTAAGGCTTTCTGAAGTTCTTCATGACCGGATGTTGAGAAATACACTGGAGCACAATGGGATAGTCGGGCATTGAAGATTTTGACAATCAAGGACCCAACAGTAAAATTTGTACGACATGTGATCGGGTACAAGCTATTTCAATCGAGTAGACTCAACAGCATACCCTGCAGTGCAGTAGACATGGCGCAAAAAATTGTAGTGAAAGGTCACCAAGTTGCTCTTACCAAGGTATTGTTTCATCAACTTCAAGAGAATATGAAGACCATAAGGAAAAATAAATCTAACACATGTAAGTATAGATCTCTACTTGCATGCATATTCCTCTATTTACAAAAGTATGTGCCTGGCACCGATAAAGTAAATTGGATACCGGATGTACCGATAACAAAACAAATTGGTGAAATGATGAACAAGTTAGGAGATAAGTTGAATCTAGATTTTAATGCATACTTCACTGAATTTCAATCTAATATGCAAGAGAAAGCAAAATTCCAAGGGAATTAGTTCAGAAATTTGAAGATGACATATGTTTTGTGGTCAACACTGATTATACCTTGATAAAAGCAGTTGAGCCTAGGATAAAATGGTTGGCACCAATGGGATATGAAATAAACCATGATTTCACACTGAAATCTATTAATGCACTTCTTGCAGTACCGAAGGATCCCATAGCCACTAGGTTCGGAGTATATCAAGAAGCCAAATCTAGAATATCTACAAATATTGAGATCGGTAAAATAACTAGAAAGGTAAAGAAGATGAAGAAATATCTCACTGCTAAATATGGAGATAAGTCTGAAACATCTAAAGGGATACTGGTTGAACAGGAAACCGAAGGTCAACTACAGTTAGCTGACAAACCATATGATAGTGAGGAGACCGAGTCCAACAAAGAAGTAGATCCTACACAGGTTCCTCCACTTGAAATTCCTACAAAGAAGCAGTCACCTATACATGAAGGTATGCCGACACGTTCATCAACTACAACACCACCTACTGAGAAGGAAGAAGCAGTAAAAGTAACAAAAAGAAGAGCAGCTACACCAACAAAGAAATACATTAAGAGAAAGAACAAGGATGTAGCTGAGGCACCAAAGAAAAGGAGGAAATACATAAGAAATAAGGAAGATCTAAAGGATACAGAGACAGAGGATGATGTAAATCAATTCAAAATGGTTAGTAACAAGGCCAAAACAATAGATGAAGTCATTAAGGACATAATTGAACATGGAGACCTCGCTGATCCCTTGCTAGATAGATTTGACAAAATGTCAAAAGAAGATCAAACTAAAATTGAAGAGGTTGTCATCCAAATGATGATAAAATTCAAGAAAGTTCCAATGGAGTTTGCTTGTGCATTACCGAAGAAATTGGATGATATAATTACTAAGAAATGGGTTGTTGCATTAGACACCGTGAAGAGAAAGAGAGAATGCTCTCTAGTTTGGGCAACCACACACTTAAGCTTTGGACAAGTTAATGAATACTTGATCAAATACCAAGCAAACTTTATGATCAAGAATAGAGCCTTAATGATCATGGATGACAATGTAGCAGATATGGATATCACTACTAATTCTATATGGACATCAATTCTGAAAGCCAAAGAAAAAGCTGAACAACAAGCATTTTTGAACCTATCTAAGAAGAGACAAAATTCTAAAGGTAAAGGTATTTACATTGATGAAGGACCAGCAAAGAAATCAAAGAGTACTGGTATATTAGTTATTGAGGCAATTGATATAACCGAGGACAAGGAAGAAATAAAAGTTTCACAAGATGCACCAGATAAAGTTGAAATCCAACTGGAGAAGAAAACCGATGATGATGTACTCATTGTAGACATCACACATGGTGATCCTGATGACCAAGATGATGAAGATGTAAATATTGCACCAAACAAAGATGAAGCACTAGACACTAAAAGTCTATTTACATCACTACTAGGTTAACTTCCTGTACTTGCCAAAGCAGCTAAAATTCTTTCCCAAGTACAACCTGACAGCTCAGATCTCGAGCAAAATAAAGATACCACAGGGGATCAAGACACAGAGAAACCTGCAGAGACAGATGAGCCTACACATATAGAGGCACCTTCCATCAAACCAAAGGAAAAAAATGAAGAAAAGGACACACAAGAACCAAAGGCAATAGAGGTGATCCCACTGAACACCACAACTAAGACTCCTACTACAACAACCGAGACCACCACTACCGAGGAGCAGAAGAAGGAAGAACAAGTGCTAATAGGGAAGGACACTCCGAAGACTGGAGATAGATCTATTGCTATCATTGAGAAGAAATCACCCCTAGCACAGAAGAAGAAGAAGAAAGGAAAATGGTCGGTCACCCTAGATGAAGTGATTATTATACCTGAGTGTGATCCAAGGACCCAAAGCCCCGAGGACTTGAGTAAATATGGGGATTTATGTTCAAGGAATGCAGCACAAGAGAAGCTTAAGCAAGAGCACAAACGAAAAGAAGTATTAAATGATGTGCAAGATATCCTCCAATAGGTAGTACCTAAGATACATATTGATGAGGATACACCTATTATAGATCAACTTGCTACACTTGCTGAGAAGATCAATGCCCCGGACACTGATGCAGATAAATGAATTGAAGAAAGGGAAGAATCCAGAATACAACACAAATTAGCAGAGAAAATCAGCCAAGAAGTGGCATTACTTAAGGTCAAATTATCTAAGGTTATTACTGAAACAAAATCCATCACCCAGACAATTTGTCAATACTTATTGAAGCTTTGTACTCTAGACACCTTCACTATTGAAGTCAGTGAAAAGATCAAAGGTTTGGAAGTAGAAATACAGTTGAGTACCAATGCAGCTATCACCAAGCCACATGGTTTCCTAAAGCATATTCACCAAATTTAGGAACTCTGACAGTTGATATAAGATTTGAAGAAACAAGAAGCGCACCTAACATATTAGGTTACTGAGTTGCAAACCGAACTCATTCCGTACCTAAATTTTTTTGAAGCACTTATTGTCAAAGCCGAGCTATTAGTTGCAACACCAGAAATTTTGGTGTTAGAAATCATCTTTGACATGCATGCACAAGTCGGTCTTGAGCACATTGCTCTCACCAACTTGAAAGAGGAATGGGAAAACCTCTTGGAGTCACTGAAGAAAACCCATCAGTCATTTTTTGACAAGCTGTGAGTATACTACCTCAATTTTGTATTTGGCACTACCATCAAAAAGGGGGAAAACAATGTATCAGATGCTATTATGCCAAATATTATGTACATGGATGCTATGTATACTATATATTACCGAGAGCATGCACCGATGGGGAGTACTTAGTACTTAGAAATTTTTTGATGTGTATATGTATACGGTGGAGATATATGGAGATATAAGTCACATAGAAATTTTTGTCTTTATACATTCAAAGTTTTTATACTAATCCCAAAGGGGGAGATTGTTATCTCTATTGAGGCTTCTAAGATTGTCATTAGTACCAAAGGTATGTAAAGATATCAGTCGGTTACTTACAATGAGCTAATCAGTAAAATAAAGAAGAATAGACTAGTTGGTAAAGCCTATACACCGAGCAATAGATAGTTTACCGAGTACCAGCAGACACTGACACCGATAGATAGTAAACATCGAGCATCACAGTATACACCAATTAGTTTACATAGTGTTTACCGAGGATCATAGAAAATGGCATAGTAATCAAGAATGGAACATTCTTCTATGCAAATGGTTACAATGATTTGTAAAACATTTTACCAAGATCGAGGAACATTTAATGTAATGATATTCATTAAATACAATGTATATCTTTTTTAATAGATGATCTAGGTTATTATTGTACACGGTAGATCTTAGGTTTATGATTATAGTGTGTAACCTAATTGTGTTAAAGAGATAAAACATAACACTATATATTTATGTGTTCGCATCATTTTGGGTGTGAGCTGATATATGAATCATGGAGCACTTGAAGCATTTTGCCTATCTTCAAGTCTATCAGTTAATAGAGCAGAACTGAGTACAGTAGAATTCAGATTGAGAAAAATTAGCAGAGGCTACCGAGTAGTTCAGAGAAGATATTCATCACAAGTAAGTTGATATTTTATCAGATCTTATAGATCTAAAACAGACAATTGAGTGTCAAATAGCAGATAAATACCTATTGCTTTCTAACAATTGTAATAGAGTTTTTGGATAAAATCTCTTAATAGAGTAGACTTAACAGTCTTATGTAAATCTCTTAACCGAGTGCACACTTCATTAGTGTTGCTAAAATCCTATAACTAGGTAGATCTAGATCTAACATGTCACTCCTAACAGGGTGAGATCACCAGAAGTGATCAAAACTTGCAGCCCTAACAGGAAAACCTTTTCTATCTGCAGTAGTGAAGAATTTGTGGCTGTCATCCCTACCATAGTTTTTACCTTCTAACAAGGGTTTATGCATTACCAAAATACTTGTGTCATGTGATTGTGTTATGGATTTCATGTTGTTTACTTATGTTAAGTGGATATATGATTCATGCAATTAGATTCAAGTTATATTGGTCGGTTATCATTGTTTATAGTTTTAGATCTGAAAGGTTTTACAAGTAAAGTTTTGAAGGCACTAATTCACCCCTCCCCTCTCAGTACCTATCTCTCCTAATTCCAACAATTGGTATCAGAGCACAGTTCTCTTATTGAATAATTTAACCACTAAAGGGTAAAGATCTAAGTCATGGAGAGATACAAGCTTGCAAAGACTATTGAGAATCAGAAGATACAAATGCAAATGTTTGTGGAATAGTATAAACAAGGCAAGGAAGGACTGAAGAAATCACTAGATGAAAGGAAGAACCTAGCTATACTATAGAATGAGATTGGTTACCATGAAGAACCTATTGATGAAATATTCGAGCATATTGGATCTAGTTCTGGAAGCATCTCTGATGGATCTGAAAACATAATCATTGATCTATTTGAAAAGAATCAATATTTAACTGATCAAGTGAAAGCACTACAAATTGGTCAAGAATCTTAGATGGTGAGAATGGTAGAAACAATGAACAAAGAAAAACAAGCTGAGTAAGAAAGAAACTTGGCAATTGATGATCGAAGACAAATGAGTGAACAACTTCAAACTAAAGAAAGTGAGATACAAAGATTCACTAACTGACATTTCCAAGTAACTAATCAAGTGATGACTGTGAATCAAGAAGAAACCGAGTGAATGTAGAATTGTCAAGAAAACTAGAAGATGTTGTAAGACTCAAAGAAGAAAATGGGAAGCTGAGAAATGAAGTGAAAAATCAACAACAACAAAATGAAATGAAGAAACTTGCTAAGGACAACTCCAAGAAGATTGATGACTTTTTAACTAATCAGAGAAGATTTGGAAACAAAGTTGGTATAGGCTACATCGATGAAGGAGATTCATCACAACAAGATGAACCAATCAACATTGAACAAAATTAGAAACCTAAAGTGTTGGCATGCTATCATTGTGGCAAACTGGGACATACATCTAATGTGTGCAGAAGCAAAGCACAAGGTAAACCTCCTGTCACTCCTAAGTTTAATAGATATTGTTATTACTATGGTAAGTTTGGACATCCTGCTTATGAGTGTAGGGCTAAGCAAAATGATCTTGTTAATAATACTACTATGGAGAAAATATGCTACACTTGTAACAAGCATGGACACATTGCACGAGACTACAAGGCAAAAATGAAGCAAGTCTAGACACCTAAGGAGAAACTAGAACACAGACCATACCAACTAAAGAGACAAGGTAACTCTTATGTTTGGGATTATAATACATTGACTAACTATGTTGTATGTGGTAGATATGGACACATGGCAGAAAACTATTATAGGAAGAGTCATATTGGACAATCAAGAAATTGGACAAACTCTGGGATGGCTTGTCTGCATTGCCATAAGGTCGGTCATTTAAGCAAGAACTATAGAGACCGAGCACCAGATGAAAACCATATATTTGAAAGTGGATATACTATTTCTGATATCATGAAGTTAAGGAACACTATGTGGAAGAAGGCATCTAATGAGAATGCTGAGTCAAGTAATGTTGTCGGTGAAACCTCATCCACTGGATTGGGTGACATCGGTACCTCCACTTAAAGTGAAATAGGTATGTATGGGACATTTCTCACATGTTGAGACATTTATTTTCCAATATACACCTTTTTAGGTGTCTCTTGTGTACCAAGATTAACTTCCTCTAGGTCCATCCAGTCTCTTTTCTTAGTATCCATCTGGACTCTATCTTTACTGTCAAACACAGTTTCTAGAACAACAAGTCCCTTGGGAAATTTTTTCATTTTGAGCTGCAGAACTTCATTTCTAAGAATAATTTCTCTTCCCTCTATAGTCTCAACTAAAGTTGAATAGTCCAATTCTTGACCATGATACTTATCTTCACAATTCATAAACCTCAAGATATCTTGGTCATCCTCAAAGACTTTCTAGTTCTCAATATTATCTATTATAATGGGTCTAATCTGAGTTTCAACTTTTGAAATGCTTGCAAAAGTGATGTCAGTAGGATTGATTTCTATATTGTCTAACAAGTCAACCATTTTATTGTTGCTCCTATCCTTCCATACAATATTGAATACATTGAAACTTTCAATCATACCCAAAACAACATTCCTATATTGTTTCAACCTTTTATTCTTGAAAGCATAAACTGACCTCACTTGGGATACAACTAGCTCAGAATCACCAACCACCTTTATACATTTGATCCCATGTTTGTGTGCCAATCTCAATCCTATTAACAGTACTTCATATTATGCTATACCATTTTTACATGAGAAGATTAATGTGAAAGAGAACTTATAAGTATTTCCCTCAGGAGAAATAAGTAGAATACCTACTCATGAACCATCTTTACAATTTGTACTATCAAAATACATCACCCATAACTCACCTTTATCAGATTATAGGAGGCAAGATGGGTTATCTTTCAAATATAGTGACTTATTCTTTGAAAGCATTGATATCAGTATCTATGAAATAGGTAATCCCATTGTCAATACTTTTATCAATCATATGGGTAACTCCGGGCTGCCTCTCAACCTTAACAAACTGATCATGTATCTTGAAAGTTGCATAGGAGAGGTCACATTGAAAAATTACACCCATGGCAACACTCTAGTTCTTGGATAGTAGCATCCCATAATGAGGAGGAATGTCCACTACCAAGACACTCATAGTTAATTCCTTTTTTGGATAGGCTGCCAATTTGTATGGTAGTGCATTAATAGTCCCAATGATTGGTACTTCCCTTTGGTCCATTGCACAACATCTTCCCTGACTAGTATCAACTTTGAGACCCAATATTTCCATGATTTTAAAAGGTATAATAGTATTTGATGAACCTAAATCAATCATACAATTCTTTACTATCATTCTATTTACTATGATACTTAGGAAAAATTGATCTATGTTTTCCAGGCTAGCATTGACAGAGTTTTCCTAGTACATAGGTGGTATTTGAGATACCACTCCTTGAACTTACATTTATTTCTTAGCTTTTTCTTAGGACTCACTAGTATTGTAAGCAACATTATTGTCATGAACATTATCTACCCATGCTAGGGCTCTATCTTTATGTTCAGGGATTCTTAATAACTCTGACAAGGGAACCTTGATAGTAATCTAAGACAACATAGAAAACATGTCGAAAGGAGAAGAAGAAGGAATTTTAATTTGTATTTCACTAATATCCTTTTTTTTTTTTTTTCATACATGTCAATTATTGTTGACACTTTCAATTTATCAATTTTAGCCATTTTACTAACTAGCTTCTCAACTTCCTTTTGTATGTCTTTGTTGTGAACAATAGACACCTTTATAGCTCCAGCTCCCTTTGGTTCCCACTTCTTACGCTCCACATTTTTTACCTTTACTACATAATCATTTTTTGGTTTACTTCCAGTGGGTTCCTTGGAACTGGTACTTTTTATGAACATATCTACAGCTTTTCCAGTGGTGCCGTTTTCTGTCACGCCTCTAGTTTTCACTTGGGAAACCATTTTTGTAGTGATCCTAGAAATTTACTCTTTTGAAGGTCTTCTCAAATTTACTTTCTATGAGGAAGAGTTCATGTTACATGTCTTTTCATCAATTTCCTCATCATTAGAAAAGACCTATTGATGGAATAATGCTCTATTGTGCCTTTTTAGACACACATTAATTTCTTCATCAGCATCAGAAACATCTTCATGTCCCAAATATGAATCAGTCATGTTACAACCAATGTCATGATTATTTTATTCCTGATCTAATTCTTCAACACCTTCATCTTGGTATGCAACAATGGACTGTGCAAGCACATAGTGTTCTATAGAATGAGGTGACTAGAAAACCATACACTATGGTATATCTTCAACAACATTCATAGAGGTTTTTTGTAAGGGATCAGGAATGACCTTTTCCTTATTTCCTTTTGTATCTAGGACAATAGGTTTGCCATCCTTCCATTGGGCGTTATAGGGATAATTTTGTAGCCTATTTTGCCTATTGAAATTATTGTTGAAAAGGGGATTTTCTGCAGTAGAAACCTTATCATTTCTATTGCTAGGTGTCTTCAAGTCTTTCAATGCATTAAGAACTTTATCCAACTTTTTTTCTTCGTGCCTCTTATTTCCAACAGTCTTTTCATTATCCTTCTTATAGTTCTTGTTTTCGAATAACTTAGGATCATCTCTCTTCCCACCCAATTTCCCAGATATTTTCATATTATTATCAATATTCACAATAATCCTAAAAGCATCTCTAAGAGTTCTTGGTTCTTTGTCTCTCAGTGGGTATCTAGTCTTGCCATCAAAATAATTGAAGTATGTGATCAGGTAGAGATTTTCATCTAACCTCATAACTTGAAACAAATTGTGCATGCCCTTTTGAAACCTCATGTTTTATTCAATTGCAGATTCATTTTGATTCTTCCTTATGTTATTGAATTCATTTAGCATAAAACTATCATTAGGTCTATCACTATATTTCTCTTTGAAACACTTCTCAAAAGCATCCCATGTATCAATACAATGGTCGAGTCTTTTAAACCAATCTCTAGCATCTTCTACTAAATATTGCATAAATAGTTTCATGACTACATCTTCATGTTCAATTTCATAATCATTCAATATATCTAAAAATAACTTAAGATATTCTTCACAACTAATGGCATTATTACCAGAGAATTTGGGTACCTTATCTCTTATCTCAGTTTGAATAGCATTAGGATAAACATGTATCCCGTCAAAACTGATTTGCCTATACCCTTCTAATTGCATAGGTCTTCTTTGAAAATTCAATCCAGTGTTTCCACTAGGACCAACATTTACAACTACATTTCCACCAACTTGTACATTTGATTGTTGCTTAGGGTCAACACTTAACTTGGTAGATGAAGCTGAAAGAAAAGTATGAGCATCAATCTTACCAAGTGGAGCAACATTAGAAGTTGTAGATGGCATACATACCTATTTTAGTTGTAGATGGTCCCAGAGTATTTGTAGATGAAGCCTTCAAGAACTGGATTTTCCTTCTTGTTTATGCAATAAATGCTTCAACTTCAACCTTCTGCAATGGATTTTTGGTACAACCACAGGATCATTTATTTTAATCCCAACCAACTTTTGCTTTCCCTTATTTTTATCAACAAAAATAGGTATAGAACTTTCATTTGCACTTTTCTCTTTAGGTTTAGAAGCATAAATTTGTACTTGTCTAATCACATGGCCCTCTAGTTCAAATTTATGGTCTTGCAATAGGCATTCTTTCTCACTTCTCAGGATAGCAAGGTCACCAAAAATATCAGGCTGTAAGGATTTAGGAGAAGAAGAAAATATTTTCTTTCTCTCCTTTAGTTCATTAATATTTCTAAGTAGAGACTCTCTCTCCATTAATGCATTTATGGTCTCAGCCTCTCTTTCTTTTTGTAACCACTTGTATATTACATCTTGCTCTGCTAACTACAATCTTAAAGCACCCAAATCAGTCAGGTCTATCATAACATCACCGGAGCTAGATGATACATCCATATTAGTGACTTGTTGATATGGAAAGTCGACCCTTCTTGGCTCCACTGGTTTCCTTTCTAGATTAACTCAGTATTGATGCATATTTGGCACATAATTCTTATTTCCTAATTTTGTACTTTGATTTGTAGGGGGTACTACTTTATCTTGAAATAACACCTCTGGGGTATCGTAGAAATTGTTTCCAAAGAGACCACTATTAGACTTTGAACTTTTATACTGTGATCCATATTCATTAGCATATGTATGTGCTACCCTATCTTTAGCATTATTTTGTTCCTTTACAAGTGCACTGGTGGATTCTCCACCTTTTCTAAGCCAACTTGTCTTTCTTGACCAAGGTAACACTTCTAGATTAATCTCTGGGTATCTCTTGACAAAGGCTCTTGTATTTTTTCTTTTATCCATGGTTCTAACCCTTTGAGTCACCACCCATGTTTAATAGGAAAATTTTGTAGACAAACCTTGAGAATCTAAATAAAATCTCAAACAAAACAGAAGAAACACGAGTACCCAGAAAGAAAAATAGTGCACTGAACTAATTTGTCCTTAAATTTTTAACCAGATACTTCTAAGAATTTGTTAAACCTAATGGCTTACAAGAGGTTCAAATACTTTGTACTGTTAAATTCCCCAGTAGAGTCACCATTTTTTTGGCTCCTTTTCTTTCTACTTGCAGATTTACAATTTGATTAACAAACCAATGTCACTGACTCTTTAAACCCACTCCAAATCTAACAAGGGAAAGGAGCCTTGATACTCAGGTGGGTATACCTGTGGATTAACTTCTTGAAAGGAATCAGTAAACTTATTTGTATCTACTCAACACAAATACCATTGATTAATCTATTTGAAACATTGATTGAAAGATTATATCATTTATAAATTGATTGATGATGAAGAACTACTTCTTAAGAATAGATCAGTGTCTTATTTTAGGGCACAAAGTCATATACAACATACATCAATAAAAAACTTAAATCAAACACACCCAAAACTCAAAAAAAATGCTTTGAAAATTGTTCCTCTCACTCTCACACTCAGACATCAGATTCTCACAAAAACTATAAATTCTCTGAAATTATTCTTAAGAATTTACCCTTCCCTTGAAAAGGAACTTAAAGAAAAATTCACAATCAACTTTCTAAACCATACATTAACATGATTTGCAACATTAACATATAAGAATTTAATCTTATAACAAGAAGACATACACAAATCTGAGATGGAATTCCAGTGTATTCTCATTAAAAAATTTCAATATCAATACATTGTCAATGGCAGAATGCCAAAACAAAAACTGTGGGTCAAAATTATCATTCTATTCAATTACAAATTTCACCATACTTAACAAAATATTACAAATAATTATATATAGCACTCACTAGCCATCTTGGAATCTTGGAAGAATCAGGATGCAACAAGCTTCAGATGGCTAGGAGAAGAAAAATCACTAGAAGCTAAAAAAAATAGTTACAATTTTTGGAAAACATGTTTAGATGGCTAGGAGAAGAAACTGGAGGAAAATATTTCCAATCATTTCAAATCCTCAATAGGTGGCACCTTTGTCTGCATGTATTCAAGGTAGCTTCAAAGTTTTTATATGGATAGTGACTGCCATTCGGCTAACATACACTATCCTCTTTATGATAACTACCCTCCCTATGCTCAATGATTAGGTGCCAGGTGTTTCCTAGTCCTCCTCCATTGCCTCTAAATCAATGGTTGTCAACTTATTATTCTTGGGATTAGTGCTTAAGTCCCACATTTCAACCTCCTCCTTAATAGGCCAGGTGTACTCCTTCAAAATCTGAAAAAGCTTCAGTTTCTTGTCCCACCTGGAATCCGTTCTGACCTTGGCATCAACTATGAATTTGGTACAATCATTCGCCACCTTGAAAACATCATCCAGAATATTTTCGAACCTTCTCATGTCCAAGGTGCCATGATTATTTAGGAATGCACTCTGCCTTGTCAAAAACTGATCCATACTTGATTTCCACTCCTCAATACCTATGATGTTGCTATCATTATTGTGAATTGGAGGCATAGACCTACTAAAATCATGGCCGAACATATCCATTTTAGCTCTAACTTGATTGGCCTTACCTTTGAAAAAGGACCAAGTAGTACTAATGAGCTCAATTTTTCTCCCACCTCTCTAACTAATTCTAGGATTTCAGTCTTATGTGGCTATAGCAGCTCAAGTTTCTCAAAAAGTGCACCCCTGCCAGACCATATGCTAAACAATGGCTCCAAAGTAGCCATAACATATTTTACATTTTCAGTTTTCTTTTGCAACATGATATATGAATTATGGACTAAGTCCATGCTTCCCTTTATCACTTCAAACCTATGTTGCAAACTGTCAGATAGGGCACTGAGGGCCACTCCCATCTTGTCTTTTTCTGACTTATTAGCTACCACATCAGGTACCTCTACTACTAGGAGTACTGCAACTTCAATTTATAGGACTGGAGAAGAGATGGCCTTGGATACTTCTTCTAGTTTTGTCTTCATCTCCTTAAGCTCATCTTCTAGTATCTTTATTTTTATGAAACCTTTGTCCCTATCCTTCGCCAAAAGAATGGATTCATCAAACAAATTTCCATACCTGCTAGAAATTTGTGCATTCTTGGCCTCATTCAAATGAGCAAAATGAGTCACTACCTTTTAAACCTCAAGATCAATGGTGTTCTGCACTATCTAGATTATCTTATCTCCATCCATGTTCTCTTCAACAATGACAATAGAACACTTTCGAGTCTTGGGGCAAAGAGATCACATTGCCAAAGTTTTGGATCTTGGATCATATCTACACCCTCTTATCATCTCCCCAATTTGATCTTCATAAGACAAACCACCCTATGGTTTTATCCTTATCTGATCAATTATGAAGGTAGAAGAAAAATCCCACCCTATAAATAGCAGCATCCAACTTGATTTAACCAATTTCCTAGCCTCCTCAATAGATATCTTTTCTGAAGTAGGATCATATGAGGCTAGGGCTTGTAGGGCCTCACTGCTTGTCTCTACATCATCAGTCACTTGGCTAGAAACCTCATGATACTTTCTCCAAATCAAGAAGTTTTTAAACTCATCACTTTTGATGAAGTCATCATCGCTTATGATCTCTTCTTGATACATTTCTCTTTCATCTTTACACAATAGCAAGGGCAACTCAACCTCTTCTTGTGTGTCCACTTTCTTTCCTTCTCTAATTTTGTTTCTCAGGCAATGGTAATAAGACCTATCACCTAGAACTAAGGAAGCAACCCTATCACTCCTTTTACCTACACTCCATGCTCTTGAAGATTCCTCTACCTCTAATTTTTCCTTCTTTTGGGGAGGCTCATGTGTATACTCTACTTCTAGAAAACCAATCCCTTGTTCTTGAATAGGCACATCTACATCTTGAGGTGGGCTATCCTCCTCATATGAACTCCCACTGCCAGTCTCATACTCAGAGGATTAGTATGCCTTCTCAATTTTCAACTTGGCATCCACTTGGGAATCCAACTGATTGTACAAGATGTCATACATCTTGATCATCTTGTTGATCCTAGGAATATAAGGCAAGTCAGGGAAAAAACCACTAAAGGAAATGCCTGCCCTTTTCAATTGTGCCTCCAAATCGATCAAGTCATGAACCTTTCCCAATCTCTTCTCAATATTTTCTTCATCAAGGATATTTCTTATGATATCCTCTATCTCACATCCCTCATGCTCCTTGGCAACACCAATACTAGGAAAAAGTATCTTCTTTGCATTCTTTATAAAATCTTCTGGGTCCACATATATATATGCAGATGAAGCCATCTTAAAATGATAAAACCACTGAGTAAGTTGTGGCAGGGCTCTCTTTCCAACTAAAAAATTTGTTACTTTGAATAATCAAGGAGTGAATGCCCCTTTCCTGTGTGGAGCTAGGTGTTCCTTATCAATCTAGATTAGCTACCAGATAAACTCTAATTGAGCAATCTATGGTGGCACATACTTAGGAAGAATGTGTAGAGGATTTGGACATCCATAAACCCTGATCAATGTGAAATTCTAACCCAGACAAAAATCACCCTAGTTGTGATCAATTGGCCACTTGTCAACATATTCTCTAGGCCGCAGAAGCCTAAGCATCTTGACTGGGAACCTTGTGATATTTTTTCCCATCATGTTTAAAATTGGATTAACTATCCAATTCTAAAACCTGCCAAACTCATTCTCATTGGAAGTATAATTCCAAACCCTCATCCAAAGTTGTACTGGGTTTGGTTCACCATGAGCCATCTTCCTTGGTCTCAGCATACCAACATCCATATGGTCAATATTGTAAAACATGATCAAATTCATCAGTAGAGAATAATGCATGAACTTGGATGGATTAGTGCTATCATTGATTGATACCAAGCCCTCATGCATCCTATCAACTACATACTGGATGTAATCATAATCTATGTTTACATAGGAATTTTGTAGGTCCATGATGATCATCAATAACTCAATAGGCATCCTTTCTTCATCTCGATCCACCCCCTAAACCAGGCATAATCCATATGCAAGATATTTCATGTAAAAATGGAGAGCTTTAAAATCATAGGGAGCTTTCATGTGGCTAGGGAGAGGGGAAACATATTTACCAGTCATAGGCATGTGGTGGGAAACTTGGGTTTTTACAAGCTCTACTTGGCTTGCAAATTTCTCCTTCTCCTTCCTTAGGTCAATCTTTGTTGAAGAAGAGGTTTACAAATTGAAAGCTTTCATAAAAGACCCTTTATCTAGGGTGACAAGGGCAAAATGGTCACTTCTCCTAATTGACTTGGAGATTGGGTCATAGTTCCTGGCTAATTCTATCAAAAGTTTGACATCAAGGAAGACATCATGGACCACAAGCTTTCGCAAACCCAATTTACAAGCATTACATACTGGAATCTGCTTACCCTGGTTGCTCTAAAAGTAATTGAAAATATGGTAACCTGGAATAGGAGTAATGGGGTCCCTACAATTAGCCATGGAATCAGTAAAGGTCTCATCACTAACCTTTTTTATTATGAGTCGACCCTAGGAGTAATTGAATGAATTCTTCTGAATAATTGGGCTTCCCCTTCTAGTCGCCACATTTCTCTTTTTCTCCTTCATAGGATGAAGCATGGCTAGACTCTGGTTGAATCATATTTCTGCTCTACAAATTAGCTCTTCGAAACTACACACTGCAATAGCTAAACTTTCATAATTTCTCTCTAAAAACTGATAAGTGTAAATGCAGGAGTGTCTTATCTATATATCTTTGATCAATGAATGCATGGAAATCATAGCAAATCTTCCCTTAGTCACATCAGCATTCAATTGTACATAAAACCAAATTAAAATCCAGGCTATCCATAAGGTGAGAAGTTGATAGGTTACATTCAATTATTGGAGAGACAACAAAAAACCAATGATTACTATTTTATGCTTTAAAAGACCTCAAAAAATGTCAAAAAGCCCTCATTTGAAATCTATTTGGCTAGCTCATTGCTTTTTCCATCTTGGCATGGTACTTTTTCCATGTCAGAGCTTCCTTTTTCTTTATTGCTCTTTGAAAACTTAACCACATCTCATTTGGAGATTTAGGGACTGAAGGCACCTCATGATCTCTGAATGCTTTGCTTAACTCTAGTCTGATCAAAAGAACAAGTGACTGAGACAAGTCTCGTAATCTCTAAACATTTACCTTGACTAGGGTTACATCTAGAGAATGAGTGACCAAAGCCTTCATGCAATCTCACAACCTTTTCCTTAACCTTAGTTCTATCACAAGATCCAATGACCAAGGCATTCTCATAATATCAAGACACAATCCTTAACCCTAGTTTCATTTGGAGAATGAGAGATAACCTATATCTCCAAGTCGCTAGATCTTATACTTAACCTTGGCAAGTTCTTGAGATTAAGCATCAACCCTTGATCTTTCTTATTATCTATGGTCCTCGCTGAATCACTAGATATTTCAAGATTCAACCATTACTTTATGAGAATAGGAGATAACCATCTCTAGGCCTTTTCACTAGATCTCCAAATGCTTTTCCATTAACTGTCAGCATCATGAGAATCAATGATCATCCTATTCGTTAAGTCACCAAATGTTTTATCTTAACCATCAACCATCTGGAGAATACATGATTGAACAAACTGCCACTTTCTTTTAACTTTGTCACCGGGTCACCAAATGTTTAAAGACTTAACCGCCAAACCCAGAAACCTAGAGATAACCCCTTTCATTGGATCGCTAGATGCTAAGTCACTAATCATAAAAAATAAGAGATCAGGAGATAACTTCCTTTGTTGAATCATTGAATATTAAAAGATCACTGCCAAATGTTTGGAGACTTGGAGAAAACCATGTTCACTGGGTCGCTGAATAAAATCAACTAACTACCAGGGACTTAGAGATCAAGCGATAACCACTAAAAATTTACTCAGACACCCAATCTCTGGATTAATAAACTTAATTCCTAGACTTCATGAGACTTGGAGAATGAAGGGAAACAATTTCCATGTGCTTAATAATAAACTTCAATGACACAGAAAAGTAACATACAAATAGACCAAGGGTATGTTAGGAATAACAGTCCATAATACAACTGAGAGGGGCAATGAATCAGTTGTATAATAGAATATTAAACTTTAAAATTTAAGCTCCACATTATTAGATCCAAAGAACACAATGATTACCAATACAATAACACAATATTTTGGTTTCAGGGAAACCCTGTTAAAGGTAAAAAACCCGGTGGGAATTAGCACCCACAAATGATGTACTGAGAGTATAGTAATCCTTGTTAGAAGATATAGCCCTGTTAGGAGCTTATTGAAACATTACATTACATAGTCCTTGTTAGAGGACAAACCCTGTTAGGAGTCAAGAACAAAAGAGAGGGCTCACTACCCAAGGCTCACTGCCCACAGAAGGTTAAATCCACCTTCAGAACTCACTAGTTCGCAATAGGTGTATATAAAGAAATACATAATATTTTGAACTATTTGCTAGCAAATTTCATTGCTTGATCAGTTACAATGAAGTCCACTAGTAAACCTCTACTCTACATACAACAAACACAAGCTTGCAAGTTTTCCAACTTCTTTATATCATCTATATTCCATCCATATCTTTTCCAAAGAAAAGACCTTTTATTTATACCTTATTACAATTTACCATGATCAGGTTGGCCCATGAGGCTTTCCTAATTACAAACAATTACATAAACCCTTGCTAAGATACACACGGTATCTAAAACAAGTCTACAATGATTACATTACAACTATTAAGGACTGGCATCCTTAATTTATGCTTGCCAAACTGAACACATGCTTCATTCCCTGAGTCAGCTTCAGAATAAACCATCACCAGAACACACACCATAGATGATGTCACCAATCATTCCATACCTTGTGCTGACCAATGAACATCCTTCAGTACCCTGTCCATCAACCTTCAAGCTCACATACCTTGAATCCAAATCCTTTGAAAGATATACCAGAAACCCATAGACTAACTCTGTCAATTCTCACTGTCACAGTCCAATGACCAGTCTTTATCAAAATAGTTGTAACTCTCTCAATATGAAACATCTCATGATGTGATCTTGAATATAAGATCACAACATCCACCTGAACTCTCATCTGACTTTGTAACTTCTGAAACATCTGTACAGTATCCATACACTTTGATTACTAGTCTATTTTCTTCATAGAAACATATGTTGACATTAGTGACAAAACACAAATGACAATAGTATGAGCACCCATTCAGTAACATAGTGATTAAACATATTAAATGTCTTAATCACCTCCCATGCATTAGCAATATCCAACAATCTCCCCCTTTGGCATTGATGTCAACATATGGGAAAATCTTATCCCAAAGTTATATCAATCCAAAGTCCTGCAACCAAACAATCTTTTCATATAGTAATGATTTTCTCATAGCAACACTCCCCCTTTGAAAATAATGGAAAAGGGTGCCATGAGGCTTTGGCTACCTTCACAGATAAAATTTCTTCCATAATCAATCCCCCTGAGGAGTAGATCCCTGCATTTAGACCAGATAGTGATAAGGCTCTAAATACCTCTGGACTAATGCATCTCTGCATCATTTAGTTCTAACTAGGAGGGGCTTGAACCCCCAACATACCTCTAAGATATTCAAAGGTGTCTTTTGGTAGTGGCTTTGTGAAGATTTCTACAATTTTCTCTTTTGTACAGATATATTCTAATTTGATTTCTTTTTCTGCCACCTTGTCTCTTAAGAAGTGATACTTGATAGAAATATGTTTAGTTTTGGAATGCATCACTGGACTCTTTGACATAGTTACTCTACCAGTGTTATCAAAATGGATAACCATAGGCTCATAAAAAGTTATTCCAATGTCTATCAGCATTTGTTTCATCCAAATAATCTTAGTGTAGTTTATAGAGGCAGCAATATACTCCGATTCAATAGTAGATTGTGCTATACAATCTTGTTTCTTACTTAGCCAAGAAACCAACTTTTTCCCAAGGAAAAATGCACCACCACTGGTACTTTTTCTATCATCAATATTTCTTTCCTAATCAGCATTAGTATAAGCATGAAGTTCAAAGCTATCATTTCTACCATACTATAAGCCATAATCTATGGTTCCTCTTAGATACCTCAGTATCCTTTTCATAGTAGCTAGATGTATTTATTTGGGTTCTACCAGATACCTAGCCACAATTCCAACAGCATTAGCAATATTTGGTCTAGTGCGAGTTAGATATTGTAGTCCTCCAACCATTGATCTATACAAAGTTTGAAAAACACACTTTGATTCATCATTAATCGTTGGCTTGTTACTAGTCACCAAGGTGTTCCTACTAGTTTACAATATTCCATTCCAAATTTCTTAAGCAATTTTTTGAGATACTTGGTTTGAGAAATGAAAATACCATTCTCATTCTGAGTTATTTGCAATCCAAGAAAGAATTTCATTTCACCTATCATGGACATCTCAAATTCACTTTCCATTTCCTTAGAAAATTTCTTACATAGATCATCATTACCTCCAAAGATAATGTCATCCACAAATACTTCTACTATCAGGATTCCATCTATAGTAGTTCTTAAATGCAAATTACTGTCCGCATTACCTTTTCTGAATCCAAGCCCAAGTAAATACTTGTCTAACCTTTCATAGCAAGCCCTAGGAGCTTGCTTCAACCCATACAGAGCTTTCTTCAATTTGCACACCATGTCTTTATCTTCACATAGAGGAAATCCATCTGGTTGTTCTATATAGACTTCTTCTTCAAGATCTCCATTTAGAAATACAGATTTAACATCCATCTAGTACACTTTGAATTTTTTATGTGTAGCATAAGATAGGAACAATCTTACTACCTCAATTCTAGCAACAGGAGAAAATGTTTCTTCAAAGTCTATGCCTTCTTGCTGTGAGTATATCTTACATACTAGTCTTCCTTTATTCCTTACAATAGTTCCTTCTTCATCCATTTTGTTTCTAAAAACCCATTTTGTTCCTATTATATTTTTGTTTGTAGGTCTAGGAACCAGTTCCCAAGTATTATTCTTCTTTATCTGATCCAATTATTCTTTCATAGCATTTATCCAAGATTCATCTTTAAAGGCTTCATCTATAGTTTTTGGCTCAACTTGAGAAATCAAACAAATTTCTTTTCTAAATTTTGATCTAGTTAGCACTCCCTGACTGGTATTGCCAATAATTTGATTTTCAGGATGGTTATTTTTTACATACCTTGGATTTTTAGGAGTCTCAATAGTCTTTCTTGTACCAGCATCACAAGATTCTTTTTCACTTTCTTCCTCAACAAGTTCTTCTTCTTCTACAGTAGTAGTAGTTTCTTTTATCTCTGAAATCTGATTACTGTCATACATTCTTTCTTGTATCTGAAAATTATCATCTATTCTCACATTGTTACTTTCAATCATCTTCCTCAATCTCAAATTGAAACATTTTTAATCCTTTCTTTTAATAGAGTAACCAACGAATGTCCCTTTATCACTTCTAGCATCAAACTTCCCTATCTCATCATCCCTCTTGATATAACATTTACTACCAAATATTCTGAAATATTTTATAGTAGGAGTATGATCAAACCATAGTTCATAGGGAGTCTTACTTATACCTTCTCTAATTTGAATTCGGTTCAATATGTATACTGCTATTCCAATAGCCTCTCTCCAATGTACATGAGATACATTTCCTTCAATCAACATTGTCCTGGCAGCATCAAGTATAGTCTTGTTTCTTTGCTCTGTTATCCCATTCTGTTGTGGAGTCCTCGGAGCAGATGTTTTTTTCTTTATCCCATTCTCTTCGCAATATGAATTGAATAAGTTTGAAGTAAATTATCCACCTTTGACCTTAAACACTTGATCTTTAAACCTAATTCATTTTCTACTTTTTCTTTCAATAACTTGAATTTATCAAATGCTTCTAATTTTTCTCTTAAATAAGTAACCCACGTCATTCTAGAAAAGTCATCAATAAAGAGTATAAAATACCTTTCACTATAGTATGAATTTGTTCTTGTTGGTCCACATAGATCTATATGTACCAAATCCAACTTCCCTTTTGATGTATAAGATTTTGTTTTATGACTGCTTCTAGTCTGCTTTCCCATAACACATTTTCTACATATAGTGTTAGATGATTTCACAATCTTCGGTAGATCTCTTACTGCATTAGCCATACTTTCCTTCACAATTTTATCAAAAATAACATGACAAAATCTCCTATGCCATAACCAACTGTCATCTACCTTCGCAACAAAACAAGAGGCTCCAGATGTGTTTAGTTCAAATACATTACCTCTAGATTTTGAACCAGTAGAAATCAGTTTTCCTTCCTTGCTTCTGATAAAACATTTACCATTAACAAAACTTAACTAAAAATATTTATCCATTATTAACTGTCCGACACTTAACAAATTATGTTTCAGTCCTTCAACAAGTAGTACATTGTCTGTATTAGTCTTTCCATCCAGAGTAATGGATCCTACTCCTATGATGGATTTAGGGAGATTGTCCCCAAACCTCATAACACCTCCGTCATAATTCACTAATTAAGGCTTTTTCTTCATGTACCGGTTCATCTTTAATAGAAACAAATCCAATCTCTTCATAATCTAAATCATCATCATTAGAGATTCCTTCACTAGCATAATAACATTCTTTGTCTCTTCTAATCTTTGCATAATCAGGTTTTTACTTAGAAACTCTTGTAGGACATCTAGATGCAAAATGACCTACCTTATTGCATGAAAAACATTTCAAGGGTAACATGCCTTCAAACTTTCTCTTACCTCTTTTTTCTCTTCTAGCAATCAGTGCAACAAGTTCATCCATCTTTCTTTCTTCTGCCGTTATCTTTTCCCATTCCTCAACATACTCACTAAGCTCTTCTTTTAGGTCTTCTTTGCTTGTGCTCAGAAGCACAGATAATTTCTTGTGTGTAGATGCCTTAAATGTAGATTCAAATTTAGGTACAGCTTCTCCTAATTTCGTAGCTTCGAAAGTAGTTAGCTTAGCAATCAACATTTCTCTGCTAAAGTTTGGAGTTAGAGGTATAATTTCTTTAATAGACATAGCCTTGAACTTGTAAGCAGGAATTAGAGATCTGAGAACATTTACAATAACTTCATCTTCATCATAGGTGCCTCCACAATTCCTAATTCCAACTACAACTTCTGTAACTCTTTGAACATAGGCCCTAATGCTTTCATCTTCATTCATTTGTAGCTTCTCCATATTTGTCTTCCAGTTTTGCAACTTTGCTTGTTTGGTATACTTGTCTCCTTCATAAAGTGCCTCTAATCTATTCCAAATTTCATGTGCCAAATCCAAATCTTTAATTTTAGTAAACTCACCCTCAGATAGTGTGTTGATCAATGCTTCTCTTGCGACCATGTTGCATGAGAATAACTTCTTTTCATCAGCAGTGGCTAACTCCAAATCATTCTCAGCCTTTAGAGATTCATTTATATTTAGAATCATCTAGTAGTCAATGCCCAAACATAGCATATGTGTTCGCATCTTGTTTTTCCAACAGTTGAAGTTTTTAGGATCAAATTTAGGACTATCCTTCCTATAGAATTCCATCTCCAAGATTGCCTCAAGCTGTTAAGCTTTCTCTCTGAGGACCACAAGCTCTGATGCCAATTGTTAGGAATAACTGTCCACAATACAACTGAGAGGGGGGGGTGAACCAGTTGTATAACAGAATATTAAACTTTAAACTTTAAGCTCCAAAATATCAGATCCAAAGAACACAATGATTGCCAATACAATAACATAATATTTTGGTTTCAGGGAAACCCTGTTAAAGGTAAAAACCCCGGTGGGAATTAGCACCCACAAATGATGTACTGAGAGTATAGTAATCCTTGTTAGAAGATATATCCCTGTTAAGAGCTTATTAAAACATTATAGAACATATTCCTTGTTAGAGGATAGACCCTATTAGGAGTCAAGAACAAAAGAGAGGGCTCACTACCCAAAGAAGGTTAAATCCACCTTCAGAACTCACTAGTTCGCAACAGGTGTATATAAAGAAATACACAATCTTTTGAATTGTTTGCCAGCAACTGTCATTTCTTGATCAGTTCCAATGAAGTCCACCAGTAAACCTCTGCTCTACATACAATAGACACAAGCTCGCAGCTTTTCCAACTTCTTTATATCATCTATATTCCATCCATATCTTTTCCAAAGAAAAGACCTTTTATTTATAACTTATTACAATTTACCATGATCAAGTCGGCCCATGAGACTTTCCTAATTACAAAAAATTACATAAACCCTTGCTAAGATACACATAGTATCTAAAACAAGTCTAAAATGATTACATTACAAAAATTAAGGACCGACATCCTTAATTTATGCTTTCCAAACAAAAAACACGCTTCATTCCCTGAGTCAGCTTCAGAATAAACCATCGCTAGAACACATGCCACATATGACATCACCAATCATTTTGTACCTTGCGTTGACCAATGAACATCCTTCAGTACCCTGTCCATCAACCTTCAAGCTCGCATACCTTGAATCCAAATCCTCTGAAAGATATACCAGAAAGCCAGAGACTAACTCTGTCAATTCTCATTGTCACAGTCCAGTGACCAGTCTTTACCAAAATAGTTGTAAATCTCTCAATATGAAACATCTAATGATGAAATCTTAGATATAAGATCACAACATCCACCTAAACTCTCATCTGACTTTGCAACATCTGAAACATCCATACAGTATTTGTACACTTTGATTACCAGTATGTTTTCTTCATAGAAACATATGTTGACAACAGTGACAAAATGCAAATGACAATAGTATGTGTGCCCATTCAGTAACGTAGTGATTAAACATATTAAATGTCTTAATCACCTCCCATGCATTAGCAATATCCAATAGGGTAGGGTTTTTAACATAGGAAAAACAAATTTATGAAACCCTACAAAGAACAAAGGACCTACTTCCCAAGCTAAGGAAATTTTTCAAAAAAAAATTGAAAGCATGAAAAATGATGGCTAACAGAGTCATTTATAGGTTTCATGTTATTGCAATATTGGAAAGGATTCGAATCCCCACATACCATGACTTCTTGTCCCATGTATGGAAATTTTAGGCATTGATGATATGTCAAAGGCACTGACTACATTTCATGAATCCATGGCCTTCCTAATAGGATATTGTAGGTCAATTTGAGGTCTAGGACTTGGAAAATGGTCTCTTTTTGCATTGGGCCAACTTGAATGGGGAGTACTATTACACCTTTAGAAGCTCTTTCTTCATAATTGTAAGCTTTAATGGTTATTTTCTTCTTTGGGTCAATAGCTTCCTCAAAAAATCCTAAGGCTTTAACCAAGTTTAAGGTACAAATATTTAGGCTAGCTCCCCCATCAATTAGGACTCTCTTCACTGTATGCTTGTGGATCAAAACCTCTATATGCAAAGGCAAGTTTTATGGGTGATTCAAGGACATATCATCTTGTTCTGAGAAAGATAAACAATGAGGTGCAACAAGCTGTCGTACCATGGTTTGGAACTTATCCGCGTCCAAATTCAAAGGCACATTGGTCTCTACAAGGGATTTTTCTAAAATCTCCTTATGAGTTGGTGAAAGTTTGAGCAATTCTAGGATAGAAATTTGAGCAGGGGTTCTTTGCAATTGGTCCACCAAATTGTATTGCTTTGAAGATGGAGATGTTTGATTAGGTAAGATAATTCTTGGGGCACCTCTTGATAGAGTGATCTTTGATGCTTTCCTCCTAGTTACAACATTAGATGTCACCTCCCTTGGCTTTTCTTTTACCACAATCATGTTTATTGTATTTTCATCACTACTTAAGGCATTAATGGTATTATCATAAGTATGGGAAAAGTTCACCTTTTCATTACCCCTTTTATTGTTGTGATTGGTAGTTGATGATTCCCACTTTTCATGGTTGAGGAAAGGGTTCTTGAAAGCTGTATGATCCTCATTATTTTGAGGCCCTTCCACTTTTATGGTTCCATCATCGATTAGATCTTGGACAAGGTGTTTTAATTTCATACATTCATTTGTTTTATGTCCTTTTTTACAATGATATTCACAAAGATGAGAATCATTCCACTAGGTTGGCTTGACTTGTGGCTCGTATGGCCTTGATTCGGATAGAATAATAATTTTGTTGCCCACTAAAGTTCTTAATGCATTTTCCAAAGGTTCACTTAGAAATGTGAATTTCCTTTTCTGATATGTGGAAAAGAATGGTTTAGGTTTATTGATATTGGAATTATTAAAGGGATTTTTGGTATTGTTGTTGTTGTTAGTGTTAGTGTTGTTGTTATTATAAGGAGCCTTGGTCGTTTGGTTGACATTATATGTTGGGTTTGACCCGCTTGATAAATTAAAGGGGGTAGCCTTCAAGTTGTGTACTTCCACAACTCTGTCATTCACAAGATTTTTATTGGTGTTTTTCAACCATAGTCTTGGTTTATCATTTTGATTGTTGGCTCCTTTATTATTATAATAATTAGAGTTATTGGTATTGTTGGATTTGGTATAGGTTTTATTATCTTTGAACAATTTGTCTTCACCTCTTTTAACCAACACTTCTTCAATTTTGATCTCATTTTCAATGATATTTTCAAATGTAGGGGGACATTGAAGTTGGAGCCTATAGTTCATCTCCATATTTAGATTATTCATAAATATTTCCACCTTTTATTTTTCAGGTGTGCTTCATGGATATCGTGCGAAGACTGTTCTCCACCTTTGGAGAAACCCTAGAAAAGACTCACCATCTCGTTATTTAGTATCAGATAGATTAAGCATGGTGATTTCGTGGTCTATGTTATAGGAATAATGAGTCATGAAATTTGAAGCTAATTTCTCAAATGTTTTGATCCCTTGTGGAAGTTTGGAGAACCACTCCATGGCTTGGCCTCCTAAACTCCTTAGAAATAGCCTCATTAAATATGTGGTGTCGTGCATGAATTCAATACTTAAAGGAAAAAATTCTCCTAGATGGTCTTGTCATAGGGTTAGTTCGTCAAATAAATGAATAATATAAGCTAAATACCACAATTAGTGAGCTAAATATGCAAATAAAAGACAATAAGAACTCTATGGATCTCTATTTAGAGATGCTAATGCAAAGCTCTCAGAAAGCTTCCATTAGTGACAACTCTAAAATGAGAATGAAGTGATAAGAAAACTAAGAATTCAATTCCAAAAGAAATTAAGCCTTAATTAACATTATATTTTCCTTTCTAGCTAAAAAATGCAAGAGTTTTGATGCTATTCTCAGATTTGTGGATGATAATTGATTGATTTATGTCTTTCTTTTATAGATTTTGGCAAGGGTAGGGGATAGATTTGAGTTGATCATGGATGAGTTGAGGTTAAGTCCAGGTTCCACCTTTGGAGACAATTTAAATGGATTGTCCTCAAAGCTTGGGACAAAGAGACAAAATGGGTGGTCAAGATGCTCTCACCTTATGTGTGATTGAGATTCGTTTTGAGCTTGATCCATGTGAGTCCAATCCTTATTTCCCATTGGTTGATGTATTTTCTTCCCATGTGGTGTTGAGGGAAAATAGGGATTTAATAATTGAATTTATTTAATTTGTTTAGCCATGTGTACCCCTTAAATGGGTTGATTTGATTTATATTAAATTATATAATTAATTAGATTAATTACACAATTAATTGGATTAATTGCACAATTAATTAGATT
Source organism: Chamaecyparis obtusa (assembly GCA_027943335.1). Taxonomy (NCBI): domain Eukaryota; kingdom Viridiplantae; phylum Streptophyta; class Pinopsida; order Cupressales; family Cupressaceae; genus Chamaecyparis; species Chamaecyparis obtusa. The sequence goes on along the minus strand of BSBK01001373.1, from coordinate 2,271,220 downwards.
AATTGTATAATTAATTAATTTATCTTAATTTATTTGATTTAAATTGATTAATTGGCTTTTGATTTTCAAATAAATTTGGGGTATGTGCAAGATCATGAGGGGCCAAAAAGTGGCGACGTAAAAAAATACACTTTTTAGTCGTCCAAAAGTGCATGAAAATGTATGTTGACTTTTTAGTAGGCCTGGGTGTCAATACACCTTGGCAAACCTGACACCAAAGCACAAGCCTAATTAGGTACCCGATTTACCCGATATTTTCGTGTACATGAAAAAATGGTGGGAGTAAATGAAAATTTGAACTTTTATATATAATGTTTAAATATGTATTATATATAATTATATATTAATTTATATATTTTATATTATAATATCTTAGGGGTTTTAAATTGTATGTCATATATATTTTATATTATAATATTTTATAAATTAATATATTTTTTATCTATTGAAATCTATTGTATATAATTATATTTAACATTTATATTATATAAATATATGTACAAATTATATATATATATATATATATATATATATATATATATATATATATATATATATATATATATATATATATATATATATATATATATATATATATATATATATATATATACAACGTTTAAGGGGTATTAAGGGGTATTATGTAAATATTTTAATATATATTATATATTAATATATATTTTATATTATAATATCTTAGAATATCTAACGAACTTATATTATATTTATATATTTATATGTACAAATTATATATATATATATATATATAACGTTTAAGGGGTATTATGTAAATATTTTATATATTTTTTAATATGTATTATAGATATAATTATATATTAACATATATTTTATATAATAATATCTTATATATATATATATATTAATATTAATATATATATATATATATTAATATATAAACTTTATAGATCATAATATTTAAATTGTATGTTGAAAGGGGTTACCGAGACTTCCTAGGGGTCCTAGTATGCCATATCACACGTTAGGACCCCTAGGAAGTCCCCATGACCCCTTTTGACACATTGGAATGCTTGAGTGTGTCTGAAGGGGTCGTACAACCCCTTCAAACATACTCAAGCATTCCAATGTGTCAAAAGGGGTCATGGGGACTTCCTAGGGGTCCTAATGCATGAGAAGGCGTACTACAACCACTAGAAAGTCCCCATGACTCCTTTTGACATATTTGAACCCTCAAGTGTGTCTGAAGGGGTTGTAGGACCCCTTCGGACACACTTGAGGGTTGAAATGTGTCAAAAGGGGTCATGGAGACTTCATAGGGGTCCTAGTATGCCTTATCACACGTTAGGACCCCTAAGAAGTCCCCATGACTCCTTTTGACACATTAGAACCCTCAAGTGTGTCCTAAGGGATCGTAGGACTCTTTCGGACACACTTGAGGGTTCAAATATGTCAAAATGGTTCATGGGGACTTCCTAGGGGTCCTAGTACACCTTATCACATGTTAGGACCTCTAGGAAGTCCCCATGACCCCTTTTGACACATTGGAGTGCTCGAGTGCTACCACCCCTTCGAACACACTCAAGCATTCCAATGTGTCAAAAGGGGTCATGGGGACTTCCTAGGGGTGTTAATGCATGATAAGTAGTACTAGGACCCCTATGAAGTCCCCATGACCCCTTTTGACACATTTTAACCCTCAGGTGTGTCCGAAGGGGTCCTACGACCCCTTAGGACACACTTGAGGGTTCTAATGTGTCAAAAGGGGTCATGGGGACTTCGTAGGGGTCCTAACATGTGATAAGGCATACTAGGACCTCTAGAAAGTCCCCATGACCTCTTTTGACACATTTGATCCCTCAAGTGTGTCTAAAGGGATCCTACGACCCCTTGGAACACACTTGAGGGTTCTAATGTGTCAAAATGAGTCATGGGACTTCCTAGGGGTCCTAACTAGTGATAAGGCATACTAGGACCCCTAGGAAGTCCCCATGACCCCTTTTGACATATTAGATCCTTCAAGTGTGTCCTAAGGGGTGGACCCCTAGAAAGTCCCCATGACCCCTTTTGACACATTTGAACCCTCAAGTGTGTTTGAAGGGGTCCTATGACCCCTTGGAACACACTAGTACCCCTAGAAAGTCCCCATGACCCCTTTTGAAACATTTGAATGCTCAAGTGTGTCTGAAGGGGTCGTAGGACCCATTAGGACACACATGAGCATTCCAATGTGTCAATAGGGGTCATAGGGACTTCCTAGGGGTCCTAACACGTGATAAGACATACTAGGACCCCTAGGAAGTCCCCATGACCCATTTTGACATATGAGAATACTCAAGTGTGTCATAAAGGGTCATACGACCCCTTGGAACACACTTGAGTGTCAAAATATGTCAAAAGAGGTCATGGGGACTTCGTAGGGGTCCTAGTATGCCTTATCACATGTTAGGACCCCTAGGAAGTCCCCATGACTCCTTTTGACACATTAGAACCCTCAAGTGTGTCCTAAGGGGTCATAGGACCCCTTCGAACACACTTGAGGGTTAAAATATGTCAAAATGGTTCATGGGGACTTCCTAGGGGTCCTAGTACACCTTATCACATGTTAGGACCCCTAGGAAGTCCCCATGACCCCTTTTGACACATTGGAATTCTTGAGTGTGTCCGAAGGGCTGGTAGCACTCAAGCATTCCAATGTGTCAAAAGGGGTCATGGGGACTTCCTAGGGGTCCTAGTATGCCTTATCACATGTTACGACCCCTAGGAAGTCCCCATGACCCCTTTTGACATATTAGAACTCTCAAGTGTGTCATCAGGGGTCATACGACCCCTTAGGACACACTTGAGTGTTTAAATGTGTCAAAAGGGGTCATGAAGACTTCCCCTGGGTGCTAACACATGATAAGGCATATTAAGACCCCTAGGAAGTCCCCATGACCCCTTTTGACACATTAGAACTCTCAAGTGTGTCCTAAGGGGTCATACAACCCCTTGGGACACACTTGAGTGTTGAAATGTTTCAAAAGGGGTCATCGGTACTTTCTAGGGGTCCTAATGGGTGATAAGGCATACTAGGACCCCTAGGAAGTCCACATGACTCCTTTTGACACATGAAAACACTCAAGTGTGTCCTAAGGGGTCATATGACCCCTTAGGACACACTTGAGTGTTGAAATGTGTCGAAAGGGGTCATGGAGACTTTGTAGGGGTCCTAATGTGTGATAAGGCATACTATGACCCCTAGAAAGTCCCCATGACCCCTTTTGATGCATAAAAACACTCAAGTGTGTCCTAAAGGGTCATACGACCCCTTGGGACACACTTGAATGTTGAAATATTTCAAAAAGGGTCATGGGGACTTCCTAGGGGTCCTAGTATGCCTTATCACATGTTAGGACCCCTAGGAAGTCCCCATGACCCCTTTCGACACAATAGAACTCTCAAGTGTGTCCTAAGGTGTCATATGACCCCTTGGAACACACTTGAGTGTTGAAATGTGTCAAAAGGGGTCATCGATACTTTATAGGGGTCCTAACGTGTTATAAGGCATACTAGGACCACTAGGAAGTGCCCATGACCTCTTTCGATACATTAGAACACTCAAGTATGTCCTAAAGGGTCATACGACCCCTTGGGACACACTTAAGTGTTGAAATGTGTCAAAAGGGGTCATGGGGACTTCCTAGGGGTCCTAGTACACCTTATCATGTGTTAGGACCTTTAGGAAGTCCCCATGACCCCTTTTGACACATTAAAACTCTCAAGTGTGTCATAAGGGGTCATACGACCCCTTGGGACACACTTGAGTGTTGAAATGTGTTAAAAGGAGTCATCGGAACTTCCTAGGGGTCCTAATGCGTGATATGGCATACTAGGACCCGTAGGAAGTCCTGCTGGCCCCTTTTGACACATCAGAACACTCAAGTGTGTCCTAAGAGGTCATACGGCCCGTTGGGATAGACTTAAGTGTTGAAATGTGTCAAAAGGGGTCATGGGGACTTCCTAGGGGTCCTAACACATGATAAGGTGTACTAGGACCCCTAGGAAGTCCTCATGACCACTTTTGACACATTTCAACACTAAAGTGTGTCCCAAGGGGTCATACAACCCCTTGGGACACAATTGAGTGCTCTAATGTGTTGTCGGGGGTTAGATAGGGACCTAAGGGGTCCTAGTACACTTTCTCAAGCATTGGGACCCTTAGGAACCCTCTATGACCCCTTTGGAAACCTTTTGGATGCCTTATAGTGGTGTAATTAACCTATGTACTAATATGTCCTATACAATATATATATACTATACTTGATTTTATTATATATACAATAATATTTTATATATAATATATAATACACACACACACACACACACACACATATTATAATATAAAATATATATTACATACAATTTAAATATGAAGATATCATGTGATATATTGTAAAATACATATTAATATATAATACATATAATATAATATATAATATATGATGTATAATGTAACATTTAATATTAATATATATTATATAATATCTAATGTAAAATGTATATTATATAATAGATATTATGTAATATTTAATATATATAATATATAATCTAATATATAATATATTGAAGTATGGAGAAATTGGAGGGAGAAAGGGGTTGGAAATAAATTAAGAGGGAGAAAGGGGAGGCAAAATTTAAAAGTCAAAATTCTGTCAGGATTTCAAGTACTTGATAAAATATTGGGTACCCGATTAGGCTCGGTATTTCTTTGTGCACCAAACCTACTTGGTCAACTCTTCAAATGTCACAAAAACATGTTTTTCCCCTGTTTCTCTGAGTTCCAGACTTCGACCATGTAGCTGACAATTTTTTTTTACCCGAATTTGATGAAATGAAAAGGGTATCTTAAGGAGATTATCATCTTTCTATCGATATAATTGTTGTCAAATTTTGAATTCGGTAAGTAATTATTAGTTATTTTCTAATTGAGTTTCCTCTAAAGTGTTGATTTATATACTGATTGAAAAATGACTATAACTTTCAGTCGGTATAACATTTTTGAAATCCGAAAAATGTGTCACATTCTATGCTTCGCCTACTATAAGGAAAAAAAATAAAATTGAATTTTGTAAAGTTTTGAATGAGTTAAGGTGGTCAGACACGAGAGTTTTTTTATTCTGAAAACGTTGTAGCAGAAAATTCATAATTAATTTTTTTTTGGAATAAAATTACAAAAAAATATGCATCACATCCGGGCATGAGTCTACTACTTATATATAAAATCTGATAAAAAAATATTATCATTTGATCATGATTAAGGTGGTCAGACATACACCTACTTCTTATTTTTTTCCTGAAATTTTTGTACTACCGTATTGAAATCTATACTTTTCACCAATTATATTAATTTTTTTATAGAAAAGACCTAGTAGTTTAGAAACTAAATTCAATTTTCTATAGATTCTATTCTTACAACTTTTTGGTATCAGGTTGATAGCTAGTTCAATTTTTCACATCAAGTTGACTACCCCTGATTTGCTGATTTTTCATTGTCACTTAAGGGCATAGTTTGGCCCCTCATGATCTTGCACATACCCTTTGGATTATGGCTTGATTGCAATTTTTCTTTGATTTTAGCTTGATTTGATTTTATTGCTTTATTTTGCCTTGGTTGATCACTTGAATTAATCTTGTCCATTTTTAGGTGATTACAACGATCTTGCATTCCAAACATAAGGTAAAGACAAGAAATTAAAAAATATACAATTAATACATTTTGTTCAATTCTAATGATTACAACATATGCGATTTATGATACATGTGTTTCAATTATTACTCATATATTTGATGTATTTATTATTTAAGAAATTACCAATGTATTTCTTATAATGCTCAATTAATTTATGTTGATTATATGTATATATTTTTTGTGATTGTCACCCTTTGTGGAAATAGGCAATTGACTACACACATCATCACCCCTTCTATTGATGATCTTGCATTCCACACATAAGGTAAAGACAAGGAATTAAAAAATATACAATGATTATGATGAATGCATATTGTTCATGTTGTCTTCTACGTAATTTGTAGCATACATATCATGTAATTTTTAGCTAACTTAAGATAAATGATTCACATATGCATGAAATTTAACCCCTTTTAGGAGGATCCTACATAGTGACATGGATTAGCAAGTATAAGTCAATACACCCTATAGAAATAGTTTATTAATTTCTTGCTTTCTCTTTACACCCATCTTCATTGAGTTGTTTAATAATAAGGTATTAACTTGCTCGTGATTTAACACTACTACCCTCAACATCAATTTTAGGGACGACTTCATCAACATTACCCTCATTTAGAAAAATATCTCGCTCCTTACCAACTATATATCTCATTTGATGGACTGCAAGAACCACCAAATAGGTACTTATTAGTTCTATCTTCCTCGAGTGAGGGAAATGTGAGAATAGAAGATGAAAGTTCGACATGTAGTAGGCCTAAAATAGGGAGATCAACTAGAGGTCAAAATATTAGAAGAAAATTCAACAAATGCATGTAATTTTTCTTTGCTGAAGGGGGGTCATGTTCTTATGATGATGAGACCAAAGGTGACATCAAGGTTCCCTTGAGGTACACACATCTTCAAAAAGAATGGGTACCCAAGGAACTACCTCCAATTAAAACTAATTTTTGTGTTAACGAGAGGATACATTGCATGGCTCCATCATCATTACATGGTTCGGGCCTATTTTCCATGGATGGCATAAAGGTATGTTACAAAAAGGTTGTTGAATTGATAGAGTATGTCAGACCTTGTTACAATTATAGTGATTTGATGCAAATTGTTCAATATAAAAAATGTATGCGTAGGTATGCACTGTCAGAAAATTATATGCAATGGAAAGAAAATGATCAAAGTAAAAGATTTTCTATGTACATTGATAGAAGACCAAAAGAAATAGGGAATATTGTGGGTTTTATGAATAGTACGTGACCTGGGTCAACTAATAAGCGACCCAATTGCATATTTGAGTCATGTGAGGGGAATCATGTTTTTGTATGTGCAATAAAATCAATAAGTGCGGGGGAAGAAGTGCTAACAGATTACCATTTGAATCACATAGATACAAACAAAGTTACTATCATGGGGATGGTAAGTACTATATACCATTTAATTTAACCTCCAATTTATGACTCTAATATACCATTTTATTAATAAGTTTTTTTGCTAAGTCTATTGCTTTTATTTCGCTGAAGTTTTTATATTTAATCTTTGTCACAGGATGACACGGATCTACCACATGAACGAGGTGGGGGAGTTACTCCCACCCATTCTTCAGCAAAGGTAAGCCTTATTGTAATTTTATAAATTAGATAAAATAAAAATCTTATATTATTATGTTCTTTTCTTTAGGGTTTTGGAGCTATTCTCATAGTTTTATTGATATTCATGTCACAAATTGATCTTCACGGAAAGGGAAAAGTGCCTATAGAAACAGAGGAAATAGCGTTAGATATGGATGAGGACATCAAAGATATCCATAATGTGATGCCCAAAAGTTGGGACAAAACACAACCAACAAATTTTTTAAAAAAGTGATAAAGTTCCTACAAACAGGATGCGGGTTAAAGAGTTCAACGACGAGGCTACAATGATTCAGGTAAACAACCTCGACAATGTGGTCTATAAAGGATGCTATAGGAACATTAATTAAGGTCAAGCATAAAGAATGTCTAATGTTTACGTTAAGTCCAATCTGTTCATGGAGCTTAATTGGTTTGATTGGAAATACAGGATATTCATGAATGCTTCGTCAAACTTATTATTAAATTAGTATATGAAAGCTATAAGTCTTAATCACTAATTATATTTATTTATAATATAATACTAATTAATAATTATAAAATATTAATTAAATAATATAGATATTATTTAATTAATAAATTATAATTTATTATCTAATATTTAATAAATATGGTCAAGAAGAAATTAAAAAAAATTAGTTCAGAAATTCTTTTCATTTTGGTCGATCCAAATCCAACTGAGGAGACGCTCATGAGGAAAGAGCAATTGATGCGGCAAGCACGTTGTTATGAAGTAAGAAATAATGAATCCTTAGTTGTAATAAAATTTCAATAAAGGTTTATATTTTATACTATTTTATGTCATGAACTAAAATATGTATGTGTTCTTCTTACAGGATTTCTTGTGTACTCAAGCAACTCCTTGTGAACATCGCGGTGAGGCTGGTACTAGTACAGCTCCCTCGGGTAAAATAATCCTTAAGTTAATAGGTTACAAGAAATTTTTTCTTTGGAACATTCACAAACTTCATTGGACTTACTGATTACAAATCTACATTTTTTATTGGACTTACTAATACCATAGATACAACTAGAGGAAAAGGTACAGTTACATCTAATTCAAAATTTCTAAGAAAATATTCACTCAAACTTTATTGAAAACTACTCATACTTTTTTTATTTTAGAATGTCTTTGCTAACAATATATTGTTCAGGTTATCAAGTGCAGGGGAATCCTCCTCCTATGAGGACCGAATCTCTGAGATCGCCGAATGCAATGTCGGCAACAAGGAGCATGCATACATCCATGCCTTCATAGTCTACAACTGGTAAATCCTTATTTTTTTATATTTGGTTTTGTGTTAATTATGATTTGATAATTTGTACTTTAATCTTGGGTGCATTTCATAGTGGATTAATTTTGTGTAGTACAAGATACATCTGCTATAGATATAGATCATACAAGTATTGGTGATAATTCACCATTGTTTCCTAGATCTACCCATGTTCCTAGTTTGGGAATGTTACGAATGTCATTGTTGATGTCCAATAAAGAATCAATTCCTTTAAAATGTCTTAAGGTTCTAGGTACTTTAAAATTATTATTATTTATATTCTAATTGTAATTTACTTATTCATAACAAGTTTTGGATTGATGATCTCATGATGTTTTTGCAGGGAACGATTCTTTTTATGGTAATCTTAATGAGTTGACATTAGAGATATTTAGGCCGACCATATGTAGTGCCCTTCCATAGTTTTGTTTTCAATTATCTTTGTCAAACTCTTTTAGGCCACTTTTTATGTGTGCGTTACTTATTTCAGTGATATTTGGAATATTAATTTGATTAAATACAAACCTTTGGATTATGTGTTATATCATGTATTTTCAAATAGATGAATATGGTTATTTTCAAGTCAATTTAAATGCTTATGATGATGTATATGTTAGGGTTATGTTTTGATGATAATTTATATGTTAGGATGTTGTTTACATTTATGGCACGTTACTAATCTCATACTTGCATGTGTATGGTTGGCGTGTGTGTTTTATATTTCTGTTTGATGTGCTTGATGTGGTTGAGGGATTGAGTTACTTGCTTGCGAGATCCACACGATCGGCTAATCTCCGCCATTGTCTGTTATATATCTATACATGTATGTACATGCTTGTCTTTTATGTAGGATTTCAGGTACCGGGCATCGACTTTTCTGAATTGTCAGAATGAGCGTGTCCTATCGCTATATCTCAAATGGTAAGAGAGGGGAGATAACACACAGGTCCAAACCCCAACCTGAGCCAATATTGTCCTAAATTAAGAGACAAGTTTCTGATTGAGTTCCCTATCCAAATGCGTCAAGATGACATGAATTCGTGAACCCTTCCTTGGTGTTTTCTTGTTATATGGAGTTAGTTGATTTTCAGATTTTGGGAGTCAAGTTTTTTTGCTTCTGTGAATTATTTGATTAAAAAAATTAAATTAGGATATATTATGGTATTGGAATAAGTTATATTTTATGGTGTAGAAATATTTGACATAGAGAACATTTAATTATTAAGGTTGATTAAATACCTTTGATTAAATTAAAAAATTTAAATTTGGAATTAAAGGGTTTAATTAATTATTAAATCCTAATATAAATTAAATGGCCTAGTTGATTTATTTAATTTTTTAAAATTAATTAGTTTGCATAGTTAACTATGTGCTAAAGTATTTATTGAGTAATTAAATAATTATATGTAATTTTAGTTGCACTTTTGGTTTAAGTGAAATTGAAATTATAATTAAAGTTAAAAGTTGAGTTTGAGTTTTTATTTTAAAAGTGCATTATTTATTGAGTTATTTTATCATGCAACTAGAGAGAGAGAGTTCAGTTCTGCTTTTGAGTTTGCATGTTTTGGAAACCCTATGAGGGATTGGTTTCCTTTATGTAGTGATTTTGGGTATTATTTTCATGATGTCTATCAGGTTTTGGAGGAGCTCTGGAAGAGTTGGGAGATTTTTGGAGAAAGCTTGGTTTGGTGGGTATTATTTTGTAATTGTTTTTAAGGCTTGGATTTTGAAGGTTGTCTTGGGATCTTCTTGACTTCAGATTTTCAGATGTTGGTTAAGGTAGGGTTTGAAACCCTCATTTTCTTTGTAGATTTTCTTTTGAAAAGATTGTATACTTCGTGTCTGAGATTGTGTGTGATTGTTTTGAAATTGGCTTCTGTGGTAATGTTGGGTTTGTTGTTGTGAAAATTGGATTAAACTGAGGTTAGATTGATTTGGAACTTCATTTTGGGGCTTTGAAAACCCTAGAATAAATATTAGGATAAAATTAATATATTTTTCTCAATACATTGCTAAAAGATTGAATTGGAAAATTGCATGTGGAATCAAAATTATTAGATGTTAGCTTTGCCTAGAAACCTAGTTTCTATTGAAGAAAATCAAATTGTAATTATTTTGTTTTACATATTTTAATGGTTGAGGGTTTGGATTAAATCTGCTATTTAATTTAATAAATAAATAAATATATATTTTAAATTCCTTCTTGTCCGAGAATTAATTTCTGGTGTATTGATCTTTTTAATAAAAAAATATTATTTTGTTAAATAAAATAAAATTTCCTAAATATTGGTCAAGAAGATTATTTTTATTAAAAAAAAATTAAATAAAAAAAATATAATTTTTTTAGGGGAGGCAAACCTAACCCACCCCCCCTACGCCACTTGGCAGCCCATGGGGCCATGCGTAGCCCCCAAGGGGACTGACACACGGGTCCCCATGGACTACCATGCGCAGTCCCTAGGGACTATCATGACAGCCCACTGAGACCTACCTTGAGCAGTCCAAAGGGACTGTCACAACATCCCAAAGGACTGTCGTGCACAGTCCTTGGGACTGCAATGACAGGCCATGGGTTCACCCCCTAATTGTGTTTAATTTATTTTTTTTATAATTAAATTTTATTTATTATTTTTTTATTAAATTTAAATAATATTTATATTTGAATTAATTTATTTTTAATTTAGTTTAATTTAATTTAATTTTAATTTTTAATTAGATTATTTTAATATTTAATTTACTTTAATTTTTAAATTAGTTTGTTTAATTTATAATTAACAATATTAGTTAATATTTATATTATTAATTGAGATTTAAGTTTCATTGTGTTTTTTAATTAATTATTTTCTTTTGTTATTGAGAGATGCCTTAATGTATGGACATGAATTGTTGATGAGATTTTAATTATTATTGGATAATTTATTTTAATTTTTTTATTGGGGATTTTTAGTTGACCTTTTGGAAATGGATACCAGAGGCTTGGGATGTGTAATTGTGTGATGTTTTATAGCCTGATTTTGTTTACTCAACAATTGTTATTTAAATAGTTTATATGGAGACTTGGAGAATGGTCTTGTAGTATTATGATTTGTGATTAGTGCATGTCCCTTATGATTTCGTGGAACCATTGTGAGGGATTTATTGTGATCTTTGGTTGTTATTTAGTTTTTGAACCTAGGTAGATTAACTAAGTGTATAGGTGGGAAGTGGCTTGTAATAGGCACTGGGGCCCACAAGTGGCTGCTAGGATAACCTATTGCAAGTGGCTTAACAAGTGATAATTAAATAAAATTGATAGTTTAAAATGAATTAATTAGATATTGTGTGCCTCACCTATGCCTGAGTTCATGATTGAGTTTTGACTAGGGTGGGAGTGTGAAGATGCTTTCCAACTACGTGGACTGGATATGGCATAATTGGTACCTCGTCTACACGAGAGGTCACTGATACCACATAGATTCACTAGGGCACCAAGGTCTTGAGAGACTACCAGGATAACTTTAGAGTTGGCTCATGTGATGACACTTCCCTTTATGCATCTTAGGTTTCCTACGTGTGTTGGTTGCCTCTGGTTGAGTACGTGTGACCTTGTTATCCTATTTTACTCTTGAGTTAGAAAGCTTTCAATATCTCTTCCTTAGCTTGTTTTATGTTGATTGTTGATGTTTGATATCTGAGTGAGGTCTATGGCAGAAAATGGGTCCAAGAACTCCACGTAATGGAGTGTGCAAGGAGTATGAGTTTTCTTTATGGGCTTCCCTTAAACATGTGGGAAGAGGTTGTAAATAATTATATTTATTTAATCAATATAGGTCCCTCTACTTCTTTGGTTTGTGGTATTCCAGAGGAAGCATGGACAGGTAAGAAGGTGAGTTATTCTTTTCTCAAAACCTTCGGTTGTGAAGCATTTGCACATATAGATTCTAAAAATAGAACCAAGATGGAAGATAAGTCAAAGAAATGTATATTTGTTGAATGTAGCATTGATGAATTTGTCTATAAACTTTGGGATGTTGAAACTCATAAAATTGTAAGAATTAGGGATGTCATATTCAATGAGAAAGTGTTGTACAAATATCTATTGCAACAGCATAAGAAAGAAAATGATTATGTAGTGTTGGATGATACTCCAAAAGATGATGTTCTAGAGGCTCATCATGCTCCAGAAAAACAATAACAACAACAACAAATACCACAAAATCCAGTGAATGTTAGAAGGTCAACAAGGCTTAGTAGACCTCCTGAAAGGTTCTCTCCCTCTTTGTATTATATTTTATTAACATATGTTGGTGAACCAGAATGATATGATGAAGCTATGCAAGTGGATACAAAGGTTCAGTGGGAGCTTTCCATGGAAGAAGAAATGGACTCCTTGCTGAAAAAATAGACTTGGGAATTATGTAAGTTACCTGTAGGTAAAAAGGCATTACCAAATAAATGGGTTTATAGGTTGAAAGAGGAGGATGGAGGTAAGAAAATATTTAAAGCCAGGTTAGTTGTAAAGGGATTTGCACAAAAAAAGGGCATTGATTTTGATGAGATCTTTTCTCCAGTTGTAAAAATGACTTCTATATGCACTATTTTAAGTATTGTGCCTACTAAAGATTTTTATTTGGAACAACTTGATATTAAAACAAATTTTCTCCATGCTGATTTGGAAGAAAAAATATATATGCAACAACCACAAGGTTTTGAGGTCAAAAGTAAGGAGAATGTAGTGTGCAGATTGCAGAAAAGTTTATATGGCTTGAAGCAACCACCTCGACAATGGTATATTAAATTTGATAGCTTTATGGCTGAGCATGTCTACAGTCGGTGTAATTCATACCATTGTATTTATTTTAAGAGGTTGGATGATGACAACTATATTATTTTATGTTTATATGTTGATGATATGCTTGTAGTGGGGTCTAACATGGATCACATTAAGGATTTGAAACAACAATTAGCACATTCTTTTTCTATGAAGGATTTGGGGGCAGAAAAACAAATCCTTGGTATGAAAATTTGTAGAGATAGGAAGAATAATAAATTGACTCTATTTGAGGTTGATTATGTTGAAAAGGTGTTGCAAAGATTCTATATGAAGAATGCAAAAGTTTTCATCACACCTTTGCCTAGTCATTTAAAATTGACTAAGGAGATATGTCCAAAAACATAAGAGGAGGAAGACAAAATGTCCAAAGTACCATATGCCTCAGTTGTAGGCAGTTTGATTTATTCCATGGTATGCACTAGACCAAATATTGTACATGTTGTAGAAGTTGTCAATAGGTATTTGAATCATCCTGGAGTTGAGCATTGGAATGCAATAAAATGGATTCTCAAATATTTGAGAGGTACATCCAATAAATGTTTATGTTTTGGGGGATTTAATATTGATTTAAAAGGCTATGTTGATGCAGATTTGGCTAGAGATTTAGATACTAGGCAAAGTACCATAGGTTATGTATTTACTATTGGTAGGACAATAGTGAGTTGGATTTCTTAGCTAGAAAATGTGGTTTCTTTATCCACTAGAGAGGTAGAGTATGTTGCTGCTACAAAGATAGCTAAGGAGATGATATGGTTGTAATTCTTCATGGAAGAGTTGGGAAAATCACAGACTGACAATTATTTGTTTACAGATAGCTAGAGTGCCATCCATCTTACAAATAATTATGCCTTGCATTCAAAGACAAAACATATACAGTTGAGGTATCACTTCATTCAATCAGTATTGGATAATAGACAGTTAAAGTTGGACAAGATACATATCTAGATGAAAATCCAATGGATATGTTTACAAAGGCATGACAAGGGAGAAGTTGAACTCCTCTTCAGCTTCAGTTGGTCTTCATGACTGAAAACAATAAACATAACAATAGAGTCCAGGGTATGTCAATCCATGGGAGCTTTAGGGGTAGCGGTGTTGCTACAAGATCAGTCTCCAAGAGGGAAGTTTTTGGTGTGGAGCCTGATCAGTTCCCAAGTGGGAGATTATTAGTTTATAGTGACTGCTTAGGCAAGTACTGTACACCTTCCATTTTTTGTCATTAAAAGTAACTCGTCAAGCATTTTTGAATTGACTTGTCAAACATTTCCCTAGGTTGACTCATCAAGATTTTTCCTAGGTTGACTCGTCAAGTATTTTTATGGTTAGCTTGTTAATCAACATAAGTCTTGTTATAATGGGTTAGGGTTAGGGTTTTCTCAGTATATGAGAACTTTAGAGCTTCTTGCAGCAACATTGAGTTGCAAGTGATTGCAGATTGTAACAAGCTAAAATTATTGGATAATAAGATTGGACTCTCTATTTGGTGGACTTAGTCGAGGAATTGGGTGAACCACATTAAATATTTGTGTCTTCTTGTTCTACTTGTGTGATTTATTCCTTTGTATTATTGAATATATTTGTATGTAACTATTTTTTTTTGCCTGCTAATCCTAACAATAAATTGGCTACATACCCTGATAAAGATCTAAAAATGAGTGTTTGTGTTGCAGATATTCCTCCTCATTATGGAATTTTGTTATCTATATAATGGAGTGCATCTATGGGAGGTAGTTTATAATGTGATCTTTATTTTGCTACTTTTAATATTAATGGTGAAAATGTAAAGGTTGACCGTGAGTCAAGGGTTCCACATATGATTGAGGTTAACGAAGATGATAATATGACATGTTTTCTTAACCCTAACATGGACATGTATTCAAAGTTGAAGATTTGATAGTAGATGAGAAGGAGCCTGCATCTTTATCTGAAAATAAGGAGAATTTATATGATATCCTTGTCCTTATTTTCCTTGAGATATCATCAAATCTTCATGTTTCCACCTTAAGGAGGGGGTCATATATGTGGGACCTCCTTATGTATCCTTTTGTGGATTTCCTAGGAGGTAATTCTTTCCTTGCTTATCTTTTCATATTATATAGAAAATTCATTTTGAGATAATACTTTCCTTGGGGAAATCCTTTTATAGATTATCTTAGAGAAAATTCTTTCCTCATTTATATTTTGGTAGTATATATTACTTTGAAGACAATGCTTTCTTTGGTTATCCTTTTTCACTAATATAGTGAATTCCTTTAAGGACAATGTTTTCCTTGAGGTAATCCTTTTGCAAATTTCTTTGGAGATAATTCTTTCCTTGGATAATCCTTTTTGATGGATTTTCTTATATAAAATGTATTTCATGGTTATTCTTGGATAGCTTGACCAACATACACAACTTTCTAGACCATCAACTCCATCTTTGCACTCCAACGTATCTCTTGGGATAAGTGGAACGGGCATATCTCGCTTTCTAGATTTCTCTCTACTCTTCCTTCTCTTTTGCCTCATAGATAAACATAGTATAGCTTTTTATTTGGTAAAATCTATGTTCTTTCATGGATCACCTAACATAACACACTTTTCTAGCTTGTTTAATTCATGATTTCCTTTCTTTCTCTCCTCCATGATCCCATAAGCATAATTCACTCACTAGTTGGTTAGATCATGGAGTCTTGTCTCATATTTGATGTTTTCTCTTGTTCTTTCTATATGACTACTTGTTCTCTTGAAATAGCATTCTAAATGTGATATTGACAATTGAAAAAAAACATTGAGGTCTCTTCAACCAATTGATTAGAGCCTTTTTTTTAGTAATAACCCCTTTTTGTGTGTGTCTTTTATTTTTTGTCTTTATTTTCCTTTGCATTTATCTTGTGTTTTTTTATTTTGTGTTCCCTTTCACATAGTTGTAAGAGTTGATATCCTTGGTTTGGGGGCTTGTTCCCTTAAACTTAGTGATATCTTATCTCTTTTTAGTCTTTCCCATGATCTTCTTTTTATCTATTCATCTCTCTTTCTTCTACTTTATCATATGTCTGTAGGATCATGCTCCCAAGTTAACGTGAGGGATAAATGTAGCTTCATAATTTCTTAGATATAATTTCTTTCTTACATAGGTCCCATCATGTGTGGTGTTCCTTATATGTTTTTTCTTATCTCGCATTAATTTTGTGTATATTTATGACCTCCCATACTAAATTAGACCCTCAAACCAAATTGAAGCTATTTTTGGCAATCAAGGGTGATTGGGTGGGTTTGGAGTGAGTTAGGTCGTCGCTAACCTAAGAGTCACCCCTCACCTAATAGTTTCCCTTGACCCCAAAAAATGGCCCCAAATTTGAATCAAATATTGATCTTCTAGTTTTAGAGGGATCCCCAAAAATGTCAGCCTCCAAGTTTTTGACCCTAAAATGACTAGGTGAGGTATATAAGTGAGGATCTACCTCCCTTATTTTAGTAAGAAATCAATCTATATAATCTCTTGCATTCAATATCTCAAGTAAGAAATCCAAAATTCAAGGCATTTCATCCCACCATATTCTTCATTATGGAGAACTTCAACAACAATCATACAAGCATGTCTTTGATTATTTATTTTTAGTTTTTTGTGGATTCAAGCTATTGCAGATCAAAGATTGTGATCCCAATTCAAGAGCATTTTCACCATCAAGGTATAAGACATATTTTTTTTCAAATCTAGCCTCTGCTTTATATCAACACACTTTCATTTCTAGTAATTTTCTATTCAATTTCATAATTCCAAAACTAAGGTTTGACGTAGGAAAGCCCCTTCCCAAAATTCATTAGAATCTTTAGGGTAAAAGGTGATTCGACTAACCCCTAACCTCTTGATCACCCATGACCCACCTAGTCACACCTGGTCTTATGTTTAAAGATAAAATTTAGTTCATAGGTCAATCATTGCTCCTACTTCCTAGATTCATTCCTGAAATTGGATTCTCAGTTTGTTGTCTTTCTATGCTTACAAAAAATAATCTAATCTATCCATCTAACCTTATGCCTAACATTATCTATTTTTATTTTCAGAGTCACCTTCCATAACAACAAAGGATCATTATATCCACCTAGCGCTCAAGTCTCTTGGAGCCTAGTGGATCATCTTATTTCCAATGTATGAGAAGATATGGGTTTGAGATTCCTAATAGGTCCATACACCCCAGTGAAAACCCCTTGAAAATTATTGTTTTTCATTACATATGGCCCTTTTAAAAGTTTTTCCTCATATTTTCTTCAAGTTTACCCAAATCTAGCACTCTTTTAAGGTGGATATCCTCTTTTCTTTGTTGAAAGATATGAATAACATGTCTTATTTTCACATCTCTATTAATGTACATATTTTCCTTTTCATTAAAGCTTGTGTTTGTAATAATATGATGTGATGCAAGAGCATCCTGGGTTGCCTTGCTATCCTGCTCATTTTGTTCATTCTGCTAGTAAGTGTCAAGTTGAAGTCTTTGTCGAGCATTCCTATGTGCTGAGTTGTCTAGTGTTGGCCGAGTGTTCCTGTGTGTATCGAGTTGTCAAATGTTGGCTGAGAGTTTCTTTGTGTACTGAGTTGTCCAGTGTTGGTCGAGCGTTCTCTCTTGTACCAAGTGATCCTGTTATTTGTTGATGCTCAGTTCTTCTTTGACTAAGTTTGTCTGTGATTGGTTTCCAGTTAGAACTGACTTATGTAGTTAATTTAGGTCACAAATTCAATAATTGGGATCTTGTCTTGGGATGTGTGCAAACCATTTTGTGGTCAACTTTCATTATGTAATAGTCTAGAATCTTTTGTAAGTCATTTTGGCAAGTATAAATAAGGATGTCTAGGTATAGAAAAATTAGTTAGTGATATTGGTAAGTAGAGAAGATTGGAAGAAGGATAGAGAGTCTAAGTTTGGGATATATATATGAATCTTGTTGGTCATAACCTGGAAGGCCTAACAACTGAGCATGTATGTAGAAATTTGGGTAAATAAATATAAAGTGCTTGTGTTTCTTCTCTCCTTGGTGTTGTTCTCTAGATTGTTGCTTCCGCTGAGTTTACTTTGCAAGGTGGTTGGATAGTTAGGTGTGTCATCGGCCTTGGATTTTTAGGATCCTCCTTGCATCATGATGCTTCATATTCAAGTCCAACTCAATAAAGTTTCTATAGAGGTGGCCCTCCTTCAAGAGATAAATCAATAATTGGGCTCTAATGCTCCTTGTATAATTGTCAAAGTCCCTCTAGATAGTTTCACCTCTTGCAGCCATTCACCACCTTGTGGCTCTTATATGGTAAAAGATCCTCTTCTTGATGCTCTTAAACCCCACAATCATAGGCTCCCTACCACCAATCTGGTGGTGGGAGTGGTTTTTTAGGAAGCTCTTTACCTCCCTTCCACATGAGGGTTTTCTACCTTGGGTGAAGTGCAGAGTATGCGAGCCCATCCACTTGTAGTGAAAATGGTTGGCCAACTTCTAGTGGTAATGGTGGGTGGCTCAGTTCTTCCAAATAGCTCCCTAGACTTGCATTGTCAATCTCTCTTGTGAAAGAGGAAAAGAACAAAGAGGAGTTTATTATTGTTGATGAGGGGTGATCTCTTTCAAACATCACCCCTAACCCTACTCATGTATGGGATAAAAAGGATGTCAAATATCCTTTTTCACTTCCTTTTGGTGCTTTTTATCACTTCAACAACTTTTATTTGTGTAGTTTTCTCTCCCATTTCTACCCTTGTTTCTTGTTTCGAGCTCTTCCTATTTGATTTTTTTTAATCTTAGATCACTACCAGTATGACTCCTAAGGGGTGGTCATATATGTTCCCCTACTTTTTTTAAGTGTACATTATTTTACATTAATGGTAACATCCACACTATTCATAAAAAAACTTGTTAGATTATATTGTAAATATTAAATCTTTAAACATGTAAGCATGGGGAACTGATTCAAAATAAAAATGCATATAATCTCATCTAAAAGTAGTAAAAAAACTATGTGAACTTCTAACATTATATTATAAGAATGATTCTATCCAAGAGGAAGAAGTGCAAACAAAATGAAATCTACAATGTATGAATAGAACGATACAAGAGTTGGTCAAGACTAATGTGGATAGTGATAGGTTAATGGAAGAATGATTTTAAATTTATGCTAATTTAAATGTAATAAATAATTTAAAATAGATCCCAAGAAAAAATATTCGGAACAAAATTAAAATGAAATAAGTTTTTAAAACTTATATATACACTACATAAAATGAAAGTGACATCAATACACCTATACCACAAAAGAGATACTATTAAAATATATCATCTCTATATTATTAACAAAAAATACTCTTATTTTTAAATAAAAATGCTATAATAATCTAAATAATGCTAAATTCAAATCTCTTCAATAAAAATAAACCAAAACTATATTTACATATTACATGTTCATTTCTTTAATACTATTATACAGTAACATGAAACTTCCATAAAAATAGATACATAAAGTAATATGTTATTAATATGTATATTTTTTGGGGAAGTGAAGCCCCAATCTATTAATAGTTCAAACTAGACTAAGGCAAGGCACTCAAGAGAGAGGGTGTTGTTAAGGTAGAGGCACCAAACATGATTGAAGTAGTTGTTAAGGTAGAGGCATCAAGAATGATTTTAAATTTATGTTAATTTAAATGTAATAAATAATTTAAAATAGATTCCAAGAAAAAATATTTAGAACAAAATTAAAATGAAATAAATTTTTACAACTTATATATACACTGCATAGAATGAAAGTAACATTAACACACTTGTACCACAAAAGAGATACTCTTAAAATATATCATCTCTATATTATTAACAAAAAATACTCTTATTTTTAAATAAGAATACTATATTACAGATCCATTAGATTTCCACAATTCATATTACTATAAGTGTTAGTTTCTGGATTCGATTGTTGAATCCAGAAACTGACACTTACAATACTATAGTAATCTAAATACCAAAAAGCTAATAGTCCCTCTTAAATCATAGCCATGTTGTAATGATATAACCATAATACTTACCTAAATAATGCTAAATTCAAATCTCATCAATAAAAATAAAACCAAACTATATTTACAAATTACAAGTTCATTTCTTTAATAATATCATAGAGGACCATGGAACTTCCATAAAAATAGATACATAAAGTAATATGTTATTAATATGGATATTTTTTGAGAAGTGAAACCCCAACCTCTAAATAGGCCAAACCAGACTAAGGCAAGGCACTCAAGAGAGAGGGTGTTGTTAAGGTAGAGGCACCAAAGATGATTGTAGTGTAGGTCTATGTAACCTTAGGGAGAGGCAAACCCAATTATCTATTTATCACTATGTGCTAGAGATATTGATTGGCCCTCTATAAGCAGTCCTACAGCCCCAATTCCTTCCTCAACTGTTTAAGATGAATGGCAATCATGAAAATTCAAAAGTCTGAGTATTTATAAGTAAAGTGTCTCAGAAAGTGATTGATTGGTTTCATATGAACCAGTAAGGGTATCATTATCAACCCTATCAACACAATCATCCTTGCCGCCGTGCTCATTCTGTCTCTGTGCAGTTTTAAATTCTAAAGTTAAAATGATCCTGGGGCTGCCCAAGTTTCCATCTTGATACAAAACATTGTTAGCCAGAAGTGTCTTAAGATCCAAAACTACTTGGAAGAACATATCAAGTTAACAAACCCTAAAAAATCCTACAAATTAGTTTTTGGATATTAACAAACAAGGAAAACTATCAGTTTAATTACAGGCCTCAAAAAATAAAAGAAACATACTGCACTGAACATAATAACAGAAGCACGCCCATTATTTCTAAACCATTTCAGTCATTCTAGCTGAAAAATAGTTCTCAATATCAATCATTTTGTTTGTATGAATATTGAAAGATTATTAGGTTATAAGAGTTTATTTGTTTAGATGATTCATATTAAATTATACTAATATATAGATTAATTTTAAAAGTAAGGATGAATTTAGATGAATCACGTATATAAATTAATATTTAAACTAACAAAAACTAACTTGCTCAAGCTGATTCCCATGAGGATCATAGCTCCTTGGGGAGGCATAGTATTCTGAACGAAACAAACTTTTGGAATATGTTAACAAAATATACCTTGCAAAATGTTTGGTTTTAAAGAAAGAGATTCATTCATAACAATCCAACGCAGGAAAATGAGCAAAGAGAACCAAAAACTTCAGAACCAAAGGGTGAGAATAAAACCTCAAAACCAAAGATGAGAAGAAAAACTTGGAACAAAGATGAGAATCCAATGGACAGGTGCGCTATCTTTTGTTTTGTAAAGAGCAGAGATTTACAAGCGTACTTGATAATGTGGGCCTCGTTGATTGACTTATCTATGATAATAATTGAAGTGCTTTTACATAAGAGATAAGATCGACTAACATCGTGGTTGCATCTCAACCAGGCAATGTCTTGATAAAGTTTCAACCACGTATCAGGAAAACACATCCTTCTAGAATATTGGTGCTAATAAATGAATATATAAATCAATTATTATAAGTTAACAATTTGTGTGATTTCTCTAATAATTTTATGTTTTAAAATAGAAGTGGAAATATATTAGGGTTTGCAAACTTTTATAGATTATAGTTATGGAACATTTGGAAGTTACATTGAGAAGAGTAGAGGATCTTGACATTATGGCAAAATGTGTCTATACTAATTGGCCACCTATTATGTAGTGTTGAACTTTGGTTTGTGTGTTTCTTAGAATGATGAGGTGAATAGTGTAATGGATTTTTATCTTGAATGTTGTCAATATCTGGTATGGTGAAATGGCTATCCACCAGCTAAAATGCATCAAACATCTATTATAATGCATTTATTATGTATGAAAGAGATTGATCTTTCTTTCTTAGTGCATTTTAGACACTAGATAGACATTGCCTTCACATTGGGTGCAGATCTAACTTACAAACTATGGTTCTTAGTGCTTGTTGTTTTGTGAAACTTCTTGTGGTTTGTTTTTCTAACATTTCTATAAATTATACACATTGGGTAGGCATATTGTGATGTTTTGAGATTAAGTATTGTTATGATATGGAAATATTATCAAATTAAATAGTTGGAGCAGATATATTAATGTAATGTTAAAGTTGTGACTAATACAAAATTGTGTTCTCTTTGGTAGTATATTTTTCTACATACATCTATTATTATGTATGTAATTTTATATGGTTCTCAATTTTATTATTGTTAATTGTAATTACATGATTTCTCAAGTTCTATTTAAGATTTAAATGTTTAATCATATGTTCATTTATTCAAGTTTGCGGACTTAGCTCATACACATTCATTGTATGTGTTTACTATTTTTTTCACATTTGGTTTAAATGTCAATGGTTTTGATTAAATGAGGATGCATTTCTAAAAGTGTTAGTGTTGTGGCATTTTATTTTAGTAGCAATGTTTAATTTAGTGTACTTTATATATACATGTGTGGTTGGATTCATGACATCTACTTTGCATTTAGATATTAAAAAATACATTGGCTTTCAGTATCAAAAGTGGAAGTGGAAAATGAAGAATCTCTTAGAAGAAAGACATTGATGGACAACTACGAAGGAAAGAAAGTATAAGTATTTTTTATGAAGACCTTATAAATTGGGATAAGAAAGCATGGATAATCATTTAATTGCATCATACAATATTTTTTCTCTTAAATGTTTAAAGGATGCTACCAAACATAGCTTGTGGAAGGAATAGATGACAAGTATTTGAGTGCATGAAATTTTGTGCTCATTTTATTGGCATGCTCGATAGGACTCTCATAGAAATTTTAATCTATAAAATTTGGGGGTTTTGGGTGTTTTACATCATCAAATTGTTGTTAGGTATATTTGTCATTGCTGGCAAGAAATCTAAGGGATGCAAAATAGAGTTATCTACCTAAGAATTTTTAGAAATGCTTGTTTTACAAAGAATGATTCTCCCAAGCTTTAGTTTGTACTCCAAGATCAATTTCTTGCATCAAATAATATCATTGTTCTATTTCTCCTTTAAGCGTGTCCACTTAGGGAATAGAAATATGAACCCTTTTCTATCTTGTTCACCAATTGTTATATAGGACACCTTTCTTGCTTTCTGCATTTTACTTTGAGGTGTTTTAAATGATTCTTGTAACATTGAAAATTCTTCTTCTCCTAGCTATTTAAATGTTTCATTTTACTTCATTGAATTGTATGGGTGAGCCAAGTTAAGAGTTGTCTAGATGTAGTACCAAGTGTCCTATCTTCTCCACCAGTTTCTTCTCTATCATTATTGTGCTCTTGATTGATTTCCTCTTCTTTGTCATCCTTAGGAACCTCATCTTTGTGGTGATCTTCAAGAACTCCATCATAATTATGTCCTCCATGCATCTTCTCTTCATTAAGCATTGTATGCATTCCTTCATCTCGATCCACTTTCTCACATTCATTTTATTGTTCCTCCCTTGTGATGATTTCTTCAAGGAATGACTTTCTCTAACCATTGCTCCTAGTCTCCTATATCTAATTTCTTTTCTAGTTCTAAATATTTAACTTCTTTTCCTCTCTCCTCTTCCTCTATATCATCTTTCAAGTCAACAATATTGCCTAGATTTCCTATTCTATATAGGTATTTTCTCCCTCACCTTGTGTAGTTGAAGGGATGCATATATATTTGGCCTATGATGAGAGTTTCTTTCACGGAAGAGATATATGTTCATATTGTGAGGAAGGAGGAACATCATTTTCTTGTTTTGAAGGTACATCTCTCATCATTTTTTCTTCCTATGTAATTGATGCACTTCTACTTCTAGTTCCTTGAAAGATTCAATAAATACTTACCTTCTAGGTCCTTTCTCTAACCTTTTAGAATTTTTTGGTTACTTAAGTGATATCTTACCCTTATCCTTTGTTTTGGGTGTATAAACCTACTTTTGAATGTAATATATTTTTTCTCTCCTGTGGAAATATCTTTTAAAGACTCTCCTTCTATAAAAACTCTCATTACCTTTATTGGTATCTTCATAGTAGTAGGTATTGCATGACCTGTTTATCTTGAAATCCCTAATGGTAATGTTGAAGAAGATGGATTCATATTCTTTCATGTTTTTATTTTTTGGTTGGGGATCCTTTGTTCATACTTGTAGCATAACAACAATCTAGTAAGGGTTCTTAATACACTCATTGGTACATTGGGTCCTACAACTATTTCCTTTCATCCATATTTACTACTCCTCTTGATATAAGATTATATATTGAATATGATGATATTATATATTCCTTCAAAGATATAAGAGGGGTGTAACCTATTTTCATCATCTTAAAACCTTCATGATTTATAGTATTTTTGGCTTTATAAGACAATTAAAAATCTAATCTATACAAAATACCTTAATTTTTTAAATAATGATTCATAAAATTTTTAATGTGGCTATTGATGTTGGCATCACATACCCTCTAGATCCATTTGAAACAATTTTGAGCCAAAGAACTAGTGAGGCCACAAATGAGGGCGCTCATCCCCACACTTCACTTGTTGAGACCCATGAGCTCAATGGCCTAGTGAAGGAAAAAGGT
This sequence comes from Chamaecyparis obtusa, assembly GCA_027943335.1. Classification (NCBI taxonomy): domain Eukaryota; kingdom Viridiplantae; phylum Streptophyta; class Pinopsida; order Cupressales; family Cupressaceae; genus Chamaecyparis; species Chamaecyparis obtusa. The sequence goes on along the minus strand of BSBK01001373.1, from coordinate 2,246,222 downwards.
GTGTGAACACAATCCCCCAATAGTGGTTTGAACCTTGGTGGTTTCTTCACCAACAAAGTGTTTAAACTTTAAAATTACACATCTAAAGACTATATTACTATCCCTTACTCTTACTTAATAATAATTGACACAATTTATCCAATCATGTTCTACTTTTGTCTCATGATTGTAATATGCCCCAATGGTTCGGATAATATTGCCAATCAAGTTAAATATGTCTCTAGACACCCCAAAAGTCTTTATAGAGAAAGATGAAATTTATAGCTCTGCTACATTTTCATTCTTCATATATAGGTAAGCGCAAGAACCTAGCCTCATTAGAAAGTTGAAACAACAATTTATGGTTCCAATTGGGTTTTGCTTCAGAAAAACCCAATTGCAATATTCTAATTAGTTTAATGTGTATGGGGTTTTAATTCAAAAGTCGCATACATGTTAAGGCTCAAACATTTTGAGCCATAACGCATTTGGGTTTTTCAAATAATCTGAACGTGTTACCTTTGATTTTTTTGTTATATAGGTGAGTGGTCACTATTTTTCCCACCATCTTGGTGCACATACCCAATGACGAGGTTAATGCATAGAGTAAAGATCACAAAGCCTCTAAAGACTATATATGATATAAACTGATCTAAGAAGGATATCACTAAATTGTATAAACATTGATGAAAGCTCTCTAAAGAGGAAAGTGTTTGCATGATTGCAAGCTCTAATACCATGTTGATATATCCAACTAAGATCAATAATCTACAACACCAAATAAGAGAGAAATAAAACAAGATGTCATTCCATCTGGACAGTTTTGGGTGTCCCTGGGTCTGATGCTGCTCTTGCTATCTCTGGTTTTGATGCTGTCCTGAATGTTGGGGTTGTGCAGTCTCTTGTCCAGGCTTCTCTTGGGAATGTTCGGGGGAATGGTAGTGGTGTTATTCCTGCCCCTACTATAGATTCTTTGGCTTGGCAAAAGGCTACTGGTTTGGTGGAGGATGGATGGACAACAGTTAAGGGAAAGAAATGTAAATAATCCATGCCTTCTTTTGATATGAATCTACGTTCTCATAAGGTTGGGCAAAAATGGAAATCTTGATTGCTCTTTGTTTGGTTCTGATGTTTCACTTGGTAGGAACTATGGTTTGTTCATTTGGTTTGTTTGGTGGGGCACCACAGTTGTATTGATCTTTTATTGCCATATCTTTTTTATGCTCTTGTACAAGGTTTCGGGTCCTTTCAAAACCTGCTTTTACATAATCAAAACATTTTAATACATAATATTATTTATAATGTACAAACTACATTGATAAATAGGCAAGATGTAATGAGGTATGATAAAATACCTTACAACAAACATTATGCACAGTGCACAAAATTAATTTCTAAGTGACTAAAATTTCATTATCAAACATGGCCCCATTATGAGGAACTTATAGAATTCCACCTATAACTAAGTAAACTTAAGTCATGTAAATAGGTTCCCACAATAACTAGTTAGCAACAAACCCACAGTCACACCAACAGTAGGAAGTTTACAAATTATAATATCAATACTACATTATGTTTAGCTTTGCAGCTTCTATAATTTTTGAATACATTCTAGAATGTCCCATGATTTTGATAATATAGAAGGATGACTTTGAAAGTAGCATATTCCACTCTTTCTCACTCCTTTCTCGTCCTCCATTTCCTTGGGCCATCATAACCAAATCGCCAAGTATTTCAGGACATTTAGTTGGCATCTGTGAATTAGGTACCACGGCTTCTAACAGTATAAGTTTTCCTTTCTCACCCAAAGACTTATAACAATTATCAAGTATCTTCACACAACTCTCATCATCCCAATTATGTAACACATTCTGCATCATCAAATCACCGTATATCAATTTGAAACATATTATGTATTCAACCATTATGTGATACCCAAAGAAGAAGCATTAGAACCAATCAATCAATTAATTACCTTCAAAATTATTCCATCTCCATGTGGTATGCTCTCAAACATGTTGCCACCCACATGCTCAATAGCTACATATGAAAAATTAAAATTAATTAAGATTTAAAAAATAAAATTATAGACTAGTGCATATTGAATAGGTTTTGGTCCATGTTACTAATGACTAATTTAAAATTTCAAGAAGAAGTTCTAACAAACTACATTAACAAACAAGGTTGTGTTTAAATTTGAAAGAATAAATAACCTTCAATCTTATGTTTGAAGTTGACTAAATTCAATTGAGTATGTGTATGGAACCTTTTATCCATACAAAATGAAAAACCATGTTACCTAATTTTTTAAACTTTGGCTTGTCCATAATTATTTTGTTAAATAAATACATTATAATCTTCACCACATCAGGACATTCTAAATTATTTTAGCAAAACCAAAAATCCAAAATTGTAGATTACTGCAAATAGAAGTTAATTATTCATTCTCCAAAATTTATGTGAGTCTACTATATAGAAAATAAAACATGAAAAAAAATTTATGTCAATTTAAAAAAATTAATGGAAAAGTATATTTCTGTGTCAATTTTTTAATTTAAAGACTAATTTTCAAGAAGCTTCTCTATTAAAATTTTATTACTATTTAAATAAACTTTTAAATAATTTCGGTCACTTTTAGTTGACACACACACACACACACACACATATGTATGTAGGTGTACGTGTATGCGTATGCATGTGCATGTGCATGCATGCATGTATGCATGGATGTATGTATGCATGTATGTATGTATGCATGCATACATACATACATGCATGCATGTATGTATGTATGGATGCATGTATGTATGTATGCATGTATGTATGTATGCATGTATGGATGCATGTATGCATGTATGTATGCATGTATGCATGCATGGATGTATGTATGTATATACATATACGCATATATACATACATACATACATATATATCTACACACATGCATATACATATTACAATTCAAGTGTATATTTATTCTTAATTTTTAACTTTTAATCTAAACCATTAAAGTGAAGGTAACATTTAAACAAACAAATAATTAAAAAAGACTTCAAATAAGTTGTGGTTATTTAAAAATCATTTTTATAAAAAAAATGATATAATATGGGTCTATCATGAACAATCAAGATTCTTACTATGAGATAATTTCATTTTATTTCTAAGAAAAAATTATCAAATACAAGTGATGTAAACACTATAAAAAATTAAATTTAGCTCTTTGAGATTGAAATATCAAACCTAACCAAATAACAACATTTAAAATAAGGGAAAATTTAAAAAAATTATTAGACTTGTAATTCATGTGAAAATTCAAAATGTTGTGTCAACTATGAAAACATTATAAAAACTTAAAATTACTTGAATTATTGAAATAAGAATGTCAAATATCAAATGGTTGCATTTCAAAAAATATTATAAGAACTTAAAATTAGCTAAATTATTGAAATAGGAATTATTGCATTCATGAAAACTTATTAGATACAACTTACATAAACAATTCACATTCTTAGTATGCATTAAATCCGGTTTTAGCTATGTAAGAAAAACTCACACCATCAAAACCATAAATAATGCATACTAAAATCATAGTATGCATTCTTTAGTTTTGACCATGTAAGAAAAAATTTACGTCACAATCATAAATAATGCATATTTTGTTAGCAACCCATATTGTCTCATTAAAAAAAACTCACACAATCAAAACCAAAAATAATGCAATTCACATATTCAAAATTATAAATAATGCATACTAATATCATGCACTATGGAAATTATATTTGCAAGCCATATTATCTTAATTGGAAAAGGACGACAATATCAAAACCATAAATAATGCATATATTAATATCATAGAGTATCAAAAAAGATTTATGTCTATAACCCACATTGTCTTATAAGAAAAAATAAATCGCATAGTTAAATCAAGAAATAATGCATACTAATATGACTGAACTATGACAATAATGCTAATATCAACCCTAAAATGAGTGAAACCATTGATCTTAGAAATGTCAAAAATACCAAATGATCATATTAAGAAACTATGATATCTTACAACCAATTAACAAGTTTATGAAATGTAATGTATGTATGTACACAAGCCAAAATCACAATATATCTTGATAAAATAAATACTTTTTAAAGGAGAATAAAGAGCTTGTATTGCCTATCCTACACCTAAATTTGCATGGTGTGAAGACTCAACTTGTGCACTATGTGAGAAAAAACTCATACAATCAAAATTAGAAATAATGCATACTAATATCATGGTGTTTGAAAATTATATGTTTGCAACTATAATTGTCTAATTAGGAAAAGCTCACATGGAAAAATAAAAATATTAATGCATATTCCCATGGTCAAAATTAGAAATCATGCATACTAATATCATGGACTATGGAAATAAAAGAACGGAAAGTATCTATCCATACATCAAAAAGAATTTTTCACTGTAACAAGCATGACCATACCTTGGATGGATGGATCCTCTACAATCCATTTTATCAAATGATTGATCCATTTTATCAAATGATTGCTTTTGGGTCTACCTCGTACTCCACATTACAAGGACCTAACTATGCTTCAAACAAGGCATACATCTGAATGCAACTTTGGTTGTATCAAGTGCAAAGACCACACCTCTATGAAATGGATGGACAGATAGATGGATCCTTCTATAGTCCATGATACCGTTGAATGATCAGTTTTTGATCTACGATGAATTATCATAATATATGACTTCCTCATATTATATAGCAAGGAACCTAATTGTTTCAAACAAGACATATATAACTTCAAATTGTAACCTCTTCTTCAAGACTTCAAGTTCTACATCACTAGATCAACTCATCTATGAAATTATATATGAAAGAGTATAAGTTCTTCACTACTAGACCAACTCAAAGATGAGATTATAGAAATAAGAGACCAACTAATTTGAAATAGCTTGTGATCTATTTTTGGGTCTGACTTACACATTAGAATGCATCTTTGACCATATCAAATGCAAAAATCACACCCCAATAGAATAGATATATAGATAGATATTTTATAATCCATGATATTAAAAGATTTTTTTAATCTATCATAACTTCTAATAACATGAAACTAGCTCCATGCATGATTGGTCTAAATGTACTACAAACAATAGCATTACATATTCTGAAGTTCATATTCTCCCACACTAAAAGACTACGTAATCTAAATTTATGACTTCCCTTTCAAAACTACAAATTCTCCAGCAAGATGACATGCAGAGACCAACTAACCTGGAATAGCTGGTGCAGTCTGAACGACGTGGGGAAGATCGAAGTTAATTCCCCGAACATGCGGAAACGCCTTCACAATCACCCCCAAAGCCGCTCCATTCCCGCCTCCCACGTCCACAACCATCCCCAATTCCTCAAATCCCCTGTAAAAACTCACAATCTCTTTCATGGCCGTCACGGTCAAGGACGCCATGCAGTCATTGAAAACAGAATTGATCTCCGGATGATTCTTCGCATAATCCCAAAAATCCATCCTGTGAGCCTTCTCGAACGCATGGCCGCCATGGAGCACGCATTCATGGAGGTGCTGCCACGGGGCCATCATCGCTTCATGGGTCTGCATCAAAACCGATGGAACCAAACTCGCAGGATTGTTCTCCCTCACGTACAGAAGCCTTGCGCACTCGCTCAGCGAGAATCGAACCTCCGACGTGTCGGATTGTTCGTCCGCCTGGGATTGAATGAAAACGCCCCTGGCCGAAAGATATCTGAGAATGCGGAAGAGGTAGTCGAGATTGGGCGTTTGGGTTGGAAGGCGGGCAGCGATTTGGTGGAGGGAAAGAGAGGCGCCTAGGCCTTCGCTGAAGATTATGTCTGGGATTTGCAGGAGGAGCGCTGATTTCAGAACAAGCGCGGGTACGAAGGAGCACATCGTCTCAAAGGCTTCTTGTGTATGTGCAGCCGCATTCTCCAGGCCTTCAGACTCCATGTCTGCTGCAGAAAATCTTGAGCTTTGAGCGCACAGGAATGCACAGTATTTGTAAAGCTTTGAGGATGGGATTTGGGGTCGGATTTGGGCAATGGAATGCCCAGTATTTATGATGATTGAGGATGGGATTTGGGGTCAAATTTGGCAATGGCGGACCAAATTTGGTCCACAGAACTATGATTAAAAAGCTCGGTACTTTGTTTTTAGTGTTAGAAAGGTAAATTAATTATCTATGTGCAGTTGTCAGCACAGACCAATTATAGGTCCACCTCTAAAGCTTAGTCTTATCTCTAGCTACCTGTTGTTAATGCTGCACGTAACTTGATGACCAGCATTCATGATGTATTGATTATTTGTTTTCAGTGTTAGAAAGGTAAATTAATTATCTATGTGCAGTTGTCAGCACAGACCAATTATAGGTCCACCTCTAAAGCTTAGTCTTATCTCTAGCTACTTGTTGTTAATGCTGCACGTAACTTGATGACCAGCATTCATGATGTATTGATTATTTGTTTTTAGTGTTAGAAAGGTAAATTAATTATCTATGTGTAGTTGTCAGCACAGACCAATTATAGGTCCACCTCCAAAGCTTAGTCTTATCTCCAGCGCCCTGTTGTTAATGCTGCACCTAATCTGATGACCAGCATTCATGATGTATTGATTATAAATTGAAAGTAAGAGTAATACAATCTCAAAACTCATGTATGATTTCCACAATCTATTTATATGCTTTATCAGTTTCTGGATTTGATTGTGTAAATTTTTTTTTATACCATCAACGCTTCGGATCATACTACATGATCCATCATCAGGATGTTAGAGAGCAAGAAGAATGAAAGATAGGTGATTGCAGATCTAGAAGACCATAAAAGAAAGAGGAAGGAGAAAGAAAGGAGAGAGAAAAGAGATAAAAAAAATATAAAAAATATAAAATAAGAAAAATCTCTAAAAAAGCTAAACATAAAAGACTAATCAAAATAAGAAAAAAGAAAAACAAAAGATTAAACAAACCATGAGAAGAACAAATAAAGGGATATATTAGAAAGGTAAATTAATTATCCATGTGTAGTTGTCTATAGGTCCACCTCCAAAGTTTAGTCTTATCTCCAACCAACTGTTGTTAATGCTGCACCTAACCTGATGACCAGCATTCATAATGTATTGATTATAAATTGAAAGTAAGAGTAATACAATCTCAGAACTCATGTATGAGTTTCTCCTCCGATCCATATTTTCACATTTAGGGCCAAAGTGGAAAATATGATGACTCGTATGAATTAAATTTGTGGTACACTCTTGCATGAACAAGTGAAGCGGGTGGGATATCTGGCAAGACTCGACAATGGTGGACCAAAATTGGCCCACTAGACCATCATTGAAAAGTTCATGACTTTTAACTTCACCAGTTCACATCGATGAAGATAGAGATGACTTTAAAGAAAAGGATAGGAGGGATGGGACCCTTTTATAGATACTCCTTGGAAATTTAGGATCCCCTGGATGTACCCCAGTCTCTGTTATTATCACTTTCTATGATTTTTATTTACATTAATTGTGTATGGACTTTAGGGGTCTTTGTTTATATTTATGATGCAGACCAAGGTGAGAGAATCCAATTAAGGACAGTCCAACCTTGCAGTTTCAAAATTACACAGTGAAAAAAACACAACACAACAAGACAAGATATGTCTTAAAACATATTTTCCATTAACATGCCCGGCTGTAAGGCCTTCCAGGTTAGGACCAATTACAATTAGAAGTAATTCTGCAAGATCAACAAGGATCCAATCCAACTCTAGCTAACTCAGTTATGAAAACTATTAGCAACTGATGGAAACCCTAAGGCAGATTTGAACTTGAGCTCGCAAGCCTCCAAGAAATCTCCTTGTCTTCAAGTATGCTACCACTAGCTCTGCTAATACAAACTATTAGATGACAATTTGATCTACAAGAACATGCAAGATCTTTTCCACAACTTCACTTATCAGATCCACCAATTTGCTTTTCCCAAAAAAACTCTCCTACACAACTACCCAACTATCCTTATAAATGCTAATCATCAACTACAAGTCAGCTGGATGAAATAATAATTCCTAAGCCAAGTCGGCATTTAAAACCTACAAACATTAAATGTAATAGTCGGCTCATAAATTGCCTTACAAACATTTAAATTCAACATGGCGGCCTGTAACCACAGCTAACAACAATAAATGCACCAAGTCGGCCCAACAAATCAAACAGAACTTCAGTCGGTAAGCTAGACTACTGAGCACTAGAGAAACAACTGAGCAATAGTGAAACAACTGACCAAGCCAAACAACACCGAGCAATGCAGACATTACCAAGCACTAGTTCCATCGAGCACTAGAAGTCGCACCGGGTTCCTTAAGCGACCGAGCTTCCTTCAATAACTAAGACCACTGGTTAAGGCTACAATCGAGTAACACCGGCCAAGTAACACACCACTATGCAGATTCACCGAGGACTCAAGATTGTCCCTGCCTCAACCAAGAATGCCCCTACATCAGACACCCTAGGTTCGAAAAGATGTTCATATGCGAGAAGAACATCTTTCGAGATTCAACATATAAACCCCAAACCGATTCTTCACATACAAGTCCTCCACCTTTCCAGCTTGCATACTCTTCCACTTCAGCTTCCTCTATCTTTTCAATTCTTTTCATGACAACACACAGGTCTGTTCTTCACACTGATCATTCATACCTTCTAGAACCACCAACTCAACTCGGCTACCAATACTCAGGCTTCTCCTGCCGAGCATTATATCCAGCAAAGGCATCAAGGAAAACTTCTTGTCATCCTTTTCAATAGTAAAAAAATTCCTGGCACAATCATACATAGCTCTACAATCATATTGCAAAAGGTCTACCAAGCAATATATCACAACTATTCATCTTCACAATATCACATAACATAAGATCCTTATGCTAGCCAATCTGAACATCAATAAAGCATTGTTCTCTTACTTCCAAAGCATGATCATCTTGCAACCAGCCAATCCTATAAGGATAAGGATGCTTCATTATCTTCAAACCAAGTTTTTGAACCATGTCCTTAGCAACAAGGTTATCAGTACTACCACTGTCAATAATAACATCACAAAGTTTACTTCCAGACTTGCACCGAGTCTTGAACAAGTTACTCTTTTGATAAGGATCCACCTTTGTACCAAGTAATGTTCATCGAACAAGCAAGTTCTCAGATTCAGGTTCGTTCTCCACATTCTCATTTACCACAACAACTCGTCATGCACCAAGCTTCTTTTGTGTACACTCAAAAGAACAATGTCCTTCCTCCCCACAGTTATAGCAAGTACCCTTAAAGATAACTCTACCTGTCTTCTTATTTGGTTCTATAGGTTTCTATTCATCTTTTGAATCAGTTGGTTTACTCTTCACCGAGTGATTAGTCTTCTCCTTCCCTCGAGAATTACTATGTTGTTTCCTCTTCAACTTATCTTCTGCCTTCAGAGCATATTGATAAACATCTTCAACAGAATTAATCTTCAGCATACCAAGCTCATCCTAAATATTGAATCTCAAACCATTCACATACCGAGCTACCTTTTCCTTACCAAGCTCTCAGTTTCTAGACTAAATAGTAAGTTTGTAGAACTCCTCGATATAATCTTCAACAAACAAATCCTTCTGTTTCAGATTCTACAACTTAAAAAATAAGTCAAGCTCATAGTCAACCAGTATGAACTTAGCTGTCAATTTAGTCACCATCAACCTCCATCGATTGATCTTCATTTCACCTTCATCTTCTCTATCTCTTTGTAATTCTTTCCACCAAAGAGCAGCATGTCCTTTCAACTTAGTCTGTGTCAATCTTACCCGAAGAGGATCTCCAATTTTTTCAAGCTCAAAGAAATCTTCAATTTCACCAATCCAATCAATCAAGTTCTCGGGTTTCAAGGTACCAGAGAAAGTAGAAACTTTCATTCAGTAACTATTACTTAACTGAACTCCAGATCTATGTAACCAAGTAGTTATGTCTTCACCAAATCTATCTCTCTGGTCATCACCACTAGATCCAACAGCTTCAAAGTCTTTAGCAGCTTCCTCATAACCATCCTCAGTACCAACATTCTGAGGTACACTAGCAACAACTCTCATGATCTCAATGATCATGTCATTCTTCATCAATTCCATCTCAGATCTAAAATCTAATTTCACCTTCTTTGTAATCTTAGATTCCACATTATCACAGAGATCTGCAATTACTCTAGGGTCCAATCTTCTCAGAGCCGTCCTTAAAGATAAGAGAAACCCTCTGCAACAAACCCTACACCAACCACCTTGTGAAAATCTCCAAGTTGTATGCAAGTTAGATTGCAACCTGCCACCTTGCACAAACAACCAGACCAAGATTCCATAAGTTCAGCGCCACAGATCACCAATGAGATCAACCTTTGCTCTCCAACAAGACCAACTCTTTGATACCACCTGATACAAACCAAGGTGATAGAATCCAACTAAGGATAGTCCAACCTTGCAGCTTCAAAATTACACAACACAACAAGACATGTCTCAAAATATACTTTCCATTAACATGCTTGGCTATAAGGCCTTCCAGGTTAGGGACAACTACAATTAGAATTAATTCTGCAAGATCAACAAGGATCCAATCCAACTCTAGCTAGCTCAATTCTAAAAACTATCAGCAACTGATGGAAACCCTAAGGCAGATTTGAACTTGAGCTCACAAACCTCCAAACAATCTCCTTGTCTCCAAGTATGCTACCACTAGCTCTACTAATACAAACTATTAGATGACAATCTGATCTGTAAGACCACATAGAATCTTTTCCACAACTTCACTTATCATATCCACCAATATGCTTTTCCCCAAAAAAACTCCCCTAAACAACTACCCAACTGTCCTTATAAGTACTAATCATCAGCCATAAGTCGACTGGATGAAACAATAATTCCTAAGCCAAGTCGGCATCTAAAACCTACAAACATTGAATGCAACAATAGTCTGCTCATAAATTACCTTACAAACATTTAAATTCAACATGTCAGCTTGTAACAACAGCTACCAACAATAAATGCACCAAATCGACCCAACAAATCATACAGAACTCCAGTTGATAAGCTAGACTACCGAGCACTAGCGAAACAACTAAGCAACAGTGAAACAACTGACCAAGCCAAGCAACACCGAGCAACGTAGGCATTACCGAGCACCAGAAGTCTCACCAAGTTCCTTCATCGATCGAGCTTCCTTCAATAATCGAAACCATCAATTAAGGCTGCAATCAAGTAACACCGGCCAAGTAACACACCACTATGTAGATTCACTGAGGACCTAGGACTATCCCTGCCTCAACCAAGAATGCCCCTGCATCAATTTACAATTTAAAAATGTTTATTTGTATCTTTATAGTTCTTTTTTTTCATAATTAGAAAAATTATATTTATCTCTTTCTTTAATGGCTTAGACTATAAATAGTCGTTGCATTTTTTCTTTTAATTGAGTTTCAATTAGTTTTTTACAAAAATAGATATGACATAAAATTTTGTTTGTTCTTAGTGAAATAACATAAAGCTTCTCTTATTTTTCGTAATAAAGAGAAGTCTTATTTTATCGAATGGAAATTTTAACAATTATTGTCTACTTGTTGAATGCACAGAGGTTTCTTGAAGGTCTTATTGATTACTAATATATGTGTAGAGCATACAGATCTTGAAAAATCTATGAGAGCATTTAATCCCAAATCTAGGAAAAAATTGACTCATGCTCTAATCTGTTAGGGTTTAAGGGGTCAAGATTATCAATTTTTTTATTTTTTTTTCTAATTTGATTTATTTTTGTGCATGTAGTTCTCAACCAAAAATTATAAGATGAAGTAGAAGCTCAGGAAGGAGGGTCAACCCAAGTTGAACAAATAGATGTTGGAGAAGATTCAGGATCAGCCCCTTCAAAAAATCAAACAATGGAAGTTGGAGAAGGGTCTAGATCAGTTTCTACTATTGGTATGGATGACAACATAAAACTTTCTCAAACTATAAAGAAAAAAATCAATTATAAAAACTTAGATCATTTACTTGTAATTGATGTGGACAAATTGAGATCACTTTTTGATATTAAATCCTTAAGTCTTTCTAAGAAGAGGTCATTGAATAAGATAGAAAAAAAAATGACTAAATTTGATAATCTTGATAATCTTGAAGAAGTAAGGGTCTTTTTCTTCTATTTACAATTTAAAAATGTTTATTTGCATCTTCATAGTTTTTTTTTCATAATTAGAGAAATTCTATTTATCTTTTTCGTTGATGGCTTATACTACAAATAGTCATTACATTTTTTCTTTTAATTGAGTTTCAATTAATTTTTTACAAAAATAGATATGACATAAATTTTTGTTTGTTCTTAGTGAAATGCCATAAAGATTCTCTTATTTTTCAATATAAAGAGAAGTCTTATTCTATTGAATGAAAATTTTGATAATTGTTGTCTAGTTGTTGAATGCAAAAAGGTTTCTTGAAGGTCTTATTGACTACTACTATATGTGTAGAGCATACAAATCTTCAAAAATCTATGACAACATTTAATCCCAAATCTAAGAAAAAATTGACTAATGCTCTCATCCATTAGGGTTTCTGCATAGGGCTGATAGCCTGGCAACACTCACCACTAGAGCTAGCCTTTGGCTTGGTTTTCACAAGGCAATCATGCAATTTTTATGAGCAAACAAGGCAAAGAGATGATAGGTGGAGAGACCATATGCAAGATCTCACAAGTGGGTAGGGGAGAGGACCCAATAGTTGTGCACCCTAACTTTGCGCTTCTCAAAATCCTATGTGAAAATTTTAATTCACCCCTATTTTTTCAACAGCTTAATTTGTAAGTTTGTTGCTTATAACTAAGGTTTTAGGGTCACATCACCAAATATGATGCCACATCAACATACTTTTGCTAAGGGGTCCAAAACAACCCAAAAAAATGTGAGACAAATGGTCATGCAAAAATCACACCCATAATTGAGTAGTTGATGTGGCGTCATATCTCTAGTTACTTTTTAGAATAAAGGATACATTTCATTCAATTATGTATAGTCATCATCAACAATAATTGTTGGAAAAATGGTTAGCACTTCCCTCAGGATTCGTGGCATGGCTTAACCGTCTCCTCTATCTTCTATAAGTCTAGTGGTTGTTATAGGCATTAACAGGTCGATCTTTTGGTGCAACAATGTAACCACTATTTGTAACAAGTGGTATTAGAGCTTGGTCATAGGTTCGAATCCCCTTGGGTAACGCTGAGGGGGAGATTGTTGGCAAAATGGTCAGTACTCCCCTCAGGATTCACGACATAGCTTAACCACCTCCTGTGTCTTCTATAAGTCTAGTGGTTGTATCAGATATTAATAGGTAGATCTTTTGGTGCAACGACAACCACTACTTGTAATAATAATAACTTTAAAGTCACAACTATTAGTGCAATTTTGTGAAAAATATTGGACATTAAATTAAAAAGTGTGTGTATTAAATTAACAAGTGTGGGTATGAAATAAATAACTCCTATCATAGCCATTGTAATGTGTTTAGGTTATGGCTCATGTCCCTTACTTTGACCAAAATCATTCAGGTCAACTCCTCCTTCCAAATAAGGGGTATTTGTTAGAATTATGGAAAGATGTGTACTAAGAGGGGAGGGGTGAATCAGCACCCTTAAAAAGTTTTCAAACTAAATCCTTGTAAACATGAATATCACTAACCGACTGTATCATTTATATTTAACATACATCCAAAACATAATTGAAATGTAAATGCATGTAATCTAATCAATAACACATTCATGAAACTTCATACACATGACACTTGTATTTTGATATCATAGAAACCCTTGTTAGAAGGTAAAAACTGTGGTGAGGATGACATCTACAAAGCTTCACTACTATAGTAACAAAGTTGTCGGTTAAGACTACAAATATTTTGATCACTTCTGGTGATCTTACCCTATTAGGAGTAACAATGAGATCACTTAGATCTACTTGGTTGGATGATTTTAGCAACATAATTAAGTGTGCACTCGGTTAAGAGATTTACAAAAGAACTTGTTAAGTTCACTTTGTTAAGAGATTTAAGGTCTACTACAATGGCTAAAAAGTAACAGTATGATTGATCTATAAATAGAAACTTAACATGTCTGATATCAGATCTATAATGTGCTTATCTGTTATCACCTTAATGTGATTGATCTCTTCTTTGAACTCTGTTTGGTAGATTTTTCTTTCTAATAAACTATATGCTCTGTCAATGCTTGTCAATCATAACCATGTCTGATCTTTAGATGTCTTCCAATGTGGCAGCTACTACATGTGTGATGATACTTGTCAAAATGACATCAATACAAAAATTATATCAAATTGATCTAACCTAATTAGGGTTTAGACACTATCTTAGAAAACCTAAGATCAATGGTAGAAATGAATAACCTAGATCATCATTACATAGGAATCATCAAAAATTAAATGATTACATCCATATTAAATTTTGTCTCAATCTTGGTAAACCATTTTCTAATCGATGTAAATTGTTTGCCTTGTAGTTTGTGCCATTTTAAACTGCTATGTTGTTTCCTATTTCATTCGGTGTATATTGTATTCATTACTTAGTAAGTAATTGGTGCTCAATTCATATGAATGCTCGGTGACCACTGTGCTTGGTACTCAGTGATCATCTAGCTCGGTAAGAGTGCTCAGTCAAAACTATATTTGGTAAACATATTGATATGCCTTGGTTCTGTTCAGTGTCTAGGCTCTATGTATTGACCGATTGTCCTATCTTGTATCCTTTACCGACTGAATGAATGAATGATACTAACGACAACCATTAATGCTCTTTACGAGTAACATTCTCCCCCTTTGGCATTAGTATCAAAAACTTTATGTATATGTACCAATTGCAAAATTTGAACTTAACCAAAAAAATGTGAATCTATGTGAACTCCCCCTTTGTACATGCTCTCGATGTGAAGTACATACAAGAATATATATAGATACATTTTCCCCCTTTTTTGAAATTAATGCCAAAAATGTACTCAGAGCTTGTCAAAAATGATTTGATGGGTTTTCTGCAAAGTAGCCAAGAGGTTTTCCCATTCCTCTTTGAGATTCTCAAGAGCAATGTGCTCTAATCCAACTTATGCATGCATATCAAAAATATTCTCTATTACGGATATCTCAAGGGTGGAAATTAACTCTTTTTCCTTATTCACATGTCATTGCATCACCTTGGGGTGTGGAAGTAACTCTTCTTGCAGCTCTGTTACTTGTTCTCTAATTGAATATTCTTCCTTCCTTAGTTCTAATCTTAACCACTGCATTTGTTAAACTTTAGCATAATGCTCATAAAATGCATTTGGCTCAGTTAAAATATTATTTTCACTAACCTTGATATCTTCTAATTTTTTTATCTTTTCACTAAGCTCGGTAGTAAAGTGGTCTATAGTGCATAATTTGTGCAAAATTGTAATAACTTGTTGAATAATAGCATCGAGCTTAGTTATTACCTCGGATAACTTTACTTTATTAACTACCACTTCCTAGTTGATTCTCTCTGCTAACTTTAACTGAATCTTGGACTTGGCTCTTTCTTCAATTCTTTTCTCTACATCTATATTTGGAGAATTTATATGGTTGGTTCGGGTAGAAAGTTGATCAATGATGGGAGTTGCCTCATCAACATTGATATCAATGACTACTTGCATCAAAATTTCTCTAACATCTTCTAAGACCTGTTTATGTTTATTTTCTTATCTTAGTTTCTCTTGTGCAACTTTCCTTGTGCATAGCTCTCCATACCTTCTCAATGCTTCTAGTTCTAGAGCTCTCAGGTCACATGTGGGAAATTCTATGATCTCATCTAATGTGACTGGACCCTTACCATGTTTTTTCTTTTTCTTCTTCTCTTCTTCTCTTGTGTGTTAGATGTGGGAGATTTCACATAAGGTACTAGAGCTTTAGTCTCTAGATTAGAATTTTCTAGCTCGGTAGACACACTCTCTTCCTTATCCTTCCCTTTGACTATTGTCTCAGTTTGATGTCCTTAGACTTCTTGCTTGGTGTCAGTTATAGATGTTTCTACATTTTTTTTAGTTTCACACTCTTTAATTTCTACCTCTTTGTTAGCAGGATCAATTGTTTCCTTTTGTTCTTCTTCACCCTGTCCTTCGTTGGTGTCCTTCTGCTACTCAGGTGCTTGATCCTCAGGTTTCCCTTGAGTAGAAATATCAATTGCTTGTACCAATATCAGAAAATTATCTAGTATGTCTACTATTGTTGCCTCATTAGGTTGATCTTCTTCAGTATTTACTGTAGCCATAGTGGTATCTTCATCGGCCTTAGCTTCATAGTTAGGATCTCCATTTGTAATGTCTTCTATTATGACTTCATTAGTCCTAGTTGTTACTAATTGTTCGGGAGTATCCTATTTGTCATCTTCAATATATCCAATAGGATAGAAGTCCTCTACATAAGTGTCATCTTGTACCTCAGTATTGAATATACGAATGGGCTCTTTTGTAGCATATCAGCATTAGTTGAATGTACCCCTTTCCCTTTACTTTTAACTTTTGGCTCGGGGATTATAGCTAATGAAATTCTATCTTCTTCTACCTTTGAATCCAAAATTTTAGTCCATAAGACCTTGTTATTTTCACCATCTTCTTCAAGTTTACCTACTAAAATATTTAGAGCTCAACCTTTCATCAAGAATCTATTGGCATACTATTTCATCATTTCTTCAACCTCGGTTACTAAAAGAGTAGGCATTGCCAAAATTAGAGCATGTTCCCTCATTTTCTTTTCAGTATGCAAGACATATGTCCACCTTGCCAATACCTTGTCATTAAATTCCTTAGGGATATATTTTACAAATTCAATAGGTAATTTCTTGAATTTAATCATCATGTGGATGATTTCCTCTTCAACTTTCTCCTGATCCTCATTTGACATATGTACATACCGATTCATCTTAGGGTGACCTAGTCTACCTGTCTCCTTTATGTTTTGAACTAAGTCATCAATAGATTGATTGTTTTTTACTACAACTTTGAATTTACTTTGATCATCCTCTTCTTCAGAATCTACATCATCCTTACCTCTTACCAGTCTTCTCTTCTTTGGTTTCTTGGTGGTGGCTTTTGCACTTCTTTTCTTCTAATAAGTCTTTGTAGGAGTAGGCCTTATGATTTTTACTATTCCTTTCTTCAAGGGTGGAGAAGTGGATGTAGAGGATCTTTTCCTCTCTCAGGTATGTTTCTTTACGTGTTTCCTCTTCCATGTGGCCTTTACAGGTGCAACTTGAATTTTGTTATTTGACTCAATTTCCTCCTCATGTTCACTAGTTTCGATCAGAAGTTGTTCCTCGGTTACTTCTTCAACTAACTTATCTACTGCTTCTTCTTCTTTACTAAATTATTTCAGTAATGTTTCCATCATTTTCTTTGATTTTGTGCTAACTTTTACTCTGACTAGATCCATTTTTATCCTTAGCTTTTCTTCCTCATAACTTTTGAATCTAGTAGCTTTAGGACCTTTGGGCTTGTCCAATAGTGCCTTTATTGACCTAGAGGCTCAGTCAATGTTGAGTTCATAGCCCATTGGAGGTAGCCAAGAAGCTCTTGGCTCAATTGTCTTAATCAGTGTGGTGTCAGTGTCCACTAGAAAATAGATATCTTCCTTATGCTTTTCAACTAATTGTCATGGAATTCTGCTCCTTTTGTGCATTTTTTCCTTAAACTTTTCAAAGTAATCATCCATTACAGTCACAAAATTCTTACCTAAATTCTTGACAAACTCATTGATTTGAATGATGACTGGTCGGTTGACATCCTAGTCTACATTATCGATGGATGGGAAGTAGTTTTATAAGTAGAGAAATGTGAAAATAAGTAATAAACCAAACTTACATGTATTGGTATTTTCTACCCGGATGGTCCTCATATTCTCTTCTAGTTGTTTCAAGAGTAGCTCGGTCAGGTCTAATTGTAGACCTTTCTTGACAATCTTATAAGCTATGTCTACTACTCCACATGGGACATTAATGTTGGGTCTACTAGATTGAAAAATCTTATAGCCAATGACATAGGCTCTAAACCTTGTTTCCAGATCAGTGATGGTGTTGACCCTCATTCCTCTACCATCCCACTATGCTCTAATTGACTTCTCAATTTCTTGCCCTCTGTGGGTTCCTTATGGCCTTTTCCTTGTCATTAGTTGGGTATCCTATAACCACATGAATAATAGCCTTAGAGATTTTAACTAGTTTGTCCAACCACATTTTACCTTTGTGAACATGGATAAGTAAAACCCTAATCCATTCTGACTTGAACTCTCTCAGGAAATATAGGGCATTTGTCAATCCTTTAACTTCTAGGTGTTTATACTCATCCTTGAGCTTTCTGTTCTCACTCAGCTCCTAGTATGTTGATTGTAGTTAAAAGTCTTCAATTTCACTAATTTTGCAGTGGATATAAGCACACATATCTTGTACTAGTATAACCCTAGGTGATATGCTAGAAAATATGCCTATTTGATCAACTTGTGAAGCAATCTCAGGATTAAATTTGTATTTGGGTTCTTCACATGTTGTGGACTTGATCAGTGTGACCTTCTTGGATTTCACATACTTGGATGAAGCTACCATTGTTCTAACAAATTTAGGGCTTCGCAAAATATTCTAAAAAATAACTTGATAGCTAAGAACTTACATGGAATGATGATAAAAAAACTCGAGATCTACTCAAATCTCTATTGAATGCTTGAAAAAACCCTTTTCTCAAATTTTATCAAATCACTCTGGTTTTGATCTTGATCATTGTGTGTCAAAATGACTTACATCGTTGTTTATTTATACCTAAAATTTATTTTCCTGCTCAAAGTTTTGCATTAAATACTTTACCTACCACAACTCAATAAATGCAATGACTTTAAATTATCACTTTGAGGCTTCAGCTCAGACAACACTATATATTACTCAGTTGATACTTCAACTCGGTTAACCTTCACATTTTCACCGACTGACAATCTTTTATTCAGTCATGTTTTTACCAACTATACACATTTTAAGCTCAAAAGAATACCCTAGTGCATCTTATTTCATGCTAATTTGGTGTTCATTCAATAGATATAAGGAACCGTTGTAAGATATAACCGATTGAAATTCAATTCCATACTTGAATTTCTTAGGTGGAGGTGGTGAAATCACCTAATCCAAAAGATGAGGTTTCATCACTATTGTGCTTGATCTAGCATTATCATTTGTTTCTTTTCTCTACATTTGATTTCTTATCCTCATGATTTCTTTAATTATGTTTCCATTTGTATTAACATTTACCTCTGGTGCTCGGTCTCTGTAGTCTTTGCTTAAATGACCGACCTTTTGACAGTGCAAACATGCCATTCCATAATTTGTCTAATTTCTATATCTTCTTCTCCTATGCTTTCTCATGCAATTTGTTGCAATATGTCCATATCTACCACATGTTGTGCAACTAGTCCAAGTGTTGTAATCCCATGTATATGCATTACCGTGCCTTCTCTGTTGATATTGATAAACTACAACTGATTGAATATCTTGAAGGAAAGTTTGACAATGGAATGGATATTTGAAAGATAGTGATTGATGATCACTGAGATACTAAAGTGTATGTAAGACATTAATCAGTTAATGTATTGTCATTGATGTTAACTCTAAGTTTTGACTGTACTTATCATGATGGTTACAAACATCTTAAGAAGGAAAAATGATAAAGGAATGAGATATCTACATGAAGATGAGATGGATGATAAAGATATGAATATAGTATTCATTGGGTAACTTATTGATGAGTTTATGGCATTATGTTAGTTATTTTATTGTATTACATGAATCCATAATGTATTGAAGATCAAGAAAGAAAAAGTTTATGTGGTCAATAAATGAAGAATTCAATATAGACCGAGCAAGTGTCATGTATACCAAGTATAGTGTTAACCGAGCTAGCTATCACCAATGCATTTTGGTATTGATTGAGTGAAAGAAATAAATGGAACTAATGACCACTGACTAAAGATGATGAGCTAGACAATTGTTTATGATTCCAAGGTACATGATAATGTTTGTTATGATGATCAAATGGCTGACAAAATTCAAAGATGATCGGATCAAGGAGAATGAAATGTGTTATTGACACAACTGCCAAGGAAGGTTAAAGCAACAAAATCAATGGTGAAGATTAAGAGACAAAATCTATGAATGCAAATAAATTTTTTTATGATGTCTATATAAAGAGACATGAGATTCATTATTGAGTCTTTTGTAGGAGAATTCAAGTAAAGAGATTGATTTCATGCAACACTGATCAAACTGGTTGAAGACGGAACTGAGCAAATCTATAGATACACTGAGCGATAGAGGAATAAATTACTAAGAAGAATAGAGTTGGAGAAAACAAAGAGATTATTGATTATTGATCAAAGGTAGTTTTGAGCTTAGCACAGATCTAAAAATATGGAAATCAAGTTGTATTTGAATCAGATCACTATTGTATCAATCTAACCATTGCTACAGATAAATATCTTAACCAAACAGTGTGTGTGTGAAAATTGTACCTGATCTGTAGACACAACACTTCAGTAAAATATTAGAGGTTAGCAAAAATCAAAACCGTGCAATGAATTAGAAGCTAAACTAACCAAGTGATTTATTGCCTTCTAATAGGTGCGAGTATGATGTTCTCAGATTGTATCGAGATCAATGACCTTGATGACACCTAAACGAAGAATTTGAATGCAAAACTGATATGAAATATGAATGCAATTAATCTATTTTTTTTGGATATTTTCTATGCAATAAGATGAAAAATGATATGAAATCTATGGTATGTAAAAACTGATATGCTATGATATGCTAAATGATCTAACAATGATATGAAAATGAATCTAAATGAATGTAAAAAAACAAGATTGATCTCACAACAATGTTGATTTGCAAGAAGCTTTGATTCTTCCAATTTCAATTCTCCAACGTGATTGTGCAAAAATATGAGATGATTTGAGATGAGCTGAAGCCTTAATTTATAGAAATCCAGGGCTTTAGAGGTGCATGGATAAAAGCCATAAATCACTCAAATAACTAAGCTTGATTTTTGAGTTATTTTTAAATAAAGATAATTTAATTCACAAAAACATGCAAATCATGCAAAAACGGCTTTTAAACTCAAATTAGAAGTTTAGATCAATTTTAAAACTCAAAAATGATGTTGAGTTCCAAAAAGTCAATAACTTGCATTGATTTTCTGATTTGGAGTTTAACTGCTCTTTGATTGTGCACATGGATAATTATGAATAAATAAAGTGATTTATTTCCAACTTAACTAATTTTGAAAAATAAAATAATTGATTTATGGGTTAATCAATCATTTAATCAAAATTTTATTCAAAAACAATATTATTAAAAATTGACAACTTGCTTTAATTAATTAAATAAGAATTTATTCAATTATTCATAGGATTTTGGATTTATTGTCAAAATTAAATAATATGATTTAGGAATAAATAAAATTAACTTCAATTAAATAATTAAGTGGCAGAATTAAATCTAATTAATTAAATATTTAGAATATTCAATTAATCAAACTTTAGGATAAATAAGATTTATCGCCAAATAATCATTAAATTAAAGATAATTATGATAATTAGGAATATTACTAGGAATATTCCCCGATGCAGAATTTAAGATAATCAATTAGGATTTGATGATGTTCAGATGTGCCTTTGGTTAGGACTTCAATGTCGATTTCATTCGATATGTTGATATAGAAAATTAATGAACTTATAGCCCATTTTTGGGGTATTACAGACGGGACTTCATAGACTTTATATTTATTAGACTACAACTGATTGAATATCTGGAAGGATAGTGATTAGTGATCACTAAATGCTGAAATGATATGTAAGATGATTAAATCAGTCAATATATTGTCATTGATGTCAACTTATCTTGACAATGCTTATCATGTTAGTTATAGCATTTGAATATCTATTGAAGAAAGAGAAGATGAAGAATTGAGATATCTACATAAGGAAAATATGGATATGACAGATAAGGATAAGGTAAACATTGGCTAACTTATTGATGAGTCTATGATTGTGTATTATTGACTTGAGCATGTTACATTAACTTATTATGAAAGAGAGAATGAAAATTGGATATGTCCATATCGCTGGTAATTAAATATTTTTGTATACACCAAGCCAATGCAGTGTGTACTGAGTAATAGTATTAACCAAGCTAGATCAACTAGTTATCACTGACATGTTTCTATATTAACCGAGTATGGTTGAAAATGTTAAATGCAAAGATCAACTGACTAAAGATGATGAACTAGGTATTGGTATGATTTCGAGGTTGGAGATAAAGTTTGTTATGAGATCCATGGCTGACAAAATTTGAAGATCTAATGGATAAGATTGAAATGACTTATTGATACAATTATCGAGGAAGGTTTAAGAGGCAAAATGAATGATGAAGATTAAGTGGTAAAATCTGATGGATGATATGAAAACATTTTACTTGTCTATTTAAGAGACATGAATTTCTTTGAGGTAAGAGGTTAAACTGCAGAGATTTCATGTGAAGACAGTATTCATGCAAGCCCGATCATATTAGTTATTGAAGAACCTGAGCTGCAGAAGTTTTACCAAGCACTAGAGAACATTACCGAGGGGAAAGTAAGTTGATATATTGATGAAGTGAAATTGATTAAGTGATTAGAGGATATATATTTGGGCTAAGTATAGATCTGAATATCTACAAGTGATTTGTATTGAATCAGATCATTACTGTACTAGTTTAACCATTGATTCGATAAAATCTCTTAACTAAGTGGACATAACTATCTTAATTATGTTTCCTATGACATTTAGAGAATGTTCATTGTTACCTTGTTGACCCCATAGTGAATGCTAGTCAAAAGCTAACGATTAGTGTTAAATCCTCTAACAAGGTCACACCTAACAGTGTGTATTGTAGCCTTTAACAGGGTTGGCTCTTCATTGAGCTCACTTTAGAAGAGTGAATTATTTTGGGTTGTTGGTCCCAGGTGGTTTTTCCCTTAACAAGGTTTCCATGTTAAATCATTGTGTTATGTTTTACTTTTATACTTTACATATTGCATATTTGATTTGATTGGTAAACTAGACAAATAGATTGATATTACATGTTACCAAATTATAGAATTTTTTTAATATTGTTTTGTGGTTTACATCTTGTGTTTAGGATTGTGGATAACTGATTTTCCCCTCTCTTAGTTATTCTAACAATTGGTATCAGAAAAAGTTTTCTTGGAAAGAAATTTTTAAGGACTTAAGCAGAAAGATTTCAAGATGTATAAGAGGGAAGTGTTGAAGTTGAACAAAGATCACTTTACAACATGGAAAAGTTAGATGAGACTTCATATTTCTAGAATTGGTGAATTTTCTTTACACTTACTAGATAATGGCTACATACAACCCACTGTTAGACCTTTGACTCTTGATCAGTTGAGAGACCGCCATGAACATAACATTACTATGATAGAGATTGTTGTTGCTCTATCTGATGCAGAATTTGAAGATGTCAAAGACTGTGCTAATACGAAGAATATGTGGGATAAACTTGCACTTGTGTATGGTGGTGATGTAAATTTGATGAGAGCTAGAGCTGAAAGCTTGAGAGGTAGATTTGATGACATGAAGATGAAAGAAGGAGAAAATATAGCACAGTATTCAAAGTGAATCAAAGAGGTAGTTAATGCTATCCAAGGTGCAGGAGGCTCTATTGATGAAGACACAGTGGTAAGTAAGATATTGAGAACCTTTTTGCTTGTCTATGCAATTAGAATATCTACTATTCATGAAATGAGATCTATTCTTAACAACAATCTTACTCTTGATAATCGATTGGAAAGTTAACAACTTTTAAGCTGAAAAATTTTGATAACAGTGTTGTACCGAGTGTTGAGTCTACTTTTATGTCTTCTTTGAAGATTGGTAAATCTAGTAGTAAACATATTATAAGGAATGAAAGTGATTGTAACACTGATGATGAACTTGATGATCTTGAAGCACTCATGGCCCAGAGACTCCAGAAAGGTAAGGGTAGATATAAGGGAAAGTTACCTTTAGCTTGTTTTAATTGTAAAGAAGTTGGCCATATTGCTACAAGATGTCCTAATAGGAAAAAGGATGATAAAGACCAAGACCAATCTGATGATGGGAAATATGGAAGGAGAAGCAACTGAGGTTACTGACACTACAACAGAGACAACCGAGAACATAAAGATAAAGGAAAAAAGGTATGCTACATTGCAAAAGAAAATGAAGATGACTCTGAGACCGACACCAATGATGACATTGAAGTTGTATTTGTTGTGATGAAAGACTATTCAGAGGAAGATTAAAGGTATATAGAAACAACACTTATTTATAAAGTTAGCAAGAATGATACTATTGGTCTCCTTTTTCTCATACTGTCAGATTTACACTATGATTGACAAACTAATGTCATTGAATCTTAATAACTACTCCAAATCTGACAAGAAAAAGGGCCAATTAACAAGGACCAAGAGAATGATCCTCCTACACTTTGAGCTCCACATCACTCAGGCAGGTATACCTCATCTGCACACACATAAATTCTTATGTCAAACAATAATCCTACAAGTATATGACTTTGGAATAGCTTTCAGACCCCTATAGGTATCTTGTACCTCAATGAGTCACCAAGTCTTATGCAATATCTTGCTTGGATATAATGAATCTGAAAACTAGAAACTACTCCTAACTCCTCCTATCAACATGAAAGGGAAAAAGATTTGATTTGATTGAGTTGATGTTGTTGGGTTGAATGGACCCTTGAAATACCCCAAATCTCTCATAGACCAGTGCCTTATCTAATGGGAAAAAGAGTCAAATAAATCACTGTAATAGAGAGCTATGAAACAAAAAGTCAACACATTCTAATATGTCGATTCCTAACACCAAACATACACCATTGATCAAACTATACTTAGTAATCCACCTATGTACTTAGATATGCTATCACCTATTCAAAGGACTTTAACCCTCGCTTTAGAAGAGACCTAGGAAGAATCAATACATAATTCAGCATCCACCGAAAGATAAGTTCAAGATATCTTTGATACCCCAACTCATACACATCTGAAAACCAATCCTAAACTCAGTTGTTTCTAGAAAAACAACTCTATTGCAGACACCTTGGAAATACAATAGAAAGATCAAAACACCCTTGATGCTCTAATAAAAAAGTTCAAGAATCAAATGGAGACAATCTGATAGTAGTATGAAAATATTGAGATCTTATTCATAAGAAAAATTGTTGCAACTTATATTTTATTCTCTAAGATAGAAAGAAAAAAGGGAACACCCTATATGTAGAGAAGAAGGTAATATTTACAGAAGGAACCATTCATGGATCTAGCTCTAAAAATTACAGAGAAAATGAACCCCTTGAGATTACCAAAAACTAGAAACCCTTGAGATTACCAAAAAATTGGAACCCCTCTAAATAATCTTGGAAATCCTTATAAAGGATTGCAACAAGCTATAGATCATTTAAGGAAAAAATAGGTCTACAACCACCTCAACAACCAGATTCAACAAGATGTGAAAGAATGCAGGAAAAGCCTATAAACCCAAGAAAATCAAATAAAATTTGATGTACAATTATTTAGTTTCATTGTCAAGGCTTACTATAGATACAATTTCAAATTGATTCCTTGTTGCAAGCAAAACAAAATTAAATGCCAGAACCAACTTGAAGATCTTGCATGTACATAGCATGGAGATCTCTGACATTTATCAAACCCTAGCCTCCTATGCCAAGCAATAGTCATCTACATTTAAACTATCATGGCACCCCAAGAGGAAAAATCTGATCAAGTGGTCACCCATATCTTCTTCATCATTTCTCCAACTGCAAGTGTCCTAGAAAAATCAAATCTGAGCTACCCTTTTTGTTGTTTATGGCTCACTATTCAAAACCCTAGCAAAAACCCTTAAACAATTTTAAATCTTGGCCACAACGGTTACTTTGATCAATTTTAAAACATAGTCATTGATATTTATCTTTCCTAGTAGATTGGGCAGTTCCCATTTTAATCAAAATAGTCAATTGAGCCCTTTTAAACTTCCCTAGCCACATAAACTTCTTCCTTAGCCAATCAGAAAAGAACACATCGACATGACCTAGAAATTGGGCCCATCACTTCTTAGTCATTCCATCATATGGTCGTCATTGAATTGCAAAGATCTAGCTTTCGAGCACTTTACCATCCCAAAGATATGATAGCCATTAGATCTTCCTATACCTATGCTATCTTTATCTTAACCCTCAATAACCCACTTAACCTTAAGTCATTCAGTGAATGCATGACTAAAGGCTTTCTCCAAGTCGTTGAATAATTATCTTAACCAGGGTTTAATCTAGAGATCACATGCAAGCCTAAGTTTCCAGATAGCTGAATCATTTCTTTACTCTAGGTATATACTAAAATTCCTAGTCCCACTAATAAACACCACATCACCATCCATGACAACCAATGAAAATCAAGCACATCAACAATATCTGGCACACAAACCCACTACTTTCACCTTGGCAAGCCTTTAACCCTTAGTCATCTGAAGATTATGCAACTGAAGGCATTCTCCCAGTCACTCAACCTTTTCTTAACCCATGGTTTAATCAGGAGAACATGCGACAAATAAATTCTCCAAGTCGCGAGACATTTGGCCTAACCCAAGTTTAATCAAGAGATTAAACATTGACCGTCGATCTTGTCTTCATCCTGTGGCTCCCACTGAATCACTTAATAAAAGAGAATATTCCTATGCCTTAAGGAGACTGTGTGACTAAAGGAATTTTGGATCTAGAGACTAGATGACTATAGTCATCTTTAAAAACATTTTTCAATGTATTCATTGAATCACTAGATACTTTATCACTTGCACAATCCATTCTAAGATTAAAACACCACTGTAGATCATTAGATGCATCAAAAACTATTGTTTGATCACTGAATAACTTGATACTTAATAGTATAATCAAGCTACTAAGAGATAAATGTTGTGCTAGGTCACTGAATGTTTGGAGATAACCACCAAAGATTAGGAGATCACATGACTAACCATGTTCGCTAGGTCACCAGATAAAATGACTAACCACCCAAGAATTAGGAGATCATATGAACACACAGTCGTAGAGTCACTGAGAAAAGCTAAAAGTATCTTGCCAAGGAAATAAATTATGTGCATAAAGGGGATTTAAGTGGCCTGAAAAAGTAACAAAGAAATGGACCAAAGTTATGGTTTTTGGACTTTAGAAAAATTTTGGGAACCCTTAAACACGACAAAACCCTATTTCTCAGACCTTGAAACAACCATAACTCTTTGGTTTTTGCATTTCAGCACATGCACTCTTAAATGGAGTTTGGACACACCATAAACCATACAAGACTAATGGCGCAAGCCATGAAACCTCATAGATCTTCTTCAAAGATCAAAACAATTTGCAGCCAAGGCTAGAAAATTTTCATAAAGTTTTGTAGGGATAGACCATTTTCTTATGATTTTTTGCATTGATAAGAAAATGGGCTAATAGATACTTGGATCATTGATAGTGGCTCTACACATCATATGAATGGTGGTGAGGATAAGTTTGATCATCTTGAGCATTATAATGGAGGATCAGTAAAAATGGGGAATGATACACCTTGCATTGTTAAAGGAAAAGGATCTATTCTATTGAATGATAAAATCAGATATGATAGTGCATACTGGGTAAAAGGGCTTGATTACAATTTGTTGAGTGTTGCACAGCTGAATAACTCAGGTCACTGAGTTTCATTTGAGAACAAGAAAGTGAAAATATATGATGGAAAATGAAATCTTGTCAGGACTGGTGCACAATCAAAAGGTAATCTATTTTATCTTGACAATGATGAATCTTCTTGTTTACTGGTGAAAAATGAGGATGCATGGTTATGGCATAAGAGGTTATGTCATGTGAATTTTGATAACATGATTAAGATTAGTAGAAAGAGAAGAGATAGAGGACTACCTAGTCTAACTAAGCCTAATCATGTTATCTGTCATCAATGTCAGAAAGGAAAGATGACAATATCTAGTTTTAAAAGAAAGGACTACTCATCTAAAGGTATATTGGAGTTGGTTCACATTGACTTATGTGGTCCCATGAGAACTCAAACCTAATATGGTGATAGATAATTTATTCTATTTGTTGATGATTATACTAGATTGATGATTGTCATGTTCTTGAAAGAAAAATCTGAGGCATTGAAAATGTTTAAATGGTGTAAGGCTAAAGTTGAGAAAGAAACAAGAAAAGAACTAAAATTCTTGAGGTCTGATAGAGGTGGTGAGTTTTTTTTTGATGAATTCACTAACTTTTGTAATGAGCATGGTATTAAAAGACATGTTTCTGCACCTAGAACACCACAACAGAATGGAATTGTTGAAAGAAGAAATCGATCTATTGTTGACTGTGCTAGAATGCTGATGATTGAGAAAAATATTGCACAGATGTACTAGAGGGAAGTTGTTAGTACTGCAATTTATGTACTGAACCAAGTTCAACTAAAGAAGGATACAAACAAGACACCTTATGAGTTATGGTTTGGTTACACACCGAGTGTAAGTTATTTCAGAATCTTTGGTAGTAAGTGTTATATTCTAAAAGATGATAGGAAAGAAAAATTTGACTCTAAAGGTGATGAAGGCTTATTCTTAGGTTATTCTACTAAGAGTAAAGATTACAAATGCTTGAATAAGGTTACTAATAAGATGATAGAGAGTATTAATGTTAAAGTTGATGAGTTTTCTAAAAAAAATAAAGAAGAAAGCATGAAGGAGCTGGAAGATTATGGTAAATATATTTATGTTGAAGATCTAGACTATTTAATGAAGCCATAGAATGAGTCTACTAAGCATCAGGAAAATGCTACAGACAATCAAAAAATGGAAACTAAGAATCAGGAAGAAGAAACCAAGTAGGAAATTGAACCTGAACAGGATGTTGAGCCTAGTAGATATCAAGTGCTAGCAAGATTTGTTAGAACACACCATCCTAAGAACTAGATAATTGGATATAAGCAAGTTGGCATGATAACCTGAAGTAAGTTAACACAAAACACATGCTTAGTTTGTGAGTTTGAACTGAAGAATGTTAGGGATGCAATTGAAAATGAGAATTAGTTTAATGCTATGAATGAGGAGATAGAACAAATTGAAAATAATAAGACATGGACTTTAGTGCCTAAACTGAAAGATAAAAATGTTATTGGTACTAAATGGATTTTTAGAAATAAGCTTAATGAGAATGGAGAAGTTACAAGAAATAAGGCAAGACTTGTCTGCAAAGGTTATGCACAGGAAGAAGGTATTGATTATGGTGAAACATTTTCTCCTGTTGCTAGATTGGAAGGTGTGCACATATTACTTGCTTATGCTACACATAAGGGATTTAAGGTATATCAAATGGATGTCAAATCAACATTTTTAAATGGAAATCTTGAAGAGGAGGTCTACATAGAACAACTGGAGGGGTTTTTTGATCAGAATCAGAAAGACATTGTATGTAGACTACACAAAGATTTATATGGATTGAAGCAAGTACCAAGGGCATGGTATGAAAGGTTACATGCTTATTTGATTAGTATTGGTTTTGTAAGAACTAGTGAAAATAGTAACTATTATACACTGAATTTGCACCTCTAATCTCAAGCTCTCGTAGTCTTGATAATCTAGTATAACATGGGAATCATCTCAAGGTTGTGGGACCTTTTGCTAACCGAGATGAGACCTCTAGATTCTAGGCTAGTTCCTCTTGGATAATCACCCTGATTTGCTTCTAAACAAGAAAGTAAAAACTTTTGAGGGAAAGGGATAGAAGGAATTCTTGGAAAGGGAAATAATAGAAAGCAAATCTATCCTACCAGGTGATGCACCGAAACTAGGGTTTGGATCTCAGTATAGAGGGATGAAACCAGTGACAAAAATAGGTCTAGGAGATTACAACTTACTGAATAGGCTTGCATAAGTGTTTCATGGAAGGGTCTACAAACAAAAGAGGTTGTTCAGGGAAGGAGAAAGATTCTTTCACAACAACAAGGCTCTTAGGATTAGACATCAATCCATGACTTGCAAACAAATATTCACTCCTATAGCTCAGTGCAAGATTGAGACAAGACTGTTAGGGGCTAAAATATACCCACAAAACATCTAAATCAGATCAAACACAATAACACACACAGCTATAGAAAGCAAGAGGAATCAGGAAACCTGAGATATCATTGAAATCATACATACACTTTGATCAATAAGAGATAATCCAGACAAGAAAACATGAGGACAACAAGAATATCACAGAATACTTGCAATATTTGAATAATCAATGAGAAATTACAAGATGTGGGAAAAACAAAGAGCATGAAGAAATGCTACAGATGGTTTTCCAAGAAAAAGAGCTTCTCTTTTTACAAAATGTCCATTTTGAGCTCAAAAGCTCCAAAAAAACAATATATACAACCCTGCACGCAGGCAGGAATAAAAAATATCACAATTAGGGCTACAAAAGTTTACAATAAAATATCCAACCCTAATTCAATCCAATCTAGCCATAAATGTTTTTCTTGGAAATATCCAACCGATCAGGTATCTTGTTGCGTTCCCATGCCCTATACCGCAATCAACCTGCAGATACAAAAGCTTGGATTCAACAACCTCCTTGCAAGCCCATACTGCCATGAATGTTCAAATCCAATCCTACACAGAGACAAGAAATGACCCTTGACAGCCGCCCACACCCCTTCATCATTCCCTCATAACTGTGCATGTCCTGCAACATTATTTCCTCAGCTACCTGCAGTTGCAAAAATGTCTTCAGAAGAAAGCCCACCAAAATAGGTCGCGCTACCTTTGAAATGAACCTAGTCATATGATCACATGAGCTAAAAAGGTTCATGCAATCACACGATAAGTCTTTTGAAATCTGCCTCTGCCTGTGTAAGACACTTGGCAACCTGCCACATGGACCAATAGGAGTTGACCACACGGCCTTGAAAAGTCAGCGGTCGCATGATTGCATGAGCCTGAAAGGCTTCATGCGATCATGCGACAACCCTTAGAAAAACCACCTCCACTTTCCACAAATGCTCGGCCCACAAGATCCACCAGTCAAACTTGCCACGTGGCCCAACCAGAGCTGAACACCTCGACTGGACCCATGAAAACCCCATTAAAAAATTGTAGAGAATCCAATGCTGGTTGCATGATCGCATGGAATTGAAAGATCCCATGTGAACATGTGACCACCATAGATTTTGAATCTACGGGGCCCATGTTACCGGGCCCACAAGAACCTCTACCGACCGCTAAGAAACGGACACATCACCAAACCACAAGCCCACCACTAGAGTCAAAGCCCCCAAGCCTAGAACTACCATGTGTCACTCCCTTACTCATCCCGACCACCACATTAGCAAACACCTCAGCGCCCCAGCATGGACCCATAGTAAACACCTCGGCACCCCTGGCATAGTACCCACTGCAACTGCAAGATTCCCATCTAACGATTGTTACATGATCACATGGGATCGGAAGATCCCATGAGATCATATGACCACCGTCAGATCTCCTCACACTTGCACCAATGTAGAAACCTTGGGCCCCACTTATTATCTGTCGCATGATCGCATGCGGTTAAGAGGTCGCATGCGATCATGTGACCGGCCGCGTGATGCTGACTATTGGAACCACGAACCATCACTATCGAAACTATTGATGGTTTGTCGCATGGTCGCATGGGCTCAGAAGAGCCCATGTGATCATGTGACAAACCACGTGATGCCACCTCGATAACTATTGGTTGACCACCGACCATCGATACCGCATCAACGGTTGTCATGTGATCTCATGGGATCAGGAGATCCCATGTGATCATGTGACAGCCATCGGATCTTGACTGCAGTAGAATGACCTTAGGCACTGGGACCCACCTATCAAAGTTGTGCGCTTAGGGTCGAAAACATAGACGGTGCCAAAAACATAGAGGGTTTTTGAGTGAAGGTCGAAAACACACCAAATTTTTAAAGCTGAGAGGTCGAAAACACACCAAATTCTTGGACCAAAAGGCAGAAACATCCTGATCCTACAGAGAGGAAGTTGAAAACACACTGGGTTTTTGACACTTGAGCATTTCACTTGGAGAACAGGGTTGTGGCCGAAAATGGACGAGAGGGGAATTTTTGGGCAACATTTTGGCGACCTCTATGGGATGTCAGCCTGCTAGACATAGACTAGTTGCCTTGACAAAATCCATTAGGCATGGGGTCACTTCTTTTGAGCACAAAAACTTTCAGAGACAAAACTGAACCATGAAGACAAACCTGTGCATGCGCACTTCTTGGAAAACAGGGAAAAACTAAACTAGAAAGTTGGAAGAAAGCAAGAAAAATATTTACAAGGATTTACAAGAAGGACCTACAGAGAAGGATTAACCTCAAAGAAAGGCTTCAAGTGGAAACCATTCACTGAGATTGGAAGGGCAGCTCCTTCGAGGGTTGAAAGCTGAAAAGCATTGGATCCTCTGCACTCTATTATAACAAATGGCCCACCCCAAAAGGAATCAAACTTTGTGTGCTTACCAGGCTTTGACCTGAACTCATCCCATTTGAGAACTACATCTCCAACCTTGAAGTTTCTGACCCTGGCTCTTTTATCAAAGCTTCTTTTTGTTTGATTCTGATGGAATGCCATATCTTGCATTGATTTATCTCTGATCTCTTTGAGCTCCATCAACTGGGCATATCTGGTTTGCATAGGATCACTTTCCTCAAACAAGGCATACTGAGTGGCCAAGTCCAAGGCTGATAATTCAGTTGAAATAGATAACTTAGCCTCTCTACCATACACCAAAATTTATGGGGGATTACCAATGATTTTCTTTGGAGTAATTCTATCTAACCACAAGGTAGATTTCAATTTAGTATGCCAGTCCCTCTAACTGTCTTGCAGGGTCTTTTTGATTATTCTAATCAGATTCTTATTTGTTGATTCTGCCAAACCATTCCCTTGAGGATAGTAATTGGAACTTGTATTCAGACAAATGCCCTTCTTGACTGCCCACTCTGAGACTTTGAGGCCTGTAAATGCTAATGCATTATCTAAAACTATAAAATCTGGAATGCCGAATCTAAGGATGATGTCATCATAAAAACTTAAAACAACACTCTCATTAGCTTCTTTTAAAGCAACTGCCTCTATCCACCTAGTGAAATAATCGGTTGCAGTGATTATCCACTTGTGTCCTGCACTAGATGGAGGGTTAATCATGCCAATGAAATCTATACCCCACTTCATTAAGGGCTGCTCTGTTTTGACTGGCTATAGGGGTAGAGCTGCAAATCTTTCTTTCCCTGCAAAAATAGCACATTTGATGCATCTTCTAACATAATCATGACTATCTTTGAAGATAGATGGCCAATAGTATCCAACCCTCATGATCTTAAAAGTTGTAGTCCTAGGAGAGAAATGGCCACCAGAAGCTCCATCATGAAACTCAAATAAGACATCTGCAACCCTTTCTGAATCTATGCATCTTAGAAGGACACCATTGTGATCCTTTCTGAAAAGAATTTCATCTATCAGCACAAAAGGAATAGATTGTAGCCTGTAATACCTCCTTTTTGCTAAATCTAGGCCTGTAGGACATTGTCCTATCTTCAAATAATTGATCATATTAGGCAACCAACTAGTTGGCTTGGCTTTCTCTCCTGTAGAATGCGCCACCATAGATGCATCTGTGTATTCCAATTTCTTTGAACTTCCATCTTCTGCCAGATGCTCATAAAGACCTCTTCCTCTAACCAGCTTGGTAATCTGAATATCTATGTCATATTCCATCACCTTAGTGATCCAACCAACTCTTTTTTCATTTAGGTCCTTAGAAAGCAAAAATTCTTTGACACTTGGATGAGTAACCATCAAATGCACCTTGCTATGGGTCAACAAATGTCTGAATTTTTTGAGGCTCTTTACCATAGCAAGAAAATGTTTTTCTACAAAAGAGTATCTTTGTTCATACTCTTCTAAACCTTTGCTGAAGAAAGCAATAGGCTACTCCAGTCCTTCAACATTTTCTTGAGTCAACATTGCAGATATAGCATCATGACCCCCATTAGCATAAAGGATAAAATCCTTACTGAAATCTGGGTTTAGGAGAGTAGGAGCTTCTTTTAAGGCTTCTTTAATAGCTTGGAAGTTAACTTTTCCTTCTTTGGTCCAACTGAAGGCTGAACCTTTCCTCAACATGGCTGTCAAAGGCTTGAGTAACTCTGCAATGTTAGGCAAGAATCTCCTAACAAAGTTAATCTTTCCTATGAAAGATTGGAGACTTTTCTTATGATGTGGTGATGATAGTTCTAAGATGGCTACAATTCTCTCAGGATCCACTGTAATTCCTTCTTTGGATACTACATACCCAATAGTTTCCCTTCATGAACTGCAAACACACATTTCTTGGGATTAAGGGATATCCCAAATTCTCTTCATTTTTCAAAAATCCATCTCAAATGTCTGATGTGGTCTATTTCATGCTTTGAGTAGATAGTTATGTCATCTAGGTAGACCAGTACAAACCTATACATGAGGCCCTTAAAGGCCATATCCATTGCCTTTTGAAATGTAGCACCTGCATTTGACAAACCAAAGGGCATCTTCTAATATGCCATGGTTCCCCACTTGGTTGTAAATGTAGTCTTATATTGATCCTCTTCTTTCACTAAGATTTGATTGTATCCTGAATATCCATCCAACAATAAGAATCTCTCGGATCCAGAGACACATTGCAGAATTTGTTCCATAGAGGGTAGTGGATGGTGGTCTTTTAATGAGGCTCTGTTCAAATCCCTGAAATCAACACATAACCTCAGCTCCCCATTCTTTTTCCTAACAGGAACAAGGTTGGAAACCCAACTAGTATGTTTGATGGGATAGATGATGCCACTTTCTATTAGTTTGAGTACTTCCTTATGCATAAGTGGTTCAAGCTTGGGATTAACAGGCCTTTGCTTTTGCCTTACTGGTTTAGCATTAAGCTCCAATTCAATAGTGTGCTGAGTGAGGGTAGGATCAAAACACTTGAGCTCTTCATATCCCCATGCAAAAACATCACTGAATTCTCTAAATAATTTAGTGTAAGCTTTCTTTTTCGAATTAGTGTTTGCTTTTCCAAATTGTAGTCTCTTACCTAGTTCCAACTCTAATTCAGCACAATGTTCCTGTTGGACTACCAGGCCAGCTTTATTTTTCTTGACTTCATCATCCTTGTTGAAGATAGTATCTAAGGTGACAAGACCTTTAGGCATCTTATTAGATTTAAGTTGTATCACTTGATCACCATAGTTCTATGATAACCTCTTTTGATTGTGCCTTGAAAAGAAATCTTCTTCAAACAAGAACTGCAAAATTTGTTCATCATTGTCAAACACTTGCCAATTAATATTATTATCTGGAATTGAAGGTATGACAATAATCTTGATGTGTTGCTGATCTGTCTCTTTTGAAATGCTATTGGGAATGTCAAACTGAGATCCAATAGTAGCTAACCTATCAGCATTTTAATTTAATTTTCTAGGGATAGAAATGATATTGAAAGCATGGAAATCTTCAATTGCATCCCAAACTCTATGTTTGTATGCTTTCATGACATCATTTTTGGTTGCACTCATCCCTCTTACTTGGCTGACAACAAGTTCACTGTCACCATATACTTTTAACACTTTAAGCCCTCTTTTTCTGGCCCATTCTAGTCCATTGACTAGACTTTCATACTCTGCAGTGTTGCTGGTGTAGGAAAAATCAAATCTACAGGCAGTGTAATACCTTTCTCCTTTTGGGGATACTAGCATAGCACCTCCACCAAAACCATGTCTACTTCTAGCTCCATCAAAAAAAAGTTCCCAGACCTGACTATCCTGATCATCTGAATTAGTGTATTCTTTGAGAAGGCTTGGTTCTATGGCTCCACTCTCTTGAATCAGATAACTCCCCAAACCAAAATCCCAAACAAGACTCTCTTAGATCTCTGAGGTTCTTTCATCTAGGAGAATATTGGGGATACTCTCTATTTTGGTGCTTGCTTCACTAATGGTTGGGAAATCATTGTCATCAAATATAGGACAATTAGTATTGATGGAATTGGACACATTTGGCTCTATATGATGTATTGCTAAGGCTTCTAATTTAGTGGTGACCTTGGTACCATACCTTGTATGAAAGAGCATGTGAGACCAGTCAGAAGAAAGATAACCTCCTATCTTGGCTGTGAACTCTCTTGAGAGACATATGGCAAACAATGCAGGGAGATCTATGATATATATGTCAAGGAGAATGGAAAAGTTAGGACTAGCATGGAGAATTAAACTAATATCTTTGGCCACACCTATAGTACTAACTGAGGATCCATCAAGCTGTGTAACCTTCTTTTGGAAGGGTTCATATTTAAGTCCTAATTGATCAGCCACTTTCTTGGGCATTATAGTGCTAGTAGCTCCACTATCTACCATACAATTATGCACTAAAGATTTCCCAATAATTAAAGATATGTAAAAAGGAGGTGGCTTTAAATTCCTACCTTGCATGGTATTGGCCTTGGAGTTGCTAGTTGGAGTTTCCTTTTCTTGACCAGTGTTGACCAACACTGGTTTTGCAATTTCTTTTGTAGGTTGAAGATTTGTTGTCTCTCTCATGGCCTTCTCCAAAATTTTAGGTTGTCCTGGAATAGACAAAGAGTCCCACATAGACATGGTGACATTCACCTTCTTCATGTTGTCTACAATGTTATAGGGTGCCATAGTGTGTACTCTTTGTTGTGCTTTTACCATGATGGGTTCTGCCTCTTTTGGAACTTGGCCTTCTTTGCTTGTGACGACAGGGGCCTTCTTGGATGTGAGAGGGGTAGCTTGCTACAGTGGCTCTATAGATGTAGTGGCCTTAGTACTAGAATCTGCTCTCTCCATGTCTTGGGGTTTTCTTTTTGCTCTTGTGTAGGCAACAAAAGTAGCTTCATCATTGACTCCATTGAAATCCGGTTGCTCCCAATTGAAAAGAGTAGTCTCATTCTCTTGTGTTTCTTATTAAGGAGCTGTCCCACTAGAAGGAGCTTCTATTTGAGCTTGTGAAGCATTTTGAACCATTAGTGCTTGGTTCATCCATCCATTAGAACATGTAGCTTGATTGTGGGGCTGATTGCAAGGGAAACACCATTCATTATCCATGGCCATATTGTTTTGACTAGGAACCATATCCTTGACTGGATTTACAGAATTAAGAGGTGCGGGGTTATATGGTTGGAATGGTCTTTGACTAAAATTTTATTTTTGCCCTTGATAGCCTCCTTGGTATGGTGACCTATTTTGTTGATAAGGCTGTCCTTGATTTTGGTATTGCTGATTAGGACTTTGGCCTTGTGATTGGAAGGGTGGCCTGTTGCCTTGGTTTTGTTTCTTCAAGTTTGTGACCTCTTTGGTTAGAGTCTGCAGCAAGTTTGTCATTTCTTGTATACTAGTTTGCTGACTACTCTTCACCTCTTGCAACTCTTGGGAGAAATTTGTTGCAGCATGCTCCTGACCACTGGTACTAGCTTGAGGTGCTGATATTGTGGGAATAGGGGTAAATGGGGGTACTTGTGCAGGTGCAATGGGCTGAAGACTAGGGAAGATAGGCATAGGAGGTCTTCTCTATATCATGCCTGCATGGATCAAACAATTTTCAACCTTGACAGCAGTGTCAAAAGCTTGGGGTAAAGTGGTACCACCCATAGACTGGATCATGATAGAAATTTGGTTATTTAGACTTTGCAAGTAGTATAGGAAGGCATGGTCAGCTGATGGCCTTACAGAGACTAGGATTCTATTCCATGTTTTAAGGAATCTACTATTATAGTCTGTCATTTTCTCTTGAGGGTCTCTCTTTATAGTTGTTAATTGCTCAACCAGAGACAAATTATCTGATTTATCCTCAAAATGCTTGCTTAATGCATCCCCTAATTCATCCCATGAAGTAATAGAACCAACAGTTAAAGTTCTAAACCACTCTAGAGCCTTACCTTTCAGAGATGCTGCTAATAATTTGGTGGCCACATCCTCTTGAGTAATGTTGTGTATGCTGCAAATGGTGGTCACATCTCTTATGTGTTCAAAGGTTGTTGTCTGTCCCTCCCCTATGAAATCAGGTATACTCTTTAATGCCACCAAGGGCATATCATGATGCACTACAAAATTTAATGGGCTCCCCTGATTGAAAGGTGCAAAGGAGAAATTTCTAGCCATTGTAGGACGTGTAACCTAAAGATTAACAACTATATGAGCTGTATTTTCTAGACTTGGATTTTCTTCCTCCTCTAGATCTCTAGTCAGAGATCTACCTCTTCTTCTAAAATGAAAGAGGAGAGGTCTCCTCTCTGAAGTATTAGGAGGTGTAGATTGGACTCTTCTTGCAGGAGATTCTCTCTGAGTTGACTTGCCTTTGTAGCTCCTTTTCAAGGGCAACTCTAAAAATTTAGCAGGCTTTGAGCTTCTGGTCTCGATCTTTCTCATAAACCTTAAACAAGGTTGGTTTGAATCTTTGAAACTAGTGGAGTCACCAGATATACTTGATAGAACAACCTCTAAAGGTCTGTATTATGCAATCTGCATATCAGAGATGACACAATCTTCAACAAAATAAATTTCTTTGCTATCCCACCAGGCATGCCAGAAAATGTTATACACTGAATTTGCACCTCTGATCTCAAGCTCTTGTAGTCTTGATAAACCAGTATAACATGGGAATCATCTCAAGGTTGTGGGACCTTTTGCTAACCGAGATGAGACCTCCAGATTCTAGGCTGGTTCCTCTTAGATAATCACCCTGATTTTCTTCTAAACAAGAAAGTAAAAGCTTTTGAGGGAAAGGGATAGAAGGAATGCTTGGAAAGGGAAATAATAGAAAGAAAATTTATCCTACTAGGTGATGCACCAAAACTAGGGTTTGGATCTTAGTATAGAGGGATAAAACCAGTGACAGAAATAGGTCTAGGAGATTACAACTTACTAAATAGGCTTGCATAAGTGTTTCATGGAAGGGTCTACAAAAAAAAGAGGTTGTTCAGGGAAGGAGAAAGATTCTTTCACAACAACAAGGCTCTCAGGATTAGACATCAATCCATGACCTGCAAACAAACATTCACTCCTATAGCTCGGTGCAGGATTGAGACAAGACTGTTAGGGGCTGAAATATACCCACAAAACATCTAAATCAGATCAAACACAATAACACACATGGCTACAAAAAGCAAGAGGAATCAGGAAACCTAAGATATCATTGAAATCATGCATACACTTTGATCCAATAAGAGATAATCCAGACAAGCAAGCATGATGACAACAAGAATATCACAGAATACTTGCAATATTTGAATAATCAATGAGAACTTACAAGATGTGGGAAAAATAGAGAGCATGAAGAAATGCTACAGATGGTTTTCCAAGAAAAAGAGCTTCTCTTTTTACAAAATGTCCATTATGAGCTCAAAAGCTCCAAAAAAACAATATATACAACCTTGCACGCAGGTAGGAATCAAAAATATCACAATTAGGGCTACAGAGGTTTACAATAAAATATCCAACCCTAATTCAATCCAATCTAGCCATAAATGTTTTTCTTGGAAATATCCAACCGATCAGATATCTCATTGCGTGCGCATGCCCTATACCGCAATCAACCTGCAGATACAAAAGCCTGGATTCAACAACCTCCCTGCAAGCCCATACTACCATGAATGTTCTAATCCAATCCTACGCAGAGACAAGAAATGACCCCTGATAGCTACCCACACCCCTTCATCATCCCCTCATAACTGTGCATGTCCTGCAACATCAATTCCTCAGCTACCTGCAGTTGCAAAAATGTCTTCAGAAGAAAGCCCGCCAAAACAGGCCATGCTACCTTTGAAATTAACCTAGTCGCATGATCGCATGAGCTAAAAAGTTCATGCGATCATATGACAAGTCTTTTGAAATCTGCCTCTACCCATGCAAGACACTTGTCAACCTACCACATGGCCCAACAGGAGCTGACCACACGGCCTTGAAAAGTCAGCAGTCGCATGATCGCATGAGCCTGAAAGGCTTCATGTGATCATGCGACAACCCTTAGAAAACCCACCTCCACTTTCCACAAATGCTCGGCCCACAAGATCCACTAGTCAAACTTGCCACATGGCCCAACTGGAGCTGAACACCTCAACCAGACCCATAAAAAACCCATCAAAAAACTACAGAGAATCTAATGGTGGTCACGTGATTGCATGGGATTGGAAGATCCCATGTGAACATAAGACCATCGTAGATTTCAAATCTACGGGGCCCATGTTACCGGGCCCGCAAGAACCTCCGTCGACCGCTAAGAAACAGACACATCACCAAACCACAAGCCCACCACTGGAGTCAAAGGCCCCAAGCCTAGAATCGCCATGTGTCACTCCCTTAATCATCCTAGCCGCCACATCAACAAAAACCTCAACACCCCGGCATGGACCCACAGTAAACACCTCGGCACCCCTGGCACAGGACCCACCACAACTGCGAGATTCCCATATAATGGTTGTCGTATGATCACATGGGATCGGAAGATCCCATGAGATCATACGACCACCATCAGATCTCCTCGCACTTGCACTAATGTAGAAACCTTGGGCCCCACTTACTGTCTATCGCATGATCGCATGCGGTTAAGAGGTCGCATGCGATCATGTGACCGATCGCGTGATGCCGACTGCTGGAACCGTGAACCACCGCTATCGAAACCACTGACAGTTTGTCATATGGTCACATGGGCTCAGAAGAGCCCATGTGATCATGTGACAAACCGCGTGATGCCACCTCGATAACCGCTGGTTGACCGCCAACCATTGATACCACATCAACAGTTGTCACGTGATCTCATGGGATCAGGAGATCCCATGCAATCACACAACTACCATCAGATCTTGACTATAGTGGAATGAACTTAGGCACTAGGACTTGCCTATTGGAGTTGCGCACTTAGGGTCAAAAACACAGACGGTGTTGAAAACATAGAGGGTTTTCACGTGAAGGTCAAAAAAACACCAAATTTACAGAGCTGAGAGGTCGAAAACACACTAAATTTTTGGACGAAAAGGCAGAAACATCCCGAGCCTGTAGAGAGGAAGTTGAAAACACACTAGGTTTTCGACACTTGAGCATTTCACTTGGAGAACAGGGCTGTGGCCGAAAATGGACGAGAGGGGAATTTTTGGGCAACAGTAACTTGTACATGAAAGGAGGATTTGATGATAACATTTTGATTGCTGAAATATTTGTTGATGATATTACCTTTGGAGGACAAGATCATATTTGTAAATCTTTTGCTGATGACATGAGAAAGGAATTTGAGATGTCTATGTTTGGAGAGATTAAATTCTTTCTAGGATTGTATATTTTACACCAGAAAGATGTGATTTTCATCACTCAATCAAAATACATTAAGGAAGTATTGAAAATATTTGGCATGGAAGATGCTAAGCTAGTTGGAACACTAATGGCCATAGGTTGCAAATTGACAAAAGATGATGAATTTGAAGAGGTAAACCAGACTTTGTATAGATCAATGATTGGGAAACTGATGTATGTTGTACACAGTAGGCCTGATATTACACATGCAGTTGGGATTGTGGCTAGATTTTCTGCCAGTCCTAAGGATTCACTTATGATTGTAGTGAAAAAAATCTTGAGATACATTAAGAAAATAGAGGAATTTGGATTATGGTATACATCTGAAGGGAAATTTAAACTTAGAGTTTACACCAATGCAGATTGGGCTAGAAACATAGATGGTCAGAAGAGCACAACTGGTGGAGCATTCTTTTTAGGATAAAGGCTTGTGACTTGGATCGGCAAGAAACAAGCATGCATATCTTAGTCCACTACTGAAGCATAATATATTGTTGTTGTTGTAAACTATTCAAATATAGCTTGGATCAGATAGGTGTTAGAAGGAATGAATGAGCTAATCATTGACCCGATGATTATATATTGTGATAACACTAGCGCAATAAACATTTCAAAGAATCTTGTGATGCATTCAAAGACAAAGCATATATCAATTAAGTATCACTATTTGAGAGAACAAGTACAAGAGAAGTAGGTGAAGTTGGAATTGTTAATATGATTTAGAACAACAAAGAGGGGGGGGTGAATTAGTTGTTCTCAGGTCCAAATATATAAAACAAACTTCTAAACTCTTCAACATATCAGATCTAATAACCAACAGCTACTCAGTCATTACTGGTTGCATAACATAAATATATAACATTGCAGTCCACTACCCAACTGTACTTAACTTGTAAAAGACATAAATGTTCAAACCAAAACATTCACACAAGTATTGACACTAGGATTTATAGTGGAAACCCAATTAGGAAAAAACCACTTTGTAACATGTTACTATTATTTTCACTCTTCTGAAGTGAGCTCT
Organism: Chamaecyparis obtusa; assembly: GCA_027943335.1. Classification (NCBI taxonomy): domain Eukaryota; kingdom Viridiplantae; phylum Streptophyta; class Pinopsida; order Cupressales; family Cupressaceae; genus Chamaecyparis; species Chamaecyparis obtusa. Next base: position 2,203,633 of record BSBK01001373.1, on the reverse strand, counting down.
ATGAAAAGCCAACCCTATCAAAGGTTACATACACACTATCAGGTGTGACCCAGTTAAAAAATTTTAACCACTCCGTTAAAAGTGCACCTTGTTATAGGACTTACATACACTCCATTAGAATGCAACCTTGTTCAAAGGATTTATACAAATGATTGTTAGGTCAACCTCTGTTAAAAGGATTTTGATTGATACAGTGGTTAGAAAGTAATAGTAATATTGATCTGTGAACATACAACTCACTTTGTAGATATCAAATCCAATTCCATACACATATGTTGGCTTACTAACTATGAATATTTTCCATCTCCATCACTGATCTTCTCAGAAATCCCTTCAAGCAATCACAACACTTCTCCTTCAACCTTTTCTACTTAGATAGTCAATAACATCAACTCCAACATCATCAGCTTCCACCTCTCTTCCACTCTTCTCATCCTTATGCTTAGGTTTCCTTAATACTTCCTCAATTAGGTCAATACAACTTTTTCCATTTAATCTTCTCTGTAGATCTTAGGGTTTGGTCAAATTCATCAAATCCTTCCAACTTTATGTTCTTCATCTCCTCTTCTAGAAACATCTCAAATCTCTTTAAGATTTACAATAAAATGTTTTACAACTCATTAAATGCTTTCATACAATCAATAAATAAAATCAACAGGGTTTACATAATCCAAGAATTCAACTATGTCGGCTAGGAATCTGAATTCTTCCTCAAATGTAAATTACTAATGCTTGATCAATATAGTGTTTAGCTTCTCAGTCTTCACTAGAAAGCTTAGTCACCACTAAACTATTTCCTCAGCTAACACTATCTTCCTCAAAAATTAACTGATGTTCGATCAACACTAAAATTACTTAGCATATACTAGCTCAATCGACACTAACATCACTTGGCTTAAACATGATTTCTTCACTTTTTCTCGATTAAGCCTACTAGTTTAGTCTTCATTCTTACTAAGATAAACAATACATTATATCATCATTGTGCAACATAATCAAGTACTCATTGAAGTATCAAGATAACTCAACCTTGCCCCTAGGTGCTATTGTTACCATCCTTGTCTAATCCCGTCACAACATTCAAATAGATATAGTACTTTCGTAAGTAGCAACAGTCTTACCAGTTAAGGTTTGACATCAATGACAATACAACAATTGCTTCAATTGCAGTTTCCAACAATCTCCCTCTTTGGCATTGATGGCAACACCATATGAATAACACATGGATTACCAACCAATCCAAAAACTTATCTGTCCATCAAAAATATTTATAATATCCTTAGCTTCACTCTGATTCAGAATCAATTAGCCTTGCTTATATGACCGTCCACACAATAAAATTCTTCCTGAATTTCTCCCTCTTACTTGATCTTTCATCTCTATTCATCTCCCTCTTCATCTCTATCATGTGTTTTCATCTCTGTTCATCTCCCTCTTTGAAAAAAAGGCCAAAGTAGCAACTAAAACATACATCCTGCATATGTAGATGTCATATTTTCAGTATTTTCGCCCTCTGTCATCTTGCTTATGACCGATTCTTAGTTTTGTTGTTCTTTTGACAACTCTAGGCTGCTCCTAAAGTGTGACCTTTTTCTGCATCAATCTGTTAGATACTCTTTTATAGCACATTTTCTGCAGTGCTCCTAGCTTGACTAGGCAACCTCAGTTAGGAGAAGGACCCCTAATTTTCCTCTTAGATATTCATGAGCTTCTTTAGGTAAAGCTTTAGCGAATATGTCTGCTAGATGTTCTTTTGTATTCACATATTCCATTTGAACCTCTTTATTTTGTACCAATTCTATCAAGTAGTGATACTTGATGGCAATGTGCTTGGTATTTGTATGCATCACTGGATTTTTAGAGATGTTGATAGCACTTGTGTTGTCACAAAAGATAACAACTGGTTTAGTGATTTCTTCTATCATGCCTACCAAGAATTGCTTTATCCATATCAGATTTGAACAGTTCACTGCTGCAACAACATACTCAACTTCAGTAGTAGATTGGGAAATGCAATTTTGTTTCTTGCTTGTCCAAGAAACTAATCTTTTTCCAAGAAAGAAAGCTCCACCACTAGTACTCTTTCTATCATCTACATTTCTTGCCCAATTAGCATCAATATATACTTTCAGTTCAAACTTTTCATGCTTCTTGTAATACAGTCCATAGCTAGTAGTTCCCTTCGAATATCTCATTATTCTTTTTACAACCATCTTGTGTGTTTCCTTAGGATTGGTAGAGAAACTTACCACAATCCCAATAGCTAGTGCAATATCTAGTCTACTATATACAACATATTGCAATTTTCCAATCATAGATCTGTACAAAGTCTGGTTTACTTCTATAGCCTCATCATTCTTAGACAACTTTTGTCTAGTAGCCATAAGAGTACTTATTGGTCTTGAATCCTCCATTCCAAAGGTTTTCAATATCTCATGAACATATTTAGATTGGGTGATGAAAATCCCTTTCTCCAATTGATATACTTGTAAACCAACAAAAATTTTGATCTCCCCAAACATGCTCATTTCAAATTCAGTTTGCATTTCATTTGAAAATCTCTTACACAAGGCATCTTGTCCACCAAATATTATATCATCTACAAAAATCTTAGCCAACAAGATTCATTTACCTTCTTCATCTTTCATGTATATATTGCTTGTGTCATTTGTCCTTGAAAATCCAATCTGTATCAAGTAGTTGTGTAGTCTTTCATACCATGCTCTGGGAGCTTGCTTCAATCCATACAGTGCTTTATTTAGTTTGCAAACCATGTGTTTCTTGTTTGGATCAAAAAATCCTTCTGGCTATTCAACATACACTTCTTCTTCTAATATACCATTTAAAAATGTAGACTTGACATCCATTTAGTATACCTTGAAATCTTTATAAGCAACATATGCAAGTAGAGTTCTTACTCCTTCCAATCTTGCTACAGGGGCAAATGTCTCCCCATAATCTATTCCTTCTTCTTGTGCGTAGCCTTTGCATACTAGCCTAGCTTTGTTTCTTGTGATTTGACCATGCTCATTCAACTTATTTCAAAACACCCACTTTGTTCCAATGACATTTTTATTTTTTGGTCTCAGCACTAGAGTCCAGGAATAATTCTTCTCAATCTGATCTATCTCCTCATTCATTGCTTGTATCCACTCTTCATTTTCTAATGCCTCCCTTGTTGTCTTAGGCTCAAATTCATATAGTAAACATGTAGGGTCTCTTATCTTACTTCTGGTCAAAACTCCAGTGTCTTTGTCTCCAATTATCTATTCAGGCTTGTGATGTCTCCTTACATATTTTGCCAAAATAGGTTTTGCTCTCTTTTCCTCTAGCTCTTCAAGTTCACCAACAAGATTTTCAGATTCAACTTCTGAATGCTCGACAACCTCATCCTGATACTCAGCAACTTCCTCCTGTTGCTCGGCATGTTCTTGTTGTCTGTTGGCATTATTTTTCTGATGCAAGTTTGTCACTTATCTCTCCTTCCTCTATATACACAAAAGATCTGTAATCTTTTGGTTCTCTCTTGCTTTTAGCTTCTTTTTTCTCTACATACTCATCAACTTTGACATTCACACTTTCCACAATTTTTTTAGTGTTAGAGTTCAAACACTTATAAGCTTTACTTTTTGTGGAGTACCCCAGGAATATGCCCTCATCACTTTTAGCATCAAACTTTCCATTCCTATTGTCCTTTAGTATGTAGCATTTGCTTCCAAATATTCTAAAGTACTTTACATTAGGTGCATGCCCATGTCATAACTCATAAGGTGTCAGATTTGTACCTTTTTTATTTGTACTCAGTTAAGAGTATAAACAACTGTACTTACAGCTTCTCTCCAGTACTTTTGTGCAACATTAATTTCAATAATCAATGTCCTTGTACAATCCAAGATAGATTTATTTCTTCTCTCAGCTATACCATTCTGTGGAGGTGTTCTATGTGCAGACATCTATATTTTGGTCCCTCTATCATTACAAAATAGATTAAATTCATTGGATATAAATTCTCCACCTCGGTCAAATCTCAAACACTTCAGGTTCCTACCTATCTCCTTTTCAACCTTAGCCAAATACCACTTAAAGAATTGAAAAGCATCAGATTTTTCTTTTAAGAACATTACTATCATCATTCTAGTATAATCATCAACAAACAGAATCAAATATCTAGCACCATAATAGCTTTGTACACCCAAGGGTCCACAAAGGTCAGTATGAACAAAATCTAAAGCATTCTTAGAAGAAAAGGTTTTGCTCTTAAAACTTGACTTTGTCATCTTACCCATCTAACATTGTTTGCACATTACATTCTCAAGTTTCTTCAATCTAGGTAGACCTCTCACTTTCTTCTTTTTACTAATTTGTACTAGATTATCAAATTTAACATGACATAGCCACTTATGCCATAACCATATATCATAAAGTTGTGCAATCATACATGTCTCTTTAGATAGTTCAAGATAGAAAAAATTACCTCTTGTCTATTCTCCACTTCCAATCAGTTCACCAGTGGCATCAAATATTTTAGCATTCTTGTGATGAAATTCCACTCAGTATCCAGTGCTATTAAGCTTTGCAACACGCAGCAGATTATAGTTAAGACCTTCAGCCCAATAAGCATTTTCATAAGTGATCTTATTAGTCAACTTAATCAATCCTTTTCCTCTAATAGGACATGGTGCATCATTACCAAATTTCACACTTCTACCTTTATAAAGATCTAGGGTATCAAAATTACTTTTGTCACTAGTCATGTGATGTGAACAACCACTGTCAATAATCAATTTATCATTCTTGTTCACATAGGAAATCAATGCAGTTTTGTCATCCTCATCAAACTCATCTTTCATTGCAACATAGACTACCTCAATTTCAAAATCATCACTATCAGTGTCAGTCTCTTCTTTGGTAATATAGCAGGATTTCTTACCTTTTCCCTTGTAGTCCTTCTAACTTTGGTAACTTCTATCATCTCTTTTATTTTTATGCTTGCTGTCTCTTTCTTCATCCTTATCATCCCTATCAGGACACCTAGAAACTATATGACCAACTTTATTACATGAAAATCACATAATAGGGAGTTTACCTTTGTACTTTCCTTTTCCTCTTTTCAGTCTTCTAGCCACAAGAGCTTCCAAATCCTCAAGTTCTTCATCAAATGTGTCACTTTCACTTTCACTTTCACTGATACACTTCTCTTTCTCTTTCTTTGACTTATTCAGAACCATTTGTGACTTAAAAGTAGATTCAACATTAGCAACAGTGAAGTTATCATCGTTAGAAAGCTCAAAAGTAGTAAGCTTACCAACCAAACTTTCCAAAGTGCATTGTTAGGATCACACCTAGATTCCTGAATTGCTAAAATCTTAATAGCATAGATAGGACACAGAGTTCTCAATACTTTTCCTATTACAGTTTCATATTCATCAATAGTTCCATTTTCTCCTCTAATAGCATTTATAAATTCTTTTATTCTACCATAATATTGTGCAATATTCTCACCCTCTTGCATTCTCATTTCATCAAATTTACCTCTAAGGCTCTCAGCTTTAGCTCTCAGTACATTTATATCACCACCATAGATGTTTGCAAGAGTGTCCCACATTTTCTTTGAATTTGTACAGTCTTTAATGTCCTCAAATTCCAAATAGCTTAGGGCAGATGCAATTTCCAACATTGCCTGATTGTGCCCTTATTTAGCTCTCATCTCCTCGGAAATCAGAGGTGCAATAGGTGTGACATAATCATGTTCAACATAATATTTTTCAAAATCACCAATACTGGCTAGATGTAACTTCATCAAACTTTTCCATGTAGGTAAGTTCTCCTTATTTAGCTTCAGTACCTCCTTATACATCCTAATCATTTTCTTCAAGCACCTTTAAACTTGTTCTTTGTAAGAACCAACAAAGCTCTGATACCAATTGTTAATATGATTTATAACAATAGAGAGGGGGGGGGTGAATTAGTTGTTCTCAAGTCCAAATGTATAAAACAAACTTCTAAACTTTTCAACAGATCAGATCTAATAACCAACAATGACTTAGTCATTACTGATTGCATAATAGAAACATATAACATTGCAGTCCACTACCCAACTGTACTTAACTTGTAAAACACATAAATATTCAAACCAAAATATTCACACAAGTATTGACACCAGGATTTATAGTGGAAACCCAATTAGGGAAAAACCACTTTGTAACATGTTACTATTATTTTCACTCTTCTGAAGTGAGCTCTATGAAAAGCCAACCCTATCAAAGGTTACATAAACACTATTAGATGTGACCCAATTAAAGGATTTCAACCACTTTGTTAAAAGTACACCTTGTTATAGGACTTACATACACTCCATTAGAATGCAACCTTGTTCAAAGGATTTATACAAATGACTATTAGGTCAACCTTTGTTAAAAGGATTTTGACTGATACAATGGTTAGAAAGTAATAATAATATTGATCTGTAAACATACAAATCACTTTGCAGATATCAGATACAATTCTGTACACATATGCTAGCTTACTGACTGTGAATCATTTCCATCTCCATCACTGATCTGCTCGAAAATCCCTTCAAGTGATCACAACACTTCTCCTTTAGCCTTTTTTTCTTAGACAATCAATAACATCAACTCCAACATCATTAGCTTCTACCTCTCTTCCACTCTTCTCATCATCATGCTTAGGTTTCTGTAATACTTCCTCAATTAGGTCAATACAACTTTTGCTAGTTAATCTTCTCCATAGATCTTAGGGTTTGGTTAGATGCATCAAATCCTTCCAACTTTATGTTCTTCATCTCCTCTTCTAGAAACATCTTAAATCTCTTTAAGATTTACAATAAAACATTTTACAGCTCATTAAATGCTTTCATACAATCAATAAATAAAGTCAACATAGTTTACATAATCCAAAAATTCAACTATGTCAGCTAGGAATCTGAATTCTTCCTCAAATGTAAATTACTAACGCTCGATCAATATAGTGTTCAACTTCTTGGTCTTCACTAGAAATCTTGGTCACCACTAAATTGTTTCCTTGGCTAACACTATCTTCCTTGGCAATTAACTAATGTTTGGTCAACACTAAAATTACTCAACATATACTAGCTCAGTTGACACTAACATCACCCAGCTTAAACATGATTTCTTCACTTTTCCTCAGTTAAGTCTACCAATTTAGTATTCATTTTTACTAAGATAAACAATACATTATCTCATCATTGTGCAACATAATCAAGTACTCATTGAAGTATCAAGATAACTCAACCTTACCCCTAGGTGCTATTGTTACCATCCTTGTCTAACCCTGTCACGACATTCAAATAGATATAGTACTTTCTTAAGTAGCAACATTCTTACCAATTAAGGTTTGACATCAATGACAATACAACAATTGCTTCAATTGTTGTTTCCAACAAGAATTTGTAACATCTAAGGAACAACTTGCTGATATTTTTACTAAACCATTACTGAAGGACACATTTAAGTATTTGAGAACTAGACTTGGGGTCTGTCCCCTGTCTACTAGTCATTAAGGTGATTTGGAGATTGCATCAACCTATACCTATCAGAAGATCATTCATGTTGATGCACTTAGCTCATACTTTGGATTTTTGTCTAAGGTTGTAAAGGATTGAAGAAGTTGAAAATAGAAATTTATTTGTACACTGGAGGTACCTAATTTTGAGCCGACCACCAGTTATATCTGGCTACTGAAGAGTGGTTTGTTTTCTATCTTTGGCATTTTTGTCAAAGGGTGAGAGATTGAATATGAAAATAGAGAAGTTAGTTACTGCGAATAGAAAGAGAGAGATTACAGAAAGGGAGAGACTTGAATATTTTGTTACTAAGAACAAAGAGAATCTAAGAGCTGAAAAGATCAAATACGCAGGGAGAGTCTATACCTATAATACAGTTATGTAATTTAATGATTAAACCTATTAAATTTGAGCTTATCAAGCTACAAAATTTTCTTAGAGTTGTAGAATTGATGAAGGGTGCTCCCCTTAATATCACAAACACATAATAGAAATAGAGAAACAACAACAATATGCAAGAATAGAAAATTGGCCTCTTATTATCTCCACAAATGTGGAATTACAAAATTTCAAAATTATAGTATGCAAAGCCACATGGGCATTCCCTTACAATATTCTATAGGAAAAACCTTGAATCAATACCTAGATCTACTACCCCACACTACTTAAGACAACACTATGGGCCTTCTTTATATAGGCAATTTGCACCGCCCGAGAAGGTTCCAAAAATTTAGCCCAAAGGGCTAACCAAACTTAGAATTAGTTTATTTTACATTTTATTACATCAAAGTCAGCTCAAAATAACTTTTGAAACCCAAATAGAAATTTTGAAGGAAAATCATTTTTCGCTATTTCAGGTGATCCAACTTCCAAAGACCATAAATAATCACCAGTTGACCCAATTGACTAATATGACCCCATTCCAAAAAGGCCACGAAGCATTCTATAGGCCTAACTCATGCAAGTGCCCATCACCAAAATTTTCAACCTCATCTGGGGCCTCTAAAGCCTTCAAAACTGAGTTCAAAGTTTATGTACCCTGCTGCCAATACCAAAAATCTTCAATATCTCTAAAGCTAGACTTGATCTGTCAATGAAACTTTACTGGCAAATTGATACAACTGAGATGAACCTCCACATGTGAAATCATAACATTCTGAGATCATATGAACAACTTACTAAAAATAGCAAGTTTCCATAAATAGTAGCTCTGCATAAGATAGCCCTTATTAAACACAAAACTAGAAATATTTTTGGGTGATGCAAGATTGCTCTTACACCTAGGATGCTCCTACATCAGACACTTGGGGTAATTTGAGAAGCGAACCTATCATGACTCGGGTGTGGAGAGGAAAACCAAGATGGTTAACCTCCTCCCTTGTTAGCCATGATGAATCTTCAATAGGTCATCCTTTCCACTTGACCAGATATTCTTAATATGTCCTATTCCTTGCGCTTCTACCAACACGACTGTCTAGTATGTCTTCAATCTCTTCAATATCTGAACCACTTGCTATAATACTCCACTGTGCTACTCTGATCTCATCTTCAACCTAAAATTCCTTATGCCTCCTTTTCTGATCTACCTTAGCTTTATACTACGCATTCATCTTGGTAATGTGCTTCTTCACCTCCCCATGAATACAAAAACAAAAATATTTTTGGGTGATGCAAGATTGCTCTTACACCCAAGATGCTCCTGCATTAGACACCTGAGGTAATTTGAGAAGTGACCCTATCATGACTCAAGTGTGGAGAGGAAAACCAAGATGGTTAACCTCCTCCCTTATCAGCCATGATGAATCTTCAATAGGTCATCCTTTCCACTTGGCCAGATATTCTTCATATGTCTTGTTCCTTCTGTTTCTACCAACATGACTGTCCAGTATGTCTTCAATCTCTTCATTATTTGAACCACTTGCTAGAATACTCCACTGTGCTGCTATGATCTCATCTTCAACCTGAAATTCCTTATGCCTCCTTTTCTGATCTTCCTTAGCTTTATACTATGAATTTATCTTGGTAATGTGCTTTCTCACCTCCCCATGAATGTTCTTCAAATGCTCTGTAAAATCCTCAGCTTCAGCACTACTTATTTCTCTTTTATCTATCTTCCTCAACTCAGATGCATTTCTGGGACTACTTCCATATACAATCTATGGATGATGTGATGAACTAAACTTCAAATCTATCTTCAACTCTTCTCTTTCTTCTAGTGTCATTCTATGTGCTGCCTTATTTGGCAAACTAGCTCCTAGAATCAAATCCATCTAATGACTGATCTTTCTTACTGGTGGTAATCCATCAAGCACACTATCAGATACAATATCCTGAAACTCATTCAATAATTCTACAACTTCTATAGGTACATCTTCTACTTCCTCTTTCCCAGCCTTTGGAATTAAGGTAAAACACATATGCTCATGTTGCATACCATCTAAGAAATTTCCTCTATCAACAAAAGTTATTCTTGCATTAGCACATACCTTTTCTTCTGTTTCCTTCAATGGTTTTAGCTTATGTCACACTCCATCCTTAATTAGGGAATAGGTATTCGCATGACCATCATGTACAACACATTTATCAAACTACCATGGCCTACCCAACAACATATGACATGCATCCATAGATATGATATCACATAGTACCTCATCATGGTATCCGCCAATCTTGAAATTTACTAGGCACTGTTCACTAACCATGACCTTGTGGTCATCTTGCACCCAGGCAACCTGATATGGATGTGGATGTTTCTACCTCTTCAGCTTCAACTTTGTCACCATCTCTTCTGATACAAATTTATCAGTACTGCCACTATCAATAATCACATCATAACATTTACCTTCACACTTGCATCTAGTGCGAAACAAGCTCCTCCTTTGCTTAGGTTCATTCTCACCACTCAACATGATCCTTCTATTAATTAGCGTCTCTCCTCTCTTAGCATCTTTAGAAGATGATGATCTTGAATCTTCATCTATATGTGCAACTCTAGCTTGGCCTTCATTTCCCCTGTTTGTTCTTCCTTGGCACTGAGGACATTCAAATGCCCTATGACCTTCTTCTCCACAGTGAAAACATGTTCCATGGAAGCATCCTCTTCCAGATCCTTGTCCTCTTCCTCTTCCTCTCTGATCTCTATTATTCTGATCATGGAAATGATTGAAATTATCTCCTCTCTGATTCTGACTATTACTGGCCTCATTCTTCTTTTTCAGATCTTCATTTTGATCTCCATATGACCGTCCACCAGATCTGCTATCAGGACCTCTTCCGCTTTGTCTTCTCTCAAACTTCTTGTTTAGCTTTTCCTCTAATTTTAGGGCAAACTGGTATGCCTCTTCAATAATGCTCATTCAAACCAAATTCAGCTCCTCCTGAATGCTCGGTCTCAACCCATTAAGGTAATGGGCAACTTTCTCCTTATCAACTTCCGCATGTCCTATTCTGATGAGGAGTTGATAGAACTCCTCTGTATACTCCTAAACAGATCTTCCTTCTTGCTTCAAACTTTGCATCTTCTTTAGTAGGTCAAGCTCATAATCAATAGGAATGAACTATCGCTTCAATTTATCCACCATCCAATCCCATCTTGTGGTTTTATCTTTCCCTCTTCTATTTCGCTCCAATTGAATCTCTTGCCACCAGATCTGTGCATGACATTTCAGTCTGGCCTTTGTAAACTTGACCTTATCAGGATCCTCAACATCTTCATACTCAAAATATTCCTCACATTCATTGATCCAGTCGATCAATTCTTCTGGGTTAAGATTTCCAAAAAATGTAGGAACCTCAATCTTAGGTGTTTTCCCAAACTTGGAAATGGCCTGGAAAAGTCTTTCTTCCTCCTAGTTCAAAATTTCACCTTCTTCTTGATCAGAATTTCCTTCTCCCTCAGCTTCATCCTCACTTTCATCTCTGACATTAAGATTCATTCCTCTACGAATCTCCTCTTGTAATGCTCGCACTTGTCTCTACAATGCCCTAACCTCAGGTGTTACAACACCAGCTCTTCCACCACGTTACTTTTGTGGAGGCATTTTCACGCTTCTCACTGAAACCCTGACCATGGTCCTAGTGCAAACTGCCTCACAGCTGGTGATCTGTTTACACAAAAACCTTAACCCATAGTCCTGGTGCAAACTACCTCACGACCGATGATCTATTTACACACTCAGGAACTCCTGCTCTGATACCACTTGATGAAGGGTGCTCCCCTTAATACCACAAACACATAATAGAAATAGAGAAACAACAACAATATGCAAGAATAGAAAATTGGCTTCTTATTATCTCCACAAATGTGGAATTAAAAACTTTCAGAATTACAGTATGTAAAGCCACATGGGCATTCCCTTACAATATTCTATAGGACAAACCTTGAATCAATACCCAGATCTACTACCTCGCACTACCTAAGACAACACTACGGGCCTTCTTTATATAGGTAATTTGCACCGCCTGAGAAGGTTCCAGAAATTTAGCCCAAAGGGCCAACCAAACTTAGAATTATTTTATTTTACAATTTATTACATCAAAGTCAGCTCAAAATAACTTTTGAAACCCAAACAAAAATTTTGAAGGAAAATCATTTTTCGCTATTTCAGGTGATCCAACTTTCGAAGACCATAAGTCATCACCAGTTGACCCGATTGACTAATATGACCCCATTCTGGAAAGGCCACGAAGTGTTCTGTAGGCTTGACTTGTGCAAGTGCCCGTCACCAAAATTTTCAACCTCATCTGGGGCCTCTAAAGCCTTCAAAATTGAGTTCAAAGTTTCTGTACACTATTGCCAATACTAAAAATCTTCAATATCTCCAAAGCTAGACTTGATCTGTCAATGAAACTTTACTAGCTGATTGATACGACTGAGATGAACTTCCACATGTGAAATTAGAACATTCCAAGATCATATGACCAACTTACTAAAAATAGCAAGTTTCCATAAATAGTAGCTCTGCACAAGATAGCCCTTATTGAATACAAAAAAAAAAATAGTTTTGGGTGATGCAAGATTTCTCTTACACCTAGGATGCTCCTGCATCAAGAATACATGTTTGGTATGTGCATGGCATAGTTTCATATTGCTTGTGTTTCCATCAATGCCAAAGGGAGAGATTGTTGGACTGCAACTTATTGAATATCTGGAAGGACAGTGATTTGTGATCACTAAGTACTAAAATGATATTTAAGATGATTAAATTAGTCAATATATTTTCATCAATTTGAACTTATCTTGATAGTGCTTATCATGTTAGTTACAACATTTGAATATCTGTTGAAGAAAGACAAGATGAAGAATTGAGATATCTACACGAGGAAAAGATGGATATGACAAATAAGGATAAGATAAACATTGGGTAACTTATTGATGAGTCTATGATTGTGTATTGTTGACTTGAGCATGTTACATTAACTTATTATGAAAGAGAGAATGGAAATTGGATATGTCAATATAGTTAGTAATTAAAGATTTATGTATCCACTGAGCCAGTGTAGTGTGTATTGAGTAACATTATTAACCGAGCTAGATCAACTAATTATCACTGATGTGTTTTTGTATTAATCAAGTATGGATGAAAATATTAAATGCAAAGATCAGCTGACTAAAGATGATGAGTTGGATATTGGTATGATTTTGAGGTTAGAGATAAAGTTTGTTATGAGATCCATGTCTAAAAAATTAAAAGATCTAATGGGTAAGATTGAAATGACTTATTGATACAACTGCCGAGGAAGGTTTAAGAGGCAAAATGAATGATGAAGATTAAGAGACAAAATCTAATGGATGATATGAAATTTTTTTACTTATCTATTTAAGAGACATGAATTTCTTTGAGGCAAGAGCCTAGACTGTAGAGATTTCACATGAAGATAGTATTCATGCAAGCCTGATCATATTGGTTATTGAAGAACTTGAGTTGCAGAAGTCTTACTGAGCATCAGAGAACATTACCGAGGAGAAAGTAAGTTGATATATTGATGAAGTGAAATTGATTAAGTGATCAAAGGATATATATTTTGGGCTAAGCATAGATTTGAATATCTGCAAGTGAGTTTTATTGAATCAGATCATTACTGTATCAATTTAACCATTAATTCAAAAAATCTCTTAACCGAGTGGACTTAACCATCTTTATTATGTTGCCTATGACATTCATAGAATGTTCATTGTTACCTTGTTGACCCCATAGTGAATGTTGGTCAAAAGCTAATGGTTAGTGTTAAATCTTGTAACAAGGTCACACCTAACAATGTGTATTATAACATTTAATAGGGTTGGCTCTCCACCGAGCTCACTTTAGAAGAGTGAATTATTTTGGGTTGCCGGTCCTAGGTGGTTTTTCCCTTAATAGTTTTTCCATGTTAAATCATTATGTTATGTGTTACTTGTGATGATTGTTTTACTTTCATACTTTACATATTGCATATTTGATTTGATCAGTAAACTAGATAGACAAATTGATATTATATGTTATTGAGTTACATAATTTGTTTAATTTTTTTTTTGGTTTACATGTTGTGTTTGAGACTATGGATAATTGATTCACCCCCCTCTCAATTATTCTAACAATATTCCAATATGGCATTCAATGAATGTTGATTATTTTCTTGTTGACCCCATAGTGTGTTGGAGATTTGCCAGCAAGCCAGTGTTGATTGTATGTTTGTCATTGATGACAACATATGGTATGTAGTGTGTGTTGAAGCTATTTGTAGAGGGCCTTGAACATATATTGTATGGATATGTTATCAACATGTTATCATAGGTGTAGAAGTTGATTCTAAGTGCAGACAGTTGTGTAGTTATTTGTATCAACAATGTTCCTAACAATGTTGTTTGCAAAGTTTGGTATGTGATTTACAGTATGGTTATGTTGGAGCCTTGCACATTTATATTTGTGTTGTAGACATTTTTTTTGAAGCTATGTTCATGGAAGCAGAGTTATTTGTGCATTTGTAGTTGATTTATGATGTTTCTATTGCCAGTTATAGTTTCTAGAGACTTTTTTTTGGAGCTGACAGTGTTTATGTTGTTTTTTTAGTGGCGCTTATCATTATGGTATGTGTGTTTAGTTTTGTGCTTAGTTATGAGTTAATAATGTTTGGTTAATAATGCATATTGTATTTCATCTTGAGAGTAAATATTAAGTTATTTTGGTGGAGCTGACAGTGTGAAGTGACATGTCTACTCACATTGAGTTGCACGGTCCTTTTTGTGTTGCGTGCTTGGTTTAGCCATTGGATATATTGTTGGAGAGTTATATTTTTTCTCTAATATGATTTCAAGAAGGTTCTAATAGGCTGACTTGATTATATCTTATGGAGAAAGATACTTATAGCCAATTAGTTGTGTTCACTAAGAAGGAATGTAAGAGAGAAAAGAGAATGAAGTGAAGAAAAGAGCAGAGCAGTAAGTGCAAAGTATTGATCTAGTAAAGATATATGTGAAGAAGCAGAGAGTGTATTCTACTCATTGGAACTGATCAAGATAGTAAGTCTAATTCACAGTTAACCAAGATCTAGATATAGTGTATATTTGTTGTGTAGAAGGTTACAACCTTCACCATTTGAGCAGTCTAATCTCGGACAGTGTTTCCTCACCTCTAACAAGGTTATTTATAAAAGACTCATAATAGGGTCTAACCTTTGATCAGGTCACTATAATTCATGCATTGTAAAGATCAATTCCTAATAGGGTTGTAATATCTTCTAAGAGGGATCATTATACTCTACTATAGTTTATAGTGGGTGCTAATCCCCACTGGGGTTTTTACCTATTTGGGTTTCCCCATAACAAAAATTTGTGGTGTTGTGTTAGGTGTTATATTGTTGTGTTTATGCTTAATGTTCTTCTATACTTAATTGGATAAATAATTGAATCTTGTAGATAACTAATTCACACCCCCCCCTCTCAGTTATCTCTTGGAACTATTCCTAACAGTTGATATTAGAGCCAAGTGCCTTAGAAAGAAATTTTAGTAGATTCAGGTTGATCAGATGGCATTCTTTAGAAAAGAAAGTCCTAAGTTTGATGGAGAGAACTATCTAGACTGGAAGAACAAAATGATAACACATTTGTAGTGCATTGGTTTTGAGATTTTTGAAGTAGCTACTCAAGATGTTCAGGTCCCCTCTCTAAAATATCTTGAAAAAGATGATGCAACTATTAAATAGATGGAAATGTTCACTCAAAATACAATTGCCAAAAAATCCCTTATTAGTGCCTTGTTTAACAGTGAGTTTTCAAAAATCAAGAAAGTAGATCAAGCCTATAAAATATGGAAGTATCTAGAAGACATGTTTGAAGGAGATATCCAAGCCAAGAATGTGCACAAAAAGACATGGAAGTAAAGATACAATAATTTGGAGGTGCTACCTGAAGAGAACATCAAAGCTTACAATCAAAGAATTAATGAAGTAGTTGTAGGAATCAAAAACAATGGTGGCAAAATTTTGGAAGAGGACATATGAATAAATTGATGACTACTCTAATAGTAGAATATGAGAGCAAGATAAACATCCTAGATGAGACTATGTAGATTTCAAAAGATTCCAAAAGAGAGACCTTAATCAGCAAGATTTAAGCATTTGAGGTATCAAGATTGAAGACAGAGCCTAAAAGTGAAATAACATTCAAAGCCTCAGTCCATGGTAAGAAATCTTTGAACACTTCAATTAATTTTGATGATGAAGATGAGGATAAAGAACTAGATGCATTCATTGCTATGGTTACTAAGAAAGAAAGAAAAGGAAAAAGAAAATATGAAGGTCAGTTACCATTTAAATGCTTTTCATGTAACAAGATTGGTCATTTTGCATCTAAGTGTCCTACAAGAGTCAAGAAGTTCAAAACTAATTACAAGCCTAAATATTCAAAAGAATGTTACTATGATGAAGATGGAGTTTCAGATGAAGATTCAGGAGAAGATGAAATTAGATTTATTGCAATTGAAGAAATGGAAAAAATGTTTGATGAAATGGATATTCAAGATGAAAAGAAAGAACAAGAGTTAGCATTGATTTCACAAGCAGACATCAGGACATACTGGATCATTGACAAAATTTGTTCACATCACATGACATGAGACAAAGATAGATTTATGCATCTAGATAAGTACAAAGGTAGCATGGTTAGATTTGGAGACAACACTCCTAAACCTATCATAGGTAGAGGAGCTATCACTTTGGATGGAAAGAATAACATTGATGATGTTCTATATGTTGATGGTTTTCAGCATAACTTATTAAGTGTTGGATAGTTTCTTGACAAACGATATCAGTTGGAATTCAAAGACAATAAGTGCATCATTAATAACAAAGAAAGAGTAATGATTGCATCAGTTTCAAAGACAAAAGGTAATGTTTTTCAGCTTAATTTAGAAGCAAGTTTTTTTATTGCAAAAGTAGATGACAGTTGGCTATGGCACAGAAGACTATGTCACATCTATTTTGACAATATAGTAAAGATAAGCAATGTTAAGGTAGTAAGAGACCTCCCTAGTATTGCAAAGCCAATGGATACAATATGCAGGGAATGTCTAATGGGAAAACATGTAAAGAACTCATTCAGAAGTAGGTAGAACTTAGCAGAGAACAAATTGGATCTAGTGCATACAGACCTATGTGGACCAACTCAAACAAGATCATACTATGGTGAAAGGTACTTTATTTTGTTTGTTGATGATTATTATAGAATGATGTGGGTTTTGTTCTTAAAAGATAAATCTAAAGCATTTGAGAAGTTAAAAATATTCAAAGCTAAAGTTGAAAATGAGTTTGGATTAAAGATAAAATGTCTGAGATCAGATAGAGAAGGAGAATTGACCTCTTACAAATTTTATGAGTATTGTAAAGAACATGGGATAAAGAGACATCTAAGTTCACCTAGAACCCCTCAACATAATAGAATTGTAGAAAGAAGAAATAGGATCATACTTGACATAGTGTGCACTATCATGATTGAAGGAAATGTTGTGCACACCTATTGGAGAGAAGCAGTCAATACTGCAGTCTATACTATCAATAGAATTCAATTAAGGCCAAGTGTAGAAAAGACACCTTATGAGCTATGGTTTGGGAATGTACCTATAGTGAAATACTTCAGAATTTTTGGAAGCAAGTGTTACATCAAGAGAGATGACGGTGTTAGTAAGTTTGATGCAAGAAGCGATGAAGGTATTTTTATTGGTTACTCTACTAAAAGTAAAGCTTATAGATGTTTTAATTTGAGATTGAAGAAGATCATCGAAAGTGCACATGTGAAGATTGATGAAAAGTTTATGATTCAAGAGAGATACTATGATTATGCACCTATGATTGAAGATGAACCTAGACCTATTAGTAGAGAAGCAGTTGTTGAAGAAATGTTTGACATCATTGATGTATTATTCAATGAACCTGAAACAAGTGAAGAGGAATCACAAAAAAGATAGATGAGAGAGTCACATCTAATGTTCCAAGATTCACATCTAGATACCATTCAAAAGAAGATATCATTGGAGATTAGAACAGAAAAGTCTTGACAAGATCAAAAGCAAAGAGTTCAACAGCTGATGAAGCAGTATGTTTACTTTCACAAATTGAATGTTTAAGTGTTAAAGATGCATGTAATGATTCAAATTGGCATGAAGCAATGAAAGAAGAGTTAGATCAGATAGTTAAGAATGATACTTGGGAATTGGTCCCTAGACCTTGTGACAAAAATGTGATTGGAACCAAGTGGATATTCAGAAACAAGATGAATGAAGATGGTATAGTAGTAAGAAATAAAGAAAGACTAGTATGTAAAGGATATGCGCAGAGAGAAGGAATTGATTATTTAGATACATTTTCCCTTGTAAGTAGATTGGAAGTCATAAAGTTATTCCTAGCCTATGAAAAATTCAAAGACTTTAAGGTATATAGAATGGATGTCAAATCAACATTCCTTAATGGAGAGTTGAAGGAAGAAGTATACATTGAACAACTTGAAGGATTTAATCTATTAGACAAACCTGACATGGTATATAGACTAAAGAAAGCCCTCTATGGACTTAAGCAAGCCCCTAGAGCGTGGTATGAAAGACTTGATGGTTACTTAACAAAGGAGCAGCAGATTGTAACTTATTCATAAGAGAGACATCTAAAGGATTATTACTAGTTTCTATTTTTGTTGATAACATTATTTTTGGTGGAAATGACAAGCTTAGTGTAGAATTTGCTAAAGAGATACAGAGAAAATTTGAAATGAGCATGATTCAACCTATCAAGTAATTTTTGGGATTGAATGTGCAACAAACAAACAAAAGTATATTCATTAATCAATCTAAGTATATAAAAGAGATATTGAAGAAGTTCAAAATGGATTATTGCAAGATAGTAAGCACCCCCATGATAACAGGAAGCAAGATTTCAAAAGATGATGATTCTATAGTAGTTAAAAAAACTCTATTTAAGTCTATGATTGGCAAACTCATATATCTTACTCAATCTAGACCTAATATTTCTAATGTAGTTGGTATTGTTGGAAGATTTGCATCTAAGTCTAAACGAAGTCATCTAATGGCTGTAAAAAGGATATTTAGGTATTTGAAAGGGACTATAGACTATGGTTTATGGTATCCTAACTTAGAGAATGGAGAACTTCATGTGTATACAAATGCAGATTGGGCAGGTTGCATTGATGACAGAAAGAGAACCTCAAGAGGAGCACTAGATACTTAGGCAAGCAAGAAGTAGAATTGTATTTCTTAGTTGACAATAGAATTAGAGTATGTGGTAGTAGCATTAAATTATTCTACAATTTTTTGGATCAAGTAGATGATAAAAGATTTTGGAATCTAGATTGACTATCCTATTGTTATTCATTATGACGACACTAGCACTATCAATATGTCAAAGAACCCTATGATGCATGCAAAGACAAAACACATTGAGATAAAATATAACTTCCTAAGAGAGAAAGTTGCAAAGAAAGAAGTAAAATTGGATTATGTGAGTACTAAAGAATAGTTAGCAGACATATTCAAAAATCCTTAACCAAAGGATACTTTTGAGTATCTCAGGGAGAAGCTGGGAGTAATTCCCTTCCCTGGATCTAATTAGAATTTGTAGCAATGCATTAGTCCTCAATGATTGATGAATGGTTGAATACTCTACTTCAGGAGTAGTACCTGTGCTTATTTTTTGTTGCCACCCTTTTCCATTGATGTCAAAGGGGGAGTATATAGTCATGAAAAACAAAACAGTTGATTTATTCTAGAAAGGGGGAGTATAGAGTAAGAAGATGTAGTAGTTGATATTCAGAGTATTCAGTAGTAGATGGAGAAATCATGTTAGGGGGAGTATTTTTTGAGGAAATGGAGAATGTTATACTTTTCATTGATGGTGTTTTTCATTCCATATGTTGCCATCAATGCCAAAGGGGGAGATTGTTGGAGATTTTCCAGCAAGCTGGTGTTGATTGTATGTTTGTCATTGATGAAAACATATGGTATGTAGCATGAGTTGAAGTTATTTGCTGAGAGCCTTAAACATATGTTGTATGGATATGTTATCAACATGATATCATAGACACAAAGTTTGATTTTGAGTACAAATAGTTGTGTAGTTATTTGTATCAACTCTGTTCCTGACAATGTTGTTTGCAGAGTTTGGTATGTGATTCATAGTATGGTTATATTGGAGCCTTGCACGTTTATATTTGTGTTGTAGACATGTTTGTGAAGCTATGTTCATGGATGTAGATTTAGTTGTGCAGTTGAAGTTGAGTTATGATGTTTCTATTTTCCATTTACAGTTTCTGGAGATTATTTGTTGGAGTCGACAATGTTTATGTTGGTTTTGTAGTTGTGCTTATCATTATGGTATGCATGTTTGGTTTTATGCTTAGTTATGAGTTAAGAATGTTTGGTTAAGAGTGCATAATGTATTCAGCTTGAGAGTAAAGATTCAATTATTTTGGTGGACTTGATAGTGTGAAGTGACACGTCTACTCACATTGAGTTACACGGTCATTTTTGTGTTGCATTCTTTGTTTAGCCATTGGAGATGTTATTGGAGAGTTGTATTGTTTCTCTAATATGATTTCAAGAAGGTTCTAAAAGGTTGACTTGATTATATCTTATGGAGACAGATACTTATAGCCAGTCAGTTGTGTTCGCTAAGAAGGAATGTAAGAGAGCAAAGAAAATGAAGTGAAGAATAGAGAAGAGTAGTAAGTGCAAAGTATTGAGCTATTAAAGCTATATGTGAAGAAGAAAAGAGTGTATGTTACTCATTGGAATTGTTCAAGACAATAGGTCTAATTCATAGTTCACCAAGATCCAGATATAGTGTATATCTATTATGTAGAAGGTTGTAGCCTTCACCATTTGAGTAGTGTGCTCCTGAAAAGTGTGTCCTCACCTCTAACAAGGTTATTTATAAAAGACTACTAATAGGGTCTAACCTCTGACCAGGTCATTGTACTTCATGCATTGTAAAGATCAAATCCTAATATGGTTGTAAGATCTTCTTGTTGGAATTATGAGAGATAGGGTACTGAGAGGGGAGGGGTGAATCAGTACCCACTACAACTTTTACTTATAAACCTTTCAGATCTATAATAGTAAACAATAATAACCTTGCAAAATAACTTGTATCTAATTGCATGTATCATTCATCCATTTAACTTGTGAAAGTAAACAACATGAAATCAACAATATATCAATCACATAACACAAGTATTTTGGTAACGCAGAAACCCTTGTTAGAAGGTAAAAATTGTGGTGGGGATGACACCCACAAATTATTCATTACTGCAAATAGAAAAGGTTTTCCTATTAGGGCTACAAGTTTTGATCACTTCTGGTGATCTTACCCTATTAGGAGTTGTGTGTGTGAAAGTTGTACCTAGCTGTGGACACAACACTTCAGTAAAATATTAGAGGTTAGCAAAAATTAAAATTTGCAAATAATTGAAACTAAGCTAACCAAGTGATTTACTGCCTTCTAGTAGATGCGAATATGTATTCTCAGATCAGACCAAGATTAGTGACAATGCAACACCTAAACGAAAGATTTGAATGCAGAAGATAGATACGAAATGAATGTAGATTTAATCTATTTTTTTTGGATTTTATATGCAATTAGATGAAAAACTTGATATGAAACTAATCTAGAAATGAATGATATGAAGATTAATCTAAGAATGATATGAAACTATGAATGCAAAGCAATGATATGAAAACTATGAAAAGCTATGACCAACAATGAAAGATCTCACAAATCACCTGTCATAAGTGCTTGATCCTTCAATTGCAAATTCACCAGAGTAATTCTGCAAATTTGAGGTGTATGAGATATGAATTATGAAGAGTTGAGCCTTGATTTTATAGAAATCCAGGGCTTTGAGGGTGCATGAGAAAAGCCATAAATCACTCTTGATGAAATCAAGTTGATTTTTGAGTCAACAAGAAATCAGAATTAGATTAACTCACAAAATCATGCAAATCATGCAAAAATAGCTTTTTAACTCAAATCAAAAGTTTATATTAGCTTTGAACTCAAAATCGATGTTGAGTTTCCAAAAGATAACAATTGAATTGATTTTATAATTTAAAGTTTAACTGCTCTTTCAAATGTCCATAGATAATTATGAATTATTTAAATAAATAAAGTGATTTATCTTCAACTTAAATGATTTTTGAATTAAAACAATTGATTTATGGGTTAATCAATTATTAAATCAAACTTTATTCCAAAAACTATATTATTAAAAATTGACAACTGACTTTAATTAATTAAATATGAATTTAATCAATTAGTCATAGGATATTTTGATTTATTGTCAAAATTAAATAATACAATTTAGGAATAAATATAATTAAACTTAATTAAATAATTAAGTGGTAGTATTAAATCTAATTAATTAAATATTCAGAATATTCAATTAATCAAACTTTAGGATAAATATGATTTATCGCCAAATAATTATTAAATTAAGATAATTAGGATAAATAGGAATATTGCTAGGAATATTCCCCAATGCAAAATTTAGAATAATCAATTAGGATTTGATAATGTGTAGATGTGCCTTAGGTTAGGACTTCGATGTTGATTTCGTTCGATTTAAAGATGTAGGAGGTTAATGAACCTATAGCCCATTTTTGGGGTAGTACATTTTGCCCCTCTTTGAATTACTATGTGAAGAATAGTGGTTTAAAGATAGTCTATTTTTTATGTTTGAGATTGATATGAAAGATTAACCGATTTCGAGACAGAAACCAATTTGAAGATTTGAAGATGTTAAGTCCTGATTGACCAAAGATATTGTTAACTATAGCAACCATGAATTGATGATTATGAAAAACTATCAAAATGCCTGATTTTGAACCTTATGATTATGAATAAGTGAGTGATCGATTCTAGATCTGATCCTCAATAAGAATCATAGTGGTATCACATCTAAACCCTTTAGTTACAAAGAACCAAGGAAATAACACTAATGAACTGATGGTTACAAAAAGCTGATATAGTTTACAAGATTAAGAGAATACCAGATTAATATGGATCTTGATAAATCTGATATGCTCCAAGCGATGTACCCCAAGCGATGAGGTCTTTAGATGAATCAGTAACTTGATGTGGTTGTTGTCTTGATTACTGAGGAAAGCTTTGATTGATAGAATTAGATTTATAGACTTGAATGATGTGCAATACCATGCCCCCTTTGGGATGAAAATTGAAATCTGACAAAAAAAGTCAGCATTAAATGGTTTAGAAGCATGTTAATTGATTTGAGAAGTGGTTATACATGTTCGAGAATGCATTCTACATCATTTGGAGGTCCTAAAGACCAAGTTTGACAAGGTTTGACCATGAGTTGACCATGGTTGACCAAGTTGAAATTTTGATAGTTTGATGTGAGATAACTAGTTAAGTTGAATTCTAGATTTCTATGAAGATTGAAGGTTGATTATGGAAGTAGTCGGCCATATAAACGATCTCAAATTTTGATTTTGATCTTGAAAATGGATTCTACTTGCTCTTTCATTGGAGGGACCTTCATACAATGCTCAGTCCCTGTGTCATGTTTAGCATTTTTGTTTTTGAAGAATCATTTAAGTGTCAAGCAATTTGTGAGACCATGCAAATATGCAAAGTGCAAAATGAAATGCAGACCTAGGACCTAGGACTTAGTCACCGATCATGTGTCAGTCTTTTTTATCATTGAATTTTTAGATAACTAGATAAATCAATACAATTCCCACTAGTTAGGAAACTATAAACATATGAATATTGATTTGTATGTGCAAGAATCAATACAACACCCACTGGTCAAACAACCATGGACATATGAATATTGATTTTATTTTCGGAATGTCAGATTAGATATAAGCACCAAGGCACAAACACCAAGATGACCTGAATATCGTGTCCATTTTGATATAGCAATTTGTATAAGCATCAAAACATAAATGTCATGATGACCTGAATATGCCTTGCATAAAAAAACACAACCAGCAGTCAAGAGATCATTCTAAATCTAGTGTGAATTACCCATAGTGACCCTTTATCATTCACATCCTTAGGTAAGATCACATTTCACAGTAGGAGAAAGAGCTCACTCAAAAAGACAATAGAAAAAGATCAAACTTCCTTGAATTTTTTGGGTATCAATGGTCAAGGTACTCATGGCCATCCAATACGAGATGGAGGCTCTTACAGACGGACACCATTTCAATCCAAAATTTCCAAAGTTGTTAGATTTTCACATACATAAAGAAGACAAAGAAAAGATTTTGCCCCCAGTCGTCACTCTCTAAATCCTATAAAGGACATCATTGAAGAGCTTGAAGGGACACAATATGAAAAAATATCAAAGCAAATCAGTAAGCATACAAGGAGATAAAAGCATGTGAAGCATAGATTGTTTTTAGTTTTTGTTGATGTTTGATTGCGTTGTTGTAGATGCAAAATCCTTTCTAGAGAGGAGACTGACTGACTGACTCAGATGTAGCTTCAAAGGACTATGACTGGATATGACATGTCTAAAGTATACTGGAGACCATAGGATATGACTTTGATTTCCCCCAAGTGTTAGGCATTGATAGGATACAGACGTTTGAGTTGATTGGTGTACAGAATGACTTTATCGAAAACAAGAATACATAAACAAATCGGGAGATATGTACAAACTAAAGAAAGACTAAAAGCTGGGAAAGACCAAGATTGTGCTGATAGATGGAGCATTTTGAAACAAGTGGCACTTGTTTGCTGGGTTTTCACCATCTTGGTAGAGATTCTATTTTTGCTACCAAGGTGTCTGTTTCTAGGTTTTCACCAAGGCACATTTTCTTTTTCTCATTTTTTTTGTATTTTTCACTTTTTTCAATCTTTTTTTATACTTTTGATATTTTTTTATTTTTTTGTGAATCATCAAGGCACCTATTGCTAGATTTTCACCAAGATGTTCATTTTTTTAGGACTTTTTCATATTTTTTCAGGACATTTTACCATAGACTGAATGCCTTAGGTGTAGAATTTCTTCAGATGGAGAACATTGATTGGTTCTCGGAGCTATTCTCCTTCAGTCATTGAGAGTTGATAGGTACCATAGCCAAAAGTAGCAGTGATAACAAAGGGACCCAACCAATTGGGTTCAAACTTCCCCTTGCGTTCTCTATGTGATTGATTTTTAGGATTCTCTCTCAAGACTAGATCACCAACCTAAAATTTTTTGTGTCTGACTTTCTTGTTGTAGCCTCTAGAAATTCTCTTCTGATATACTCTGAGATGATCATACGCTACTTGTCTATGCTCATCTAGTAGTTCAAGTTATTGCAACCTAGACACTATGTAGTCATCATCAGTTACTAAACCATGCATTCTAATTCTTAGTGATGGGATTTCAACCTCAATACGTAGTACTGCTTTAGACCCATAAACTAAAGCAAATGGTGTAGCCCTAGTGGGTGTTTTGATACTTGTTCTGTAGGCCCAGAGAGCTGGATTGATCATGAGATGCCAATCTCTTCCTATTTTATTAACTGTAGGGTGCAAGATTTTCAATAGATTCTTGTTAGAATCCTCTTCTTGTCCATTCCCTTGAGGATAGTAGATAGATAACCAATGTTGTGTTATCTTGAATTTGGCACATAGATCATCAAAGTCTCAGTTTTTTAATTGTCCACCATTATCTATGACTATAGAATGTGGAATACCATACCGACATATGATGTAGTTCAGAATGAACATAGAAATTTTCTTGCCAATTGCTTGAGTCAAAGGGACTGCTTCTACCCATTTTGTAAAATAGTCTGTAGTTGTTATGATATGGGTATGTCCATTAGAAGAATGAGGATGTATGGATCTTATAAGATCAAATGCCCATTGGTGAAAAGGCCATTGTGTAGTAAAGAGAATTAGATCTTTCCCTGGAGCATGAATTAAGTTACCATGTACTTGGCATTTTTGACAGTTCTTAGCAAACTTGATTGCATCCTTCTCCATTTCAAGCCAATAGTACCCAGCCCTAATAAGGTTTCAAGCTAGTGTTAAACCATTTGAGTGTGACCCACATATACCTTCATGGACTTCCTCTAAGGCACATTGAGACTCTTCCCATTCTAAACATCTAAGTAATGTACCATCTAGACCTTGTTTGTACAGATCGTTACCAATGATGACATACCAGGATGCATTGTAGATAAGGTATCATTTTTCATGGTAGTTGAAGGTATCAAGAATGATTTGGTCTCGAAGATAGGAGAAAAGGTTTTTATATCAGGATGAATCATGACCTACAATAGTGCAGATCATGTGGTTTTTGGGGGAATCATATGTAGCATAAGATAGTTCTTCCACTAGGAACTCATAGCGTAGCTCATTTTCTGGCTGTTGTAATAGAGTAGATAGCATTTCCATTGCATCGGCAGCCTTGTTCTCTATTCTAGGAATTTTCTCAAATGTGATAGATATGAAATACTTCTTTAGATCATCTACCATTCTTTTGTATGGAATGAGATTTTCATCTTTAGTTTGGTACACATCATTAACTTGATGGATAACAAGTTGTGAGTCTCCATGAATGTGTAATTCTATCACTCTCCACTCAATTTCTATTTTCATACCATTAAGAAGGGCTTCATATTCAGCAATATTATTTGTACAAGGGAACTTGATTCTAAATGCTTTAGGGATTGAGTATCCTTGAGGAATGATAAACAATATGCCTGCTCTGGATCCATTCTATGTATAGGAGCCATCAAAGAATAATTGCCATTCTCTAGAAGAAAGATTCATGATAGAGGAATCTAGGAATTCCATTTGCATTGGTGTATCATCAAACATAGGTGCATCTGCCAATTGATCAACAATAACTTGGCCTTTAATAAATTTTCGTTCAACATATTCAGAATGGAATATGTGAATACAAAGGAACAACTAGCAGACATATTCGCTAAAGCTTTACCTAAAGAAGCTCATGAATATCTGAGAGGACAATTAGGGGTCCTTCTCCTAACTGAGGCCGCCTAGCCAAGCTAGGAGCACTGCATCAAATGTGCTACAAAGAGTATTTGACAAATTGATGCAGAAAAAGGTCATACTTTAGGAGTAGCCTAGAGTTGTGAAAAGTACAGCAAAGCTGATAATTAGTCATAAGAAAGATGACAAAGGGAGAAAAGATTGTTATTGAACTGACAAGATGATAGCTACATCTGAAGGATGTATGTATTATTTTCTACTTTGGCATTATTTTCAAAGAGGGAGATGAACAAGATGAAAACACATGGTGAAATTTCATGGAAGATCAAGAAAGAGGGAGAAAATCAGAGAGAATGTTACTATGTGGATGGTCATATAAGAAAGGCTAATTAATTCTGAATTAGAATGAAGCTAAGCTATTATAAATATTTTTGATGGACATATAAGTTTTTGGATTGATTGGTAATTCATGTGTTATTCATATGGTGTTTCCATCAATGCCAAAGAGGGAGATTGTTGGAAGTTGCAATTGAAGTAATTGTTGTATTGTCATTGATGTCAAACCTTAACTGGTAAGACTGTTTCTATTTAAGAAAGTACTATATCTATTTGAATGTTGTGAAGAGTGAGGGCAAGGATGATAACAATAGCACCTAGGGGAAAGGTTGAGTTATATTGATACTTCAATGTGTACTTGATTATGTGGCACAATGATGAGATAATGTATTGTTTATCTAAGAAGGAAGACTAAACTAGTAGGCTTAATCAATCATAAGTGAAGAAATCAAGTTTAAGATGAGTGATGTTAGTTTTGATCGAGCTAGTATATGCCGAGTAAATTCAGTGTTCACCAAACATTAGTTAATTGCTGAGAAAGATAGTATTAATTAACAAGATAGTATTCAGATTCCTAGCCGACATAGTTGAATTCTTGGATTATATAAACCATGTTGACTTTATTTATTGATTGTATGGAAGTATATAATGCATTGAAAAATGTTTTATTGTAAAACTTAAAGAGATTTGAGATGTTTCTAGAAGGAGAGATGAAGAACATAAAGTTGGAAGGATTCAATGAATCTGACCTAACCCTAAGATCCATAAAGAAGATTAAGTGGAAAAAGTTGATTGACCTAATTGAGGAAGTTTAAGGAAACCTGAGTGAGAGGTTGAGAATAGTGGAAGTGAGGCAGAAGAAGATGATGTTGGAGTTGATGGTATTGACTATCTAAGAAGGCTGAAGGAGAAGAGTTGTGATCACTTGAAGGGATTTTTGAGAAGATCAGTGATGGAGATGGAAATGAATCATAGTTAGTAAGCTAGCATATGTGTACAGAATTAGATCTGATATTTTCAAAGTGAGTTGTATGTTTATAGATCAATATTACTGTTACTTTTTAACCATTGTATTTGTAGTACCCCACCCCTATTCCGATTTTATAAATGTTATGATTACTTTAGGATGTTAGATTATATGTTAGGAAATTATTAATGCTTATGGTTTTACTGACCACATACTTGCATGTGTATGGTTGATGTGTTTGTTTAATATTTCTGAATGACATGCCTGATGTGGTTTAGGGACGCAGTCGTAGTTACTTTCTTGTGAGATCCACATGAATGGTTGATCCCTGCCATTGTTTGTTATATATTTATATATGTATGTACATGTGGGTTTTGTATGTAGGTTCCCAGGTACCGAGCATCAACTTCCCTGAATTTCCAGGATGAGCATGCCCTATTCAAATGTCTCAAATGGTAAGAGAAGGAGATAACACAGATCCAAAACCCTAACCTAAGCCCATTTGTCCTAAGATTAGACAAGTATCAGTTTGACTACCCTACTTGAATTCATCTAGGTGACAGGAATTTGTGGATCCCTTTCTGGTGTTGCTTGGTTTTACTTTGTTTGATTTTATCTTGTTTGGCTTCAGTAGATTTACTGCTTATGTGGGTGATTTTCTATGATTTATTGATTAATGATTATAATTGAAATTTAATATTAATTATGTTCCTAATTTTATTTGAGAAAATTTAATTAAAAGTCAAATTTTTGATTATTTGGATTTAATTGATTAATTAATTGGTACGTAGATTTAATTATCTTTGAGGGTGTTAATAAATAATTAAAGATTTAATCTATTTAATAATGAATTTTAATTATAAACATGTGCTTAATTGAAAAGTGATTTGTTTTCAAAAATAAATAACTTGTTTTCAAAAGTCAAAGTTGAGTTGTGCAAAATAAAGATATTTTAATTTATTAATTAGGATTTTCTTTCAAAATTGGAATTGGAGTTTAATTGAGAGTTAACTGCTGAGTCATCTCTAGGGATTGCATGAAATGAGAAATTAAATCCCTAATATGGGGAATTGCATTCATTTGGGGATTAGTCAAGTTTTGGGAGGGGAATTCTAGGAGAGCTTATTCTTTGGATTTTGGAGGATTTTGCCTGTTGTGTTTGCTTGTTATTTTGGATACATTGTGTGTCTGAAATTTGGGTGTTTGCATCATTCATGGATTCAAATCTACAAGTCAAATTCAATTTGGGAGGAATTATGGTCTTCAGATCTTCAAAGGCTTTTAAATTTCAATTCTATGCACTGGATCTAAGGTAGGATCTAAAATCTCTTTCAATGTTTTATGTTTTGTGGTTTGATGAATTTTTATGTCTGAATGATTTCATGTATATCTCCTTAGATCTGTTTGTGATTATCTTGTTTTGGGTATTAGAGAAACCCTTGAAAATATTTTAGGTTTTATTAAATTTTAGCACAGTAGGGTTATGCTGGCAAAATTTTGTTAAAAGTTTCCTTATAGATTTCCTAGAAATGGAATAATTAAATCAGAACTATAGTCTGACTATAGGGTTTTAAAAATTAATTTACCCATTAGAAAGAGGAAATCAATTTTGGAGAGAAACTCAATTCTAGTTAAAATACCCTTGCTGGAAAGTACACATTCAGAATTGAACCAATTTTTTTAAAAAAAACTTAAAGTCAAATGCATGACTTGGATATTAGTGTTTTCCTTTATTTTAGAATTAAAAAAAAAAACTTGC
The DNA here is from genome assembly GCA_027943335.1 of Chamaecyparis obtusa. Taxonomy (NCBI): domain Eukaryota; kingdom Viridiplantae; phylum Streptophyta; class Pinopsida; order Cupressales; family Cupressaceae; genus Chamaecyparis; species Chamaecyparis obtusa. The sequence goes on along the minus strand of BSBK01001373.1, from coordinate 2,173,573 downwards.
TTTTGAAGAATAGATTAAAACAAAATTTGTTCTTTTAAAAGAAATTTATTATTTAGGAAAACAATAATAATTATGACTGTCATGTTATTTTTGAAAAACGTTCTTATTAAAAAAAGTGTGTTTTTAAAAAAAAAAAGATCTTCATATTAAAAGTGGTTTTTGGTTTCCTTTAAACAAATTTATTTTTAAAAAAATTATTTTTTTAAGAAAAGGGAAGGGCATGGATTTCTCCATAACCCTCCCCCCCATGCGTTGGGGGGCCACCACTGCTGGCGATATCAATGGTATCATGTAGCAGGAGGCCCTACTGGTGATACCATTGGTACCATGCAGCAGGAGGCCTTGCCGACAGTACTATGGGTACCGCGTGGTAAGGGTCAAGGGGTTGGCATGGGGCCCAGTCCCCCCCTATAAACTCTTTTTTATATATTCAATATTTTATATAAAAAAATAAATAAATTATTTTATAAGTTAATTTAATTTAAATTTTATTTTATTATTAGTTTAGTTTAATTTTTATGTATTAAGTTAATCTAGTTTAATTTAGTTTATTAATTTTTGTTTAATTAAAATTTGTTTATTGAATTAGATTAATTATTAAATTGATTTAATTTATTAAATTAGTTTAATTTTATAATGGATAATATTTTTTTCTAATGTTAAATTAATTTATTTACTAAATTAGTTTAACTTAATTATAAATTATTTCTTTAAGAGTTATTTCTGGGATAATTTGAGTATAGTGTTATTTGAGATGGAAATTTAAAATATGTTATTTCATCATCCTTTGAATATTAATTCGAGAGTTTATAGTGAAGATTGTTTCTTTATAAACTTTGGGTTTGATTGGTTTATTAGACCATTGAGGTAGATATGGAACTTTCTGGATAGTTAATTTATATTTTATAAGTAAGCATAAAATATAAGTTGAGTAACGTAGTTCATTTGCTCATGGAACCCTACTTAATTATGTGCTTTTCTATCTTCCTAAGAGTTATGTTTATACTGAAATTGGGCATTTTAATTTCTATTGAAAACATAGAACGTACATAGAGAATAAACCCTAATTATGGCATTATATTAATGTTTATGCATAGTTTATCTCAGTAGATTTATGTAATTCTACACTTAGATTTAAATATGCTCAATATAGAATTTAAATGTTTATGATTCAATTTCAGTTTTCTATGATGTGAGTGTTGTATTCTTCGTTCTTGGAGTGTCTTCTTTTGGATTAGTGTGTTATCAGGTACTAGAAGACCTAGGGGGAAAATAGAGGCCAAGGTATGAGTCGATTGGATATGTTCTTAGCATTATGTTTGATGTATGTGTGTGTATTCCGATCATCACCTGATTTAACCATTTGGGCTCATGTTGTATTGAGTTTTGCTTCATATTCTATAGAGGAGAATATGGTATTGACTGTTTATGTTTGATCCACAGGATCATCTGTATATTCTTTTGTGAACACTTTGAGAGTGTTTTGTGATATCATGGTTATGTGAGAACCAGTGTGTTCCTGTTATTTTGTAGAACAGTCCTGAGAGACATTATTATCTTTTTGTGATCTATGTGAGATCTGTGAGCCTAGGGTAGTTTACCTAGATATGTAGTAGGGGGTGGCTTGCAATAAGCGTTGAGGCCCACAAGTGGCTGCCAAGATCACTTATTATAAGCATCTGTAATCAAGTGATAACCTAGTATAATTAAGGGGTATTTAAATGAACGTAATAAGATATGTTCCTCGCCTTGGCTTAGTGCTAGTATAGACTAAGATGGAAATGGAGATGATGATGGCCGCCTTGAGAGGTGTGTTTAGTATAGTTGATGGCTTCATCAATATGAGAATTCATTGATTCATGTATGGTCACTTGAGTGTCGGGATCCAGAGTGATTACCAAGATGAGACTCAAGGGTTAGACGTACATGATGACACCTACCTATGCATAGTCTAGTTATTATAAATGTGTTGGTTGCCTCTAGATTAGTGAGTCTTACCTTGCACTATTTTTGTATACCTTGAGTAGAGAGCTTTTAGGTTCCTTTCCTTAGCTTGATATGTTTGATATTTGTTATCCAAGTGGGATCTATTTTTATCTCCTCGGCATGGTGGGAGTGGACCATTTAAGTTCATCAGATCGGTTTGTAGTGATTCTTTTACCATTTGAGATTCTAACGTTCCTGTACTAGTGCTGGATGATCCCTGCAGTACTTGTTCCTTCTTGATCTTCGTTGTTGGAGTTGTGTTCTTATTTGTTCTTCTTCTTATTATTTGTGATCATGTATCTTTGTATTAGTTATTCAAAGATATCATGTTGTACTTCTTTTCGGTTATTATATTACATACCCTGCGACATGTGTAGTGGATGTAGGTTATTATGGATACCTTATGGTATCGGTTGTATCTATGTGATCTTCTATGTGATGTTGCTTTTATCTTTCATTGGTTTATATAAGTATTGTAAGTGTACCTTATCTTATCTAATTAATTATTGTTAACGTAATCAATGTCAAGCAAATCTTGAGAGTTGTAACTTGTGTTGGTTGGATATATTAATGTGAGTTAATGGTAATTTCTTCCGCATTGATGTTTATCTTATATGTTATCTTTTAAAAAATAAATTATTCTACAAACTTAGTCGCATGTTTAGGTTAAGTTCTCTTGGGTTCCCTGGCAAGGAATTACACTTGGTATCAGAGCACCGAGTTCTACACTGGGAACTCTGAGAAGTTGTGTGCCCATTAGGTGTCTAAACTGTTAAAACTTAAAACCAAACATAGAAATATAACTCTTTTGTGTTTGAGAACCATTAAATTACATCTAAACATTTATGCTTTGTTTTCCCTTAGATGTCTTTGAGATATCACTTGCTTAGTGATTGTCATAGGTGATTGGACTGTTTATTGTGTATGGTTACCTTCTCTAATGCATCTAGGGTGAAGTACCTTTGGATGTCATGAAGTGATTACTCCCTTGAGCGTGGCTATCTCTAGTCACCTTGTTATGTGGATGTTTTATGATTGATGATTATTTTTGGTTGATTTATGAATTGTTCATATTGTGTATGGGCTAGCATTGAAATTTTAAACTTTCTTATGATTGGATTAGTCACCTAACTTTCTTTTTGTTATCTATTTTTTGATGATAGTCACACTTAATTTATTGTTGAAATTGAGATCTCTTATGATTTAATGTTGGACTTGTGAATTCCCCACTTGGGTTTTACCTTTTTGAGTTTTGTGGTGGCTACTCTGAATGTTTGTTATGGTTGGCCCTGTTCTATGATAAGTGTTATTTCTATCATGTTCATCATGAACGCCTGATAGTATGTATAAGGGAGGACATCATAGAGGTGGTACTATGTTTTTTGTGTGAGATTAGAATCATTGTGTAACCCATATGTTTGCATAAGTGTTGCATTAACTAGATAGTTTTTCATGAACTTCTCAACTCATTATTTGATATAGATATGAATGTGTGTTTTATGCAATTGATCCTAGACATTTTCTTTTATGATGAAAGAATAAAGGATTTGATTTATTTGAATTTTAAATGAATGATTGGTCCATGTGATTTTTAGTTTGTTCCTAAACTAGATAGTATATTGTTCTTAATGACTATATATCGTGTTCTTATGTTATGTCTTGTTTTTAGATGTTGTATGTTTTGTTTTTAGTAAATTTTTTGTGCTTGGCAGATATATAAATCCTTGTCTGTTTGTAGGCTTCCAGGAGTAAGCCTAATCCTAGGGGGGGTGGATGTAGTACCCCGCCCCTAGTGTGATTTTATAAATGTTATGATTACTTTAGGATGTTAGATTATATGTTAGGAAATTATTAATGGTTATGGTTTTACTGACCCCATACTTGCATGTGTATGGTTGATGTGTTTGTTTTATATTTTTGAATGATGTACCTAATGTGGTTGAGGGACAGAGTCATAGTTACTTGCTTGCGAGATCCACAAGATCGGTTGATCCCTGCCATTGTCTGTTATATATATATGTACATACAAGTTTTGTATACAAGTTCATAAGTACCAGGCATCGACTTCCCTGAATTTTCAGGATGAGCGTGCCCTATTGCAATGTCTCAAATGGTAAGAGAGGGGAGATAACATAGATCCAAAACCCTAACCTAAGCCCATTTGTCCTAGGATTGGACAAGTATCAGTTTGACTACCCTACTCAAATTCATCTAGGTGACAGGAATTTGTGGATCCCTTTCTGGTGTTGCTTGGTTTTACTTTCTTTGATTTTATCTTATTTGGCTTCAGTAGATTTGCTGCTTATGTGGGTGATTTTCTATGATTTATTGATTAATGATTATAGTTGAAATTTTATATTAATTACGTTCCTAAGTTTATTTGAGAAAATTTAATTAAAAGTCAAATATTTGATTATTTGGATTTAATTGATTAATTAATTGGTACTTAGATTTAATTATGTTTGAGGGCATTATTAAATAATTAAATATTTAATTGCATGACTTTAGGATGCTTTAAATATTTAATCTATTTAATAATGAATTTTAATTATAAACATGTGCTTAATTAAAAAGTGATTTGTTTTAAAAAATAAACAACTTGTTTTCAAAAGTCAAAGTTGAGTTGTGCAAAATAAAGATATTTTAATTTATTAATTAGGATTTTCTTTCAAAATTGGAATTGGAGTTTGATTGAGAGTTAACTGCCGAGTCATCTCTAGGGATTGCATGAAATGAGGAATTGAATCCCTAATAGGGGGAATTGCATTCATTTGGGGATTAGTCAAGTTTTGCGAGGGGAATTCTAGGAGAGCTTGTGCTTTGGATTTTGGAGGATTTTGCCTGTTGTGTTTGCTTGTTGTTTTGGATACATTGTGTGTTTGGAATTTGGGTGTTTGCATCGTTCGTGGATTCAAATCTGTAGGTCAAATTAAATTTGGGAGGAATTCTGGTCTTCAGATCTTTAAAGGTTTTAAAATTTCAATTCTATGCACTGGATCTAAGGTAGGATCTAAAATCCCTTTCAGTGTTTTATGTTTTGCGGTTTGATGAATTTTTATGTCTGAATGATTTCATGTATATCTCCTTAGATCTGTTTGTGATTATCTTGTTTTGGGTATTAGAGAAACCCTTGAATCTGTTATTTTAGGTTTTATTAAATTTTAGCACAGTAGGGTTATGCTAGCAAAATTTTGTTAAAAGTTTCCCTATAGATTACCTAGAAATGGAATAATTAAATCAAAACTATAGTCTGACTATAGGGTTTGAAAAATTAATTTACCCATTAGAAAGAGGAAATCAATTTTGGAGAGAATCTCAATTTTGGTTAAAATACCCTTGCTGGAAAGTACACAGTCCGAATTGAACCAGTTTTTAAAAAAAAAACTTAAAGTCAAATGCATGACTTGGATATTAGTGTTTTCCTTTATTTTAGAATTAAAAAAAAAAACTTGCTTTTGAACAATAGATTAAAACAAAATTTGTTCTTTTAAAAGAAATGTATTATTTAGGAAAATAATAATAATTATCACTGTCATGTTATTTTCGAAAAATGTGCTTATTAAAAAAAGTGTGTTTTTAAAAAAAAAGATCTTCATATTAAAAGTGGTTTTTGGTTTGCTTTAAACAAAAAAATTTTTTTAAGAAAAGGGAAGGGCACGGATTTCTCCGTAACCCTCCCCCCCATGTGTTGGGGGGCCACCACTGCTGGCGATACCAATGGTACCATGCAATAGGAGGCCATATTGGTGGTACCATTGGTACCATGCAGCAGGAGGCCCTCCCAGTGATATCTTGGGTACCACGCCGTAAGGGTCAAGGGACTGGCGTGGGGCCCAGTCCCCCCCCCTATAAACTCTTTTTTATATATTTAATATTTTTTTAAAAAAATATATATTTTATAAGTTAGTTTAATTTAAATTTAAATTTATTATTAGTTTAGTTTAATTTTTATGTATTAAGTTAATCTAGTTTAATTTTATTTTTATTAAAATTTGTTTATTGAATTAGATTAATTATTAAATTAATTTAATTTATTAAATTAGTTTAATTTTATAATGGATAATATTTCTTTCTAATGTTAAATTAATTTATTTACTAAATTAGCTTAACCTAATTATAAATTATTTCTTTAAGAGTTATTTCTAGGATAATTTGAGTATAGTGTTATTTGGGATGCAAATTTAAAATATGTTATTTCATCATCCTTTCAATATTAATTTGAGAGTTTATAGTGAAGATTGTTTCTTTATAAACTTTGGGTTTGATTGGTTTATTAGACCATTGAGGTAGATATGGAACTTTCTAGATAGTTAATTTATATTTTATAATTAAGCATAAAATATAAGTTGAGTAACGTAGCTTATTTGCTCATGGAACCCTACTTAATTATGTGCTTTTCTATCTTCCTAAGAGTTATGTTTATACTGAAATTGGGCATTTTTACTTCTATTGAAAACATAGAACGTACATAGGGAATGAACCCAAATTATGGCATTATATTAATGTTTATGCTTAGTTTATCTCATTAGATTTATGTAATTCTAGACTTAGATTTAAATATGCTCAACATGGAATTTAAATGTTTATGATTCAATTTCAGTTTTCTATGATGTGAGTGTTGTATTCTTCATTCTTGGAGTGTCTTCTTTTGGGTTATTGTGTTATTGGGTACTAGAAGACCTAGGGGGAAAACAGAGGCCAGGGTATGAGTCGGTTGGATATGTTCTTAGTATTATGTTTGATGTGTGTGTGTGTGTATTATGATCATCACCTGATTTAACCATTTGAGCTCATGTTGTATTGAGTTTTCCTTCATATTCTATAGAGGAGAATATGGTATTGACTGTTTATGTCTGATCCACAGGATCATCTGTATATTCTTTTGTGAACACTTTGAGAGATTTTTTTGATATCATGGTTATGTGAGAACTAGTGTGTTCCTATTATTTTGTGGAATAGTCCTGAGGGACATTGTTATCTTTTTGTGATCTATGTCGGATCTATGAACCTAGGGTAGTTTACATAGATATGTAGTAGGGGGTGACTTTCAATAAGCATCGGGGCCCGCAAGTGGCTGCCAAGATCACTTATTGTAAGTCTTTGTAATCAAGTGATAACCTAATATAATTAAGGGGTATTTAAATGAACTTAATAAGATATGTTCCTCACCTTGGCTTAGTGCTAGTATAGACTAAGATGGGAATGGAGATGATGTTGGCTGCCTTGAGAGGTGTGTTTAGTATAGTTGATGGCTTTGTCAGTACAAGAAGTCATTGATCTTTGTATGGTCACTTGAGTGTCGGGATCTAGAGTGATTACCAGGATGAGACTCAAGGGTTAAACGTACATGATGACACCTGCGTATGCATAGTCTAGTTATTCTAAATTTTTTGGTTGCCTTTGGATTAGTGAATCTTACCTTGCACTATTTCTGAATACCTTGAGTAGAGAGCTTTCAAGTTCCCTTCCTTAGCTTGATATGTTTGATATTTGTTATCCGAGTGGGATCTATTGTTATCTCCTCAGCACGGTGGGAGTGGACCATTTAGGTTCATGAGGTCAGGTGGTAGTGATTCTTTTACCATTTGAGATTCTAATGTTCATGTACTGGTGTTGGATGATCCCTATAGCAGTTTTTCTTTCTTGATCTTCATTGTTGGAGTTGCATTCTTATCTCTTCTTCTTCTTCTTCTTCTTCTTCGTGATCATGTATCTTTGTATCAGTTATTCAAAGATATCATGTTGTACTTTCTTTTGATTATTTTATTACATACCCTATGACATGTGCAATGGATGTAGGTTGTTATGGATACCTTATCGTATCATTTGTATCTATGTTATCTTCTATGTGATGTTGCTTTTATCTTTAATTGGTTTATATAAGTATTGTAAGTGTACCTTATCTTATCTAATTAATTATTGTTAACGTAATCAATGTCAAGGAACCCTTGAGAGTTGTAACCTGTGTTGGTTGGATATATTAATGTTAATTAATGGTAATTGCTTCCGCATTGATGTTTATCTTATATGTTATCTTTTAAAAAATAAATTATTCTGCAAACTTAGTCGCATGTTTAGGTTAAGTTCTCCTGGGTTCCTTGGCAGGGCATTACAGTATTAGTCAAAATTCTTTTAACAAAGGTTGACCTAACAGTCATTTGTATAAATCCTTTGAACAAGGTTGCATTCTAATGGAGCATATGTAAATCCTATAACAAGGTGTACTTTTAATAGAGTGGTTGAAATCCTTTAACCAGGTCACACCTGATAGTGTGTTTGTAACCTTTCATAGGGTTGGCTTTTCATAGAGCTCACTTCAAAAGAGTGAAAATATCAGTAACATGTTACAAAGTGGTTTTTCCCTAATTGGGTTTCCACTATAAATCTTGGTGTTAATACTTTTGTGAATATTTTGGTTTGAACATTTATGTGTTTTACAAGTTAAGTACAGTTTGGTAGTGGACTGCAATGTTATATATTTTTGTTATGAATTCAATAATGACCGAGTAGCTGTTGGTTATTAGATCTGACTTGTTGAAGATTTTTGAAAGTTTTTTTATACATCTGGACCTGAGAACAACTGATTCACCCCCCCTCTTTGTTGTTCTAAATCATATTAACATATCATGCACCAGAAAACACATTTGAAGATGATGGTATGAATGCATTAATCGTTGACACATTTTTTCTTGGTGTTGCTACTGATGATGATGATGATGATGATGATGGTTATGATGAAGATGATATTGATGACATCCATGATATACCTCTACTTGAGAAGGTGGACATGGCCCTTTATGAAGGCTCCCAATCTACTCTTCTCTTTGTTATATTATTGTTGGTGAATTTGAAGGTTATGAATGGTTTATCCAACATAAAAATGTCACGTATACTAACATTTGTCATATATGTCATAATAGTCTATAAAAGGTGAAACATGTACCATTAAGATTGTTTATAGTAATGAATTATATTATTTGTTGTAGATTGATAAGTGACTTTCTATTACCACCATCAAATGTTCTCCCTCGCTCATATCAAGAATTATGTACCATTATGAAACATATTGGAATGGAGTATCAAACAATAGATTCTTGTCCCCAAGATCATATTATTTATTATAAAGACATGAAAATGCAACAAAATACCCTAAATACCATATGAGTAGATATCGAGATGATCAAATGACAAAAAGGTGCCTTGCAAGGTTCTTCATCACATCCCCATTATTCCACATCTGAAATGATTATTCAGGTGCAATAGCTTGGCACAATTTATGGATTACCATGCACATGGTAGGAGTTGAGATGACATTATTTGAATGCCTATGGATGGTTCATCATTTATGGACATAGAGGAAAATAGGCCACACTTTAAAGAGGAACCTCAAAATCTTAGGCTTTCTCTGGAAGCAGACGCTATCAATCTGCATGGAGAGATGAGATCCATTTGCTCGGTGTGGACTATTTTTCTTATAAATAATAACCTTCATCCATGGATGTCAATAAAGAGGGAGCACATTATGTTGGAAATGATTGTTCCAGGTATCTTATTATTTTATATTTATCTACATGTAATTATAAGTCTTGGAGTGAAATGGCCACGATAATTATCTGATGTTGTTAATTCAACTAGGTAAGTACCAAGTGAAAGATATGAATGTATATATTGCACCTCTTATCGATGATTTGTTGGTGTTATGGAATGGTTTCACTATGTATGACATCTCCCAACCAATTGGACAAAGATAATTTTAATTCCATGTAATTCTTGTGTGGACAATTCATGATGCTCCAAGGTTGACACATTTCTATGGTATGTTATGGTGAATTCCAGTTGTATGTGATAATTCAAATTCTAAAAATATACATATTTAATCCAATTGTATCATTATATTTTAGGTCTTCAAACCAAGGAAAAATTTGCATGTCCAATGTGTGGTCCAAAGATGGAATCCCATCATTCCAAAATTTTAAGAAAATAGGTGTTTGATGAGTATAGGCAATTCCTCTCTAGAAATCATAAGTATCGAAGTGCAGAAAGACATATTTTCAATGGGAAAGAAGAGACTACATCAAAGCCCTAAAGAATGACACCTCACCTATGGTACTTGGAACATAATAGAATTTGAGGTAATGTTGTTCCATGTAATGGTCGATGTTTGAAAATTATATATTTTGACTGTGTTTTGTTGGCTAATTACGTAGTTGATGATTTTGAAGGTCATGAAGGCATCACCGACCAACTTCCAAAGGGACTAAAATGTTATCCCAGAGAATTTAGTAGATTGCCCTACTATGACCATCTACAAATTGTGCATTTTTTTGATACTATGCATATTGGAAAGAATGTAACAGAGACACTGTGGAAAATATTAGACGGAAGGTGTGATAAAGAAAAACTTGGTAAAATTTGTAGTGGCATTCATGATTCCAATCATGCAATGAAAAATATTGTTGAATCAAATAGCAATGGAGACCGGATTAATGCAAGTGCTCTTCCTTGTTTATTAACAAAGCAACAAAGTAATGCCATAAAAGAAGTGATCCAAAAAATTTGATTTCCTATAGGATTTGCTATGGATATAAACAATCTCATATCAAAGAAAAATTATTTTGGTTTAGGGATGAAAATGCATGATTGGCATATCTTCATCAAGGTAAGTCATAGTCTTTTGTATTTACAATATATTTGTGTAATTGTATTCAATTTTAATTGTATGAAATGATCAGTTGATAATTGTTGCAATATTTTCTACCCTTATCTCTCCCAGAGAACTTTGACAATAATATCAAACAAGTGATATATGATCTTGAAAAATACATGAGGTAAGCAGTGATATTTGTTTAATATATCAAACAATACTATCAAATAAGTAATATATTGTAAAGTCTCATATTTATATATTTATGTCTTCAATCCCTTGTAGGTGGTTGTCATCTAAAGAAATCCATAAAGAAGATATAAAATATTGGAAGAAAAAAATTTGTTGATTAATGTGTGAAATGAAAAAGTGTTTACCTCTAGCTTTTTTCAATGCACAAGAACACTACCTCATACACCAAATTGAGGAGATTGAATTGTGTGGACCTGTACATGCTAGGTCAATGTGGATGGTTGAGAGACACTTGAAATTTTTGAAGGGTTTGGTATGACAAAGAGCACATCCCGAGGGTTATATGATTGAGGGATATATGGTATACCAGATGATGGTGTACGTTACTCAATATCTTCCTAATCTTGCAGCAAAGACCCATATAGATTACATTTGGGATCTCAACTCAATTAAAAAATTTGAAGGGGAGTACTTGGTGGGCAATGATAGATTTAAGAAACTAAAAGGTAATAAATAATGAGATGTTATTGTAGTTAATTAATTCTTAATATTCAAAATAAATCTATTGTAAGTCATCTATTTACTTTTGTACAGGTGCTAAAGAGTGGGATGCAATACATTTGTTTATTACAAACAATCAAGACTAGATGACAGTATAGATTGAATGATGTCAGTATGATGGTCATAGATTAACGTGGAAATTCATGTTTTCATTGGTTATACAAGCTCATCATAATGGAGATCCCAATGTTACACAAAAGGAAATAGATCTAGCATATGGTTTAAGAGATCACTAGGTACTTATAAATTTGTTGATTAATCAACCATATGTTTTTCAACTCATTATGCAATAATTTATACATGTTTGATATTATTGCAGGTGAAACACCCCAAGGCTATGTTTTGCAATGGTTATAAATTTTACATCAAAAAGTTGGATGACACAAAGAGAGCTTGTGATTCTAGGATAAGTGCAGTGCTCCAGGTGACTAATATTTCATTTAGAAATGACTTACATCCTCGAGAATCGCAAAATTGATACTATGGTATTTTGGTTGATATACTTGACTGTGACTTTAATTCCTTCAAATTAGTTCTCTTTGTTGTGAAATGGTACAGACTACGACTCAATAAAAATGATCCTGATAGAACTGTTATTGAACATGGCAATGGATTTCTAATGATTAATACAAGGTTGTTTGAGCTAGTTGGAGAAGAGCCCTATGTTCTTCCAAGCCAATGTAAGTTGGTATTATACTCAGAGGCTCCACATAAACTAGGTTGGTCATTTGTTGTTAGACATGATCCAAGAGGAAGGCTGATAAAGTATAATGTGATGGAAGAAGATACCGAGGAAGATGAAGAAGTGGAATATGATGTAGACGATGATCACAATTATGAGCTAGGCGAAGAAAAATATGAAGAAGAAGATGACAATGATGATGCTACTGATGATGATGATGCTACTACTGATGAGGATGATGATGAGGATGATGATGATGATGATGATGATGATGTTGATGCTAATGATGATGATGATGATGATGATGATGGTGATAATGACAACAACTATGATAGTGGTGGTGATGATGTTGTCGATGACAACGATCTTGATGATGAGATGGATGAAGAAGAATATCAATGACATGAATTAAATGTACAACTATGCTAGATGTTTGGCATGTTATAACAATTTTTTTATATGTACTACTGTTATTCACATTGTTTTATATGTCCTACTTATATATCTTTGATCTTTTGTTAACAAAAATTTCATTCTAAAAGAGTATTTAATCTTGATATGCTTAAAAAACCTCACTAGTTAAGAATGTTCTTATTTGTAGTGAGCATGACAAGAATCAAATCATTTGAAAGACACTAGTATTTAGACATGCACAAATTAGTGACATGATTAAGCAAATTACCTTTCTTTATAATTTTCTGGGCTATTTTTTTATATCAATGCATTTAATCTAAATAGTATCTTATGAGAGTTGCTTTTGCTAATTTTCTATTTCCTTGCACATCAATGATGTTAAATCACAGGGGATTCTCTTTGTTCTCTATAATGGATTGAGCTGATTCTAAATTGCTTAGTAATTTCTTTTTATTGCATGATTGTCTTTGGTTTGTCATTTTGTTTTGAGTGTCTAGTGATTTAAACAAAAGACTTTGACTTAGCCAAAAAATGTGCAAGTCTACATTAGTATGTTTCTTTTTATTGTAATTATAATTAGTATGAATGAACAAAATAATGACAATGCAATATTTTTGATAATGCAATATTTGTCAAAATAGCACCGATGACTTCGGTCAGTGTGCCTATGTGTCAATGTGGTGTTGGTCCATGCATGTTGAAGACGTTACACACAACAAGTAATCCTGGGCATCAATTTTGGGTTTTCCCAAATAGGAAAAAGGTTTGGATATGTAATTATATTTTATGTATAAAAATAATGTGACAACTAATCATTTTATGAAGAACTGATGTACATTTGGTATTGCAGGGAAATAGTGGATGTTAATACTTTTGGTGGGTCAATCAAACCACATTTACATCTACCCCATCTACATCTATACTTGATGTAGGAAATGAGTGCAACTTGTGCAAGGCTCGAGAGGTAGCTAGTGTCGCTAAGATTGCTTCAATGGTGAAAGCAAAAATCATATTTCTGCAATGGCTTCTTTGTGTAGTTTGTGCACTACTTTATTGGGACCATATGCGTAAATGTGGTTAACAGAGGGCTATTGTAGATACATAATTTTTTTTTTTGAATTTCTAGTAGATACACATAAAGAACATGCACATAAACATGACAAATGAGAAACATAAATGTAGATATCACAATAGCTAAGAAACATAAATGTAGGCATCATGGTCACAATGTTTTGGAGACACAACATAATTGAATGGTATACCCAGATGATGAAACACAACTATCACTCCTCTGGTTCCAAGTTTACACTATGGTAAACAAAACTCATAGATAAAGAATAAATTTAGAGAGTGGAGGAGGGCTGTAATGACCAAAATAATACAGGGTCCCTATATTATTTCAGTCTTTATGGCCCTCCTCCTTCGTTCTTTAAATTTATTCTTTATCTATGGGTTTTGTTTACTGCAGTGTAGACTTGGATCTGGAGGAGTAGTTGTGTTGCATCATTTGGGTATACCACTCAATTATGTTGTGTTTCCAAAAAATTGTGACCATGATGCCTACATTTATGTTTCTTAGCTGTTGTGTCCCAAGACCCCTTATGACCTTGTACAACCTTTTATGATCCCTAAGAATACATCATAGAGGTCTTAAAATGTCATAAAGGGTCATAAGAGGCTCTTAGGAAGGGTCAAATGAGCTTCCACCTTCATGTGGTTGGCCTTGTTAAGTAGAGAATGTTAAACTATTCTTGAAACAAAGAGAAGCTCAATAATTTAAGATTTCAATCCAAGTATGACAAATATATATCAATCCATTTCAATAGCTACCAGACCAATAGATCTCTGCCAAGAACCCAGTCACAAAGAAACACCACAGACCACATGGTGAAACCATTGTGAAGAGGCATCCAATGTCTCATAAGTCACATCAAACAACCCACTTTCTGTAATCTAATTCTCTTAGCTTGGTTCACCAAGAAGAAGACTTCTCCCAAGTCATCATGGACACCATAGTGATCTATGAATCTCCAATGTGCAAGTTTTGCATGTCATTCTCTCAACATCACATCTAACTCATTTGAAACTATGGTGAAAATAGTAGATGATCCTAGTGATATCCATCACAACCTAATCTCAACAACAACACAAAGAGTAGCTTAATTCTGTCTTCAAGCTACTCAATGCACAATCTACTCAAACTCCAAGTCAAGTCACTGCTACACTCCATAGGAGCAAAACACATCTAATTTAGACCAAAGAAGTCAAGAAGTTTCTCGAATCAGATCTAAATGTAATCAGGTCTGCATATATCCCACAAACACATCAGGAAGAATGCATCTCTGATCACTACACTAGATTCTTGTGCTAGAACAGTCACTGTCAGAAATATCGATTTGGTAGGATCCATTCCAAATCCAAGTCTCTAGACTTGACTCAATAACCCACAAGCCACTACCAAATCTACTACAAAGTCATCTCTGAATGATCCATAACCAAATCATGAGTAGGAACCAGATTTGTAAGAACACCGTTCTGAATCATTACCAACTTGATCGATTAATATGTATCTTTTTTTTAAAAACTAATTATCATCACAACTACGATGGCCATAAAATAGTGATGGTTATCTATCGAAAACATCCAAAATCCAATTGCCACATGTACAGCATCAATGTTGATAAAAAATGATAAATAACAGATATCTATCATAAAATTTTGATGGGTCTCCTTCACATGTACATCATTGTCATTAAAAACTACAAATGATGAATATCCATCATAAACTTATGATAGAGACCCATCGCAATAATAGCATCTCCATCAATAAACAAACTACAAATGATGGTGACCTATCAGAATCTTCTGACGGGTCTCTATCATTTGTAATGTTTGCGACAGATAGGCATCACAATTAGGATGACCACAAATAGGTCTGACAACAGGGTGGCCTTGTTGGCACCCCCTTTTTGTGATGTCCATTATTGTCGCAATTATGATGCAAATCAAAACCATTGTTTTTCTGACTGCAAAACTATGACAGTGGGTGGTGTCACTTTATCGACGGTAGATAGTCATAATTTCAACAGTAGGCCATCGAAAAAAGGGCTCAAATGTACTAGTGGGTGGATGGATGGATCCTTCTATAATCCATAATATCAAATGTTCTTGGTTTAGAATGTGCTCCTAGTTTAAAGAGGTGAGATGGCTTGTAGGTGGCAGATATCACTTGTGAAGGGATTAGTCTTGCCCTACCTCGCACAAATAACCAAGATATAGGTTGTTGGGCATTGGGCTAAGTCATGAGGATACCTCATATATAGAATAATAATAATAATAATAATAATAATAATAATATAGGACTATCATGAACTCCACAAAAGGTACACCTAAATACTATAAAATAAACACCTAAATACTGTTGGAAATATAAATGGAGTAACTGAGAGGGGGGGGGGGTGAATCAGTTAACCACAAAAATATTACCACAGATCCCTTAGATGTCTTATTAAATCATTTGCTACTGCTACTCAGTAAACATACAAAGAAATGTTGTAACTTGGTTATTGCAGTGAGTATTAATTATAACTGTTCTTAAGCATTACCAGTGATAAACATGCATGCATAAAGAAAATAACATGAACACAAGAGACACCAGATTTAACGTGGAAACCCAATATGGGAAAAACCACCAATGTAACTAGTTACTATTTTTTTCACTCTTCTAAAGTGATGCCCTATTAGGAGCCAACCCAGTAAAATGTTACAAAACACACTGTTAGGTGTGACCTTGTTAGAGGATTTAATCACCCTGTTAGGAGTGGCCTTGTAAGAGGTCTTTGAAAAATTCAATAGAATTGTCACCTTGTTAGAGGGTTTACAAAATGGCTGTTAAACCAACTCAGTTAAGAGATTTTGAAATCACTGCTACAATGGTAAGAAAGTAATAATGAAATGACCTGAATAAAGATGCAACTGAATTGCTGATTATAGATCTTTGTTTTGCTTCACTAGATCCTTCCTGATCAAATAAATCTTTGCTGCGCCTCAAGGATATCTAACCATCCTTCAAAATTCACACACACCTTCCTTCAAAATGATTTGCATGTTCACTCACAAACTTCCACACTTGCACACTATTCTTTTTCACACTTTTATTTACCACTTGACCTTCTATATATATATATACCATTCAGATTGTCAAGTCGGCACTAATAATCATTAAAACTCATTACAATAGTCAGCTGGGATAAACAAACTTTATTTCTCAAATCAACAAAATCCTTTATTGGGTAGACCTTGCTCGGTAAATACTAATCCAGAAAAGATTTCCTTCGGTGACCGAGTGAACTCAGTAAACACTATGAATTCTGCAACATCCTTTGGAGACTAACTGAAATCGGTAAACACTAACTTTCCTTCGATAACCATGGAAGATCAGTTAACACTATTTTCTACCATACTTTTCTTTGATGCCCGAAAGATCTTGGTAGACACTAAAAACCGCTTGCTGACTGACTGAGCTCGGTAGACACATAGAACTACTTAATGATATGACATTTGTGTGACATCAAAGACAACACACAATTAGACAATTGTAGCCAGCAGTCTCCCTTAGACAATTGTATCCAACAATCTCCCTCTTTGGCATTGATGGCAACACAACATGTCATAGCACAATAAAATTTCATAGAAAACATAGAATAAGAAACATATCCTTAGCTTCATTTTGAATCTCATCTTCCTCAAACTTCTCTCTCTGACTGAAAAAATCTCCCTCTTAACTTCTCAAATTCTCCTTCTTAGAAATTTCTTGAAATGATAGTAAATTCTCCCTCTTTGACAACACATGCCAAAGACAACTCACACACTTTCGGTGAATACCAATGTACCTTAAGTACTGATTCATATGCAATGATTCCTTGACTATGTTGCATCAACTGACTGATCTTCAACATGCTCTGGTTGATGCATGACTAAAACTTTATTTAGTGAGCTTCGGATAGGGGAATGACCCCTAACTTACCTCTTAGATACAAGAATGCATCCTTAGGTAGTGGCTTGGTGAATATATCTACAATCTATTCTTTTGTATGAACATATTCCAATCTGATTTCCTTGTCCTGCACCAATTCTCTGACAAAGTGATATTTAATAGCAATGTGCTTGGTTTTGGAATGCATTATTGGATTCTTTGAAATATTTATTGCACTTGTATTATCACAAAATATAACAACTAGTTCTTTGATTTCAACCTTCATGCCTTCCAATAACTGTTTAAACCAAACAATATTAGAGCAGTTTACTGCTACAACAACATATTTTGCTTCTACTGTGGATTAGGATGTGCAATTTTTCTTTTTACTAGTCCAAGATACCAACCTCTTGCCAAGAAATAATGCTCCACCACTTGTACTCTTTCTATCATCAATGTTTCCTGCCCAATCAGCATCAGTAAACACTTTTAAGTCCAGATTGCCTCCAAATTTATACCACAAGCCATAATCTTCAGTTCCTTTCAAGTACCTCAAGATTCTTTTGATTGCCATCATATGATTTTCTCTGGGTTTTGATGAGAATCTTGCTACTATACCAACTGCTAAGGCAATATCAGGCCTTGTATGCACTACATATTGTAACTTTCCAATCATTGATTTGTATAAGGTCTGATCTACTTCTTTTGAATCATCATCTTTGGTAAGCTTCAGTCTAGTACACATGGGTGTACCAACTGGTTTTGAATCTTCTATACCAAACTTCTTAAGTATTTCCTTGATGTATTTAGACTGAGTAATGTAGATACCATTCTTGTTTTGCTAAATCTGAAGACCAACAAAGAACTTTATCTGACCAAACATAGACATTTCAAATTCTTTGTTCATTTTCTCTAAAAATTCTTTGCACTAATCATCATTCCTTGTAAACACAATATCATCCACAAATATTTCTGCCAAAACAATTTTTTTATCTGGTCCTTCTTTGATGTACAAATTACTATTATCATTAGCTCTTTTCAAATCAATCTGAATACGATAGTTATGTAATCTTTCATACCATGCTCTAGGGGCTTGTTTCAGACCATACAATCCTTTGTGTAACTTGCAAACCATATCCTTTTTGTCTAGATCAATAAAATCTTCAGGTTGCTCAATGTAGACTTCTTCATCAAGAATACCATTGAGAAATGCAGATTTTATATCCATCTGATATACCTTAAATCCTTTATGTGCTCCATATGCAAGTAGAGTCCTTACACCTTCTAATCTTGCAATAGGAGCAAAATTCTCTCCATAATCTATACCTTCTTCTTGAGAATATCCTTTACATACCAATCTTGCTTTGTTTCTTGATACTTGACCATCTTCATTCAACTTATTTTTGAATACCCATTTTGTTCCAATTTCATTTTTATCTTTAGGCCCAGGTACAAGATTCCATGTTTTGTTCTTCTCTATTTGTTCTATTTCTTCATTCATAGCCTCAATCCAACTTTCATTTTCCAATTCATCTTTGACATTTCTAGGTTCAAAATTAACAAGTAAACATGTACCTTTTAGTTTACTTCTTGTCATAGTACCATCTGATTTGTCTCCAATAATCTGATCTGGTGTATGATGCCTCCTAACATACTTGGCCAATATAGGTTCCTTGCCTCTTGAATGAGTTACATTGTCATCTTCTTGAATTTCATCTTCAGGTTCAGGTTGCTTGGGCTCGGTAGATACTTGCTTGGTAGCTTCAGATTGAGACTCAGTTCCTTGTAACTTGGTTTGAACTTCTTCTTGTGACTCAGTTACTGTACTGGGCTCAGTAGATGTAGTTTCCTTATTGACAGATGTGTCTGGCAATGTATCAGGTTCAATGTAAACAAATTTTTTGTAATCCTCTGGTTCCTTTTTGCTTTCTTCTTTAGTCTTTTTTGCAAACTCATCAACTTTCACATGTGCACTTTCTATGATTTTGTGAGTAGACAAATTTAGACATCTATATGCCTTAATTTTGCAAGAATATCCCAAAAATATTCCTTCATCACTTTTTACATCAAATTTTCCTTTTCTAGATTCTTTTAAGATGTAACATTTACTACCAAATACTTTCAGGTAACTTACATTAGGTTTATAGCCATACCATAACTCATAAGGAGTTTTGAATGTGTCTTTCCTCAACTATACTTGGTTCAAGGTATGAACTATAGTGCTGATAGTTGCCTTCCAGTATTTCATAGCAATGTTCTTTTCAATCATTAAAGACCTTGCACAATCCATGATAGATCTGTTCCTCCTTTCAAATATTCCATTCTGCTTAGGAGTTCCCGGGGCTGATACATGTCTTTTGATTCCTCTTTCAATGTAAAAATTATTGAATTCATGAGAGATGAATTCACCACCTCTATCTGATCTCAAGCACTTCATTCTTTTCCCTATTTCCTTTTCTACTCTTGCCAAATACCATTTGAACTTCTCAAATGCTTCTGACTTTTCTCTTAAATACATAACAGTCATCATTCTAGAGTAATCATCAACAAAGAGAATAAAGAATTTTTCTCTAGTATAGCTTTCAATTCCAATAGGTCCACATAAATCAGTATGCACAATTTCCAAAATATCTTCAGACTGATAGTTTTTACTTTTAAATCTAGTCTTTCCCATTTTTCCAATCTGACAATTCTTGCATAGACCAACATCAAGTTTCTTCAAAGTAGGAATGCCTCTTACTTTCTTGAATTTGCTTATTTTCACCATGTTATCAAAATTTACATGAGATAACCTTTTGTGCCATAACCAACTTTCTTCAATTTGAGCAACAAAACATGAGCATTCACCAAGATCAAGATAAAATAGGTTACCTTTGGTTTTTTTGCCTGATCCAATCAATTTTCCCTTGTCATCCAACAATCTTGCTTTTCCATTCATGAATTCAACTTTGAATCCAATGTTGATTAGCTATGCTACACTTAGAAGATTATGCTTTAGTCCTTCAACCCAATATGCATTATCACATATAAGTTCTTTGGTTAGTGAAATTCATCCTCTTCCTTTTATACAACAAGGTTCATTGTTTCCAAACCTTACACTACCACCATCATAGTCTTCAAAATGTTTAAACTTTGTTTTATCACTAGTCATATGATGTGAACATCCACTGTCTCTGATCCATGTATCATTTTTGCTTATATGAGAGATAAGTGCCATCTCATCTTCATCATTAGATTCATCTTTTACAACAATGAAGACAATTTCTTCTTCACTATCATCAGAATCCTTAGCCAAAAAATATGTTTTCTTACCTTTATCCTTGAATTATTTGAAATTCTTCTTGCCATTGTAATTGTGACCTTTCTTTTCATCCTTGCTTTGCTTGTTTGGACACCTAGCTGCAATATGACCAATTTCTTCACATGAAAAACAAATTAAGGGAGTTTTACCTTTGTATTTACCTCTGCCTCTAGAATATTTCTTTGCAAGTAATGCTTCAATAACTTCAAGATCACTATCAGAACTTTCCTCTGATTCTTCTTCACTTTTTGACTGGATTTTCTTGCCCTTCTTGAGTGAAAGTTTGGCCTCAAATGCTAATTCAATATTTTTAGAAGTTGAAACATAGTTGTCATAGTTATCCAATCCAAAGGCTGTCAATCTTCCAACTAAGGCATCCAAAGTTATATTGTGATTTTCTTCACATCTTCTTTCTTGAATAGTAGACACTCTTATTGCATAGATAGGGAGTAATGTTTTGAGAACCTTACTTATAACTATTTCATCATCAATTGCTCCTCTAGAAGCTCTGATTGCACTAACACTTGCCTTGATCCTTTCAACATATTTTGCAATGTTTTCATCTTCTCTCATTTTCATCTGATCAAACTGTCCTCGTAGGCTTTCTGCTTTGGCTCTCTTCACATTTTCATCACCACCATAAATTTTCTTTAGCTTGTTCCACATTGCATAAGCAATTGTGCAGTCTTTGATCTCATCAAATTCTTCATAGCTAAGAGCTTATGCAATGTCTATCATCATGGTGTTATGGTTCTTTTTCTCTACAATGTCTTCAACAGTTAATGTGCTAGTAAGAACTATATATTCTTGATCAAGATATTTGCATCCTGAATCACCAATGGAAGCTAGATGAAGTCTCATAAGACCTTGCCATGTTGAAAAGTTATCTCTGTTAAGCCTTGGAATTTCTCTCTTGTAAGACATCCTGATCTTTAGCTTAGGTCCTTGAAACCCTTCCTGCAAGCACCAAAAGCTCTGATACCAATTGTTGGAAATATAGATGGAGAAACTAAGAGGGGGGGGGGGTGGTGAATTAGTTAACCACAAAAATATTACCACAAATCCCTTAGATGTCTTATTAAATCATTTTCTACTGTTACTTGGTAAACATTTAGAGAAATGTTGTAACTTGGTTATTGCAGTGAGTATTAATTATAACTATTCTTAAGCATTCACCAATGATAAACATGCATGCATAAAGAAAATAACATGAACACAAGACACCAAATTTAACGCGGAAACCCAATATGGGAAAAACCACCAATGTAACTAGTTACTATTTTTCACTCTTCTGAAGTGATGCCCTGTTAGGAGCCAACCCGGTAAAAAGTTACAAAACACACTATTAGGTGTGACCTTGTTAGAGGATTTAATCACCCTGTTAGGAGTGGCCTTGTAAGAGGTCTTTAAACAATTCAATAGAACTATCACCTTGTTAGAGGGTTTACAAAATGGCTGTTAAACCAACTCGGTTAAGAGATTTTGAAATCATTGCTACAATGGTAAGAAAGTAACAATGAAATGACCTGAATAAAGATGCAACTGAATTGCTGATTACAAATCTCTATTCTACTTCACTAGATCCTTCTTGATCAAATAAATCTTTGTTGCTCCTCAAGGATATCTAACCATCTTTCAAAATTCGCACACACCTTCCTTCAAAATGATTTGCATGTTCACTCACAAACTTCCACACTTGCACACTATTCTTTTTCACACTTTTATTTACCACTTGACCTTCTATATATATATACCATTCAGATTGTCAAGTCAACACTAATAATCATTAACACTCATTCAAACAGTTGGCTGGGATAAACAAACTTTATTTCTCAAATTAACAAAATCCTTTATTGGGCCAACCTTGCTTGGTAAATACTAATCCAGAAAAGATTTCCTTTGGTGACCGAGTGAACTTAGTAAACACTATGAATTCTACAACATCCTCTAGAGACTGAGTGAACTCGGTAAACACTAACTTTCCTTTGATAACCATGGAAGCTCGGTTAACATTGTTTTCTGCCATACTTTCCTTTGACACCCGAAAGATCTAGGTAGACACTAAAAACCACCTGCTGACCAACTAAGCTCAGTAGACACATAGAACTACTTAATGATATGACATTTGTGTGACATCAAAGATAACACACAATTAGACAATTGTATCCAATAGTCTCCCTCAGACAATTGTATCCAACAAAATACTACAAATGAGATGTACATGCTTTGTAACTTCTTCTTCAAATGTAACTAGGGGTCCATTTGGTTGGTGGAATTAAATAACGTTGGAATTGTTAAAATCCAATATTTGACAATTCTGGAAGTTTTAAATCCAGAAAATAGCTTTTGGAATATGGTTGGAATCATTTGGTTCACCTGGAATTCATAATGAGAAGATGGAAAATGTTGTTTGCATATGGATTTCAAAATATTACAAATTTTGTTTTACCCCAAATTCTCATTTAAAGTGGAAATGGAAATGATTTTCAAATTCCACCTATTTAGATGGAAGATTCAAAAGCTGGCTTCGGGGGTAAATGAGAATTAACAAATCCCTATTTGAATTTCATGTTTCAAACACAAACATTGAATATGTCAAATCTAGGATTTGATAATCCCAATTTGAATCTAATTCCAGCAAACAAATCGGCCCTAGATGAACTCAAAGATGAAATTATAGATACGTTATCCACCACTAAATCAAATAAAAAATAGAATGAGATAAATACCAACCAACTTGGAATAGCCGGTGTAGTTTGAATGACATGGGGAAGATTGAAGTTGATTCCCTAGACGTGTGGAAAAGCCTTGACAATCACCCCCAAAGTCACTCCATTCCCACCGCCCATGTCCACAACTATCCCCAATTCCTCAAATCCCCTATAAAAACTCACAATCTCCTTCATGGCCATCATAGTGAAGGATGCCATGCAATCATTGAAAATAGAATTGATCTCTGGATGATTCTTCCCATAATCTCAAATATCCATCCCATGAGCCTTCTTGAACACATGGCCACCATGAAACATGCATTCATGGAGGTGCTTCCATAGGGCCATCATCGCTTCATGGGTCTAAATTGAAAATGATGGAACCAATATTTGTGATGATTAAGGATGGAGTTTGGAGTCAAATTTGGCAATGGTGGACTGAATTTGGTCCACAGAACTATGATTGAGAAGCTTGGTACTTTGCCTTTTAGGGCCAAAGTGGAGAATATGATGACCCGCATGAATTAAAGGTTGTGTTTACTGAAATTTTTGTTGCAAAATCATCTTTGATACATGATATTGGTTGCATGAACAAGAGAAGTGGATGAGATTGTCTAGCAAGTCTCAATTATGGTAGACCAAAATTGCCCCACAATACCATCAGTGAAAAGTTCATCACTTTCAACTGCACCAGCTCATATCAATGAAGATAGAGTTGAATAAAAAGATGACTAGATGTATGGGATAAATTTAGAGACTAGACGTATGGGATAAATCTAGAGACTAGATGTATTTTTGTATGGGCCTATTTGGGGGCTGGAATTAAACTCAATATTTCAGAAATCTGATTTTGGATAATATCAATTCCATGTTTGTGTCCATCCAAAAAATTGGAATTCGAATTGAAATGTCAAAATTCCAATTTTTCCCCAAAATGGACATTTGCATCTTCCACTCAAATTGATGGAATTGGAATTTCGAATTCCAATTCCAATTGTTATAAAACCAAATTTAATATTTCATGAGATCCGTGACTATAAGGATGTATATTATATTGCTATAAGGATGTATATATATACATGTGTGTGTGTATCTATTTGTATGTGTATATGTGTATATATATACAAATGTTTGTATATGTATATACACACATGTGTATTTGTGTATATGTGTATACATGTGTGTATATACATGCATGTGTATATATATGTGTGTATGTATACACATGTGTGTATATGTGTGTATGTGTGTGTATACACACACATGTACACACATGTGTGTATGTGTATATATACACATGTGTGCATATGTGTATACATGTGTGTATATACACACATGTATATGTGTATATATACACACATGTGTATATATACATATGTGTGTATATATACACATGTATGTGTGTGTATATATAGACATATACACACCATATTCAAAGAAACTAAAATAAAGAATTAAAATTCCTTATGCATCTTCTCAGTCATCTTCCAGATGAACCAAACAGGTCAGCCCATATACTGGAAATCATTTTCAAGATTTGTATCTTCTAGAATTGCAGCATCTTCTAGAATTGACTATATCCAACATTTGGTATTCCAACACCCAAATGGGCCCTATATTCATGTGTGGAATTCATGAAATCTACTTCACATTAATCTATTAGTAAATTGAATGGCTTTAATGGATTTGTTGGTTCCTCAAATTGGACTTTATGCTTTTAAAGTAACCAATACATCAATAGGGTTTTAGGATGAGTTAGATCCAAATATTGAATTCTATGATGATTGGACCAACTATAGAGACAAGACTACCCTCTGCACTTCTAGCTCTACAAAACCAAGGAGGGTACTCCTAATCTAGTAACAAAAAGCCTTGCTTCAACAATAATAGACTGGATTTAATAGCAACAGATAAATGATAAGAAAATACTAAATGATGACCATTCATTCATTAATTCTCCATTATCATTAGGTGGAATACTACTTTGCAAATCACTGTAATTAAAGAATTTCAATAGATTTATATCAAAATGTTAGGAATACAAATAAAACCTTTTAAGCACTGATCTCTTATAAACTAGCTCCACTACTGATCAGTACCTTATCCATTGGGCAACACCCTCACTACAAAAATGTGATACATGAACCAAATATATTGAACTTTGATTTTCTTTATCCCCTAAAAATACTAATCACCCTATGGTGGATTTTATCAAAGGAGTCCTAAATTCACACTACTTACTAATATCCTTATGCAAGACTTAAAGAATTTATGTCTTATAAATAGCTTATTTAATTTGATCCTAGATCAGAGCTAAAGAATATTAATATATACATAGAATTTATCCATGCAATGGACTTCATCAATTCATAACTCAAAAGGAAATACACATTGGAGAGATGTGAACTTTGGATTTTATTCGAATATTATATCAATATCAAGTATACAAAATGCTTTAAAATTTAACTTTTTGGATATTTACTGAACCAACAATATTGTTCCTTACAAAAAACTTGCCTAATATAGTCGACTATACCCTAGACTCAAAACTTGTCAATAAGTATGTTCAAGTTTTGGTCCCTACAAAATGATCCTGGTAATCCTTTTCTAGAAACAAGGATTGCATACAAGCTTCGGATCCTTCTTACAAAAGACAAAATGTGTCTACCACATAAGAAAAAAAAGGAAAATATAACACCTTCTTGCTACAATTTTAAAAGATACTTGTAGAGATGAGCGCCAAAATTTGCAACAAGTCCCAAGGTCAGTTCAACCTCTGCCAGGTGTAGCATTCGTGCTTTCTTTAACTAATTAAGATTCCCACCATTGCTTGCTTTGTCATTAAGGACTTGGGGCACTGCCACTTGTTAGCTCCTCAGTGGATGTTTCTTCTTTGGTACTTTCTACAGGATATGTTGCTTCCCAAGATGCATAGGTTTCTTCACTTGGCCAATGAAAGGCCAGAACTTCATCTCTCTTTGATAGCAATTTATCCCAATTAGCAACCGCTTGTTGAACCTCAACTCTCACATTAGTGAAGTGTATTATGACATCCTGCAGTATTTAAATTATTCACAGAAAGGGGGTATGATGTAGAGTAGGTAACAGAGGTGGTGGATAGATGCAATCACTTCTTCAATTTGAAAAGGTTTGACACTAGAACAACACTAGTCCCTAAGACACACCAATGGCTCAAATACCCCAAATGACTCAAATAGCCTCCAAATGTATAGGGTGGATAAAAATAATGAAAACAAGATGAACTTGGTAAGATTAAACTACTTTTGGTCTCCTATGTAATACCCAATAGCCCAAATCCTTCAAACTGCCTATTAGGCCTAGTTGCCCTTAATTAGCCCTATTGGGACTGTTTTTCCACGTTTTCTCTTAACTTTTCCAAAGGACTCCAGAAAAAAATTACATTTTTGGATACCCTTTGTGGGTTTACACAACATACTAGAAGATTATATAGGATTGTTTTGGATCACTCTCTGCCACTCACCCTAGTGTCCCCGTTTTAGGCCCAAAAGATGGTCATTTAACAAAGCAACTATAACTTATATTTAATCCCTGACTATGAAACTTTCAGCAGTCCTCTAATATGACTCCAAAAAAATAAAAATCAGCTCAAAATGACCCTAAGGTCTCTGCAACTATCAAAGCCCCAATTTGGTCTTCAACAAGCCCTTAAGGCTAGGGCCTTCTTCAAAACAACTCAAAAATCATTTCCAGAACTCCTCCTTCTGGATTCACCCTTAATTTGACATATAATTCTACTGTTTCAAATAAAATTATACCCTTGTTAAGGCAGATCCTTTGCTGCTACACTTGTGGCATCAATTTTGTGCCCTTTTCCCACTCTTCCTCAAGGTGTACACCCACTAAAACAACTTCTCCTGCATCCAAATGGTTAGTAACATCATACACATGTTACATAGGGTCTATTCAATGATAAAAATAAATTACATTCATTGAATGGCCCATTACATCATCAAAAAGACCAAAATGGAGTTATTTCAATGCACCAAAATGACCACCTTCAACAACTTTCAGAATCTGAAACAAAATAGATTATAAAAGCATTCAATACAGATGAAAAATGATGTTATTATGCTCTTATATCACCCACAACTCTGTTCCAAATCCCAAACAATCAATAAAGCATTGAAAACAACAAAATTTGCAAGGAAAAACTTGAATTTTCACTCAATTTCTGAATATGTCTGTACAGTCCATACCTTCTCTATTTTTCCATCATTTCAAGGCATATATAGCCTTCCCACAACTTCCCCAACCAATCCAAATCAGTTGGATGGCTAACAAACACTAATTACATAGTTTTTCATGATTTCCCTCCAAAACCAAACTAACTGTTTGAATTTGAAATTCAAATTTCAAACTTAATTTTATTAAGTTTCTAAACCCCCTAACCTATTCCATTGACTCATGAATGGTCATATGGACTTATTAAATACATCTAAACATGAAACTACCCAAATCCAATTCATATGGCTCTATTGGCCATGTTTACACCATGTTGGTCCTAAGTCCTTATTAGGACTTCTAGGACATTTAACTTTTCAATCAAATTGATTATTAAAAAATGCCATTATTGGCTTCAATATGTCCCAATTAACATTCAAAGTGGAGTTTGATCCTCTGTCTCCAGTTGGTTCCAAGGTAGACTTAGGTGATTGGATAGGTGCTCCTGCACTAGGGTATTATCCTTTGTATTCAAAATAGTGTCTATTTTAGCTGACACTACCCCATCAATTTGTTCTATCCATTGATCCCTGTCCTTTATAACTCCATTTTCTTTGACAAGGCCAGGGAACATTTGAAAGTTGTCTTGGAATAATCTAACCCTTAAAGCCTTTGCCTTTCTTTTTAAACTTTCTCTATTTACCTCAAACTCAAAAAGGTCTTTAACAAATTTATAAGTATTTGTTAATTAGATATCAACAATACATTGATCTACAAGAAAAGCAGAGAAAGATTTCAACCTACTCTTCCTAGCAACCCATTTTTCCAAAATTGGGTCTACAGTGGTTATCTATTTCTTAAAAGAAATCAAATATTAGATAGTTGTTTAGCAACTTTATAATCCTCTTTTGGTTTCATATTGGCAATAAAATGTAGGATTGTGTCCTTTATTCTTTTCTCATACCTCCATTTTTCCCTTTGCTCTATGTCTTCATCACCTACAGAAGGGGGAAGAAGGGAGAGGGGGTATTCAATGATAGGGCTTGAAGAGGAAATTCCAGTAGGAGAAGAAGAAATTTGCAATTTCCCTTATGCTTGAATTGGGCCCTGCTCACCTAGCCTTTTCTTCAAGTCTGCAATTAAAGTATCTTTTTCATATATGTTTTGTTTTATCTCCCCATAAGCCTTCAAAACTATTTTAAATCTTAGTGTGAGTTCCTCCTTTTGCTTGGCCTCTTTTTCTACCACCATGCCTAATGCCTCAACTATAGAAGTGTCAATGACCCTTTTAACTATCAGGCTACCAGTGAGGTCACCCCTAGTAATTTTCTTTCCTTTGTTATTTCCATTCTTTTTCAGGGACCACATGACCAAGGTCTAATGGTCATTACTGAAAGTGACTCCCTTGATGGCTTTTTCTACTTCTTCCTTGGTTTTATGAATGGGTGTGGTCTATTTCCTAAAGGCATCCAGGACCACTGCATCAACTATATCCCATTCAGGAAGGATAAGCATCCTTGAGTTTCTTACCAAGTCCCTCCCCTATTCTAGGGTGATTTTTTCAAATCTCTCTATCATTTATTTTCTAACCTAATATTGTATGATTTTGAGATCCTTATCTGGATTCTCCTCAAGCCTTTTTTCACAAGTTTCCTCAAACTAGTTGATGTTCAGTTTCCATAACAATTGCATAAATGCTCTGGCCTTTACAAAGGCATCATCAGCTCAAAATTTATCATAGGCCTACTTAATTATGGGGTCTAATTCAGTGCCTTCCATCTCTCCCACTGTTAACTCCAATTCAACTTCTTTTGCTGGCTCTGGCACCCCTTCATTTATTTCCTCATAGGTCATAAAAATTTGACCTAGAGATCCCAACTATTGGACCTACTATATGACCTCTTGATCATCCATGATATTTAGAGGTGATTGGGAAGGGGGGTAGACTTCCTCAACATCCTGAGGTCTCTCTTCTATTTTTTGTCTTTTGGTAGGTGGTGGAAGGACATCCTCAACAGGTTGATCTTGAGGTGAGTCAAGAATTTCCACAACCTCCTTGTGTTTTTCATCCTTCTGTGATGTGGAAAGGACATCCTCCTTCTTCTTTGTTTGTTTCTACCTATTACGCTCTAGTATTATCACATTATAACTAGTTCTTTTCTCCACCATGTATTTTCCTGGGGGCAATACTTTTGCAAATACAGGCTTGCGCAATGATGATTGAGCTTTCTATGGGTTATCCTTCATGGCCTTCTCCTTTTTCTCATTGAGGGTTTGATAAATACCCTGAAAATGATCCATGAGGGTATCTATCTTTTTTCCCATGAGATTTATGCTCTTTAAGGGATTATATCCCTTATCAAACTGCTGGACAAACTCCAAAGTCTTCTTGTACACCAGCCACTTTTCTTTCCTGATTTCCTACTCTTGTATGTTAGGGATATTTCTGATTATATCCTTAGGAAAGTTAAAAACATGATTTATCAAAGATCATCTAACTCTTATCTTAAACATTTCATTATAAAACCCCTTAGGGTCTACTGTCCTAACAACTGAAGTGGCCATATGATATGGTGCCAAGACTTGATCCATATAAAGCCATCCACCTTTTGTAATTATAAATTGATGTGCAATAGTAATATTTTGGAATAGAGTTCCCCTACCCTTACCAACAAGAGTATTCTTCTCAATATCCCCCAATTATTTGATGAATTCTACAACACCAATCTTGAGAGGCACTTGATATGGTAGAATGAAAGGAGCCCCTTTGAAACCATACAATCTGATAATAGAAGAAACATGGTAGAAAATGAAAGCCCCCCAATCATGCACAATATTTGGGTCCTTGGCAAACTGCTTTGGCCTAACAAGTTCAACTAAAGAAGTTTGGATTCTTCGGTCCTCGTGGACAAACAATGTCCTTAATCTGGATGCAAAGCATCTATCAAATTTTATGAGACTTTGATCCTCCCTATCTCATTTCATGGTGAGGCTCCACAATTGGACTAACATATCTTCACCAATTTTTTTGTTTCAATAAATCCATCTCTTTCTCAAAGTAACTGGCACCCTTAAATAAGAACATATACATGATAAAGGAATACCAGAAAAAGGGCCTATCAACTTTGTCTTTCTAGATTCCTACTAATCCATTATGAATCAAATCAGCAATGTAAGGGAGAAAATCAAATGTAACTGATAAATAAGGATGTAAAATTTGAAGCATCATGTACATAAGATGTATTGGCATTCTTTCCTCAACATCTTCTCCAAAGACTTGACACAATGACCAATAAGTACCCTTTTCTCTCAAATTAAAATACTCTATTTTGAAGGGCTCCTGTGTGCTTGGTCCCATAGCAATCATTCCTCCAATCTTGTCACAAAATTCCTTCACAAGGCCACTTCTGAGATAATCCTTTTGTGCATTGTATGCCTGCTTCAACTCCTCAAAGTCAACTTTTTCTAGGTCATTGGAGGGCTCACTTAGCCTAAAAACCATCCTAATTTCATCAGCAGTGTTGCTCATGAGTAGGTTTCCTTTAATATCCCAAATTACCCTACTAACTAGGTCATAATTCTTTGCAACTTGAAACATTAAATCTGTGTCTCTAAAGATGCCAAGAACCACTAGCTTGCCTAGGTCAAATTGCCATATGTTACTGGTAGGAGGAGGGGCATTTCTCTAACTAAACCCTACCTTGAACAATGCTAAACCTATAATATCAAAAGCACCACTTGCATTAAGTGTGCCAATCTTAGCATCCCTTATGTAATTCCCTGTGTCATACAAGCCATTAGCCACCTTTAACTTAGGGTTTTTTGGCATCAATTATTTGGCTTTTACTGTGTCAGTTGTAGACTTGGGTAATAACTATAACAAATCCTCATATAGACCCATCTTACTATAATTGGTTTCACCAAATAATTCCTTCCTTGGTGCCATTTTAGGGTTTGAGATTTCTTACGAATATATGCAGAAGAAACATAGCAGAATTATATTGCTACTAATCAGGAAAAGATTTATTAGAGATATCTACCAACCTCTTTTCAGAACTTTCTCAGGAAATGTCAACCAATCTCTACAAAAATTCTCACCCAATTCTCTGTAAGCTTTAACTTCTTGTGTCACTAAGAATGCATAAATCTTGAATATATCTACAATCAAGACTAGTCCTTTCAGCAATTTATTTCACACAATCAAGCCATTACTTCTCTAAGAAATTGAACTGTCATTGTTCAACGGGAAAATTGAATTTTACACCAACTATGCTCAAGTTTGAATTTAGACTATTGATCTTCTTTAAAAGAATATCTAATAGTTGTCGCATGATCACAAGGCCTGAAAGAAATCTATGTGAACATGCGACAATCGTTTGATTAAGATGTATCAATGGTAATCCTTAAATCGTGTCATCTAGGACCCACTTGATACCCTATATTTATCTTCACCATTAGATCTTCTGTCAGACGGTTACCGTTATTTCCCCTTTATGACTAGACATAAAGTGAAGCATCATGGTCTTGATACCAAATCAATGACTGTCGCATGATCACAAGGTTTGAAAAGATCCTATGCAAATATGAGACAACGGTTAGATCTTCCCTTTTCTATTTATACCTTTAGAAAATGGCCCAACTTTTCTTCAACCATCCAGGAATGTCCATGGCCTCATATTTCTCTGCCAACAATCCTAGGTCAATACGGACATTACAGTTTTGATGGTGAAACCCTAGGTCTAGCAAATTGTGAAATTCTTCCTGGGTTATTGATAAAATTTCTTCCTGATTTTTTTTATTCACAATTGTTGTTCTTTCTTCATCATAATTTTCTAAACAAATCAAGACAATTTATGGGCATGGGAAAACTTTGAGTAACAACATGTGACCCAAACCAACATCCCACAAAGCAACTTTATTGGTTTTTGCACCTACCGCTAGGTTAAATTTTATAAAATTAGACTTCTTTGGCCCAGTTGCCTTATTGCACAATGTATGTTTAATTTCTATAACTCTCCTTTCACCATCGATAATAGGATCATAAACATCATGAAACTCATTAGTGAAACTAGGGATTTCTACTAGTTTTCTGCAGTCTATTAAAGTTTTCCCATCTACTTGCCCTTGGCCATGATTTTTCGCTTTCCCCATTGTTCTTCAGAAGAATGAAAAAACATAGATTCATAGATATTTACTAACAAAATCACAGAAGTAACTAACTATTTAAGAAAACCCCAATTACACATGCAAGAATTAAAATTTCAAAATCAATTTAAACTAATTTTTTGACATTACAAAATCAGGACACATCAGGCTAGATATCTTACTTGAAATTAAACTTTGAAATCTGGATACATAGGAGTTAGAATGGCTTAGAACGGCTAAGGCTCTCACAAATTATAGTCTCAAAATCTTTGGCAATGGTTAAAAATAATTCTTTTTAGCTCTAATGGTAAAAACCTTTCTTTAAATGTAATGGTATATAATTATACTACGTGTCACGTAATCTTTCTTAAACATACCCCATAATCTTTTCGACAAATTACATGTCAACGTGTCACATTTTTGGAGTGAGTTTTCAAAAAAGCTTTTTGAAACCCATAGTACTTCCAAAGTACAACTTCAACCATTCATCTCTCGTAATCCAACGATTGTCACAATTTTAAAATATTAATAATTTAATACACACTAATGAATATTAATCATTAACTATATTCACTTAGAATAGCTTACCATGAAATTTGAACCAGTCACCATTAAATGATAAAGTTTGGAAATATTTAATTATTACATGAAACAAAAGTGCAACACAAATTTTTTATATTATATAAGGAAAAATTTCATTACAAATTACAATTCAAATATGCCCATAGACCATATCTATTATTGATTCTAATAATCAAAACAAAAAAGAAAAGTAGTAGCACTTTGAATTTCTTAAAACATTTTTATATTATTTTTTTAAAAATTTGTGATTACAATTTATATCATTTCAAAATCCCTGGTAAGCTACTATGACCAAAGGGAGACATAGTAGAGGGACGAGAGAGTAGAGACTATGTAGAATCACATACTATCTGGCTGAGGCTCCCTTCCTTCTATGTGGAATTTTGAAGAGAGAATAATGTCCAGGAATTCTTCTAGCCATAGATAGTCCCCAAGTTCCTCCAGTAGGTGCCACTTCTAGAGGAAATCCCTCCCAATCTATGCCCACTTTCAATGATGCATGGGTTGCTCAGCATCAAGGTTCAGTAGGAATGGTTGCCTGGGAACAACTACTCCTAATTGTAGAATCTTAGGCAAATCATTTCCCCAAGGAATTCCAACCCTAATTTTTGAAAATACAACAACATGCACATTATCGCTGAGGTACTCTTATTTGAAAAATTTCCTCAAAAGCATGATAATATCTACCTTTCCCCCCCAGTTCCAATAGAGATGCCAAGAACCAAGATGAAATGTCAGTGGCAACTCTATACCTATTTTCACTCTCCAAAAATTCACGTCTGAGCACCATCCTTATTGCCTCCTTGATGAAGGCTCCCATCTCCTTAGCAACAGATGCCAAGATTGGGTCTGTGACTAGGCCCAAAAAGGCTTTCTAGTCCTCCAAGGCAGTGCATCTCAAACGAATTGGAGTATCCATTCACAGACTAGTCTCACAAATATGCTTTCATAGAGAACCTAGCACTTGTGGACTATTCTCACAAATATGCTTTCACAATCATAAATTAATGAGCATAGGTAGATCTATTTATAAGTCCTGATTGAAAATCATTCCCCTAAATATCTAATTAAATCGTAAGATAAATGGTAACTATCCAAAAATCTCCAAATATTTCATATTTAATGCAACTCTAGGTGAAATTGGAAACAACACTTATGATAAGACATTTTCTATCTTGGGAATAATGAAGGCCGAATGGATCATGCCATGTAGGTGGACATTACAATTCTTTATTATAAAAAAATCTTAAAACTTGTGCCTACTCCATAGAAACAATAAGAAAACTACGTTAGCTACAAAATGGTGGTAGGAAATGAATCTTTACCATTGATGTAAGATCATTGAATGGTCAAAAAATAATGTCCTTATATGAGATGAGGTTTTCATTCAAGCCTTAACTTTAAGGCATTAATCTATCAAGGTACTAAATAGTTATTAGTTATATGATGTCACACATATCTATCAGTGAAAATTGAATGGTGCCATCAAAGAAACCATTAATTGACATTACTTTAATTGATGTCATGACTCATCTACTCATTGCCATTAATTAATATTTCGATCTAATATTACCAAATTTTCGAAAATAATTCTACTTTTTTGGTGTTAGAAAATGAGGTCACAGACTCATAGTGTCACATGTCCGTTCGATTACAAAATATCAATGGCCAAAGGTGAATTTTGGGCCTATTGTTGGACTTCATAAATTTACAGAAAACTCTTGGCGAAATCATGACACGTGGTATGACTCCGCGTGTCGTGATTCTACCGAGAGTTTTCTTTAAATATTATGAAGTCCAACAATAGGCCCGAAATTCATCTTTGGCCATTGATATGTTGTAAATCCAACAGACGTGTTGTGTGAGTCTATGATGTCATAGCGATGGGAGTGAGACCCAATGCAACTATAAATTTTTGAAAACCATTCACCATGTCAAATAAATTAATTCAAATATTTGGAAAATAGTTTCACCATATTTTTATAAAAATGGTATCCATTATTAAGATATTCGCCAACCATTATCCATATTTTGAAACATAATTCGCTAGCAATATTAATAATTTTATTAAAAAAAAATTATAGTCACCATTTTTTGATAAAAATTGTATACGCTATTAAAAAATTCACCACCAAATATCCATATTTTGACACATAATTCACCATCACTCTTAAAAATTTTCCCCCCAAAACACATGTGATATGCCACAATTTTATACTTTTCAGGAAGGGGGTTCCTTAAAGTTATCCTTGTATATAACCAATGAAAAACTACCACATCATAAAATCTGGCAAATGGACATACAAAATTTTCTTGTTGAGTGGTAGCCCTATCGATGGTTTCCATGTCAAAAAATATTATAGCCAATCAGAAATGCCCATGTGTATACACCTAGCAATGGTCCCACCTACTGTAAGCACTTAGGAATAAAATAAGATTGACAGTTGTTGCATGATCGCAAGGCTTGAAAAGATCCTGTGTGAACATGTGACAGCTGTCAATTCTTTGCAATACTGAAAAATCTATAGAATCCTTTGAGACTGGGCATGTGTACATACATATCATCAGATCTTCATAAATGAATGGTCATGATTTCAAGGAAAAACTAGGAGCCACCTGGTAGCCATGCTGAGTTGTTAACAAGATCAACGGTTGTCACATGATCGCATACCTTGAAAAGATCCCTTGTGGTTATGCGAAAATTGTTCAATCAAGATGTCAGATTTAAGGTTAAATAAAGTGCCAAAACATTAGGGATTAAAGTGGTTAGGACTTAGGAAAATTTAGAAAAATCACTGGGCTTAGACTTAGGAAAAATTAAAAGGGGGCGGGCCTAGTAATAAAAAGTGCTAACAACATGACCCTGCGTGGTGATATTTTTAAGACACATGCACCTTTAGGACTTAAGTGATCTGTAAAAAGTAACATCCAAAAAGAACCTAAAAGAATGACCTAGGGTTTTAATGAAGAAAAATGCATTTAGGGTTTTCTTAGGCCTAGTTTTTCAATTAGGGCTTGCTAGATTTAAATGAAACCATGGTAATTTTGCAAGATTTTTTCTGGGTTTTTGTAGCAAAGTTTTCTCAACTCCAAGATAATACATATATACTTCAATTTTGTAAGGAAAATGCAAGATTTTATGCTTATAAAATTGAAGTGCCAACGGTGGCTCTATCTAGGGATGTATGCCTCTTGCAGGCATGATAAGAATTCAGAATCTTTGGGATAAGTAGACCATCTACTAAAAAAAAACAACTAACCTACTCACACAACTTGAAACAAACACACAACTAGAAGGAAAAACTAACTACTGTTCATGGATAATGAGAGTACCTTAAGAAAAGTACAACTTGAGGAATTGTCCATGAACTGGCAATTCCATTTCATTTCCAATCAGGTCCTTTGGGATATATGAATCAAATCCCCATTCTTCACTAATTAGATATGGTCCCAACCAAATGGGATCAAACTTACTGTGCGTACCCTTATCTTTAAGCTTAGCATTCAACATCAAGATCAAATCATTGACTTTAAAACCTCTAATTGTGGTTTTCTTGTCATACAAATTTTAATATTTTAGCTAAGATTTCAAATTTGTATCATGAGCTTCCCTCCTTGATTCATCCAACTATATCAAGTCTTCTAATCTAATCTTCATCTCATCATCTTGATCATCATCATATAACTGGATGAATTTGTACATTTTTAATAAGTTATTTTGTGGTAACCTAGCATGAATACCATATACCAAATCAAAAGGAGCACAACCAATAGCCTTCTTGACTTTCACTCTGTCAGCCCACAGAGCTATCTGTAGCTTGGAATCACATGCTTTCTTATTTGTATCAAGGACTCTCTTCAAGATCTTTATCAAGCTTTTGTTTCTTGATTCAGCTTGACCATTACCTTGAGGATGATAGGGAGTGGCATATGAAAAGGGGCCTCAACTATTATAGTGTTCAGAGGCAAATTGCCACTAAATTTTAGCTTTCCTGAAAACCTCTGGAAAGCATCACATTTTTTGACAAAAGAATGTGCATCTTTGAAGATAGTGGGCCACCAAAATCCAGACCTTAGTATCTTATGTGTAGTAATCTTGGCCATGTAATGGCCACCACATACACCTTCATGCATTGCTTGCAATAAATCTTCAGCCTTGTGAGGGTTAACACACTTCAGCAAGACACCTTCATTACTTTTCCACCACAACACACCTTTAATAATTACATACTTCAAAGCATGTTATTTAACAATTCTCTTTTTGTGGTCATCCATGTTAGAAGGAAGTAACAACTTTTGTAAATATCCAATGATATCTTTATACTGTTTACAAAAATCCAAGTCACAAATGTATGGCCTCTGTTCTTCTTCAAGAACATTAATGTGGTTAGCATCTATATTGCTTTGAGCCATTAGTTTTGTTAACCCTAGTCCTCTCATTATCTTTGTGATCTGGATGTCAACATTAAACTCTTGGATTCTATTTATACATCTACACCTTCTCCCTGAGACCTCTTGTTGAACCAATATGTGCTTCACAGCAACACTAGGCACATATGCAACTACAATTGCCCCAACCAAATAGCATCTGAAGTTATTTATAGCCTTGACTAGTGCATAGGCCTGTTTCTCATTTATGTCATATTTCAACTCAGCTACCTGCAAGGATTTGTTGAAAAAAGATATGGGCTGTTCAAAACCTTCTGAGTTCTTTTGTAACAAGACTGCAACAATAGTATGATATGAAGCAAATGAAAAAATCTGAATAGGCTTGCTAAAATTTGGTGATCTTAATACAAGAGAACTTTTAATAGCTTGCTTAATTTCAAAAAAATCTTTCTTGGCCTCCTCACTCCATTCAATTTTTGCATTTTTCTTAAGCATTTTGGAGATGGGGACACTAATTTCAGCAAATTTTGTGACAAACCTTCTGACAAAATTTATTTTCCCAAAGAAGGATTGGATACCTTTAACATTCCTTGGTAGTGGTACCTTGTCAATTGCTACCACCCTTTTAGGATCAATCTTGACTCCATCTTTAGATACAATGTTGCCTAAAAGTTTTCCCTCACTTACCCCAAAAGCACACTTCCTTGGATTAAGGG
Source organism: Chamaecyparis obtusa (assembly GCA_027943335.1). NCBI lineage: Eukaryota > Viridiplantae > Streptophyta > Pinopsida > Cupressales > Cupressaceae > Chamaecyparis > Chamaecyparis obtusa. The sequence goes on along the minus strand of BSBK01001373.1, from coordinate 2,135,072 downwards.
AAACCCCATATTCTAGAGCTCTTATAAAAAAATTTCCAAGTGGCCACAATGTTGATCCTTTCTCTCTGAGTAAGCTATCAAATCATCCTGATAAACAAAAAGAAATCTGTTTATAAAATATGCAAATGCTACATCCATAGCCCTTTGAAAAGTAGCCCCAACATTGGTTAAACCAAAAGGCATCCTAGCATATACATAAGTGCCCCATGGAGTAGTGAATGCAATTTTGAGCTGCTCTATTTCTTTGACAACAACTTGATTATAACCTAAAAAACCATCCATCATGGACATCAATTCAGATCCAGTAACTCTTTGCAACATGGCTTCCATGTTTGGTGGACCATAATTATCCTTCAATGAATTTATGTTCAAACTTCTAAAGTCCACATAGAGTCTGATGTCTCCATTCTTCTTTCTCACTGGGACAAGGTTAGAGACTCATGTTGAGTGTCTAATAGGCTAAATGATGCCTACATCACCCATCTTTTTTAATTCATCCTACATTTTGGGTGCCAAAGTAGGATTGACAGGTCTCAGCTTTTGTCTCAAAGGTTTGGTATTTTCTTTCAAAGGGATTTCATGCTGAAATAAATCTTCTCTATATGCTTTTAAATCATCATAAGACCAAGAAAAGACATGCCTATATTTCCTAAGAAGATTTATCAATGATTTTCTTATCTTAGGAGTCAAACTTTTCCCAATATACACATTTTTTGGGGCTTCCCCTGTCCCTAAGTTTATTTCCTCTACACCCTCATGCTTACTCAAAGGCATTGTTTGAAAAGTGCTATCATGATTATCAAATGCTCTTTCTAGCACTACCAAACCCTTTGGGACCCTATTTGATTTAAGCTGCAAGACTTATTTGCCAAAGAAAGTATCCTCATTGTCTGATGTTTTAACATACTTAGAAAAATTTATTTCCTTGTCATCAAAATTTGCATCATAATGAAAGAATCCTAAAATGTCTAAATCATCGTCAAAAATTGACTAGTTTTCAAAATTGTCAAGAATGGATGGCCTAGTTTGAACCTCAATTTTAGATATCCCTACAAAAGTAATATCATCTAGTCTTAAAGAAATGTTAGCCAATAAGTTAGCCATCCTATTATGGCATCTATCCATCCAATCAATGCAGAAAGCATTAAAGTGTTCCATCACATCCCAAACAACATTCCTATATAGTTTTAATGTCTTGTTTCTTGATGCATATTTGGATCTCACCTGAAACACAACTAATTTTGAATCTCCAATAACTTTGAGATTTTTGATTTGATTTTTTGAGGCTAACCTCAAACCTATCAATAAAGCCTCATACTCTGTAGTGTTATTGATACAAGTGAATAGCAGGGTAAAAGAAAACTTAAAAGTTTTTTTAGTAGGAGAAATCAACAACACACCTACACCAGACCCTTCTTTAGAACTTGCACAAACAAAATACATGGTCCAGAGTTCATTCTAACTTGTAACATTACTTTCTTCCTGAGCTAAGAGAGGAGGTTTAGAATTATTTTCATTTTCTCTACTCTGTACTTGAAAGGAATTTATATCAGTATCCAAGAAACAATTCATGTTATTATTATTAGTCTATTCCTCAATCATATGAGGGGTTCTAACCTCCCTGAATACTTTAACACTCTCTGTATCTTTCTTTTCAATTGGAGATTTACCCTTTACCTCTATACTTACTGATTCCTAGATATCTGTAGTTATAGCACCACTTATCCATGTGAGGGCCTTTTCTTTGTGGTCACCTATCCTCATCATTTTCATCAAAGGCACCCTAACTATTATCTATGATAAAAATTGATTCATGTCAATAGGTGTGTAATTTAAAACATGTAGATCCTATTTGCTCGGTGAGACATTATTATTTTCAAATTGTGATGGTGCACTTAGCTTGTTTTCCCATTTTGATTTACTTTCAAGCTGGGGGGTTTGGACATGGGCCACTGGGGTTTTGGCCTTTATTTTGAACATAGTGCTTGGCTCACTTGGTTTTTCATTTCCTTTTAACTTAAACTATCTAGTAATATCAATAGCTTTCTTCTTTACAACAAACTACTTTATGTCTTCCTTACCTTTCTTAATAAATACACCCATTGGCTTACCATCTGCATTGCCAATAGTCCTTTTTCTTAGAACATAATTACTTCTAGCCTATGTCACCATATCAGTAGTTATTTGTTCTATCTCTTCATCATAAGATCTTCTTAATATAACAGGTTCTTCAACCTTTTTTGTGTTACTATTTATATGATTAATTTCTTCCTCATCTTCATCAGAAAAGACTTCTTGATGGTAGGCTTCTCCTCTGCTCTAAGAATTATTCACATCTTGATTTTCACTTTCATCTTTAGAGTCAACTTCTTCAAATAATTTAGCAAAATTCATGCCACATCCTCTATCATCATATGATTCATCTTCTTCCTCTCTTTGTTCATCATTTTCAGACATACTCTGAGATATCACACAATAATTTGAATCATGTGGGGACTTGTATGCAGTACACTATGGAACCTCATTAGTCATGTTGACTAAATATTTTTGCAAAGGATTGAGGGTTTTATCATTTGGCTTTAGGTCTTTCCTTTCTAGAACAATAGGTTTCCCATCCTTCCATTGGGTATGGTAAAGAAAATTCTACAACCTAGGCTACTTGTTGAAATTATTTGGAGGAGGCCTATCATTTCCCTGAAACTTATTTTTATTTTCACTTGGTTTTGGATCCTTTAAAGCATTCAGGATCTATTTGAGGTTATCATCTTCCCTAGGTTTAGTATTGGTAGGTTTATCAACTTCTTTCTTTCCAAACCTAGGGGGTTTAGGATCCTCTCTTCTTCCTAATTTTCCAAATACCCTTCTATTGCTTTCAATATTCACTACAAATCTTTGGGCTTCCCTAATAGTTCTAGTGTTTTTATCTCTAAGTAAGTATCCCATCTTGGCATAAAAATCATTTAGATATGTTTTCAAGCATACCTTCTCATCTAATCTCATGACTCAGAAGAGCTTATGCATTGCCTTTTGAAATCTTACATTAAACTCAAGGACTTCTTCATTTTGGTTTTTCTTTATATTTTTGAGTTCATTCAACATGAAACCCTCATTGGTCTTATCACCATATTGGTCCTTGAAACAATTAATAAAATCATCCCAATAGCCAATACAATCATAAGGCAGCCCTCTAAACCAATCCCTTGCATCTTTAATCAAAGATTGAACAAATAACTTCATGATTACATCTTCATGCTCTATTTCATAATCATCAATCATATAAATGAATTTCTTTAAATGCTCTTCACAAGTGACAACATTGTTACCAGTGAATTTAGGCAATTTTTCTCTAATTTCCTTAAAAATCAAATTAGGGAAACCTGGAATATCGGTAAAGAGGAGTTGTCTATACCTTTCTATATGAACCGGCCTCCTCTACAGTGATCCACCAACTTGGGAGGTAGAAACTTTGTTACTTTCTATGTTAGCAACATTTGCAGCAATTACTAGTGTGACAATAGCAGCCTAGGTAACAGAATTTCCAATGTTAGCATTAGGTGTTATCATAGGGTTAATTGCAATTGAGGGGCCAGAAGACTGTCTAATAAAATCCACTTTATTCTTCATTTCCAAAATAGTGGCCTCAATTTCTTCTTTCTCTAGTTCTTTAGCTATAATCTCATTTTCCCTTTTAGCCCTTTCTACATTATTATCCAATTTGGACAACTAGTCTAAAGGGATCTTTGTAGTGATAGGTTCATTTATTTGGATCCTTGATGAGACCTACTTTCCTTTATCCTTAGGTTTCCCAACCTCAATATTGAGTTGGATAACAGGTTGTTCATCAACCTTCTTGGGGGCTCTAACAACATTTATAGCTTTTAAGGTTAACAGGTGCCTTCTCAATTGATCTACCCTAATTTGAGTCTATCTTGTCTCAGTTTCCTTTTCCATTTCCCTCTCCTTTCTGATAGAAATTTTTTCATGGATTCATTTTTCTAAATTAGACACTTCTTCAAAAATATCTTCAAAATCTGGGAGAGTGGTTTCAGATTCTAAAGTTTCAACCAAGAACTCTAGTTGTTCACCTCTATGATTATGAGGGCTTTTAGAAGGGGAAGTTCCCTAGGTTGGGGGATCATTTCTTCCTTCTAAACCCATACTCTTACTTCTTGACCTTCTATTTTCTCCTTGAGGCTCGATGTCTAGGAACATTTTCCTCCTATGACGTAACTCATCATTTTCTTTAGAATGATGAGAATAGTAATCATCATATGCTCCTAGACCTAGATCTACTACTTCCTCATATTTAGAGGCATTTCCTTCCTAGTCATGATGAAAGGTATTATTCTCATTTGTATTCTTCTTTTGTCTCCATGCCTGAGACACATCTTTATCAACCTGATTTCTCCTAGGCTGATGGGGCCTAGAAGTACTTGGAAGTTCACCTTCTAGTCTATTTTTAGGATGATCCTTCCTCCAAGGCCTAGTATTTCTCTGACTCATATTTGAAAATATGTGAATTAGTCCTTAAATTTCTATTTTTCCTTTACTTAGCACCACTACAGAGATCCTCAAAGTTGCCACCAACACAAGTTAGGAATTACTTTCACAAACTTAACAAATCAAGGTATTCAATACTTGGAAGGAAATTAGTGAAAAATTTTGCAACAAATAAATGCAAAGCCTGCTAAGATTTTCAAGATTATACAAAATCCAAAGCTTGCAAATAATTCCTTGTTCTTTAATGGTATTTACTAGTTCTGAAAAATAAGAAGGCCAGGAGTTTAGCTCAACTTGTACCTTCATTATTTGATATCAAATTTACAACACCAGAGATCTAAAATTCATATTTATCATAGTTATTGTCATCTCTATTCCCTAGCAGAGTCACAATTTTATTGGTTCCTCAAACTGGACTTTATGCTTTTAAAGAAACCAATACATCAATAGGGTTTTAGGATGGGTTAGATCCAAATATTGAATTCTATGATGATGGGACCAACTATAGGGACAAAACTACCCTCTGCACTTTTGGCTCTGCAAAACCAAGGAGGGTACTCCTAATCTAGTAATAAGCCTTACTTCAACAATAACAGACTAGATTTAATAGCAACAGATAAATGATAAGAAAATACTAAATGATGACCATTCATTCATTAACTCTCCATTATCATTAGGTGGAATACTACTTTGCAAATCACTATACTTAAAGAATTTCAATAGATTTATATCAAAATGTTAGGAATACAAATAAAACCTTTTAAGAACTGATCTCTTATAAAATAGCTCCACTACTAATCGTACCTTATACATTGGGCAACACCCTCACTACAAAAATGTGATACATGAACCAAATGTATTGAACTTTGATTTTCTTTATCCCCTAGAAATACTAATCACCCTATGGTGGATTTGATCAAAGGAGTCCTAAATTCACACTACTTACTAATATCCTTATGCAAGACTTAAAGAATTTATGTCATATCAAAAGCTTATTTAATCTGATCCTAGATCAGAGCTAAAGAATATTAACATACCCACAAAATTTGTCCATGCAATGAACTTCATCAATTCATAACTCAAAAGGAAATACACAATGGAGAGATATAAACTTTGGATTTTATTTGAATATTATATCAATATCAAGTATACAAAATGCTTTAAAATGTAACTTTCTAGATATTTACTAAACCAACAATATTTTTCCTTACAAAAAACTTGCCTAATACAGTCTACTGTACCCTAGACTCAAAACTTGTCAGTAAGTATGTTCAAGTTTTGGTCCCTACAAAATGATCCTAGTAATCCTTTTATAGAAACAAGGATTTCATACAAGCTTCAAATCCTTCTCACAAAAGACAAAAAGTGTCTACCACATAAGACAAAAAAGGAAAATATAACACCTTCTTGTTACAATTTTACAAGATACTTTCATAGATGAGCGCCAAAATTTGCAACAAGTCCCAAGGTCAGTTCAACCCCTACCAGGTGTAGCATTTGTGCTTTCTTCAACTGATTAAGATTCCCACCATTCCTTTCTTTTCTTTCAAGGAGTTGGAGCACTACCACTTGTTGCCTCCTTAGTGGATATTTCTTCTTTGGTACACTCCACAGGATATGCTGCTTCCCAAGATGCATAGGTTTCTTCACTTGGCCAATGAAAGGCTAGAACTTCATCCCTCTTTAGTAGAAATTTATCCCAATCAACAACCACCTATTGAACCTCAACTCTCACATTAGTGAAGTGTATTCTGACATCCTGCAGTATTTCAATTATTTGCACAAAGGGGGTATTATCTTCTGTATTCAAAATAGTGTCTATTTTAGCTGACACTTCCCCATCAATTTGTTCTAGCCATTGGTCCCTATCCTTTATAACTCCATCTGCTTTGACAAGGCTAGGGAACATTTGAAAGTTGTCTCAGAAGAATCTAACCCTTAAATTCGATGTCTTTCTTTTTAAACTTTCTCTATTTACCTCAAACTCAAAAAGGTATATAACAAATTTATAAGTATTTGTTAATTGGATATCAACAATACATTGCTCTACAAGAAAATTAGAGAAATATTTCAACCTACTCTTCCTAGTAGCCCATTTTTCCAAAATTGGGTCTACAGTGGTTATCTCTTTCTTAAAAGAGATCAAAATATCAGCTAGCTGCTTAGCAACTCTATAAACCTCTTTTGGTTTCATGTTGCCAATAAAATGTAGGGTTCTGTCCTTTATTCTTTTCTCATACCTCTATTTTTCCCTTTGCTCTATGTCTTCATCACCTACATAAAGGGGAAGACGGGAGAGGGGGTATTCAATGATAGGGCTTGCAAAGGAAGGCCTAGTAGGAGAAGAAGAAATTTGCAATTTCCTTGATGCTTGAATTGGGCCCTGCTCACATAACCTTTTCTTCAAGTCTGCAATTAAAGTATCTTTTTCAAAAATATTTTGCCTTAGCTCCCCATAAACCTTCAACACTATTTCTAATCTCGATGTGAGCTCCTCCTTTTCCTTGGCCTCTTTTTCTGCCACCCTTTATGTCAATCGAGCTATTGCTACCACCATGCCTAATGCCTCAACTATAGAAGTATTAGTGACCCTTTGAACTATCAGGCTACTAGTGAGGTCACCCCTAGTAATTTGCTTTCCCTTTTTATTTCCATTCTTTTTTAGGGGCCACATGACCAAGGCCTAATGGTCATTACTAAAAGTGACTCCCTTGATGGCTATTTTTCTTCTTCCTTGGCTTTATGAATGGGTGCGGTCTATTTCCTAATAGCATCCAGGACCACTACATCAGCTATATCCCATTCAGGAAGGATAAGCACCCCTGAGTTTCTTACCAAGTCCCTCCCTTATTTTGGGGTGATTTTTTCAAAAATATCTGTCATTTCTTTTCTAACCTCATCTTGTATGATTTTGAGATCCTTATCTGGATTCTCCTCAAGCCTTTTTTCACAAGTTTCCTCAAACTAGCTGATGTTCAGTTTCCATAAGAATTGCATAAATGCTCTAGCCTTTACAAAGGCATCATTAGCAAGAAATTCATCACATGCATACTTAATTATGGGGTCTAATTCGGTGCCTTTTAGCTCTCCCACTATTAAATCAAATTCAAGTTCTTTTGGTGGCTCTAGCACCCATTCATTTATTTCCTCATAGGTCATTAAAATTTGACCTTGAGATCCCAACTTTTGGACCTACTCTGTGACCTTTTGATCATCCATGATATTTACAGTTGATTGGGAAGGGGAGTAGACTTCCTCAACATGCTAAGGTCTCTCTTCTAATTTTTGTCTTTTGGTAAGGGGTAGGGAGTCAGGGACATCCTCAATAGGTTGATATTGAGGTGAGTCAAGAATTTCCACAACCTCCTTCTATTTTTCCACCTGCTGTGATATGGAAGGGACATCCTCCTTCTTTATTTGTTTATGCCTGTTAGGCTTTGGTATTATCACATTATAACTAGTTCTTTTCTCCACCATGTATCTACCCAAGGGCAATACTTTTGCAAATGCAGGCTTGCTCAATAATGATTGAGCCTTCTCTAGGTTATCCTTCATGGCCTTCTCCTTTTTCTCATTGAGGGTTTGATAAATACCCTGAAAATGATCCATGAGGGTTTCTATCTTTTTTCCCATGGGATTTATGCTCTTTAAGGGATCATATCTCTGATCAAACTACTAGACAAACTCCAAAGTCATCTTGTACACTAGCCACTTTTCTTTCCTGATTTCCTGCTCTTGTATGTTAGGGATATTTCTGATTATATCCTTCAGAAAGTTAAAAACATGATTTATCAAAGAGCATCTAACTCTTATCTTAAACATTTCATTATAAAACCCCTTAGGGTCTGCTGTCCTAACAACTGAAGTGACCATATGATATGGTGCCAAGACTTGATCCATATAAAGCCATCCACCTTTTGTAATTATAAATTGATGTGCAATAGTAATATTTGGGAACAACTTCCCTTACCCTTACCACCAAGAGTACTCTTCTCAATATTCCCCAATTATCTGATGAATTATGCAACACCAATCTTGAGAGGCACTTGATATGGTAGAATGAAAGGAGACCTTTTGAAATCATACAATTTGATAATAGTAGAAAAAGGGTAGAAAATAAAATCCCCCCAATTATGCATAATATTTAGGTCCTTAGCAAACTGCTTTGGCCTGACAAGTTCAGCTAAAGCAGTTGGGATTCTTCGGTCCTCATGGACAAACAATTTCCTTAATCTAGATGCAAAGCATTTATCAAAGTTGATGAGATTGTGATCCTCCCTATCCCATGTCATGGTGAGGCTCCATAATTAGACTGGCATATCTATACCATCCTTTTGTTTCAATAAATCCATCTCTTTCTCAAAGTAATTGGCACCCTTATACAAGAACATATACATGATAAAGGAATACCAGCAAAAGGGCCTATCAACTTTGTCTTTCTGGATTCCTACTAATCCATTATGAATCAAATCAGCAATTTATGGGGAAAAATCAAATGTAACTGATAAATAAGGGTGTAAAATTTAAACCATCATGTACATATGATGTATTGGCATTCTTTCCTCAACATCTTCTCCAAAGACTTGACATAATGACTAGTAAGCACCCTTTTGTCTCAGATTAAAATACTCTATTTTGAAGGGCTCATGTGTGCTTAGTCCCACAGTAATCATTCCTCCAATATTGTCACAAAATTCCTTCAGAGTGCCACTTCTAAGATAATCCCTTTGTGCATTGTATACCTGCTTCAACTCCTCAAAGTTAATTTTTTTCAGGTCATTGGAAGGCTCACTTAGCCTAAAAACCATCCTAATTTCATTTGCAGTGATGCTCATGAGTAGGTTTCCTTTAATATCCATAATTACCCTAGTAATTGGGTCATAATTCTTTGCAACCTGAAACATTAAATCTGCATCTCTGAAGACACCAGGAACCACTAGCTTTCCTAGGTCAAATTGGCTTATGTTGTTAATATGATTTAGAACAACAGAGAGGGGGGGGGTGAATTAGTTTCTCTCAGGTCTTGATGTATAAAAAAACTTTCAAAACTTAACTTCAAATCAAATCAAGTAACCAAAACAAACTCGATCATCACTAGTTCAGTAATAGAAACATATAACTCAGCAGTCCACTACCTTGTTGTAATTAACTTGTAAATCATAGAAATGTTCAAACAAAACATTCACACAAGTAATGACACCAGGATTTAGAGTGGAAACCCAATATGGGAAAAACCACTTTGTAACATGCTACTATTATTTTCACTCTTCTGAAGTGAGCTCGGTTAAAAGCCAACCCCGTCAAAGGTTACAATACACACTGTTAGGTGTGACCCAGTTAAAGTATTTCAATCACTCTATTAAAAGTGAGCCTGGTCAAAGGACTTACATACATTCCATCAGAATGCAACCTCTATTAAAAGGATTTAACATATGACTATTAGGTCAACCTCTATTAAAAGGATTTTGACTGTTACAATGGTTAGAAAGTAGCAGTAGTATTGATTTGAGAACATACAACTCACTTTGCAAATATCAGATCCAATTCCCTACACAAATGTTGGTTTACTAACTTTGACACTTTGCCATCTCCATCTCTAATCTATTTGGAACTTTTCTTCAAGCAATCACCACACTTCTCCTTCAGCCTTTTCACTTATATAGTCAATAAAACTTATTGTTCTTCTAGTATCTACTTCACCCATCCATTCACATACCTAATGCTTCGATTCCCTTAATACTTTCCTCTTATCTTTTTCCCCTTAATCTCCTTCGTAGATCATAGGGTTAGGTCAGATTCAATGAATCTACCCACTTCATGTTCCTCGGCTCCTCTTCTAGAATCAACTCAAATCTCATAAAGATTTACAATAAAAAAATTTACAAAGCATTAAATGCTTCCATACAATCAATAAATAAAGTCAACACATTTTACATAATCCAAGAATTCAACAAATGTTGGCTCCAAATGTGAATTCTCTTCAAATATAAAATTGCTAATACTCGGTTAATACTATGATCTTTCACTCGGTCTCCATGTAAAATGCTCAATCAATACTAAAACTGTTTCCTCGGCACTCACTGTCACTCGACAATTAACTGATACTCAGTCGACTCTAGATTTTTGCTCGGCATCCACTAACTCAGTCGACTCTATCATAACTTGGCTTAAACATGATTTCTCCATTTTTACTCGGTTAAGCCTGCCAGTTTAGTCTTCGGTCTTACTAAGATAAATAATATATTGACTCATCATTGTGCAACATAGTCAAGTACATTTTGCAATATCAAGATAACTCAACCTCTCCTAGGTGCTATTGTTACCATTCTTTCTTCCACTCCTTCACAACAACTCAATAGATATAGTACTTTCCTAAGTAACAACAGTCTCACCAATCAAGGTTTGACATCAATGTGTAGACACCTAAAAATCCTTTAGAAAATAAAGTATTTTTATTTTTTGAAAAATTCTTGATGACATCATCATTTATTAATTAATTAATTATTTAATTAATTTATTTATTTTTATGCCATTAAATCCCTTTATCTTAATTAAAAATATTTAATTAAGAAATCCCTCCCAAAAATGTTTAAATCTTATTTAAACATTATTCTCCTATTTATTAATTATTTAATTAATAAATTGACCAAAAATCCCAAAATAAATAATTAATTTATTTTTTGCCCAAAACTTGGCCAATTTCCTTAAGACCACTAACCTCTTCCAGAATCTTCTAATCCTTCTTTAATTTCGATTAAAGGCTAATCCCATCATTTTCTAACCCTAATTCCAACTCAAAATATTTAATTAAGATTAAATATTTAATCCTCATGTTTATTAAATTCATTTTAATAAATATTCTCAAAACCTAAACCATGGAAATAAATAAATCTTTATCTATTTCCTAAAATCTATGTTTATCCTAAGGAAGTTCTAGACTCTTCTAGAAAGTCTTATCCTTGTCCCCCTAATCCTAATCCTAATTCCCCCCTTAACCTTGTCACATTCCCTAACCAAGGTTAGCCAACTCCTAAGCTTAACCCAAACTCAACAAACTTCTAGAAACTTCTCTTACATGCATTAAATGCATTTAAAGCCTCCTTATCCCTCTTACATACATTTATGATGCATTTAAGAAGCCCCTCACCCCTTTCTTACACCCTTTGACCTTAGGCACATTTCTCAAATTGTGCACATCCCTCCCATCTTTCAACCCAATGCCCTTATGACACTTATCACAAGGAGGTGGCCCTGAACTAGCACAATCCATGTGCTCCCCTTTGAAAGGATCTTGGCCTCTCTTAAGGATTTTGATCTTGGCTACTCATTCCTCCTTCCTAAAGCCTATAAATACTCCTCATTTCCAAGAGAAAAATACCCATTCACCTTTTATTTCAAGCATTGTTATCATGCTAATTTAGCTCTAGATTTAGCATAATCACTCTAATTTAGATCATTTTCAAGCTTTCTTAGAACACACCATAGCTTAGCAATAATGGATTAACTTAGTTTGCTTCATTGTTTTTCATAGCTTAGCATAATCTCACACTTCATTTGGATTAAAATCAATCTAGTATAATCATATTTGTTTCTTAAATCTCCACTAAAGCATTCTTGAGTTCTTGAGGCCTTAGGGGCAATTTTTGGTGTTCTACCCAATATTGTGCCATTTTTGGGGTTTTCATGAATCTCAATCCATCTTAGTATGCATTAAAATATGCTCCAAGTGCTTAGAGAGCACACCCACATCCCCTAAGCAAGAGCAAATCAAACAGTGCATGGGTGCACCTGTTTTAGCTCAATCTGAGGTGGCTTAGCTTAGAGTTTCCTTTTTTTGGATTGATTTCATGTTAGATTAAAATCTTAATGTTTGATTGATTTGAGCCTTTCAAAACAGATACAGGATCCTCAAAAGCCTTGCCCACATTCTAGCACGTCCGGTGGGACCCACTTCACAAGTTCTTTGCAAACATTCTGATGGGTTTTGGAGTGTTTTCAGATTTTTCAAGCTTATAGGTGGACGGAGTGCTTCAAATTATTCTTCCTCTTCTTGTCTTTATTCTTCTTCTATTCCGTCTACTTCTTCTTCTTCTTGCGGGATCTTGGCCAATTTTTCTCAAAAAATAATAATAATCCATAAGGAAGAAAAATCATACACACCTTGTTTTAGTGCTTAAAATGAACCCCCAAATCATTCTTGAATGCGTTAAGGACTAAAATTTGCAAAATTTGTTCTAACAAACAAAAAAAATCAATCAAAACATTTGCATCCTTGCAACATCAAGGTTTTAGATGCATTCATGCAAAAAATTAGGAATATTTCAAGTTTTGGGTACTTAAAAAAAGAAAAAAAGAGAACCTCAAATTTGCATCTCATTTCTAAAAACATTCAAAATCAATCCTAAAAGTGCATGCAAAAGTTCCTAAAATCAATCCTAAAAAACTTTGTTTTTATTGAAAAACTAACTTCATTTTGCAACAATCTTGAATGCCTTCTTTTTCAAATTTCACGCATTAAAGCTAAATTAGGAACTTCTCTTTTGTAGCTAAAAAAACTCAAAGCAAAGGTCAAAACAAATCTTGAATGAAACTAAAGGAATGGAGCTAAGTCCTAAGAGTCATTGTCATTTTGAAAATCAAACGCACTCTTGAATGCATTAAAAGAAAAAAATCTCTATTCCTTCCTTTTCAATTCAAGCAAGCGCAAATTCAATCTTGAATACCTTAAGGACAAAACAAAGCACTTCAAAGTTCTAAACCAACATGATAATTCAATCTTGAATGCCATAAAGGATCAAAACAAAGCACTTCAAAGTTCTAAATCAACATGATAATTCAATCTTGAATGCCATAAAGGATCAAAACAAAGCACTTCAAAGTTCTTAAATCAACACGCAAAATCTCAATCTTGAATGATCAAATAAAGAACTTGCAATCGCTCAAATTGTTTACCTTTTGGAGAAAGAATAAAATAAACCTTAAACACTTGTGTCTTCAATTTCAAAGTTCAAACACACTTAATCAATTTGGGAAAAGGAACAAACTTGCTTGATGTGCATTTAGGAGTTTTTCAATTCTTGCAAAAACCTTGTTAAAGTAAGCAACGTAGAACATTTGGACTTAGACAAGTTCACTTGTCCTACTTTTAGTGAGGCCTGTCCAGGGAGAAAAGAACTTCCTCCTTGGAGAACGACCTCAAACTGGTATCCCCCCTGGCCGGTATATAAATAAAGTGAAGGCAAAAGGTACTCACTTATATCTCCTAATCCACGGGCATTTTGTGCCAAATGCAAATGTCTGGGGATGATAAATATTCCTCCCCCAACGTTGTTGGCTAGGCTCTTAAGTGATTCATAGGCGGTCAGCATAACTGGGTATGGAGACTCCACAGAACTATTAAAAACTTGATAAAATAGAGGCTGCCCTATCTACATCTGAAAGTATCAAAATTCTTGTGCAAGGACTGATTCCAAGGGGTTTACTAGGTCACCTCAAGATTACTCACCATTTGTATTCCATTCTAGGGGGTACCAAGCTGTGGGCAAGTGATTTTGATACTCACCTTCCTTAGGTAGATCTGTTTGAAGTGCTTGACAGTCAATACTCTGTGAAAACTTTGTTGGAACATACACTTTCAAAGCTTTATCAGAGTTAGTTATCCTATTTGTATCTCACAAGGTTGCTTTGTCCCTTGTGAAGATTTTTTTTCCAAAAGTCTTGTTTATCTATCCTTTGCCATTGGAAAACATTGAATCAACCTATAAAACTTGATACTTAGAGAGTCTTGCAAAAATTAGATATCCAAGAAGCCTTTTGTCTCAAACCAAACTTATCAAAATTTTCCCGAGTTATGCCCAATTTGATCAAACATTTGAAAGCTAAGTTACCCAAATCCAAAGATTATCAAGAGAAGAAAGTTTTAGAAAGAAACCTTAAGAGCCATCAATCCTCTATCCAAGCAACCCAAGCAGAAGAAAAATATCACGAAAGGCTTGATAATATTGGCTATAATGCAAGAGTCAAACAGTTTGCCTATCGATTCCAAGTCAACCATTGCTACATCAATCTTGAAAGAGAAGATTATCTATGATCCATCAGATGTCCTATTCTACCTTCAGATCTCAAAATCTTATCTCGACGGTCCATCCTAGTTTCATCCTTCAATCATCATCAAATCTTTAGTTGCATTCTAGAATCCTTCTTAGTTGCATACATCCATCTTCCTAGTAGCATCATAGATCATCCATTCTAGTTGCATCTGCATCATCCTTTTAGAAAGAGCATTGTTCCATCATCCTTCACCATATTTCCATTAGCAATCCACAATCAGAATCCCAAATCTCTGATCCAAATCCAACATCCATTATCCAAATAGAATCCACCATCCTTTGCACCAAATCTAGAGATCCAAATCCACAAGCACTTAGTGTTCAAAACCTTTGAGTTGTTTCCATCCCTTGTCCTAAATCAGAAATCATCCCCTTTTTGACAGAGAATTGTCTAAAGGAAATCCAACTTGTCCTTGCACAACCTCATCATCTCAAGCAAGAGATTGGCTTGTATTGATAAGAATCCAATTGACTGAAGATCATTAGTCTATCCTAGGTTGGCCAAATCCTATCACTGATCCTCCATCGGGAAAAACAAAAAGCTCATTGTTGATGCTTAGTAATCTTCCACTAGCATCCCACCAATCCTCCACCCAATCTTGACCCAAATCAAAGCATCCCACCAAGCCTCCATCATCACCAGGTTTTTCACCAATCTATCACCATCTTCTGTCAAATCTTCCACCATCCTTAATCCAAATCCAAGCATCTCACCAATCCTTGCATTATATAAATTTCATCATCCTTAGAAGTTCCTTAAGTTTGCGTCCATCATTCTTTAGAGTCTTTAGGAAATATCTTGCATCCATCTAGCATCTGCATCTCCATGCCTATCGAGACAAGATCCAGATCTAGAAAAAGAAGGAACATGAATCCTTATCCAATCACCAGTTCATCTGATCCCAACATTTTTACTAGCATGATGGTAGCCTATGATCCCCAAATACAAACTAGCAATGCATGGGATAATGCCAATATCCCCTTAGCTCCTCTGGCAATAGAAACTGTAGACTAGGATTTGAGCGTGCACCTAAACCTGTTTTGAAGGCCAAAGACAAACAAACGTCATAGCATATAATCAAATCAAATTTAATGGTAAACAAACTAAAATCAAAGCCACCTCAGTTTAAGCCTAAAACGGATGTGCCCATGCACCGTTTGATATGCTTGGATATAAATGGATGTGGGTGTGCAAACTCAAGCACTTGGAGCATGCAAGATAAATGATGATTTGAGGATCAAGAAGACCCAAAATGACACAAAATAGGTATGAGGAACCTATTTTGCCTCAAAGGCCTCAAGAACACACAAATATGTAAAGCTAAAAGATTGAACTAAGATTAAAACAAGAAATGAATCTATGTTAATCCAATTAAGCTAATTTAGATGTGATTTAAGCTTGGAAATGATCTAAAATGATGAGTTTATGCTTATGCTAGAATGAAAATGACATTATAACTTTGCTATTGAGTTTGAGAGTTGAAAGATGATTTGCCTTAGGAAGTGAGGGTATTTATAGGTAAAGGGAAGGGCTTGGTTTAAAAGGATGAGTCAGAGTTAGGGCTAAGGTTAGGGTTGAGTCAAGGACAAGTGTCCTGACAAGTGTCAAGGGAGGATTGAGTTGAAAGTTTGAGGGCATGTGCACAATTTGGTAAATGTGTCCAAGGCCAAAAGGTGGCAAGGAAGGGATAAGAAGGTCTTAAATGCATAATGAATGCATGTAAGAAAGATAAGGAAGGCTTAAATGCATCCTTAAATGCATTTGCAAGAGGTGGCCAAGAGGTGGCAATCCTTGTTGACTAAGGAGGAGGTTAGCATAAGTTTTGGTAAACCTTTTGCTAATGGAATGTGACAAGATTAGAAAGGGGTTTAGGATTAGGATTAGGAGAAAGGGATGGGCAAGTGGCTTTTGGTGAGATTTAGATATTTTTTAAAGGTAAATTTAATAAATATTAAATATCTAGGCTTAGGGTTTGAAGGGACTAGATTAGGGATTTGACCCATTTAGAAGAAGGTTTAGGACTTTCTAGAAGAGTTTAGTGCTCTTTAAAATTTTGGCCAACTTTGGGATAAAAAATAAATTAATTTATTTTTGAAGTTTTGGTCAATTTATTAATTAAATAATTAATAAATTAGGGATAATGTCCAAATGACATTTTTAGGCTAGATTTCTTAATTAAAGATTTTTAATTAAGAGAGAGGGATTTAATGCCATAAAAATAAATTAATTAATTAAATAAATAATTAATTAATAAATGATGATGTCATCAAGGATTTTCAGAAAACAAAAATAATTTATTTTCTGAAGGATTTTTCGGTGTCTACATTTTGCCCCTCTTTGATGTGATGCCGCAAGTGGCATGGCGTCAAAGACAAGAAAACAAGATGCCAAGGCTAGAATCAGAAGAAGAGGGTATGACACCCGGGTGGACTAGAAGAAAGAGGAGATACATGCCCCGGTGGGACAAAATCATGGAAGATGCGCCCAGTGGGACAAGGAGAAAGAGGGATTACGCCCTGGGACAGAGTGTGCCCGGTGGGACGAGGAAGGAAAGGCCTAGGAAGAAAGGGCAGATAAATAACCTCACTTCTAAGAACAAATATGGATGATATGCAAGATGAGATGGAAATGCAAGATGCAAGATGCAGCTGTATGCAAAGATGCAAGATTAATCTATATGATAAATGCAAGGGACCAGATAGCTCCAAGTGCAAACGGGAGTGCACAACCTAGATTTAATATAGCTATGTTAGAGACCTGCCAAGGATACTGGGATCATGAGGCCTATCAATAACGTCGCAGAGGACTGACGAGGACTGACGCTAAATAAACACACAGGGTTACCCCAACATTACACATGAAGCGCAGAGGCGACATGGTGGAATTGATGCTGAAGGAACCACAAACACACAACTGACTCACAGGCAGAAGCGAAAGATCAAAAGACCTTGCCCCAGATTATCCGCACACGCAGCACACCGTGATATAAAGAATCGTGGTGACCCTGGTGGGATAAAGAGAAGCCAAAAAGATTAACAAGACCCAAAGGACAAAAATCCAAGATCAAAATGATAACTCCAAAAAGACATCCTTTGCCAAGGAGAGAGATTAGGTTTGATTGATGGTGGGAAGATTGGTCGGACAGGAGGAACGATATATCCTCAAGGACCAGGATGGAAGATTAGGTCAGACAGGAGGAATGATATATCCTCAAGGACCCATGGGTTGGTGAGAGAATAAGTGTAGTTGTTTGCTGGCAAAAGCTGAAGTTCAAGGAATAACCAGGATGAGCAAGGATAAGTCGACAATTGATGTTGCTGAAGCACAAGGCCTGAGTGGGACTAAAATTTTTCTGAAGCTGGGGATGGGACAAGATATTTGATCAAATGATGCTGCAGGATGGACAAAGGCTATGTACAACAAGGAGAAATGATATGCACAAGGGATATGTACAGAAGCTCAGGATTGGGGATAGGAAGATCACACTCAGCGGGACTCTCACTAGGACGGAGACAAGAAGGATAAATACAGGGAGGATCGCGCTGTACAGAAAAGGGATAAGGATATGGTACAAGATATGGTACAAAGCTTTGGAATAGGATATGTATTGCAGATGGGTTGGAGGAAGATGGAAGCTAAAAGGACAACTGAATAGATAAATAGCTCAGTTTACTATGTTGGCGCCTGTTTGCCAAGTTTTCACCAACATACTTGTCCAAGGAACTTGAATTGCTAAGTTTTCACCGTTGGACGATTATTTTCTCTTTCTCTTTTCTTTTTTCTTACTTTTTTGCTTTTTTGCTTTTTTGGAATGTTTTTGGATTTTCTGATATATGCAGGATTAGGTTCAGGCATAGAACCTCTTCAGATGGATGATGTTGATAGGATCATTCAAGGGCTCACCTTCTGGTGTTGATAGCTGATAGGCTCCAGAGCCAAAGGATGCGGTGACAACATAGGGGCCCAACCAAGTAGGCTCAAACTTGCCTTTCTTTTCTCTATTTGCTAGGACCTTCTGATTTTCTTTAAGAACCATGTCACCGACTTGGAATTGTCTAGGATGGACCTTTTTGTTATAACTCCTTTTGAGTCAATTCTGGTATGCAACCAGGTGATCGTAAGCTTGCTATCTCTTTTCATCTAGCAGATCTAGCTGTGTGAGTCGGGCCACACGATAGTCTTCATCAGTTGTATAGTTCTTCATGGAGACGCGCAAGGATGGGAGCTCAACCTCGATCGGTAGAATGGCTTCAGCACCATATACAAGGGAGTATGGGGTGGTGCCTGTGGGAGTGCGATAAGAAGTGCAGTAGGCCCAAAGGGTGGGATTGATTTGGAGGTGCCAGTCACGACCAGAATCATTGACAACCTTCTTGAGGATTTTCAAGATAGTTTTGTTAGTTGCCTCAACTTGGCCATTTCCTTGAAGGAAATATGGACTGGAGAAATGGTGATGGATGTGGAGTCTGGCACATAGATCATCCACATGCTGGTTTTCAAAAGGTGTGCCATGGTCTATGAAAATGGTAGATAGTATGCTGAAGCGGCAAATGATGTGGTAAAGGATGAACTTGGATATTTGGATGCCAGTGGTTAGGGTGAGAGAAATCTCTTCAACCCATTTGGTAAAGTACTCTGTGGCTGTTATGATATACTTGTGTCCATCCGAAGAGAGGGGGGTGATCAAGCCAACGAGGTCGAGGCCCCAACATGAAAAAGGCCACGGTGGTGCAATAGGCTATAGATCCTGTGCTGGTGCATGTATCAAATTGGCATGCTGTTGACATGGGAGACATTTCTTGACAAATTCACATGCATCATGTTCCATTGTTGGCCAATAATATCCAACTCTAAGCAGCTGCTTTGCTAGAACCATGCCACTCATGTGGGCACCGCAAATTCCAGCATGAACTTCTTGTAAGGCCAGGACGGTCTCGTTTGAGTCTAAACATCTAGATAGGACATTATGATACCCGTGACGATATAGGGTATTGGCTACAAGAGTGTAGCGGGAAGCTCTGCGAATAAGGTTTTGGCATTGGTTATTGGTGAGATGGGGAGATATGATACCATTTTTTAGATATGCATGGATGTCGTGGTACCATGGGGATTGAGGACCAACCAAGACACACACCATGTCTACATCGGCGTTCTCATAAGCTGGTGAATGTAGCTGCTCGACTAGAAATTCATACTGTGATGCGTCTCGTGGTATTTCCAATAAGGATCCAATGGTTGCCATTGCATTTTCTGCTTTGTTCTGAAGCCTTGGGATCTGATTGAATTATAGATGTAGGAAATGCTCTTTCAGTTTATCCACCAGTTGCTTGTAGGGTAGCAATTTGTCGTCCTTTGTCTGATATTCATCTAGGACTTGTTTGATAATCAGCTGTGAATCTCCAAATACTTGTAATTCTGTGATGTTCCATTGGATAGCTATTTTGAGACCTAAGATGAGTGCCTCATATTCTGCAATGTTGTTGGTACAGGGGAATCCCAACTTGAATGATTTTGGAATATAGTCACCTTGAGGTGTGACGAATAGGATTCCTGCCCCAGAGCTAAGGGATGTGTTGGAACCATCAAAGTATAGTTTCCACATGGGCTGCTCTTCAATCATGCATAAATGTTCATCGGGGAATTCCATGATTAGTGGATAGGCATCCACCAGTGGTGCTTCTGCTAGTTGATCGGCAATGACTTTCCCTTTGATTGCTTTGTGATCCACATACTGAATGTCAAATTTGCTGAGTAACATGACCCATTTTGCCATACGGCCTGTGAGGGTTGTCCTTGATAACAGATACTTAAGAGGGTCCACCTTTGATATGAGCTTGATTGTGTGGCTAAGCATGTAATGTCTAAGTTTTTGAGTGGCAAAGACCACTGCTAAGCATGCGTTCTCCATGGGTGAATAGTTAAGCTCATAGCCCACAAGAGTGCGACTGATGTAGTAGACAACTTGTTCTCTATTTTCATCATCATGCTATGCTAGGAGTGCCCCTAGTGCTGTAGCTATTTTTGAGATGTAAAGGATGAGTGGGCATCCTGGAACTGGTGGTACTAGGATTGGAGCATTAGCTAGATACTCCTTGAGCTTATCAAAGCTTCTTTAACATATGGGATCCCATTTAAAGCTAGTGTCTTTGCATAAGAGATGTGAGAAGGGTTGACACTTATCTGCTAGCTGAGAGATGAACTGCCGAACTGATTGAAGCTTGCCCTGTAGGCTTCTGAGCTGTTTGAGATTTTTTGGTGGAGGCATCTCCGTTATTGCTTTTACCTTTTTAGGATCGATCTTTATGCCTCGTCTAGAGATGATGAAGCCTAGAAGCTTGCCAGATGTAACACCAAAGACACATTTCTTAGGATTAAGCTTTAAGCCATAATGATTCAGATGATCAAATACACGCTCTAGGATGTTGAGGTGTTCATCCCTTGTTTTGGATTTTGCAAGGATATCATCCACATAGTCTTCAAGGATCTTGTGGATCATGTCATGAAAGATCACTGTCATTGCTCGCTGATATGTGGCCCCTGCATTCTTTAGCCCAAATGGCATCATGTTGTAGCAGAAGGTACCCCATGGGGTTGTGAATGCTGTTTTATGTTGATCTGATTCTGCTATATGAATCTGATTGTAGCCTGAAAATCCATCCATGAGTGATAGCATTTCATGACCCGCTGTGAGGTCTACAAGCATGTCTATGTTTGGCAATGGGAAGTCATCCTTAGGACATGCCTTGTTCAAGTCCCTAAAATCAGTACAGATTCTGATGTTGCCAGAAGGCTTTGTGACTGGCACCATGTTAGAGATCCACTCTGAATAATGTATTGCTCTGATGATCTTAGCTTGGAGGAGCTTCTCAAGCTCTACTTTGACGAGCAATGCTACCTTTGGATGCATTTTCCTTAGCTTCTGCTTCATTGGCTTGACATTTGGATCTACTGATAGATGATGAACAACAAGGTTTGGATCAAGCCGAGGCATGTGGGCGTATGACCATGCAAAGTTGATGATGGATTCCTTGAGCAAGGCACTGAGAGTGATTTCTTCTCCTTCTGTTAGGTTGACTGCAATGTAGGTGATCCTTGGACATTCTTCTGTTCCCAAGTTGATTGGCTTGGTCTCCTCTATGATGATCGGCGACTGCTCTGGTCTATAATCTTGGATAGGGGGAAGAGGCAAGGCTTCATCTTCTAGCGCCTGAATTGCCAAGTTTTCACTAGAAGATACGCCCTTTATTTTTACTATTTTGGAATCAGAATGTGCCCCAAGGGGGTTTTCACATAAAGACTCATGATGTTCTCTTGCTATTTCATTTTTGTGACTAAAGCTTGCCTCTTCCCCAAAATATCCTTCTGGGTGAAGCTGATAGACAGAGGTTGATGTTGGATCCTGTTTGCTTGCTGGATCTGATGCCCCCATGAATTCTAGGAGTGCTTGTGCACTTTGGAACTCATCGATGTGTGCGATGCTTGGTTGGTCCCAATCTATGAGGTCGGGGTTTGTGAGGGGAAGATCTATGAGGTTAATGGAGAGTTGTTGGAGAACAGAAGTCCCCAGGAGGGTGTCGTCGGCAAAGATATCATCATAGGATCGGATGTCTTTCTCTTCGGGGATGTCTTCGATTTCCACGAGGTCATCTTGGCTATTCAAAAAGTTCACGTTGGTCATGTTAGTGCCCGCAGTTGTGGTATTGGGCTCTTGTTCAAGCAGGCGAGGGGTATTAAAGCCAAGTCCTTGCTATTCTGGATTTTGGGATGGTATGATAGGAAACAAATTTCCATCCTCTTGTGGTCCTAGACCACCACCTTGATAGTTATAGTGTTCTGTGACATTTTTGTAAGGGATTGGGTATTTCTCTTTGAAGTACTCAAGAAGTTGGGTGTCACGTGATGGGGGATCTTTGTATAACCATTTGTTAATATCTGGATCCATTTCTTTGCTGTTGATGGTACCATGAGACTCAAAAGTCATGTTTCCGATTTGCTTGAGCTTATAATGTTCTTCAACAGGCTTGTTTTGACAACTTGGGCGCCCTTGAGTATGTGGATCACGTGGAAGAGCTCCTACAGCAAATGCATCACTGAGGCTATATTCGCCACAACCCTGGTTGTTGATCTTGACGGATGATAAGGTGGAAGAGAGGATGGTCTCTGGATCGCGATGGGATCGGGATGAGCTAGCAATAGAAGTACCAATGTCGGTTCCAGGACAATGAGTAGAATGAGGGAAAGATGCTTCCATCGCAAGGCAGTATGCGAAGGGGTTAGGGTCAACATGGATGGTAACCTTAGTGCCTTGATGTGGAAACTTGATGCACTGATGGTAAGTAGATGGTACGGCCTTAATGGAATGGATCCATGGACGACCGAGGAGGATATTGAATGGTAGGTCAAGATCAACAACGTGGCAGAGAGTATCTTGCGTTGCTGGGCCTAGCTAGATAGGCAAAGTTATAGTACCTTCAGAGGTACGTCCAAGTTATCATATGCTTTGATAGTGATTTGCTCATGTTGTATGTCGGCCTCCGTGAACCCGATCTTCTTGATGAATTTTAATGTGCACAAGTTGAGGGCTGAGCCATTATCCACTAGAACTCGTTTGATGGTGAAATCTCTGACCATGACAGCAATGCGGAGAGGGAGAGTATGGTCAGGAGCGACATCTGGTATATCAGATTCTTTGAAGGACAAGGCACATGCTGCTGATAGGTGTCCCACAAGAGTTTCAAACTGAGTTATGTTAATGTTCGTGGGGACATGACCTTCTTTTAGAGCTTTGTCCAGGATCTCTTGATGGATGGGTGATGTGCGGAGCAAATCCAAGATAGATATTTGGGCTGGCATGTTCCCAAGATGCTCTATGATATTGTATTGTGCACTTGGTGCATTATGCTATGTTGTGCATGCATTTGATGCTGGCCTAGTGTTAGACTGTGCTATGGATATAGTAGATGTTGGCCTTGGAGGAGCAGCTGATCTCGGAGGAGCACCGGCAACAGTTATCCTACCACTGCGGGTAGTTGCAGCACATTGTCGATCCGGCCCTCTGACATGGATGGTATTGATGGTGGGCTCATCTTGGATGGGCTCAACTTGAGTTATGCATCCGACATACTTGTCATAGTTGATGTAGGCCGCTGTGTGATCTTCTTGCTTGCCTTTGCCATGATTTTGGGGCTGATTAGCATTGGCTTGATTCTTCCCGGTATCGTGTTGAGGGAACACATTTTGATATATTTGCAAATCGGCGTTGGGTGAAGCTTGAGCTGGTGCATCGACCTGGATCTCCTTGTGATCAATGAGATCCTGGATGTAGTTCTTAAGCCACATGCACTTCAATGTTGTGTGCCCCTTCACACGATGGTAATCACAGTATTCATGTTCTTTATACCAATCAAACTTTGGTGCGTTGTCATCCTTTTGTGGGATGGGTGGATATGTGATCATATTTGCCTTGGCTAGCCGATAAAAGATCTGATCCAGAGGCTCACCCAAAGGTGTGAAAGTCCTCTTTGGATTGTTCTGATTGTGGGACTTGTTCTGCCTTGGGGCAACGTTAACTGCGTTAACAGGATTGCCTTGACGTGCTGGCTGTTGCTGTTGGTATTGCTGCTGATACTGTTGCACAGGTGGTTGATGAGCTTGAGGAGGCTACTGATAGATAGGTGCTTGATATGCGGGAGCTGGTGGTTGCTAATAGATGGGCGCTTGTGGCGGTTGGTATGTTTGAGCTGGTGTAGGACTAGCCACAACAAATTGTACATTCTTAGTGTTAGTGGCTCCATCTGTAACAACATTCTTGTTACGATTCCAGTAACGGGATTTATCATTGTTGGGTTTGTTTTTGGAATCATCCTTGAAGTGACGAATAGTGCCTTCATCTAGGAGAGCTTTCTCGATGCCTATGCCTTTGCTCTTGATGTCTTGGTATGTCTAGAGACAGTTCATTCGCATGTGATGGGATAGCTTTGGATGCAGGTTATCAATGAAGATCTTTGTTAGATGCTTCTCTGGCGGCTGATATGATAACCTAGTTGTAAGATTCTGCCATCTTTGCAAGTATTCTACAAGGCTTTCTCCATCTTTCTGCTTTGAGTTGCATAGGTCTAGCAAGGTCAACTCATTCTCCACATTATAGGCATAGTGTGTGATGAACTTCTTAGAGAGTTCAGCAAAGGTTTTTATTGTCCCATGTGGTATTTTGTAAAACCACTCAACAACAGTTCCTCCCAAGCTCTTGGGAAACAAGCGCAGGAGATAGTTATCACTGTAAGCCACTTCTTGGCACGCCATGTAGAACTCTTTGATATGGTTTACTGGATCTCCTTTCCCCCGATACTTGTCGAACTTGGGCATCTCAAAGTGCTTGGGGAAAGGGATAGTTGCTATGGACCGATCGAAGGGATATGAGCACACCTCTTCGAACTTGTACGTTTTATTCTTTGTTCCACTTTGTAGCTCTTTTAGAGCATTTTTCATTGCTTCCCACTCAGCATTGAGTGGCGAGGGAACTGGGACTTCTACTTGTGATGGAAGCTGTGGAACTAGATATGGCACTTGCTGTGGATAAATGGGTTAGAACTGATTTTGGGGCAATGGTTGCTGGGGATATTGCTGGTGTGGCATAGGGGGATATTGTGGTAAATGATATGGAACTTCTTGATGTTGTTGGGCTGCTTGTTGTTGTTGAACTGGTGGTTGTTGTGGGACTGCTTGCTGATATTGGACATTTGGAACTTGCTGTTGTAACTGATGGGTGGGAACTTGTTGTTGCTGGGGGATGATAGGGATTTGTTGCTGGGGCTGATAGCAAGGGACTTGTTGTTGTGGAGGAATGATGGGTGTTTTCTGAAAGGGGACATGTGGTTGCTGTGGGGGAGGCTGTTGGAATGATGTTGCTTGCGGGTATGATGGTGGTAGTTGCTGAGGTTGGCTTTGGGTTTGGCTGATATAAGCTGGGTGCATGCCTGCGTTACTTAGAGGTGGAACAGATGTGGGAAAGCTAGAAGCAAAGGGTGATGGGGTAAGATAGCTGGGGAAAGTTGGCTGTTGAGGTGGTGTAACTTGCTGGAAGGTATTTGGGATTTGGGACGAATAGCTTGAAGCCAGCGGTGGTTGGGGTAGTTGCTGCTGTGCTGCTTGGGCGAAGGTGGTTTGTTGACTTGCAACCATAGATGTAGGGGATTGAGATGGGATCCCCCATGCCTTCATTTCTTCTTATGTAAGGCCCCACTAAGAGCTTGTGTTAGGGTGCACTACAACGGATGATGGAATGGTAGGAGCAACGGGAGCTTGGGACACGAATGATGGTTGAGAGAAAGTAGCTTGTTGAGGTTGTGGTTGAGTGGATGCTTGTGAGGAGGAAAATGAAGGAAACACCCAAGAGAAAGATGAGGTTGGAATGGGGAGCGATTGCGCTAACCCCAAAGAAGAAGGTACGGGTGCTTGGGGGGTGAAGGGTGACGGTGCTCCTTTGATGGTGAAAGACGTTGCTTGACTTGCGGATGGTGGTGAAGCTTTTGGTGTAAAAGCTTGTGTGAGAGGTGGAAGCTGACTTTGGTTTAAGTGTTGGTTTTGGGCTTGGGCAGCCATAGCAGATGATGAAGCAAAAGGGGTATGAGATGGAGCGGATGGTGCTACAGCTTGTGTTGCGGGACTGGCGAGGCTTCCTTGCAAGAAAAGGGGAATGGTGGAAAGCTCTTGGGGTGTCTGCATGATAGGATCGGGGAATGGAGAATATGCTTGTACTGGAACTTAGATTGTTTTGATGGGGATGCATGGATAGAGATATGGTGGGATGGAGGTACTTTCTGGTAGATAGTGGGCAAACGTGCTTTGCTGATGTTGCGGTACAAGGGCATTGGTCACTGGTGGGCTTTCTGGAGGATTTACAAATGCTTGGTTTGCCAAGGGGGATGAAGGGATGTTTGGATCTTCACATGGGTTACTGGCTTGGATCTAGGGATTGTAGGTCATCATGGTGTTGGTAAAAAGTTTGGGATCGGATGAGGTTGTTGGTGGATAAGGATTCATGCTTCTTCTTTTCCGAGATCTGGTCTCAACAGGCATGGAGATGCAAGTGCTAAATGTATGCAAGATGTTTGGCTAAAAGATGTTGATGGATGCAAAGTTGATGAACTTCTAAAGATGATGACTTCTAAGATGCAAATGCAAAGATGGATCAAGATGGCGATGATGGAAGCTGGATGGAATGGATATGGATCAAGATGGTGGAGGAAAGATAGGTTGCTGGTGGAAAGTTGGTGAAAGATTACTGAGTGGTCAACAAATGAGCTGCTGTTTTTCCAAAATGGAGGATCAGAGATATGATGGGGTCAACCTAAGATAGACTAATGATCTTCGGTCAACAAGTTTCTTATCAATACACTCCAATCTCTTGCTCGAGATGATGGCTATGCAAGGACAAGGTTTGATTTCTTTATGACAACACGTTGTGTCAAAAAGAGGATGATGGTCTCTGATCTTGGATATGGGATAGGAACAACTCAAAAAGGTATAACACTAAGTGTTGGTGGGTCTCTGGGTTTGGAGCAAAAGATGATGGATCTGCTGAAAAGATATGGAAAGCTGATGGGGGGATGCTGGTGGAAAAGGTATTGAAGGGTGAAGGGACAAATGCTCTATCTAAAGGGACAATGCAGATGACAAGGATTGATTCTAGAATGTTGGTAGGAAGATAAATGCACTTTATGATGTTTTGAAATGCAACTAAGGTTTTGATGTTGATGCAAAGGGTGAAACTAGGATGAAACTAAGATGCAAGGCTGTTGGAGACAAGATTTCAAGATCTGAAGATGGAAAAAGACATGAACAAGGAAATGGCTAATCTTCTGGCTCAAGGTTGACAAAGTGATGGTTAACTCAGAAACGGAAGGCAAACTGTTTGATGCGGGCATTATGGGCAATATTCTCAAGTCTGGTTTGGGATTTCTCCTCTGCTTGGGTTGCTTGGATAATGGATTGATAGGTCTTGGTGTTCTTCTTGATAACTTTTCGCTCTTGATAGGCTTGGGATTTGGGCAACTTTGCTTTAGGATGTTTGTTCTTGCTGGGCATCACTTGGAAAAGAGGCTTCTATTTTTGAGGCAAAGGTTTCCAATGGCAAAAGTTAAAGTCAAAGCAATCTCCGCAAGGGACAAAGCAACCCTGCGGGATACAAACAAAGGCAACTGACTCTGACAAAGCTTTGAAAGTGTACGTTTTAACAAGTGTTTTTACGAAGTCTTTGACTGTCAAGTACTTCAAACAGATCTACCTAAGGAAGGTGAGTATCAAAATCACTTGCCCACAGCTTGGTATCCCCCAGAAGGGAATACAAATGGTGAGTAATCTTGAGGCGACCCGGTAAACCCCTTGGATCGGTCCTTGCACAAGGATTTTGATACTTTCGGATGTAGATAGGGTAGCCTCTATTTTATCAGGTTTTTAATAGTTCTGTGGTGTCTCCATACCCGGTTTTGCTGATCATCCGTGACTCACTTAAGAGCCTTGCCAATTATGCTGGGGGAGAGGAATGTTTACCATCCCCAGACACGTGTTTGGCACGAACGCCCGACGATTAGGAGATGTAAGCGATTCTTTTGGTATTCGCTTATTTATATACCGGCCGGAGGGGATACCGGTTTGAGGTCATTCTCCGAGGAGGAAGCGCTTCTCCTTGGACAGGCCTCGCTAAAAGCAGAACAGGTGAACTTGTCCAAGTTTAAATGTTCCACATTGCTTACTCTAACAAGGATTATGCAAGAATTGAAAAACTCCTACATGCACATCAAGCAGATTTTGTTCATTTTCCCAAATTTGATTAAGTGATGTTTGAACTTTGAAATGAAGACACTCATGATTAGATTTTGATTTGTTCTTTTCCTCAAAATGTAAATGAATTGAATGTTTGCAAGTTTTTTCCTTTTGTGCATTCAAGATTTGATTAGCGAGTTGATTTAAGAACTTTGAAAAAGCTTTGTTTTATCCCTTAGATCACTCAAGATTGAATTTGTTTGCTTGCTTTGGAATTTGAAATGAGATAGGGAATAGAGTTATTCATTCCTTTAGTGCATTCGAGATTGAGTTAGCTTTTCAAAATGACAATGACATTCTAGGACCTAAGTTCATTTCCTTAATGTCATTCAAGATTTTGTTTTTGACCTTTGCTGTAATAAAAGAAATGAAAAACCAGTCCCAAGCAAAAACAAAAAGTGACACTGTCCAGCTTATAAGCGATGCTGGAAAGTGCAGAGGTGACATTTAATTCTTACAGGTGACATTCTGTACCTGAAAAGGCGACAGATAAATATGCAGAGGCGTGATTTCTTTTGTCAGAGGCGTGATTTCTTTACAAATAGGTGACAGAAGAAGAATTCTAGGACGGAACAGAAGTTATCGATCACAAAAAAATCTCAGTTATGCAGGCGTGAAAACAGAGGTCATAGGCGTCATTTCTTTTCTCAAAGGCGTGATTTCATTGCAAGAAGGCGTGACTGAATTGTTTGTAGGTGACATTTCTTTTGATGAAGGTGACATTTCTTTGTTTGAAGGCGACATTTAATTGCTGTAGGCATCATTTCTTTTCATGAAGGCGACATTTCTTTTATTTCCTGCAAAATACAAGCATATAAAGTATAATTTCATCAAAATGATTGTGGTTTCGGTCCCACCGGGCGTGCCAGAATGTAGACTAGGATTTGAGCATGCACCTAAACCTGTTTTGAAGGCCAAAGACAAACAAACGTCATAGCATATAATCAAATCAAATTTAATGGTAAACAAACTAAAATCAAAGCCACCTCAGTTTAAGCCTAAAACGGATGCGCCCATGCACCATTTGATATGCTTGGATATAAATGGATGTGGGTGTGCAAACTCAAGCACTTGGAGCATGCAAGATAAATGATGATTTGAGGATCAAGAAGACCCAAAATGACACAAAATAGGTATGAGGAACCTATTTTGCCTCAAAGACCTCAAGAACACACAAATATGTAAAGCTAAAAGATTGAACTAAGATTAAAACAAGAAATGAATCTATGTTAATCCAATTAAGCTAATTTAGATGTGATTTAAGCTTGGAAATGATCTAAAATGATGAGTTTATGCTTATGCTAGAATGAAAATAATATTATAACTTTGCTATTGAGTTTGAGAGTTGAAAGATGATTTGCCTTAGGAAGTGAGGGTATTTATAGGAAAAGGGAAGGGCTTGGTTTAAAAGGATGAGTCAGAGTTAGGGCTAAGGTTAGGGTTGAGTCAAGGACAAGTGTCCTGACAAGTGTCAAGGGAGGATTGAGTTGAAAGTTTGAGGGCATGTGCACAATTTGGTAAATGTGCCCAAGGCCAAGAGGTGGCAAGGAAGGGATAAGAAGGTCTTAAATGCATAATGAATGCATGTAAGAAAGATAAGGAAGGCTTAAATGCATCCTTAAATGCATTTGCAAGAGGTGGCCAAGAGGTGGCAATCCTTGTTGACTAAGGAGGAGGTTAGCATAAGTTTTGGTAAACCTTTTGCTAATGGAATGTGACAAGATTAGAAAGGGGTTTAGGATTAGGATTAGGAGAAAGGGATGGGCAAGTGGCTTTTGGTGAGATTTAGATATTTTTTAAAGGTAAATTTAATAAATATTAAATATCTAGGCTTAGGGTTTGAAGGGACTAGATTAGGGATTTGACCCATTTAGAAGAAGGTTTAGGACTTTCTAGAAGAGTTTAGTGCTCTTTAGAATTTTGGCCAACTTTGGGATAAAAAATAAATTAAAAATAAATTAATTTATTTTTGAAGTTTTGGTCAATTTATTAATTAAATAATTAATAAATTAGGGATAATGTCCAAATGACATTTTTAGGCTAGATTTCTTAATTAAAAATTTTTAATTAAGAGAGAGGGATTTAATGCCATAAAAATAAATTAATTAATTAAATAAATAATTAATTAATAAATGATGATGTTATCAAGGATTTTCAGAAAACAAAAATAATTTATTTTCTGAAGGATTTTTTTAGTGTCTACAGAAACATTTGTGAATCACCCAAAGAATCTACTAGTAGTTAATACACTCATAGCTTGAAACTAGCAAAGCATGTTCACTATCTTTGCACAAGCGCATACTTCCATTCCACCATATATCCATCCTCACATTCCCATAAGTACTATCCAAATCCTAGCACAAGTATACTCTCCATTCATCCAACCATTCCTTGATCCAACCTTGCAAACATCACAAGAAACCTCTTCCATTCCCCTTCTTCTACAAGGAAGCTTTGCAAATCCCATAACACATGCTATAACACCATCTAATCCATTCCCTATCATAGGTACTTCATCATTCACCATGGCCACTCAAGCTCTTGCACAAATCCAACACTTGTCACAAGATCAACTCCCACCTCTTACATAAACCTTTACACAAGTATTTCCACCACCTTCCACAAACCAAGCAACACCATTCTTTCTAGGAGGGATGCAATCATCCTTCCCCCTTGCTTCACAAGTTCCCACATCCACACCTTTTATGCAAGGAGGGACGCAATCATCTTTTCCTTTTACTCCACAAGCTTCAGCATCCATACCATCTTTTCCAGGGTCAATGCAATTGTATCCCTCCTTCACCCAACAAATGTCAGCGTCATCTATTCCGGGGGCAGTGCAATCGCTCCCCTTTCCTACTCAGCAAGCTTCCACATCAACATCACCTTTTTCATGGGGAACACAAGCATCCTCTTCATTCTCCCCCTAGAAAGCATCTACCCAAGCACAAGCCCAACAAAATTCCTTCACCATAGGAATGCCTTCCATGGGTTTTTCCAATCCACCCTTCATATCCCAAACTCCCATTACATCTACCTTCCCAGCATCTACTGCAACACAATTCCCACCACACACTGGTTCTCATTGGGGCCTCACTCAAGAAGACATGAAAGCCTTTGGCATACCAACCCACTCTCCTACATCCATGTTTGCAAACCAACAAGCCACCTTCTCACAAGTAGCACAACAACAACCATCACAGCCTCCACTAGCTTCATCCTTTGCAAGCTATCCATTCCCAATACCCAGTGCTTTTTAGCAAGTTCCTCCACCTTAGTAGCAAAGTTCCTCCCATTTCACAAGTTATCTTGCCCAGCCACCCTTTGCTTCAAGCTTCCCTACATCAGTTCCAACCTTAAGCAATGTGGGAATGCACTCGACCTATATCGGTCAACCACAAAGCCAAGTTTAGCAAGGACCATCTTATCAACAAGCTGCATCATTTCACTAGTCACCCCCACATCAACCATACTTCTAGTCACAGCAACAAACCCCCATCATTCCCCAACAGCAACAAGTTTCCTCCTATCAGTTACAACAGCAAGTCCCCGTCATCCCACAACACCAGCAAGTAGTCCCGTATCCTCCACCACAGTATCCCCCTGTGCTGCATCAACAATATCCCTAGCAAACATTTCTCCAAAATCCCCTCCAATCCACCTATCCCATAGGATCATCTCCATATCCCACTCCACAATACCCATCTCAAATGGGAGCACCCACTCAAACACCGATCAATGCCGAGTGGGAAGCCATGAAGAATGCTCTTAAGGAGCTTCAAACTAGTACTGATAACAAAACCTACAAGTTTGAGGAGGTGTGTCCTTATCTGTTTGACCAATCGACCATTGCTGCTATACCTTTCCCCAAGCACTTTGAGACACCTAAATTTGATAAATATTAGGGGAAAGGAGATCTAGTCAACCATATTAAAGAATTCTATATGGCGTGCCAAGAAGTAGCTTACAGTGATAACTATCTCTTACGACTATTCCCCAAAAGCTTGGGAGGAACTGCTGTTGAATGGTTCTACAAAATACCATGTGGGACTATCACAACCTTTGCTGAAATTTTTGAGAAGTTCATTGCCCACTATGCCCATAATGTTGAGAATGAGTTGACCTTGTTAGATCTCTACAACTCAAAATAGAAAGAAGGAGAAAGCCTAGTAGAATACTTGCAATAATGGCAGAACCTTACCACTAGGTTATCATACCAGCCACCTGAAAAATATTTGACCAAAATCTTTATTGATAATCTGCATCCTAAGCTATCCCACTTCATGAGGATGAATTTTCTCCAAACCTATCAAGATATCAAGAGCAAGGGGATAGGTATTGAAAAGGCCCTCCTATATGAAGGCACAATCTGACACTTCAAAAGTGATGCCCAAAAACCCAGCAATGATAAATCCCGTTACTGGAATCATAACAAGAATGTTGTTACTAATGGAGCCACTGATACCAAGCATGTCCAATTTGTCATGGTTAGTCCTCCATCAACTCCTTCATACCAACAAAAACAAGTGCCCATCTATTAGCAACCTCCTCAAGTCCATCAGCAACCCATGCAACAATATCATTCTTAGAATAATCAGCAGAATTATCAGCAGCAAGCCCATCAAGCTTATCAAGGTAATCCAAACAATCAGGTCAATTCCATTAATGTTGCTCCCAAACAACACAATCCCAAAGCTTAGAACAATCCAAGGAAGACCTTCACACCACTGGGTGAACCTCTGGATGTTATCTTTCACCGAATGGCCAAGGCCAACTTGATCACGTTTCCACCAATCCAACCAGTTGATGATACCACTCCCAAGCCTGATTGGTACAAAGATCACAAATACTGTGATTATCATCGTGTCAAAGGACACACTACCCTGAAGTGTATGAGACTCAAAAACTATATCCAAGATCTCATTGACCAAAAGCAGATCCAAGTAGATACACCCACTCAAGCCTTGCCAAATTCCAACTTACAAATCTATCAAAATGTGTTCCCACAACACAATGCTGGGAAGAACCAAGCTAATACCAATCATCCCCAGAATCATGGAAAAGGAAAGCAAGAAGATCACACTACTACCTACATCAATTATGATAAATTTGTTGGATGTATAACCCAAGTTGAGCCCACAGTCAATGCCATCCATGTCAGAGGAGCAGATCGTCAATGTGTTGTTACTACCCGTAGAGGCTAGATAACTATTGCTGGTGCCTGTCCAAGGCTAGTACACAATGCACACAATGCATAGTATAACCTCATAGAACATCTTGGGAACACACTAGCCCAAATATCCATCTTGGACCTTCTCTGCACTTCACCTCTCCATCAGAAGATCCTTGACCAAGCTCTCAAAGAAGGACATGTCCCCATAGACATTAACACCACCCAGTTTGAGACCCTTTTGGGACATCTATTCATAGCCTATGCTTTATCCTTCAAAACATCTAACATGCCACATGTTTCACCTAACCATACTGTCCCTCTCCGCATCGCCATCATGGTTAGAGACTTTGCCATCAAACAGGTCTTAATAGATAATGGTTTGGCCCTGAACTTGTGTACTTTGAAATTCATTCAGCAAATTGGGTTCACACAGGCTGATATAGCACATGAAGTAATCACTATCAAAGCTTATGACAACTTGGAGTGTACCTCTAAAGGTACTATTACTTTTCCTATTCAGCTAGGCCCAGCAACACAAGATATCATTTGCCATGTTGTTGATCTTGACCTACCATTCAATATCCTCCTCAGTCAACCATGGATTCATTCCATCAAGGTTGTAACATCCACGTACCATCAATGCATCAAATTTCTACATCATGGTGCTAAGGTTACCATCCATGCTAATCCCCAACCCTTCGCATACTACCATGTGATGGAAACATCATTTCCTCATTCCACTCATTGTCCTGGAACTGACATTGGCACTTCTATTGCTAGCTCATCCTGATCCCATTATGATCCAAAGACTATCCTCACCTCCACCCTCTCTTCCATCAGGATCAATAACCAGGGCTATGGTGAATACATCCTACATGATGCATTTTCTGTAGGGGCTCTCCCATGTGATCCACATACCCAAGGGCACCCGAGTCACCAAAGCAAGCCTATTGAAGAGCTTCATGAAATCAAGAGAATCAGATCTATGACTTTTGAATCCCATGACAACATAAACAATCAAGAGATGGATCTTGACATCAATAGGTGGTTGTACAAAGATCCCCCACCACCTGACACTCAACTTCTTGGCTATTTCAAAGATAAATATCTGAAACAACATAAGTATACCACTAAATAATGGAACTATCAAGGTGGTGGTATAGGACCATAAGAAGGTGGCAGCTAATATCCCATCATAGCATTAAAGAATCCTGAGCATTAGGGTCTTGGCTTTAATACTCCTTGCCTGCATATACAAGGGCCCAATACCACAACTGGGGGCACCAACATGACTAGCATTCCCCTCTTAAATAGCCAGGATGACCTTCTAGAGATCGAAGACATCCCTGAAGAGAAAGGAATAAGATCCTATGATGATATCTTTAATGATGACACCCTCTTAGGGACTTCTATCCTCCAACAACTCACCATCAATCTCATAAAACTTCCCCTCATTCACCCTCAACTCATAGACTGGGACCAACCAAGCATCACACACATTGATGAGTTCCAGAGCATGGAAGCACTCCTAGAGTTCATGGGGGCATCAGGCCCACAATCAGTTTAGGATTCAAAATCAACTCACATCTATAAGCTTGACCCAGAAGGATACTTTGGGGAGGAGGAAATCTTTAATGACAAAAGAGAAATAGAAAGAGTAAAACATGAGTCCTTATGTGAAAACCCTTCTGGGGCACATTCTGATTCCAAAATAGTAAAAATAAAGAGTGTATCTTCTAGTGAAAACTTGGCAATTCAAGCGCTAGAAGATGATGACTTACCTCTTCCTCCCATCCAGGATTACAAACCAAAGCAGTCACCTATCATCATAGAAGAAACCAAGCCAGTCAACTTGGGTACAGAGGAATGTTTGAGGATCACCTACATTACAGCCAACATGATAGAAGGTGAAGAAATGGCTTTGATTGTGCTCCTTAGAGAATCAATTATAAATTTTGCATGGTCATATGCACACATGCCTGGGCTTGATCCTAATCTTGTCCTCCATCATCTAGCAGTGGATCCTAATGTCAAGCCAGTAAAGAAGAAGCTGAGAAAAATGCATCCAAAGGTTTCCTTATTAGTCAAAGCAGAGCTTGAAAAACTCCTCCAAGCCAAGATTATCAGAGCTATAGATTACTATGATTGGATCTCTAACATGGTTCCTGTCATAAAGCCTTCGGGCGACATCAGAATATGCATAGATTTCAGGGACCTGAACAAGGCAAGTCCTAAAGATGATTTCCCACTATCAAATATAGACATGATTATAGATCTTACAGTGGGTCATGAAATGTTGTCACCAATGGATGGCTTTTCAGGCTACAATTAGATTCATATAGCAGAACTGGATCAACATAAAATAGCATTCACAATTCTGTGGGGTACCTTCTACTACAACATGATGCCATTTGGGCTAAAGAATGTAGGAGCCACATATCAAAGAGCGATGACAACAATCTTCCATGACATGATCCACAAGATTCTAGAAGACTGTGGATGATATTCTTGCAAAATCAAAGACACACCATGAACACCTTGACATTCTTGAGAGTGTTTGATCTCTTGCAGCACTATGGGTTAAAGCTCAATCCAAAGAAATGTGTCTTTTGTGTTACATCTGGAAAGCTCCTAGGTTTCATAGTATCACGATGAGGCATAGAGATTGACCCTAAAAAGGTCAAAGCAATAACATAAATGCCTCCACCAAGAACACTCAAATACCTCAAAAGCCTACAAGGAAAGCTTCAATCAGTGCATTGGTTCATTTCTCAACTAGCAGACAAGTGCCAACCTTTTACACATCTCTTATGAAAAGACACAAGATTCAAATGGGATCCCATATGTCAGAGAAGCTTTGATAAGCTCAAGGAGTATCTAGCCAATTCTCCAATCCTAGTACCACCAGTTCCAGGATGCCCTCTCATACTCTACATCTCAGCAACCACTACAGCACTGGGGGCACTCCTAGCTTAGCATGATGATGAAAACAAAGAGAGAGCCATCTACTACATTAGTTGAACTCTTGTCAGCTATGAGCTTAATTACTCACCCATGGAAAAAGCATGCCTTGCAGTGGTTTTTACCACTCAAAAGATTAGACATTACATGCTCAGTCACATAATCAGGCTCATTTCAAAGGTGGACCCCCTCAAATATCTACTATCAAGGACAACTCTCATAGGCCATATGGAAAAATGGGTCATGTTACTCAGCAAGTTTGACATCCAGTACATAGATCGGAAAGCAATCAAAGGGCAAGTCATTTCCGATTAGCTAGCAGAAGCACCACTAGTGGATGCTTATCCACTAATCATGGAATTCCCTGATGAACACTTATGTATGATCGAAGAACAACCCATGTGGAAACTATACTTTGATGGCTCCTACACATCACATGGATTAGGGGTAGGAATCCTATTTGTCACACCTCAAGGTGACTACATTCCCAAATCATTCAAATTGGGATTCCCATGTACCAACAACATTGCAGAATATGAGGCACTCATCTTATGTCTCAAAACAGCTATTCAATGGAATATTGCAGAACTGCAAGTATTTGGAGATTCACAGCTGATTATCAAACAAGTCCTTGATGAATATCAGACAAAGGATGACAAGTTGCTACCCTACAAAGAGCTGGTAGATAGACTAAAAGAGCATTTCCTAAATCTACAATTCACATAGATACCAAGACTTCAGAAAAAAGTAGATGATGCAATGGCAACCATCAGATCCTTGTTAGAAATCCCACGCGATGCATAATAGTATGAATTTCTAGTTGAGCAGCTACATATGCTAGCTTATGAGAATGTCGATGCAGAAATGGTGTGTGTCTTGGTTGGTCCTTAGTCCCTGTGCTACCCTGACATCCATGCATATCTAAAGAATGGTATCATATCTCCCCATCTCACCAACAACCAATGCCAAAATCTTAGTCACAGAGCTTCCCGCTACACTCTTGTAGCCAACACCCTTTATCATCGAGCGTATCACAATATCCTCTCTAGGTGTTTAGATTCAAACGAGGTTGTCCTGGCTTTACAAGAGGTCCACGCTAGAATTTGTGGTGCCCACATGAGTGGCATGGTTCTAGCTAAGTAGTTGCTTCAAGTTGGGTATTATTGGCCAACCATGGAACATGATGCTTTTGAGTTTGTCAAAAAATGTTTACCATGTTAGCAACATGCAAATTTGATTCATGCACCATCACAAGACTTGTAGCCCATTGCGCCACCTTGGCCATTTTCATGTTGGGGCTTTGACCTTGTCGACTTAATCACTCCCCTCTCCTTGGATGGACACAAGTACATAATAACTACCACAGAGTACTTCACCAAATGGGTTGAAGTGATTCCACTCACCCTAAGTACTGGCATCCAAATATCTAAGTTCATCTTTTACCACATCATTTGTCACTTTGGCATACCATCTACCATCTTCATAGACCATGGCACACCTTTTGAAAACTAGCATGTAAATGATCTGTGTGCTAGAATCCACATCCATCACTATTTCTACAATCCATATTTCCCTCAAGGAAATGGCCAAGCTGAGGCAACCAACAAAACTATCTTGAAAATCCTCAAGAAGGTTGTCAATGATTCTAGTCATGACTGGCACCTCCAAATCAATCCCACCCTTTGGGCCTACCACACTTCTTATCGCTCTCCCATAGGAACCAGCCCATATTCCCTTGTATATGGTGTCGAATCCATTCTGTCGATCGAAGTTGAGCTCCCATCATTACAAGTCTCCATGAAGAACTACACCACTGATGAAGACTATCATGTGGCCCGTCTCACACAGCTAGACCTATTAGATGAAAAGCGATAGCAAGCATATGATCACCTGGTTGCATACCAGAATTGACTCAAAAGGAGCTATAATAAGAAGGTCCATCCTAGATATTTCTAGGTTGGTGACATGGTCCTCAAAGAAAATTAGAAAGTCTAAGCAAACAGAGAAAAGCAAGGCAAGTTCGAGCCTACTTGGCTGGGCCCCTATGTTGTCACAGCATGCTTCGGCTCTAGAGCTTATCAGCTATCTACACCAGAAGGTGAGCCTTTGCATGATCCAATCAACATCATACATTTGAAGAGGTTCTATGCCTAAACTAGATCCTACATATGCAAAAAATTCATAAAAATTGAAAAAAGCAAAAAAATATTAAAAAAAGCAAAAAAGAAAAAAAGAAAAGAAAAATAATCATCCAATGGTGAAAACTTGGCAATTCAAGCGCCTTGGACAAGTATGTTGTGAAAACCTGGCAAAAAGGCACCATACATAGTGGATCGAGTCATTATCTATCAAACTCCCATCCCCCTATCCCACCATCTTAGTCCTTTTTCTGCCATCCCCATCCCCATCCACCATCTCCCCTGCTTTCCTC
The DNA here is from genome assembly GCA_027943335.1 of Chamaecyparis obtusa. Taxonomy (NCBI): domain Eukaryota; kingdom Viridiplantae; phylum Streptophyta; class Pinopsida; order Cupressales; family Cupressaceae; genus Chamaecyparis; species Chamaecyparis obtusa. The sequence goes on along the minus strand of BSBK01001373.1, from coordinate 2,096,073 downwards.
TTTTTCATAATCCTCAAGCAAATCCGCAACCCTACCTACACGTATCTTGTACCATATCCTATATATCCTGTATAGCGCCATCCTTCTTGTACCATATCCTATATAGCGAGATCTTCCTATCCCCAATCTTGAGCTTTTGTACATGTCTGTTGTATATCTTTTTCCATCTATTGTACATATCGTCGTGTCTTTTTGTACATAGTCCTTGTTAGTCCTACCACCACATTTGATCAGAACACTTTTTCCTACCTAGCCTTGTACTTCAGCAACAACACTTGTCAACTATTCTTGATCCCAGTGATTATTCTTTGACTTCATCATTTGCCCAGTGACCAACAACACTCATCCGTGGGTCCTTGAGGATGTATCCTTCCTCCTATCAGACCTAATCTTCTGCCAAGCACACCAGGTCCGTGTCAATGTATCATTCCACACATTCAGACCAATCTTCCCACCATCCCTCAATCAGTCCCATCCAATCTCTCTCCTTGGCAAAGGATGTCCTTTTGGAGTTCTCATTTTGGTCTTGGGTTTTATCCTTTGGATCTTGTTAATCTTTGATGGCTTCTCATTGTTCTCTACTCAAAGTCACCATGATCCTTTATATCATGGTGCGCTGTGAATGAGGATAATCTGGGGCAAGGTCTTTTTCTTTTTTGCTACTGCATGTGAGTTAGTCGTGTGTTTGTGGTTTCTTCAGCATCATTTCCCCCATGCCTCCTTCGGGTTTCATGTGTGATGCTGGGGCAACCCTGTGTGTCTTTTTAGCATCAGTCCTATGCAAACGCTGGTGACAAGGCCTTGTGATCCCAGTATCCTTGGTAGGTCTCTAGCATTGCTATATTAAACTAGGTTGTGCTCTCCACATTTGCACTTGGAGCTTCCCCAAATCCCCTGCATCTTGCATCATATAGATTAATCTTGCCTCCTCATATAGCTACATCTTGCATTTTGCATTTTGTCTCATCTTGCATTCACCCATCTTTGCTCTTGGAAGCTTGGTTATTTATCTCCCCTTCTTCCTAGGTCCTTCCTTCTCTATTTTCTTTCGAGAAAATTCCACAACATTTACTCCTTGCATTATTTTCTCGAGGGGTCACAATCCATCATTCCTCTAAATTCTAGCCTTGGGCATCTTATTTTCTTGTCTTTGACGCCATGCCACTTGTGGCATCGCATCAAAGAGGGGCAAAATGTAGACACCTAAAAATCCTTTAGAAAATAAAGTATTTTTATTTTTTGAAAAATCCCTGATGACATCATCATTTATTAATTAATTATTTATTTATTTAATTAATTAATTTTTATGCCATTAAATCTCTTTATCTTAATTAAAAATATTTAATTAAGAAATCCCTCCCAAAAATGTTTAAATCTTATTTAAACATTATTCCCTTATTTATTAATTATTTAATTAATAAATTGACCAAAAATCCCAAAATAAATAATTAATTTATTTTTTGCCCAAAACTTGGCCAATTTCCTTAAGACCACTAACCTCTTCCAAAATCTTCTAATCCTTCTTTAATTTTGATTAAAGACTAATCCCATCATTTCCTAACCCTAATCCCAACTCAAAATATTTAATTAAGATTAAATATTTAATCCTCATGTTTATTAAATTCATTTTAATAAATATTCTCAAAACCTAAACCATGGAAATAAATAAATCTTTATCTATTTCCTAAAATCTATGTTTATCCTAAGGAAGTTCTAGACTCTTCTAGAAAGTCTTATCCTTGTCCCCCTAATCCTAATCCTAATCCTAATTCCCCCCCTAACCTTGTCACATTCCCTAACCAAGGTTAGCCAACTCCTAAGCTTAACCCAAAGTCAACAAACTTCTAGAAACTTCTCTTACATGCATTAAATGCATTTAAAGCCTCCTTATCCCTCTTACATGCATTTATGATGCATTTAAGAAGCCCCTCGCCCCTTTCTTACACCCTTTGACCTTAGGCACATTTCTCAAATTGTGCACATCCCTCTCATCTTTCAACCCAATGCCCTTATGAAACTTGTCACAAGGAGGTGGCCCTGAACTAGCACAATCCATGTGCTCCCCTTTGAAAGGATCTTGGCCTCTCTTAAGGATTTTGATCCTGGCCACGCATTCCTCCTTCCTAAAGCCTATAAATACTCCTCATTTCCAAGAGAAAAATACCCATTCACCTTTTATTTCAAGCATTGTTATCATGCTAATTTAGCTCTAGATTTAGCATAATCACTCTAATTTAGATCATTTTCAAGCTTTCTTAGAACACACCATAGCTTAGCAATAATGGATTAACTTAGTTTGCTTCATTATTTTGCATAGCTTAGCATAATCTCACACTTCATTTGGATTAAAATCAATCTAGTATAATCATATTTGTTTCTTAAATCTCCACTAAAGCATTCTTGAGTTCTTGAGGCCTTAGGGGCAATTTTTAGTGTTCTACCCAATATTGTGCCATTTTTGGGGTTTTCATGAATCTCAATCCATCTTAGTATGCATTAAAATATGATCCAAGTGCTTAGAGAGCACACCCACATCCCCTAAGCAAGAGAAAATCAAACAGTGCATGGGTGCATCTGTTTTAGCTCAATCTGAGGTGGCTTAGCTTAGAGTTTCCTTGTTTTGGATTGATTTCATGTTAGATTAAAATTTTAATATTTGATTGATTTGAGCATTTCAAAATAGATACAAGATCCTCAAAAGCCTTGCCCACACAATGATAATACAATAATTGTTTCAATTGTAGTTTCCAACAATCTCCCTCTTTGGCATTGATCGCAACACCATATGATATCACCTGTATAACACATGGATTACCAACCAATCCAAAAACTTATCTGTCCAACAGAGAAAATTTGTAATATCCTTAGCTTCATTTTGTAATATTCTTAGCTTCATTCTAATTCAAAATATTACTCTTGTGACTGTCAAAAGTATTTGGATCTCCCTTTATCTTGATCTTTCATTTCAGTTCATCATCCTCTACATAATCTCCCTTTAATCATGTGTTATTGTATCATTTCAGTTCAATCTCCCTCTTTGACAAAAATGCCAAAGTAGCAACTAAAGCATACATCCAATAGATGTAGATATATTTGTGCAGCTCAGTGTTTCTCCTTCTGTCATCTTGCTTATGACTGATTTATTGTTTTTGCTTCTTCTTCATAGCTTTAGGACAGACCTAAAGTGTGACAATCTCCTACATCAATGTGTCAAATATTCTGCTATAGCATATTTGATGCAGTGCTCCTAGCTTGGCTAGGCAGCCTCAGTTAGGGGAAGGACCCCTAATTGACTTCTTAGATACTCATGAGCTTCCTTAGGTAAAGCTTTAGTGAATATGTCTGCTAAATGTTCTTTTGTATTCACATATTCCATTCAGACTTCCTTGTCCTATACCAATTCCCTCAAGTAGTGATATTTAATTGCTATATGCTTAGTCTTAGTGTGAATCACTGGATTCTTAGAAATATTGATAGCACTTGTGTTGTCACAAAAAATAACAACAGGTTCAGTGATTTCTTCTTTCATGCCTACCAACAATTATTTTATCCATATCAAATTTGAACAGTTTATTGCAGCAGCAACATACTCAGCTTCAACAGTAGATTGGGAAATACAATTTTGTTTCTTGCTTGTCCAGGAGACTAATCTCTATCCAAGAAAGAAATCTCCACAACTAGTGCTCTTTCTATCATCTACATTTCCTGCCCAATCAACATCATTATACATTGTAAGTTCAAATTTGTCACTCTTTTTATAATATAACCCATAGTCAGCAGTTCCTTTCAAGTAACTCATGATTCTTTTCACCACCATCATTGGCAGAGAATCTTGCCACTATCCCAATAGCTAATGCAATATCTGGTCTACTATGTACAACATACTGTAATTTTCCAATCATGGATCTATACAAAGTTTGATCTACTTCTGCAGCATCATCATTCTTAGATAACTTTTGTCAAGTGACCATAGGAGTTCCTGCTGGTCTAGCATCTTCGATTCCAAAAGTTTTCAATATTTCATTAACATACTTAGACTGTGTAATGAAAATTCCTTTCTTCATCTGATATACTTGTAAACCAACAAAGAATTTGATCTCACCAAACATACTCATTTCAAATTCAGTTTGCATTTCATGTGAAAAAATTTTACACAATGCATCTTGTCCACCAAAAATAATGTCATCAACAAAAATTTTAGCCAACAAAATACCTTTTCCTTCTTCATCTTTCATATACAAATTGCTTGTGTCACTCATCTTGGAAAATCCAATCTGTATCAGATAGTTATGCAACCATTCATACCATGCTCTGGGAGCTTGTTTCAGTCCATATAAGGCTTTGTTCAGTTTGTAAACCATGTGTCTTCTATTTGGATCAATAAAACCCTCTGGTTGTTCTATGTAAACTTCTTCTTCTAGTATACCATTCAAAAATGCAGACTTGACATCCATTTGATATACCTTGAAATCTTTATAAGCAGCATATGCAAGCAGAGTCCTTACTCCTTCCAGTCTAGCTACAGGGGCAAATGTCTCCCCATAATCAATTCCTTCTTCTTGTGCATAGCCTTTGCATACCAGCTAGCTTTTTTCCTAGTGATTTCACCTTTCTCATTCAACTTGTTTCAAAATACCCACTTTGTACCTATAATATTCTTTTTAGCATGTCTCGACACTAGAGTCCAGGTCTCATTTTTCTCAATCTGGTCAATCTCTTCATTCATTGCTTGTATCCAGTCTTCATTTTCTAATGCCTCTTTAGTTGTCTTAGGCTCAAATTCACATAGTAAGCATGTTGGATCCTTGGTCTTGCTTCTGGTCTGAATTCCAATGTCTTTATCTCCAATTATTTGTTTAGGCTTATGATGTCTTCTAACATATTTTTCCAAAATAGGTTCAGCATTTTTCTCCTTTATTTCATCAGGTTCCCCAACAAGATTGTCAGATTCAGCTTCTGAATGCTCAGCAACCTCTTCCTAATCTTTGGTAGCATTATTCTGTAGCTCAGCACGTTCTTTTTCTCTCTCAGCACTATTTTCCTGATGCTCGGTATTGCTTGCCTAAGACTCGGTATCAGGTGCAGGTCTGCTACCCACCTCTTCTATTTCCTCAATATACACAAAAGATCTGTAATCTTCTAGTTCTCTTTTACTATCAGTCTCATTTCTTTCTGCATACTCATCAATCTTCATGTTCACACTTTCCATAATTTTGTTAGTGTTAGAATTCAAACACTTATAAGGTTTACTTTTTGTGGAGTAGCCTAGGAATATGCCTTCATCACTTTTAGCATCAAACTTTCCATTCCTATTGTCTTTCAATATGTAACACTTGCTTCCAAAAATTCTAAAGTATTTAATAGGTGCATGCCCATACCATAATTCATAGGGTGTCAGATTTGTACCTTTCTTGATTTGTACCCAGTTAAGAGTGTAAATAGTTGTACTTATAGCTTCTTTCCAGTATTTCTATTCCACATTCTTTTCAATCAATAGTGTTCTAGCGCAATCCAAAATAGATCTATTCCTCCTTTCTATTATACCATTCTATGGAGGTGTCCTAGGTGCAAACATCTATCATTTGATTCCTCTATCATTGCAAAATAGATTAAATTCATTTGATGTAAATTCTCCATCTCGGTCAGATCTAAGGAATTTCAGGTTCCTACCTATCTCCTTCTCAACCTTATCCAAATACCACTTGAAACATTGAAAAGCATCAGATTTTTCTTTTAAAAACATTATGTGCATCATCCTAGTATGATCATCAACAAACAAGATAAAATATCTAGCACCACAGTAACTTTGTACACCCATAGGTCCACAAAGGTCAGTATGAACCAAATCTAAAATATGTTCAAAAGTAAGGGTTTTTCTCTTGAAACTTGACTTAGTCATTTTTCCTAACTGGCATTCTTTGCACATCACATTCTCAGGTTTCTTCAATCTAGGTAGACCTCTTACTTTCTTCTTCTTACTTATCTCTACCAGATTGTCAAAGTTAACATGACATAGCCTCTTATGCCATAACCAAATGTCATCAAGTTGTGCAATCATACGAGTTTCTTCAGATAGGTCAAGATAGAACAAATTACCTCTAGTATGCTCAGCATTTCCAATCAGTTCACCAGTAGCATCAAATATTTTAGCTTTCTTGTGATGAAATTCCACTCGGTAACCAGTTCTGTTGAGCTGAGCAAAACTTAACAAATTATAATTCAATCCTTCAACCCAATAAGCATTTTAAAAAGAGATCTTGTCAGTCATTTTAATCAATCCTTTTCCTCTAATAGGACATGGTACATCATTACCAAAAGTTACACTTTTACCTCTATAATGATGTAAGGTCTCAAACTTATTCTTGTCACCAGTCATGTGATGTGAACAACCACTATCAATAATCCATTTATCATTCTTGTTCACATAGGAAATCAATGCAGTTTTCTCATCCTCATCAAATTCATCTGTCATTACAACATAGACTACCTCAATTTCAAAATCATCACTCTCAGTGTCAGTTTCTTCTTCAGTAATGTAACAAGATTTCTTACCTTTTCCTTTGTAGTCTTTGTACCTCTAGTGGCCTTTGTCATCTTTTCTATCTTTGTGTCTACTTTTTCTCTCTTCATCTTTATCCTTCCTGTTAGGACATCTAGCAGCAATATGACCAACTTTATTACATGCAAAACATATAATAGGGAGTTCACCTTTGTATTTTCCTTTTCCTCTTCTCAGTCTTCTAGCCATAAGAACTTCTAGATTTTCAAGATCTTCATCAGAAGTATCACTGTCATCTTCACTTTCACTTTCACTTTCACTTTCACTTATGCATCTTTCTTTCTCCTTCTTGGGCTTATTTAGAACTAATTGTGACTTAAAAGCATATTCAACATTTGCAATACTACCAACAGTGAAATTATCATAATTAGATAGTTCAAAAGCAGTCAGCTTGCCAATCAAACCTTCCAAAGTAGGCACATTTGCAAAGTTACATCTAGATTCTTGAATAGCTGTGATCTTAATAGCATAAATAGGATGCAGAGTTTTTAGCACTTTTCCAATTATGGTTTCATCATCAATGGTTCCATTTTATCCTCTAATAGCATTTACAACCTCTTTTATTCTACCACAATATTGTGCAATATTTTGATCTTCATTCATTCTCATTTCATCAAACTTACCTCTAAGACTCTTGGTTTTAGCTTTCAATACATATAGATCACCACCATAGATCTTTGCAAGAGTGTCCCACATCTCCTTAGTAGTTGTGCAATCCTTAATGTCCTTAAATTCTAGATAGCTTAGGGCAGATGCAATCTCTAGCATTGCCTGATTGTGTTCCTGCTTAGTTCTCATTTCCTCGGCAGTCAAAGGTGCAATAGGTGTGGTATAGTCATGCTCAATGTAGTACTTTGTAGAATCACCAATACCGGCTAGATGTAGCTTCATCAAGCTTTGCCATGCAGGGAAATTTTCCTCATTCAGCTTCGGTACCTCCTTCTTATACATCTTGATCATTTTCTTCAAGTCCCTTTAAACTTGTTTTCTATAAACACCAATAAGAAACACAGCTCTGATACCAATTGTTAATATGATTTAGAACAGTAGAAAGGGGGGGGCTGAATCAGTTGTTCACAGGTCCTGATGTATAAAACAACTTTCAAAACTTAACTTCAAATTAGATCAACCAAAACAAACTTTGTCATCACTGATTTAGTAATAGAAACATATAACTCAGCAGTCCACTACCTTGTTGTAATTAACTTGTAAATCACAGAAATTTTCAAACAAAACATTCACACAAGTAATGACACCAAGATTTATAGTGGAAACCCAATATGGGAAAAACCACTTTGTAACATGCTACTATTATTTTCACTCTTCTAAAGTGAGCTTGGTTAAAAGCCAACCCTGTCAAAGGTTACAATACACACTGTTAGGTGTGACCCGGTTAAAGGATTTCAATCACTCTGTTAAAAGTGAGCTTGGTCAAAGGACTTACATACATTCCATTAGAATGAAACCTTTGTTAAAAGGATTTAACATATGACTATTAGGTCAACCTCTGTTAAAAGGATTTTGACTGTTACAATGGTTAGAAAGTAGTAGTAGTATTGATCTGAGAACATACAACTCACTTTGCAAATATCAGATCCAATTCTAGACACAAATGTTGGTTTACTAACTTTGACACTTTGCCATCTCCATCTCTAATCTACTCGAAACTTTTCTTCAAGCAATCACCACACTTCTCCTTCAGCCTTTTCGGTTATACAGTCAATAAAACTTACTATTCTTCCAGCATCTACTTCACCCATGCATTCACATACCTAACACTTCGGTTCCCTTAATACTTTCCTCTTATCTTTTTCCTCTTAATCTCCTTTGTAGATCATAGGGTTAGGTCAGATTTAATGAATCTACCCACTTCATGTTCTTTAGCTCCTCTTCTAGAATCATCTCAAATCTCATAAAGATTTACAATAAAACAATTTACAAAGCATTAAATGCTTCCATACAATCAATAAATAAAGTCAACACATTTTACATAATCCAAGAATTCAACAAATGTTGGCTCCAAATCTGAATTCTCTTCAAATATAAAATTGCTGATACTCGGTCAATAATGTGATATTTCACTCGGTCTCCATGTAAAATGCTCGGTCAATACTAGAACTTTTTCCTTGGCACTCACTGTCACTCAGAAATTAACTGATACTCAGTAGACTCTAGATTTTTTCTCGGCATACACTAACTTGGTCGACTTTGTCATAACTTAGCTTAAACATGATTTCTTCATTTTTACTCGGTTAAGCCTGCCAGTTTAGTCTTCAGTCATACTAAGATAAACAATATATTGACTCATCATTGTGCAACATAGTCAAGTACATTTTGCAATATCAAGATAACTCAACCTCTCCTAGGTGCTATTGTTACCATTTTTTCTTCCACTCCTTCACAACAACTCAATAGACATAGTACTTTCCTAAGTAGCAATAGTCTTACCAATTAAGGTTTGACATCAATGACAATACAACAATTGTTTCAATTGCAGTTTCTAAAATATTTTACTGCTAGGAGGAGGGGCATTTCTCTGACTAAACCCTACCTTGAACAATGCTAAACCTATAATATTAGAAGCACCACTTGCATTAAGTGTTCCAATCTTAGCATCCCTTATGTAATTCCCATGTCATACAAGCCATCAACCACCTTTATCCTAGGGTTTCTTGGCATCAATTGTTTGGCTTTTACTATGTCAATTGTAGACTTGGGTAATAACTATAATGAATCCTCATGCAGACCCCTCTTACTATAATCGGTTTCACCAAATAATTCCTTCCTTCAAGCCATTTTAGGGTTTGAGATTTCTTACAATTATATGCAAAAGAAACATCATAGAATTATATTGCTACTAATTAGGAAAAGATTTATCAGAGATATCTACCAACCTTTTTTCAGAACTTTCTCAGGAAATGTCAACCAATCTCTACAAAACTTCTCACCCAATTCTCTACAAGCTTTATCTTCTTGTGTCACTGAGAATGCGTAAATCTTCAATATATCTACAATAAAAACCAGTCCTTTTAGTATTTTACTTCACATGATCAATCCATTACTTCTCTGAGAAATCAAATTGTCATTGTTCAATGGGAAAATTGAATTTTACACCAACTATGCTCAAGTTTGAATTTGGACTGTTGATCTTCTTTAAAAGAATATCTAATGGTTGTCGCATGATCACAAGGCCTAAAAGAAATCTACGTGAACATGTGACAACTATTCAATCAAGATTTATCAATGGTAATCCTTAAATCACATCATCCAGGACCCACTTGATACCTTGGATTTATCTTCACTATTAGATCTTCAAATCAGATGGTTACTATTATTTCCCCTTTATGACTAGACACAAAGTGAAGTGTCATGGCCTTGAAACCAAATCAACAGTTGTCACATGATTGCAAGGCTTGAAAAGATCCTATGCGAACATGTGACAACTATTAGATCTTCCCTTTGTTGTTTATACCTTAAGAAAATGGCCCCACTTTGCTTCAACCAACTAGGAACATCCACGTTGCAATATCCGGCAAGCGGACATGTAAAATTTTTCTTACCAAGCTCCAACACTACTAAAACCTTCCACATCAACAAAAACCTTTGACCAATCAATAGTGGCCATGTGTGTACACCTGGCAGCAGACCCACCCTTTTCTTACGCCTAGAAAATGTAGAATCTAACAACTGTCACATGATTACAAGGCTTGAAAAAATCCTATGCTAACATGCGACAGCTGTTGATCTTTTGCAAACTGTCAATCCTACAGATCCCTCTGAAAATGACCCCACTATATATAACCAATGAAAAATTGCCACGTCATAAAATTTGGCAAGCAAACATACAAAATTTTCTTACTAAGTGGTAGCCCCGTCGATGGTTTCCATGTTAGAAAATAATATAGCCAATCTTAAATGCCCATGTGTATACACCTGGCAGTGGTCCCACCTGCTGTAAGTGCTTAGGAATAAAATAAGATCGACAGTTTTTGCATGATTGCAAGGCTTGAAAAGATCCTTTGCGAACATGTGACAACCGTAGATTCTCTGCAATACTGACAAATCTATAGAATCCTTTGAGACTGGGCCTGTGTACATACATACCGTTAGATCTTCATAAATGAATGGTCATGATTTCAAGGAAAAACTAGGACCCACCTAGTAGTCATGCTGAGTTGATAACAAGATCAATGGTCGTCGCATGATCACATACCTTGAAAAGATCCCTTGTGGTTATGCGACAACCATTTGATTAAGATGTCAGATTTAAGGTTAAATAAAGTTTTGAAACATTAGGGAGTAAAGTGGTTAGGACTTAGGAAAATTTAGAAAAATCACTGGGCTTAGACTTAGGAAAAATTAAAAGGGGGCGGGCCTAGGTAATAAAAAGTGCTAACAACATGACCTTGCATGGTGATATTTCTAAAACACATACACCTTTAGGACTTAAGTGATATGTAAAAAGTAACATCCAAATAGAACCTAAAATAACAACCTAGGGTTTTAATGAAGACAAATGCATTTAGGGTTTTCTCAGGCCTAGTTTTTCAATTAGGGCTTGCTAGATTTAAATGAAACCCTGGTAATTTTGCAAGATTTTTTCTGGGTTTTTGCAGCAAAGTTTTCTCAACTCTAGGATAATACATATATACTTCAATTTTTTAAGGAAAATGCAAGATTTTATGCTTTGAAAATTGAAGTGCCAACAGTCTTTATATATGAGTTCTAACAATGTTATTATTGATCTTCCTAGGGATGTAGAGAGTAGAGGGCTCTCAATGCAATGCTGAGTTATTAGGTGTGAATGCAATGACTAGAAATTTGAACTTCTGAGTTGGGACAAATATGAGTAATAGTAACCATATTCACATACACACAATCACCATATGTAGGGAAAGATGCAGAGATGAAATTTAATGAAGGGATAACATGACAATTGAATATTACACAAGATTTCTAAACATGGAGGAAAGTTCACATCATGTTCAACAAAAATTAAGAGGAGAAAATTGAAACCACTTCAAAGGATGGTCAAACCCTTCAAGGAGTTGTTATCCTCCTCTCCACTTGAAGAAACCTTAAGGCATTATGACCTCAAAGTTTTCTCTCTTGAAGGATAATGTGTCTATAGTTGGTGCTAGCTAACAAATAAAGGTATTTAGACAACAAAGGTTTAATATACAAGTCAAAAAAAATCTGTGGTCAAGCCTATATGCTCTTTTTCTAGGATGCATGTGTGGGTCATGGACGATAGCATAATTTACAAATGTCTTGTTTGGAAATAATATGAAAATCAATACCAAAAACTTCCAAATAATAACATGTTATTCTACTAGCTAAAAACTATAACCTAGGATGCTATAGGCACATAAAATAGAATATTTGGAGGGAAAAAAGAAAGGAGAGGGATACTTACAAAATGTCCAACAAATGAAGCCTCTAGCATATCCAAGCTCTCCTTCATGGTAGGCTTAAAGAGTGTTAAATTGTGATTAGATTTAGAATAGAGGAATTTTAATTTTTCTAACTTGTTTCCTATATAATGAAACTATGATGATACTTAGATTAGAATTATATTCTAACTCTTTTTATCCTAATGAAATTGTCTATGTGATAATAATGTAGATCTGAGAGAAAATAATGAACTCCAAATACAATACTGATATATTTATTATTCTTGACAAGACTTGACTATTTGTAACTTGTAATGACACTTGTAGATTTTGTGGTTTGGGTGAACCCACAATAGTGGGTTACACTTTTTTTCTTGAACAGACACTGAACTCTACATTTTGAAAAAAACACTAGTACATTTGAGGTCAAATTCTGACGGCCATTTGTCAGATTTGCAATGCTAATTTGTTGGCATTTCAACACATGTGTCCATCATAGTTTTTCCATTGGAAATTGCAATGGAAGACACACCTGTCAGTTTACTAACACCTTTTCATGTCAGAAACTTGCACATGACAATAGCTTTGTTAGGGCATTTCCTACAGTTCATCCATCAAAATTTTGACACAACGACCTATCAAAAATATATAGCCATTGTTGGAAGGAGTTGTCGAAAAGATATCCTTTCCAACATTAGAACTATTGGAATAGTGATAGTTTCCACCAAATTTTGACAAATATACCTATCGATGATATAGCATTACTATCAAACATTCTGTTGAAAATTTGATATCTATGACATTTTAACTGTTAGAAGAGCGATGGTAGTGCAGCATATCTCTGACAGGTTTTCCTGTCAGACGTATAGCATTATTGTCACAAGAATTGTCATAAAGTATTTTTCTCCAACATTGTATTTGTCAAATGCATAGCACTTTCATTGAAATTAATTATAAATTGTCAAAAAATTGACGGATATGCACATTAAAGATAACACAGCTCAAGAGACCATCATAGGTTGTCTCTTTCTTCGATCTATATTATTGATAGAATTTTTTACCTTTCATTAGCTCATCAAATCTGGGGATTTGAAAGAATTTAATAGAATATTTTCATTACAACATCTATTATTTAAGTTGATGTTGCACAAATTTATCTACTTGGCCAACTTGTAGACTATGAGGATGGTGATAAAGAAGCATGGCCATGGGAGGAGATGCTTCTTTATCACCATCTTCATAGTCTACAGGTGCGCAAAGTAGATAAATTCATGCAACGTCAACTTAAATAATATACATTGTCATGAAAATATTCTATTAAATTCTTTCAAATCCCTAGATTTGATGAACTAATGAAAGGTAAAACATTCTATCAATAATATAGACCAAAGAAAGAGACAACCTATGATGGTCTCTTAAGCTATGTTATCTTTAGTCCTAGCTACTGGGTAAGGCCCAGAAGACTTATACCTATTGATCATCGAGAATAATCACCACCTTGCATTTATGTACACTGCACAAATTGATCCCAGTCTCACAAAAAAATTTTACACTTGTACATCTCATCAATATTGGAGGCCTAAAGTAATTTTATATGATCACTAGCACATTTCGTGCATGGATGAGAAATAGTATCCAAAGTTTCTAGATAACTATTTTTTAGAAGAGGAATGAGTGTAGGCCAAAGAATGGATAATTCCACAATAGAAAGGAAGACATCTTTTTAGCCTGGGTTTGAATCCTACCCCAATTGTTGAAGGATCCAGGGCTAGTCTAGAAAGATTTCTTCCAATTCTGTCTACAACATTGTGTCCATCCATGATCTCAAGAATATCATTATCTTTCCACTCTTCATTTGCCAAAATAAATCACTTCTTCAAGCTTGCAAAGTAATCTTATTAATAAAAGAACTCTTGCCAACATTAGGGTACCCATAGATCAAAATAGTTGATGTTATTGGTTCTTGTACTCAAGGATATCGATTCACTATTTTGAAATGGCCAAATCATTTTTATTTCGATTGTAGAGAAAAGGAGTGGAGAAAACAAGCGGGTGAAAGTTGATTGAGCGCGTGAGAAGGCATTGCATTTTATTTGATCATGAATGCTCTCTGAAATGACCAACCATATTTTCTATTCAATTTTTTTGGTGTCTTTTTTCCCCATATTCAGTAGATAAAAATCATGGCGGCAGCCGCTTAGCCATCTTTTTGATGTTCCATGTATTTTACAAAGATACAGGTATGTGGATTTATCATTTGGTTTCTTGTAGTTATTGGTCAAATGCAAACATTTTGTCAAGTTGAAAGGGCAAGATATCAGTTTGGTGTTTTCAATTTATGTTAAAAGTTGATTTGGTAAAATCCTCAAAAAACACACTACATGTTCTAAAATGTAAAGAAGTTGAATGTTAAATGTAAGATATATATCTCATCCATAGTAATCAAAAGAAAGGACATTAAACTTATAAGGAGATCTACCAATCCAAAAATACAAGTGAATAGGAACATGATTGGTACCTTATGAATTGGTTTTTGAGGTGCACAATCTTCATTAATGTCCTCAGAATGAGACCCCTCCTCATGAAAAATGCATTTAACACAAAAAAAAATCTACAAAACTGAACCAATGGCATGTTTAGAACAAAGAAATAGATTGATAATTATATGCTGAAAATTCTATTATGTTTAATACACGCTAAAGGACTAGTCCCAACAATTCTTAAACATACTTTATTTGATATGATAATAACATGATAATTAAACTGATAAAGGTGTTATCTACATTTAATCTACCAATTAATAATTACACAAAAAACAAATTTATAAAACTGAACCAACGGCATGTTCTTCGTGTGATCCAAGGAAGATTTGGCTATGAAAAAAAAAATTGAAATGGCCTCATCATTTTTATTTCGATTGGATAGAGGAGCGAAAGCTGAGCGCGAGAGAAGGTATGTGATTTCTTCATCTTTCAAGCATTTGGCATCATATTTGACCACAAATTTCAAATGCATTGCATTTTATTTGATCATGAATGCTCTCTAAAATGACTGCATTCTACTGGTGTCATGCCCTAGCCCATGCTTTATCTCCATTATTTGATATTATTAGTTCTTGTGCTCAAGGATATCGATTCACTATTTTCAAATGTTTGGATCATTTTGGTTGTGACTGTTCATCTAGTACATAGTCAGGAAATGTAACTATCTAATGATTATATGTAATGTTGAATGGAAGGAATAATGTGTATTAAATACAATCTAGTCACTTATTGAATGCTTTGGAGACTATTGGTTTGACTGTCCATGCACTACTAGTGATTGAGATTCATTAAAGGATACAAAACCCTTCATTTTGGGGTTATTATGTGTGGATTCAAATGTAGGTTTGATTTGGTTAATGTTTAGAATAGATCAATAAAGTATTTAAAGAAAATCTTACATTTTTGGAGAGGTTTGAGAGGCACTTATCATGACTATACCCTCACAAATAGTGGCATAGACTAGTTTTACTAAGTTTCCTTTCTCTATTTTGAGATTTCCTTTCTCTACCGCAAGGGTACAGTCAAAGGGTTCATTGAAAAAATGATCCTTCGAATGATTACTATGAATATGAATGATTTGATATAGCATATTGCTCATTTTACTTAAAGTTTGGAATAGCTTGTGCAAGGGTGAAAGTAGTTTTGATCATTTTGGTCGTGGCTGTTCCTCTACACAGTCAAGAAATGTAACTTTCTAATGATTATATGTAATGTTGAATGGATTAAATGCTTTATTCTTAGTAGAAGTGAATGGAAGGAATAGTGTTGGTGTTAGGTTTCATTTATTATTGAATTCAATAGTTTCCAAGTTGTGTTGAGGAGTTTGGTCCTTGTTTAATGTTAATTGTTCCTGCACAATCCACTCATACAATAGTGAAGTTACAAAACTAAACTGATGGCATGTTTACAACAAAGAAATAGAATGATAATAATATGCTAAAAATTTTATTCTATTTAATACACGCCAAAGGACTAGTCCCAACAATTCTTAAACATACTAGTTATCTGATATGATCAATTGTTAATAAAGGTCTAATTTTGTAGACTACTAGCATGAAGGAAGACTTGACCTAGCCAAATCTTCCTTGTACCACACAAAAAAATGTGTGATAACTTTGTCTACTCCAACCTTAATTGTTTAAGAATTCATCATATCAAATAAAATATGTTTAAGAATTGTTGGGAGTTCTATTAGACCTTTGTTGTAAGCATGCCATTGGTTTTCAAATGTTTGGATATCCATTTTTTTGAAATGTTGACTGTGGTTATCAAATGGATAGCCCGTGAGCTTCTAGCTAGGCGTCATTTGTATTGATAGCTTAGGGCATCAAATGTATTGTATCATTGATAGTTGAGACTTTTTAAAAAGCAAATAGGACAAAGAATGATTTTGATTTAGTTTCTCTATTTCGATCTCTAAGTGGCTTACAACCGTAGAGAAGTATATGCAGATTTACAGATGCAGTTGAAGGATACATAGCATCTAATAATTTACAAGAAATCCATGCATCCAATTTGAATAGAAATTAATAAAAAGAAATAGGATCCTCCAATGGCCCAATCATCCAAACCTTGACTGTCCCCTCAACCAGTGACCCTTCAAAACTGGGTTATCATGCAATCGGTGAGTGATCCTTCATTCTCCCAGTCTTCCCTGCAACCAAACATATTGGAAATACACAATACAATGATAATAAGTCTTTCAAAATCCCCCTTCCTTCAAGGAACACTATCAACCATCCCTTCTAGTTAACATTAAACAAGGAGAAAACTCCTCAACACATCTTTGTTGTAAACATGCCATTGGTTCAGTTTTGTAAATTTGTTTTTTCTATTAAATGCATTTAAAAGGAACATTAAGCATAGTAATAATATTCTTAGTCTATTAGTAATTGCAGATTAAATGCCCATAACACCTTTATCAATTTAGTGTGTTCTTATAAGATACTAAAGAAGACCTACTATTTGTCAGAGAAATCTTCACTATCCCCCACAATGAAGACAATGAAGATTGACCTCCTACCCCACAACAAAGAACATTGTAATAAGAATAAGATAGTGCCAAGAAACATTTTCACAAATATGAAATATGAGGAAAAGTAATAACATTAACAATGCCAAGATTCATAGCATTAAATTTTACCTACAGATGAGTTTCTGCAGTGGGTTGCCCAGCATCAAAAATATGTTGAGTTACATTTGAGCTGTAACTAAGAGTATCATGTAGAACAAACCCTAAACTTTGAAAGCGTTCTCCAACTTGGTAATTCAAAATTCAATCTAGGAAAGCATTAGTAAGTGAAATAAATTATAGACATCAACATCAACATCATCATAATCATTAGACATAAATTATAGACATCAACATCAACATAATCATAATCATTTGGAGGGTATTCATTTTGGATAGTACTATGTTTCTTGAAAGTTTTTGTGATGCTTCTAAACTTTAAAGACATATTTTATGGCTTAATGATAATATAGATTAGTGTTTTATTTTATGATGGAATGTTGTTGATCATTCATGGTCTTGAATAAGCTTTTGATTGTTTTGATTCTCGAGTCTTGATGTTGTTTCTCAATGTGATATAGACTGACCACAAGATGATTTAGTTGGTCCTCTCTTTCTGTTTAATAATTTGTCTTCTTCATGGTGTAAGTGTCAATATGTTATAATCCAACTAGCATGTCATAACCCCACTTCTGACAAACCTCATAGCATGCAAATCATAGCCAAAGACTTGAGTGATCAACATACACAAATAATGATTACCCTTAGGAAACAATGATCATTAATATTCATTAATGGTAGGTGGTGATTCCTTGATAATAAAGGCATTGATAGCATTCATAATCTTAGCCAAGTCATGGGTGGTGATCCTTGAATTTGGAGTGAGGAAGAAGGAAAATTGGAAAACAAAATATGGAATAATTAGGTTGGAATTGGAGAAGAATTCAAAAATAAACTTGAATTAGAAAAAATCCAATCCTGAGTGCACCTGCAATATTATAAATATGATACACGAGGTATTTTATTCATAATTTTATAGGCTAACTCATTATTATGGTAACATGGGTATGACCACACTCCATGCCTTATAATGGTACCCAAAATGGAGTGTGGTTCAAATGAAGTTGAACCAAATGCTAACCATGATGGCTATGATCATGATGAAGATGAATATGAATATTAAATCTAAAATATGGCTTGTAATTTGAATTTTTATTGTGAATGAAGAAACTATAGATTAAAGTTGACTCATTCTATGTTGTAGTATATTTGTTCGCTAGATCTACCATATTATATATGTGTAGCCTATAAGGGACATCTTCTTCTCATCCATGTATCAGAGCTCAGTGAGAGTTCTTAGGAGAAAGACAAGATGTTAGTGGGAGATGGAGAAACCAATATCAGAACACCACTTGAAGCCTTGCAATGTTGAGAGTGGGATAAAAGCTACACTTGAGACCCTATATAAGGAACAAACTTATTGAGCTTCACTTTTTTTTGAGAATAGTTTTATATTCTGTACTAAACAAGGCCAACCACATGAAGGTGGAAGCTCATTTGGCCCCACCCCCCTCCTAACATCACTCTAAATTCCCCGTTAACATCTAACATTCATTCATTATTTCGTCCATTAATAAAATGTAACATTCATTAATTATCACATGATAACATTCATTCACACATTAATAAAATGTGACATTCATTAATTATCACATGATAACATTCATTAACACATTATAAAATTTATGAATATTCACTACCACATAATTAAATTCATTGGCATATAAAAATCAGTCATTATCAATTAAGGTGCATAGATGACAATCATTTCTTTTTTCTTTTGATTTCTAGTTTTTAAGATGTAATTGTTAAGATGAGTATCGATATCATCATGATGATCATCTACCCTCTCATTAGATCTCAATGCATGCCTAGTTCTCGGATGATGCAAAGGGGGGTCATCTGCCATAACATATAAAAGGGTTAAATTAAAAACATTTTAAAGTATTTTAGTACTTTACAGGCCATAATCGTATAGCTCTTTACCTAATCTAGTCACATCATCAACATCGAGGTTAGTTTGTCTGGCCTCGACCTCAACCTCAACATGCTCATTAACAGCGGCCTCTACACTCTCTATAGCTACAATACAAATTGTTACATTAATCCAAACACCAATTTCAATTAAATTTGTATTACTACACCAATCAATTTAAGATGTTTACTTGTATTACTATGATGCACATCATCATTGTCATCAACACACATAGGTTGTGTTTGGCAAGAATCGGCAGGCTGCATTTCAATTTCATACGCATTCATGTTATCATTGTTTTCTTACTTAAAACAAATTTACTCCCTTTATGTTGGAACTTAACATCAAATAAACTAATTGGTAAATAATTAAATTTTAAATATCATCTATTTAGCTTACTTACCGTGATGGATCCATTAGTATAACCTTGTGCACTTCTTATTCTTTCTACCACGACTTTATAGCCTTTTGGAAGTCAATTCTCTTGTCCTTTTCTATGAGACTTACATTGAACTCCGCACCCTACATTTTTTCTTGGTATTGTCAAATTTTATTTTATTGTTTCATCAAAACAAAAAAAGATTTCAAATTATAAATAAATATTTAAAGATCAAAGAATTATTTTCAATGTTAAAAGCCATGTATAGATTGTATTTTTCCTCATTCAATTTTGATAATATTAACACTTACAACTCATGCAGCAAGTTTTGAATAACCACCAGAGCCTAGCTTGTGTTTCCCGTGCTTTTGCAATCTTGCCTTTGTTGCCTTTGATGTGTCAGGCAATCTATGAAGAGATTGAAATATGTTAGTTCATATAAATATGAAGAGTATTTAGTACACAATTACATTCTTAATAGTATCACATACCTTCTTCTATTCTTTGGTGGTGTGTTTCCTTTTTTTACTTCACTTTTCTCATTTGCATCAAGAATAAGAGATTTCCACTCTAAATCAGGAATGCAAGAGGGACGCTAGTAATGTGGGTTTTTGGTTAATGTACACCTGTATTGGTCCCTAATATGCCTCAAACATATCCTAGGTCTTTGAAGGAGCTTACCCTTCTCAAATGCACAAGGTCCAAAAAAGTTTGTCATACTCTCTACAAGATCATCCTTTAACTTTTGATTTTGGGTTTTCCACCTTTTAAGAAAGAAAATAGTGTTAGATTAAAAAATGGATGTAATGATAACTATCCTAGCAATGATATGAAATCAAAATAGTGGATTGGGGTTTTAGTTCGGATATGATGTTCCACCCTGTACAAATGGTGGGCCTGAATATCCGCAAACACTCATCATTAAGTTTACTATAGAAAACATCGTTCCCTACAAAATAATCATGGGATCACTAGTCAAAGGATATAATAGTATAAAATAAGAATACAATAGATGTAAGATTCTCATATTGAATGCAAGGTGTAATTAACATATGATTGTATAGTAAAAGAAAGGTCCAATCTTTAAAGTACCTGGAATTTTTTCTATTTTCAAGGGAACTCCTTCTTCACTCACAAGCAATATGCAATCCTTCACCATTCCCATACTAGCTGTTAGAAAGTAAAGTCCAGCAAGATAACTAAGAGGGGGGGGGGGGGGGGGGGTGAATCAGTTATCTAATAATTATAACTTTTGTTAACATCAACAACATTTAACCATGTAAGCAATATAATTACCAACCATAGAAAGATATTCATACACAATAACACAAGATATGTTGACTAGGGAACCTCTTGATCAAAGAGTAAACCCCGATAGGAATGATGCCCACAAAAGATACACTAATATGAATATTCCTTGTGAAAGGATGGACTCTATTAGGAGTCTTATGAAATACATTCAGTACATATGAATCCTGATTAGGAGATTTTGAATCCCTATTAAAAGATTCTAACCTTGTTAAGAGTTATGGAAGACAGAAGGACCCACTATCCAAATAGCTTCAATGGAAAGATCACTGAACACACTATCCAACTGACCTTAAGATTATTCAATAGAATAATATGAAATATGTTACCTCCTTCACTATGCCAAACTGCACTCACTTCTATACCAAATCTCAATTTCAAATCTATGTACTTTGCATGTCTTCCTTCACAATTTCGCTTTCACAACTGCATTGGCTCTCTTCTTCACTTCATGCATACATTCGCATTCAACCATAATCAATTAATTTCTCATCATATTCATTCATACATCATTATCATCACAATAAGGAAAAACATTCCTTCATACCACACTCAAATAATTACAAATGAGTCAGCATACAATTACAAAATAAAAGTTTCCACACGCTACATCAAAATTACACAAAATTGTCAGCTTCCAAATACAATAACTCTTCACTCGTGTGACCTCAAAGTTTGTGCTATCAACCACATCACTATCAATGTGTTTCTAACTTCCCTTTAACTGTGCAAAACCAAATTCCATCCTGATTAGGAGATATCATCCGATTTCCACAAACCGCTACTCAAGAACACTGCTTCCACCAAAATGCTTATAACTTTCATGAATAAATGAATTACTGCATGCACTCTTAACCATAAACATATAACATATCAAATATTATAACCTCAATGTCGCATAGCTCCAACTACAATATAACATGTGTGCTAATCAAAACATTGTCTGCTTCTCTGCAAGTCTCCAGAAGATCACTATGTTGGCATCAATGACAATCATAGTCATGAATGCAACAATAACTGATATAGAATGACTGCCAAGCATTCATTCCTAACAATCTCCCCCATTGGCATTAATGGAAACATAGATGAAAAACATCCAATGTTCCAAAAATCCAATACTACAACACTACTGCTCTGATAATGCTTCAAGTACTCTTCATCAATCAAATCTTGCTTCATTTTCCTATTCAGTCTTCTCTAGAAAATGGTACAAGTGGTTTCTCATGTACACTTCTCCCCCATTGACATCAATAATAGAAGTTTCATCATTATGTCAACAACAACTCTAATGTCAAAAGACACTATTCAGAAAATACATTCACAAGAGTACTCATGACTCAGCTCAAATACACATACTCCCCCATAGAGGAAGTACCAACATCCAGTCTAGAAGAAGAAATGAGGCTTATATACCATTGGATGGATGCAACCAACTACATCATTACTTAAAAGTAGGCTGGGGCATAACCCCAAGCATACCTCTTAGATACTCAAATGTATCCTTAGGTAAAGGCTTAGTAAATATGTCTACTATCTGCTCCTTTGTGCTTATCTACTCCAATATGACTTCTTTCTCAGCAACTTTCTCTCTTACAACATGATACTTGATCGCTATATGCTTTGTCTTAGAATGTAATATAGGATTCTTAGACATACTAACTGTACTGGTGTTGTCACAATGTATGACAATAGGCTCATCAAACTTTATTCCAATATCCTTCAAAATTTGCTTCATCCAAATTATCTTGTTACAATTGTTTGCTGCTACTACATACTCTACTTCTGCTATGCTCTGTGAGATACAATTCTACTTCTTGCTTAGCCAAGAAACTAATCTTCCTCCAAGGAAAAATGCTCCACCACTGGTGCTTTTCTTATCATCAACACTACCTCCCCAATCAGCATTTGTATATGCACATCAGGTAAAATCATCAGATTTTTCATACCACAATCTATAGTCCATTATGCCTCTTAAATATCTCAATATCCTCTTTACTATTGCATAATGTGATTCTCTAGGTTCAGCTTGAAATATTGCTATAATTCCAACTAAATGTGCTATATCAGATCTTGTATGTGTCAAATATTTCAATCCTCCAATCATAGATCTATATTTCTTCTGTTCAACTACCAGTGTTTCATCTTTACTAGATAGTTTATGTCCTGTAACCATAGGTGTTCCAACTAGTTTACAATTCTCCATGCCAAATCTTTGCAACAAATCATTTAGGTACTTTTTCTGACTTACAAAAATACCATCACTATTCTGTGTTATCTACAATCCCAAAAAGTATTTCATCTGACCAATCATACTCATTTCAAATTCAGTCTTCATTTCATCAGCAAATTTGTCACTAGCTTCATCTTCTCCTCCAAAAATAATGTCATCAACAAAAATAACTACAACTAACAATCCATTTTCAATTTCTTTTATGTATAGATTGCTTTCAGTTGTTCCTTTTGTAAATCCCAATTTTAACAAATACTTATCCAGTCGTGCATACCAAGTTCTAGGTGCTTTCTTTAGTCCATATAATGCTTTCTTCAGTTTACATACATGTCTCCTTCTTGAGTCAAAGGAAAACCTTAGGCTGCTTAATGTAGACTTCTTCTTCCAATTCTCCATTCAAAAATGCAGACTTCACATCCATCTGATACACTTTGAATTTCTTAAAAGCTGCGTAGGCCAAGAACATTATTACTACTTCAATTCTTGCTACAGGTGCAAAAGTTTCTTCATATTCAATTCCTTCTTGCTATGAGTATCCCTTACATACCAATCTTGTTTAGCTTCTTACCACTTCTCCTTGTTCATTCATCTTGTTTCTGAATACCCATTTAGTTCCAATAACATTCTTGTCTTTAGGTCTAGGGAACAATTCCCATGTCTTGTTCTTTTCAATTTGATCTAGTTCCTCTTTCATAACATTAATCCAATGTTCATCTTCACAAGATTCATTAGTAGATTTAGGTTCAATTTGAGAAATCAAACATAAATGTACCTTATTTCAAGTCAGAACTCCTCTATCCAAACTTCCAATAACTTGTTCAATAGGATGATGTCTTGATATATACCTGTTCGGTGTCATAGTCTCAGATCTTGCTTCAATTATAGAGTCTTCTATAGATTCCTCTCTAGTTTCTTCAACATGACTCTCATTCAACAATTCATGGTCAATCTCATAGAATAATTTAGTAGTTTCAATGTTAGGCTGAGGATGAGTTCCTTCATCAGATTCATAATCGAGCATTCTTTCCTGAATTTTGAACTTTTCATCAACTTTAACATTTGTGCTCTCAACAATAGTCTTAATTCTCTTGTTGTAACATCTATATGCTTTTCTCTTCAAAGAATATCCAATAAAAATACCTTCATCACTTCTAGGATCAAACTTTCCAATGTCATCATCTCTCTTTATATAACATTTGCTTCCAAAAATTCTAAAAACTTAACTGAGGGTGCATGTCCAAACCATAATTAATAGGGTGTCTTGTCTATTTCTGCTCTAATTTGTACTCTATTCATTGTATACACTATTGTGTTCACTTCTTCTCTCTAGAATATCTTCACCAAATCATTCTCAAATAACATAGCTCTTTCTGCTTCAGTCACTGATATGTTTCTTCTTTTTGCAATACCATTTTGTTCAAGTGTTCTAGGGGTTGAAAACTATCTCTTAATACCATTCACTTCACAAAAGATGTTAAATTCACTGGAAGTAAATTCTCCACCTCTATCAGATCTCAAACATTTAATCTTCATACTAGATTCATTCTCAACTTTGTTCTTAATGATCTTAAACTTATCAAATGCTTCAGACTTTTCTTTCAAAAATGCAATCCACATCATTCTTGTAAAATCATCAACAAGAATCATAAAATACCTTTCTCCATAGAATCCTCTAGTCTTGGTAGGACTGCTCAAGTCTGTATGAACAATCTCCAATTTCTCTTCAGATGTGAACTTCTTACTAGGAAATGAACTTCTCTTCTGTTTAGCCATCACACATTCCTTGCAAATCATGTTAGTAGGCTTCATAATTTTAGGCAAATCCCTTACTGCAAGTGTATTACTTACTTTCACAATGTTATCAAAGTTTATATGACAAGACCTTCTATGCCATAACCAACTGTCATCAATCTTAGTAACTAAACCTGTCATCTTAGTAGGATTCAACTGAAATACATTACCTCTGGTTCTAGATCCAGTTCCAATCAGATTTCCATCTTTATCCTTTATCACACAAGTTTTCTTAGTAAACCAAACTTGATATCCCTTATCAACTAACTATCCAACACTCAAAATATTATGTTTCAATCCATCCACAAAGTAAACATCATCAATATTTGTCTTTCCATCAAGAGTAATAGATCCTATACCTGTAATCAAACAAGGTGCATTGTTTCCAACTCTCACAACTCCTCCATCATAATTGTTAAACTTTATGAACTTTTTCATATCTCCAGTCATATGATGTGAACAACCACTATCTATAATCCAATCAAATTTCTTTTCAACTTGGGAAACTAAGGCCTTTGCTTCCTTAATATCAGTTTCAAAGTTCTCTTCCTTAATTGCTACAAATCCTATGTCATCATTATTCTCAGTATCACTTTCACTTAGAGTTCTTTCAATAGTAGGTTCAAGATCTTCATCATTAGCATAATAACATTCCTTAGATCTTCTAGGCTTAAAATTTTTTCTGTGCTTCTTAACTCTCTTAGGACACTTAGATGCAAAATGACCATATTCTTGACAAGTCTAATGTTTAAAAATTTTCTTACCATCTAGTTCTCTCTTCACAAGCAAGGCAATACCTTCTTCACTCTTCCTATCTTCTTCATTTCTAGATCTTCTACTGCCAGCATAATCTCCACTCACAATGATGCTTCTTGACAAAGTATGGTGCTTGCTAAGAGCATGGAATGCTTTCTCCATTCTAGGTAAGTCTCCTAATAACCTTAGGTTCATTTCTGCTACTTCCAGTCTTCCAAGAAGAGTCTCTCTTGTAAAGTTTGTAGTACAAGGTATAACTTGTTCAATCATCTGTGTTGTCTACTTAAATACAAGAGTCAATGTCCTTAGAATTTTCCATATTATTTCATTCTTTGTCTTTGTCCCTCCACAAGATTTTATCCCTACAACAATTTCTAAGATTCTACCAATATAGCTTCTAACAGATTCATCTTCCATCATTCTAAGATCTTCAAATACACATATCCAATTATGTAATCTAACTCTCTTTGCATGTTCATCACCTTTAAAAGTAGAGTGTAAAGCTTTCCAAATTTCATGAGATTTTTTCAAACATTTTACCTGACTGTACTCATTCTCTAGAAGGGCTGTCAAAAGTGCTTCTCTTGCAAGTATGTTACACATGAATAGATCTCTCTCATCACTAGAGCATGTCTCAAGATTATCTTCTTCAATGATAGTCTTATCATTCTTTGTGATCAACCAATAACTTGGTCCTAAAAATAGTAGATGTGTCTTCATCTTCTCTTTCCAGTTGTCAAAATTTACTCCATCAAATTTAGGGATTTCTTTCCTGAAATTCTCCATGGATCTCCTTAAGCTATTAAACTTTTCTTTCAAGGACCTTCTGCTCTGATACCAATTGTTAGAAAGTAAAGTCCACCAAGATAACTGAGAGGGGGGGGGTGAATCAGTTATCTAATAATTATAACTTTTGTTAACATCAATAGAATTTAACCATGTAAGAAATATAATTACCAACCATAGAAAGATATTCATACACAATAACACAATAACACAAGATATGTTGACTAGGGAACCTCTTGATCAGAGAGTAAACCCTGGTGGGAATGATGCCCACAAAAGATGCACTAATATGAATATTCCTTTGAAAGGATGGACTCTGTTAGGAGTCTTATGAAATACATTTAGTACATATGAATCCTAGTTAGGAGATTTTGAATCCCTATTAAAAGATTCTAACCCTATTAAGAGTTATGGAAGATAGAAGGACCCACTGCCCAAACAACTTCAATGGCAAGATCACTGAACACGCTGTCTAACTAACCTTAAGATTATTCAACAAAATAATATGAAATATGTTACCTCCTTCACTGTGCCAAACCACACTCATTTCTATACTAGATATCAATTTCAGATCTCTGTACTTCGCATGTCTTCCTTCACAATTTCACTTTCACAACTACATTGGCTCTCTTTTTCACTTCATGCATACATTTGCATTCAACCATAATCAATTACTTTCTCATCATATTCATTCATACATCATTATCATCAAAACAAGGAAAAAAATTCATTCCTTTATACCACACTCAAATAATTACAAATGAGTCGGCATACAATAACAAAATAAAAGTTTCCACACGCTACATCAAAATTACACAAAACTGTCAGCTTCCAAATACAATAACTCTTCACTTGTGTGACCTCAAAGTTTGCACTATCAACCACATCACTATCAATGTGTTTCTAACTTCCATTTAACTACACAAAACCATATTCCATCCTGATTAGGAGATACCATTTGATTTCCACAAACCGCTACTAAGGAACACTTCCAGAATACTACTTCCACCAAAATGCTTATAACTTTCATGAATAAATGAATTACTATATATGCTCTTAACCATAAACATATAACATATCAAAGAGTATAATTTCAACATCGCATAGCTCCAACTATAATATAACACATGCGCTATTCAAAACACTATTTGCTTCTCTACAAGTCTCTAGAAGATCACCGTGTTGACATCAATGACAATCATAGTCATGAATGCAACAACAACTACTACAGAATGACTGCCAAGCATTCATTCCTAACACTAGCAATACTAGTACATCTAGGAAAATCACCATCAAGTGTTGCATCCCCTGTTGCATAAATTTAATCCATTACGAAATGGCCCTAAGAAAGAACACTTCAAGGGAAATAAACATATATATAATGATAGAGAAAATAAAATCTATGTATGAGTAGGTGGTGCCATGGCATCTATGGCCATGCTATGTGTTGCCAACATTGTAGGATGTAGTACATCTAAGCCTGCCATTGTATGAGGTGGCGATAGTAAATGATCATTGACACGTGTTGAAGAATAAGATTGTTAGAGCATAATAAAACCAATGATTAGCATGAAAAATATTGTTAGAGAGTAAAAGAAAAATATAGTCCAACATGCGATCTACCTGAACCAGCTGTAGTACCCTCATCATGGCCGCAAGGATCAAAATTATGCAAAAAAAGCTATAAAAGCAACACATCTGCTTATTTTTTAATGGCATAAAAGACTTCTATAACATAAAAACTATTATTAAACTTTTGTTATAATTAAAAATTACATTAATACTTACTCGGTAATATTGAGATAGGTGCATTAGTTTAGTTGCCCTCTTTTGTGACTCAAGAGTCAAAGGGAATATAGATGCCAATTCAGCCAATCTTTTTCCAATTTTGTGGAGGCATTTTTTAATTGCAGAGGCCGGCTCATCACAAGTACCCAAATAAAAAACTAGGTCCTCATCAAAGGACTCCTCTTCAAGGACTACGGGTTCCTTTTCCTTTCTCTACTGACCACCTATTTGTGACAACAATATTACTAACACTATTAGAATTAATCTGAAATAGTGATGAAAAGAATATAATAAAAAAAATTATTTAACATTTTACTTTTGAAAACCATTTTTTCTATTCCCCCGTGAAGGTCCTCCTCAAATAGAATCTAGGCTGCCTTAATGATATCTTCTTTCTTTCTCCCTACGAACACTGAGATAGCTAAAAGTTGACATATTATGTTTCCGTTGGTTCTATAGGTAAAATCATTATCAAAATAATGGTCACCAATGGCCTTTTATAAATCTCTCCTTGTAGAGTCTGATAGAGGATTCAGCAATTGGTTCCACCTCTCTAGCGTGATGCATCCTTTGAATGCCATCACTCTACTCCCTACTGATGTGAAGGTGATCAGTCTAGACTCCATCTGTTGGAGGGATCACAGCTCGCTTATGGGTTGAATATGTTCTTATGAAGTAGTTGTACACTTCAAGCCCAAAATAGGAGTTTTATAGAGCCTGAGTATGATTAATATCATGTTAATTTCTCCATATCTCCATTATTTCTTATTAATGAGAGCATAGCTTTACATGCTTTAAATCAGCCATCATTGTTTGTAGTTAAAATTCCCAGTTCTTCTCATGCCTACCTTAATGATATTAATTACTTATTAAGAGCATCTTTATTGCACTTCCTTCTAAATTAGTCACAGTGAGTAGATGTATGTCCCATAAATGATCCTCTCTTTTCCATGTGTCTCCCTTAGTACTTGACATGGGGAGTATTAATGATTTAGTCTTGCCATCTATCCATTTTAGTGCTTAATTTGTTCCTAATCATAATAGTATGCTCATATTTAAGATTGGCAAGCATTCGATCCCATTACTATATTATGGTGCTAATTATTCTCGAGGAATGTGAGCGGCCATCAAACTCATTATAAGTTTTGATGAAGATCCAGAAGGGTAAAGTTACCTAATTTGTAGGTATGAGCCTAATTTTTATTATGAGAGCGGATCCTGCCAAATCTTATGGAACGTTGCCTAGCTAGTTCATATCTATCTAAATCCCTGTAAAATTTAATAGTCTATCTCGACATTAATCCATAGGGATACATTATTGATGGGGAAAATCTTAAATGCTAAGACTTTATATAGGTATAAGTAAAAATCTTAGCATTATAATAATTCATGAATATAGTAGTTCATGAATATAATAGTTAATAGGCATTGATAATAATAATAGTACATGAATATACTACAACTTAGGATAGATAAAATTAAAAAAGGGGATCTAAATAGGATAGAAAGGGTTCTCATAAATTAGAGAACCCCACATTTGGAGAAGAGGTAGGGCATTTGAGTTTGAGCCTAAATTTGAGCCTGATAAAGGTGTTAGAATCTATTAGAAAATTAAGAGACTAAACTTATTATCTGCAAGGGAATACTAAGGAGGCTTAGTTTGGGAGATGTATGGATGGAGCTCTTATTAACCTATGGGAGCCCATATTCTTGAAGTTTTAAGTGAGTGTAATACCATCTGTACCCATGTTAGCTAGTTCGTCTACCCTTTTGTTACCTTCTCTGTAAATATGATTAAAGGTTACTTTTTTAAAGGAGTTGCATAATTCTAATGCTTGAGAAAGGAGGGAGTTCAGTTTCCAATTGGGGGTGGATCCCATTCTTAGAGCATTTATGACTATTACGGAGTCTCCTTCAATATCTAGAAGTTGGATCCCTAGGGAGATACCTTTTCTTAGTCCTTTAATTAAGGCTGATAGTTCAGCCCAGTTATTGGTTTTGATTCCTAAAGGGGCTACTAGGGATGCAATCTTAACTCCCTCATGGGAATGAATACAACATCATATATCTGCTATCCCTAGATTACCTCTAGAGGCCCCATCAAAGTTAAGTTTGTACCAACCATCTTCAGGGGGACTCCACTTACATTTCTTTCTTTTTGATGTTGCTATTTTGTCTCCTAAACCAATAAAGGGGGGAAGGGAAAGACCCTGCCATCCCAGTGGCTCATATGTAGGTCTATTTTTTGCATTTTGGATAATCCACTATTCATGTTTTCTATGATAGCAGCTTCTATCTTGTTACAAAGATGTCTCCAATCCATTTTCTCATCTCTAAAGATTCTTTTGTTCCTTTCTTTCCAAATCTCCCATATTAGTAATGAAGGGGAAGATGTCCAGAGGTTCTCATAAATGATGTCCCTTTTAATAATCGGCTAGGCTTGGAGCTTTTCTAATAGAGATAAGGGAGAGGTTGAGGACCATCCTAAGTTTCCTTCGATCCAATCCCAGTAGCCTACTATGAAGGGACATTTTACAAATAAATGATTGATATCTTCTTCATTATTCTCACAAAGAGGGAACCTACTAGGGCCTGAGAATCCTAATCTTTTAAATCTTTCTACTATAAGTGTAATACCCCAAAAATGGGCTATAAGTTCATTAATCTCCTACATCGACAAATCGAACAAAATCGACATCAAAGTCCTAACCTAAGGCACATCTAACATCATCGAATCATAATTGATTATCTTAAATTCTGCATCGGGGAATATTCCTAGTAATATTCCTAATTATCTTAATTATCTTTAATTTAATGATTATTTGGAGATAAATTACATTTATCCTAAGTTTGATTAATTGAATATTTTCATATTTAATTAATTAGATTTAATATTTGCCACTTAATTGTGTAATTAAATTTAATTCTATCTATTATTAATTATATTATTTAATTTTGACAATAAATCAAAATTCCTATCTTTAATTGATTAAATTCTTATTTAATTAATTAAAGCATGTTGTCATTATTTAATAATATAATTTTTTATAAAAGTTTGGTAAAATAGTTAATTAACCCATAAATTAATTATTTTATTTCAAAAATCAGTTGAGTTGAGGATAAATCACTTTATTTATTTATTTAATTCTTAATTATTATGCATATTCAAAAGAAACAGTTAAACTCCAAATCAGAAAATCAATGCAAGTTATTGACTTTTTGGAACTCAACATCCTTTTGGAGTTCAAAAAGCTGATCTAAGCTCTAATTTGAGTTAAAAAGCTATTTTTGCATGATTTTGAGAATTAACTATCTTTCATGATCAGATAACTCAAAAATCAAGCTGAGTTTATTTGAGTGATTTATGGCTTTTATCCATCCACCTCCAAAGCCCTGGATTTCTATAAATTAAAGGCTTCAGCTCTTCATATATCATCTCATATTTTGCACAATCACGCTAGAGAATTGGAATTGAAGAATCAAAGCTCTTGCGAATCGGCATTTTTGTGAGATCAATCTTATTTTTGCATTCATATTTCATATCATTGTTAGATTAGCATAGCATATCAGTGTTCAATAGCATTCATATCATATCAATTTATCATTCTTATTGCATCATAAAATCCAAAAAAAAATAGCTTAATTGTATTCAATTTCATATCCATTTTTTGCATTCAAATTCTTCATTTAGGTGTCGTCTAGGTCATTGATCTCGATAATAATCTGAGAACATTAATCTCGCACCTATTAGAAGGCAGTAAATCGCTTGGTTAGATAGTTTTCAATTTTGCACGATTTTGATTATCACTAACCTCTAATGTTTTATTGAGTGTTGTGTCTACAGATCAGGTACAATTTTCACACACACATTTCTGGCGCCCACCGTGGGGCCCTGAAACGGGTTTCCAATTCAATTCTATCAATTTCTATCTTTTTATCCTCGGGATCTATGCAAAACTATGATTTTTAATTTTTGTCCGTACATCTGTCGTACGAGTTTCTGACAAATGTCGTATGGGAGCATACCCACTGTCGTATGATACTGGACTGATCATGAAAGATAGTTAATTCTCAAAATCATGCAAAAACATGCAAAAATAGCTTTTTAACTCAAAAATCAAGATGAGTTAATTTGAGTGATTTATGGCTTTTATCCATGCACCTCCAAAGCCCTGAATTTCTATAAATTAAAGGCTTCAGCTCTTCACAAATCATCTCATATTTTGCACAATCACGCTGGAGAATTGGAATTGAAGAATCAAAGCTCTTGCGAATCGGCATTTTTGTGAGATCAGTCTTATTTTTGCATTCATATTTCATATCATTGTTAGATTAGCATAGCATATCAGTTTTCAATAGCATTCATATCATATCAATTTATCATTCTTATTGCATCATAAAATCCAAAAAAAATAGCTTAATTGTATTCAATTTCATATCCATCTTTTGCATTCAAATTCTTCATTTAGGTGTCGTCTAGGTCACTGATCTCGATAATAATCTGAGAACATTAATCTTGCACCTATTAGAAGGCAGTAAATCACTTGGTTAGATAGTTTTCAATTTTGCACGATTTTGATTATCACTAACCTCTAATGTTTTACTGAGTGTTGTGTCTACAGATCAGGTACAATTTTCACACACATATTTCTGATGTAATACCCCAAAAAAGGGCTATAAGTTCATTAATCTCCTATATCGACAAATCGAACAAAATCGACATCAAAGTCCTAACCTAAGGCACATCTAACATCATCGAATCATAATTGATTATCTTAAATTCTGCATCGGGGAATATTCCTAGTAATATTCCTAATTATCTTAATTATCTTTAATTTAATGATTATTTGGCGATAAATTACATTTATCCTAAGTTTGATTAATTGAATATTTTCATATTTAATTAATTAGATTTAATATTTGCCACTTAATTGTGTAATTAAATTTAATTCTATCTATTATTAATTGTATTATTTAATTTTGACAATAAATCAAAATTCCTATCTTTAATTGATTAAATTCTTATTTAATTAATTAAAGCATGTTGTCATTATTTAATAATATAATTTTTTATAAAAGTTTGGTAAAATAGTTAATTAACCCATAAATTAATTATTTTATTTCAAAAATCAGTTGAGTTGAGGATAAATCACTTTATTTATTTATTTAATTCTTAATTATTATGCATATTCAAAAGAAACAGTTAAACTCCAAATCAGAAAATCAATGCAAGTTATTGACTTTTTGGAACTCAACATCCTTTTGGAGTTTAAAAAGCTGATCTAAACTCTAATTTGAGTTAAAAAGCTATTTTTGCATGATTTTGAGAATTAACTATCTTTCATGATCAGATAACTCAAAAATCAAGCTGAGTTTATTTGAGTGATTTATGGCTTTTATCCATGCACCTCCAAAGCCCTAGATTTCTATAAATTAAAGGCTTCAGCTCTTCATATATCATCTCATATTTTGCACAATCACGCTGGAGAATTGGAATTGAAGAATCAAAGCTCTTGCGAATCGGCATTTTTGTGAGATCAATCTTATTTTTGCATTCATATTTCATATCATTGTTAGATTAGCATAGCATATCAGTTTTCAATAGCATTCATATCATATCAATTTATCATTCTTATTGCATCATAAAATCCAAAAAAAATAGCTTAATTGTATTCAATTTCATATCCATCTTTTGCATTCAAATTCTTCATTTAGGTGTCGTCTAGGTCACTGATCTCGATAATAATCTGAGAACATTAATCTCGCACCTATTAGAAGGTAGTAAATCGCTTGGTTAGATAGTTTTCAATTTTGCACGATTTTGATTATCACTAACCTCTAATGTTTTACTGAGTGTTGTGTCTACAGATCAGGTACAATTTTCACACACACATTTCTGGCGCCCACCGTGGGGCCCTGAAATGGGTTTCCAATTCAATTCTATCAATTTCTGTCTTTTTATCCTCGGGATCTATGCAAAACTATGATTTTTAATTTTTGTCCGTACATCTATCGTACGAGTTTCTGACAAATGTCGTATGGGAGCATACCCACTGTCGTATGATACTGGACTGATCATGAAAGATAGTTAATTCTCAAAATCATGCAAAAACATGCAAAAATAGCTTTTTAACTCAAAAATCAAGATGAGTTAATTTGAGTGATTTATGGCTTTTATCCATGCACCTCCAAAGCCCTAAATTTCTATAAATTAAAGGTTTCAGCTCTTCACAAATCATCTCATATTTTGCAGAATCACACTGGAGAATTGGAATTGAAGAATCAAAGCTCTTGCGAATCGGCATTTTTGTGAGATCAATCTTATTTTTGCATTCATATTTCATATCATTGTTAGATTAGCATAGCATATCAGTTTTCAATAGCATTCATATCATATCAATTTATCATTCTTATTGCATCATAAAATCCAAAAAAAATAGCTTAATTGTATTCAATTTCATATCCATCTTTTGCATTCAAATTCTTCATTTAGGTGTCGTTTAGGTCACTGATCTTGATAATAATCTGAGAACATTAATCTCGCACCTATTAGAAGGCAGTAAATCGCTTGGTTAGATAGTTTTCAATTTTGCATGATTTTGATTATCACTAACCTCTAATGTTTTACTGAGTGTTGTGTCTACAGATCAGGTACAATTTTCACACACACATTTCTGATGTAATACCCCAAAAATGGGCTATAAGTTCATTAATCTCCTACATCAACAAATCGAACAAAATCAACATCAAAGTCCTAACCTAAGGCACATCTAACATCATCAAATCATAATTGATTATCTTAAATTCTGCATCGGGGAATATTCCTAGTAATATTCCTAATTATCTTAATTATCTTTAATTTAATGATTATTTGGCGATAAATTACATTTATCCTAAGTTTGATTAATTGAATATTTTCATATTTAATTAATTAGATTTAATATTTGCCACTTAATTGTGTAATTAAATTTAATTCTATCTATTATTAATTGTATTATTTAATTTTGACAATAAATCAAAATTCCTATCTTTAATTGATTAAATTCTTATTTAATTAATTAAAGCATGTTGTCATTATTTAATAATATAATTTTTAATAAAAGTTTGGTAAAATAGTTAATTAACCCATAAATTAATTATTTTATTTCAAAAATCAGTTGAGTTGAGGATAAATCACTTTATTTATTTATTTAATTCTTAATTATTATGCATATTCAAAAGAAACAGTTAAACTCCAAATCAGAAAATCAATGCAAGTTATTGACTTTTTGGAACTCAACATCCTTTTGGAGTTCAAAAAGCTGATCTAAACTCTAATTTGAGTTAAAAAGCTATTTTTGCATGTTTTTGCATGATTTTGAGAATTAACTATCTTTCATGATCAGATAACTCAAAAATCAAGCTGAGTTTATTTGAGTGATTTATGGCTTTTATCCATGCACCTCCAAAGCCCTGGATTTCTATAAATTAAAGGCTTCAGCTCTTCATATATCATCTCATATTTTGCACAATCACGCTGGAGAATTGGAATTGAAGAATCAAAGCTCTTGTGAATCGACATCTTTGTGAGATCAATCTTATTTTTGCATTCATAGCATATCAATTTTCAATAGCATTCATAGCATATCAATTTCATATTAGCATAGATTCATATCAGTTTTTATCATTCTTATTGCATTGAAAATATCAAAAAGATAGATTAATTGCATTCAATTTCATATCCATCTTTTGCATTCAAATCCTTCATTTAGGTGTCATCTAGGTCACTGATCTTGATAATAATCTAAGAACATTAATCTCGCACCTACTAGAAGACAGTAAATCGCTTGGTTAGATAGATTTCAATTTTGCACGATTTCGATTATAGCTAACCTCTAATGTTTTACTGAGTGTTGTGTCTACAGATCAGGTACAATTTTCACACACACAATAAGAAGCCTGTAATTGAGGGCCAACCAAATGTAGAAGCCAACTTTGGGAAGACATCCCTTGTTCCAACATAGGTTGATTGGGATGACAGTTTTGGGTCTTTTATAGTTTTTATTAATAAGCTCGTAGCCATTTTTTGTGTTATATTCCCCATTTTTGGATCCATCCTAGACTAAGGAGTCCTTAGACTTATTAAGAATAATTTTTCATTTATTTAAAATCTCATATAATCCTTCCAACTCTCTTTGAGATAATCTTGAGTCTATGAAGGACTTCCATAGCCATTCTTCTCCATTAAATTCTATATAGTCTTTGAGAAAAGTTCCAAATTTTTCTTCTAAGATATTTTTAAAGGGTAACATTTAGGATTTTTATATAAAGATTCATATCCTCCCCATGAGTCTATCCAAAAAGAACATCTTCGCCAGTGCTAGGATTTCAAGTAAGTTTGTCCATAATTATATGTCTACACTCTATCATAAAATTCCATATTTTATCTAACCTTTCGGTGGATTTGCTTCTCTAAAGATGTTTAAAGGTCAGTGGTCTTTTATATATTTACTAATGAGAATCTTGGCCCATTTGGCCTCTACGTTTCTATATAAATGCCAACCTAATTTTGCTCCTAGAGCTGATCTTTGATCTCCTAGATTTCTTATCCCACAATTCCACCTTCATCCTTAGGTTTACATACATTTTACCATGAAATCAGGGGAATTTTCCCCTTGTCCCCACTTCCTTGCCAAAGGAAAGTCCTAAGGATTTTATTGATTTCTAATTTCTTGTTAGCAGGAAGTTGAATACATGATAACTGATATGTGGGCATTGCTGCTAAAACTAATTTTACCATGACTACTCTGCCAGCTGAGGATAACCATTTTCCTTTCCATGAGTTCATCTTATTCGTAATCTTCTCAATCATAGGGTTCCATGAGTCAGTAGTTCTATTATCTTTAACCAAAGGAAGGCCTAGGTATCTATAGGGGAGATTTCCCTATTTGAAATTGAGGATATTACATTTGTCCCTTTCCACTTTCTTATTTGTGTTTTAAAAAAATATTTCAAATTTTTCTGGATTTATTTCTTGACCTAAGGCTTTTGAATAAGAATCCAAAACTTTTTTAAAGGCTCTAGCTTCTCTACCATTGGCAGCATGGTAGAGTAGGGTATCATCAACAAAGTGTTGATGAGTAGAGGGTTTGATTTATGAGGTAATGGCTATACCCTCAATAGTTCCTCTCTCATGTTCCTTTGTTATGGATCTTCCCAAGGCTCTAGCCATAATGATAAATAAAAAGGGAGAAATTGGATCTCCCTCTCTTAAACCTCTGGAGATGGTGAAAAATCCTTCTGGAGTTCTATTTATTACAAACAAATAGTGACAGGGTAGATATACATTCAAAGATCAGATTGATCTAGCTTTTTGCAAAACCAAAGGTTTCCAAGCATTTGGAGAGGAATCACCAATCTACCTTGTCATAAGCCTTATTAATATATAGTTTAATGAGCATATTGGGGTTTGAATTCTATTGGATAGAGTGGATAGATTCTTGAGCTATGATTACTCCATTGAACATTGTTCTCCTAGGAACAAATCCTATCTACTCCTCGCTAATGAGAAATGGTAGAAGTTTATGAAGCCTTATGGCCAAGGTTTTAGTAAGGAGTTTATATAGTGTACATTGCATAGTGCAATAGGTTTGAAGTCATCTAGGCTAATAGGTTTAGACTTCTTGGTGATGAGGACTATGAATCTATTGTTTACTTCTTTCAACATCTTCCCTAAGTTTCTAATGCCTTCTAATGCTTCTATTATTTCTATCCCTATAAAGTGCCAGCATTTCTGAAAGAAGACTATTGAGAAGCCATCTGGACCCGGAGACTTGTCTGGGTGCATCTACATCATAGCTTTATGAACTTATTCGATAGTGAATTTACTAGTCAAGGCTTGATTTTGATGTTTGGTAATGATTTTGGGGATGTTTTTAAGAAAATCTGATTGCTTATTTATATCTGAGAATTCCCAATTATTAAGGATGTTTTTAAAATATCTCACTATTTCATAAGCTATTTCCTTTGGGTCTTCTATTAAATTTCCTATTTCATTCTTAATTTTTGTAATCCTATTTATATTCCTACTCTATTTGGTACTATTATGAAAAAAATTAGTCTTCCTGTCACCTACCTCCAGCCAAGTTTCTCTAGATTTTTGTTTCCATAAAATTTCTTCTCTAGCTAGAATTTCTTCTTATTCTAATAGTAGATTCTTTTCTATAAGGTATAGAACATCATTCATTCCATTTTGAATGACCTAGGAATTCACCTCACTTAATTCTTTTTCAATTTTGACTTTCGAATCAAAGATGTTCCTGAATTTATTTGCATTCCAATCTAGAATTTTTTTCTTAATCCATTTTAGTTTATTCACGACAATAAATATTTTGGAGCCTGTTAGGTTTGGTTCTTGCCACCATTGTTTAGGTTTAGAATCTTTGGGTCTCTAAGCCAAACTTGCTCAAATTTAAAAGGACATTTATTTGGCTTTACTGCTTCATGGATGTGTAATTGTACCGAGTAATGGTCTGATCCTGAGATTGGAAGAATATTAGCTTCAAATGAGTAATCAGTGCTGATCAAGCTACCTTTAAGGAAGAACCTATCCAATTTTTCTACAATATTGCAGAAGCCTAGTCTTCTATTATTCTATGTGAAGGAATTGTCTTCAGTGGGGATTTATAGTAGTGAAACCTTATCTGCCCAAGATGAAAAATCCTTAGCCGCAATGGGGAGTGTGCACCTTCCTCCCTTCTTCTCTGCTGCTTTAGTTATGACATTAAAGTCCCCACCTAAGATCCACATTGAGTTTGGGCTATGACTGAAGGAGGCTTCTATTTCCTGCCATACTTGTAACTTATCCCTATTCTGAATTGGTCCATATACATTGATTATGCAAAAAGATAAGTTATTTCTATGATTTCTAACCATGCCGCTCATCCAATATTTTCTATTTTCTATTAATTCAAATGTGATGCATCAAGGCTCCCAGATAATGGAAAGGCCTCTAAATGCTCCCTGTGTTGGAGAAGCTATTAGTTCTCAGATACCTAATTTCCTTTTAAAGTTTAAAGTTTCTTCGTTGTTCATTTTAGTTTCTTGAATTAAAATGATTTTTGGGTTATAGTGATAAATGCAGCATTTAATAATTCTCTACTTGTTAGGGGCATTCATGCCCCTAATATTCCATGCAAGGATGTTCATGGCTCCTTGGGAAGGCTCTTCCCCTTCCCAGCATATAGAAGCAATGTTATCTTAACTTGGCCAGATGCCTCGCCCACTTGCTCTAGTAATTCTGTGTTTGGTTTCCTACCTCTTTTCTTTGATCTTTTGGCACAATCTAGAGAACCCCTACTTTCATTGAAGATAGAAATTCCTAGTGACTTTGCTTCTTAATTTTCTTTCTCCTGTAGTTCTAATAATATTTCTTCCACCCTTTCTTCCTTAAATGCTTCACCTGACATAATGCCTTTGATTAAAGTTCTTTTTGGAGGGCTAATTCTTCTTTGTCACATATCTCATCTAGGAATTGATCCATCAGTTCATTTGTGACTGTTTCTCCTAGACACTCTAAGATGGTTTTAACCTCTCTCTTGTGTTTCTTGTCTTTTGATTATGTTTCAATTTCTGAAACATTCTTCTTATTTATTGGGCTTACTATGTTGCCTTCTACCTTATCCTCCAATAATACAATTGGGGAGTGATCTAAAACATCATTAATCATGGTATCGACATCCTTTGTCTTATGTACTTGATGCTTAGGGGAAGAAACTGAGAGTATTCCTTCATTGTGTGTTTGAGTTATAGGTTCTATCTCTACAGGGACCCCTAACTTACTGGTTAGAACCTCCTCTCTAAACATATTTGTTCTTGCTATTTTAAATTCTAAATTTTTGGATGAATGCCTGTCTCAAGTTAGTGAGATGTTATTTTCTATTATGGTCTTGCTTCCCCATTTATAGCTATGTTTAATGATTTCCCAGGTGAGGGGGTTACTACTCTAGAAGGCTTCTACTCCATTTCAAGCATTGGGATAGATTTAGAGGTTTCTGGCAGTCTTGGAAACTCTTGATCTTTATTTTTATTATCTTTTAGGTTTGATCGAGTATTAATCAAGAAACCCCCTCCCTCTTCATTAAGATGGATTGTAATATCCTTGGGTGGATAGGAAAGGGGTTGAGTAGGCTCAACATTTTTGATGTTTTTCTTATAATCTGTAACAATGTCTGTCATAATGATGGGATTTAAGATAAACTTGTTTGAATTACTCTAAATAATAATTGAAGGAAGGGATTTTATCAAAACATCCATTTTAACTATAATAATTGTTTCTGATTGGGGATATTTGTTATCTATTGTCCTTTTAAAAAACCCTAACTTATTACCTATCTATTTAAAAATTCTAGGATTAGAGCATTCCATTGGCAAATTAACTAGTCTAACAGCCCTAGGTACTTCAATACCTCAGATCTTGTTGGGATTAAAATGAAAATTCCATTCTAACACTGCAAAATCATGTCCTAAATACTTAGGGCCTTTATTTGCCTAAAAATTATCCCTGATTTTCAAATCAAAATAGTAAATGAAAATAAATTCATCTGTAAGAAGAGCAATACTAGCCTGGTTTTTGAGTTTCTTTTCAAGCCAATCTGCAATGGCAGATGTAAGGATGGCATAGTCATTCCATCTTAAAACCACTCCCTTTAGCTTCAACTATTTTTGTGATCACTCGATGATGTTTTCCTTGACTCTAATAATTAAAGGAGAATTTACTCCTGATCTGTGGTGGGGGGGAGAGTAAGGAGGAATTTTAGGGTTTAGGAATGATTGATGAATGGGCTCAGGTTGATTGGTGGTCCTTCATTTGTGTGAAGGAGTATAAATTTTGTCTAGAGACTGGGTTAGGATTAAGGCTTTTCTTTCTAGTACTTTGTTTCTCAGGGAAGTTTTATGATTGGGGCTTGGTTCCAAATCATTGAGAA
This sequence comes from Chamaecyparis obtusa, assembly GCA_027943335.1. NCBI lineage: Eukaryota > Viridiplantae > Streptophyta > Pinopsida > Cupressales > Cupressaceae > Chamaecyparis > Chamaecyparis obtusa. The sequence goes on along the minus strand of BSBK01001373.1, from coordinate 2,055,028 downwards.
TCTTGAAATTGTTTTGTAGGAGAAGTGTTTTCAATGTCTAAGATTGATGGAAATAAAATCTTCTTGATTGTTTGAGGTTTCTGGCTTTTATCCAACCAAATTCTACCTACCTAGATTCAACTTCTAGCCTAGGGCACATTTGTTCCCTACCCACCCTTCCTCTATTCTCAGTAGGTCGAATATCCTTGGAAGTTATTGCAGGTGAAATCACCAGATGTGTGGGGGGGAGAGTAAGGAGGAATTTTAGGGTTTAGGGATGATTGATGAATGGGCTCTGGTTGATTGGTGGTCCTTTGTTTGTGCGAAGGAGTATAAATTTTATCTAGAGATTGGGTTAGGATTAAGGATTTTCTTTCTAGTTCTTCATTTCTCAAGAAAGTTTTATGATTGGGGCTTGGTTCCAAATCATTGAGAATCTCAAAAAAAAATTTCAAGAGAAGTGTTTCCAGTTTCTGAGATTGATGGACAGAAAATCTTCTTGATTGTTTGAGGTTTCTAGCTTTTATCCACCCAAATTCCACCTGCCTAGATTCAACTTCTGGCCTAGGGCACATTTGTTCCCTACCCACCCTTCCTCTATTCTTAGCAGGTCAAATATCCTTGGAAGTTATTGCAAGTGAAATCACTGGATGGGGGGACCTTCGTGCCCTAGCTAGAGCCCTGTAGCAAAGCGAGGCATCTCCTGAGGAAAACTGGGATGGGAGACTACTAGCATATCTGGTTTTTGAAAAAACCTTGAATTGTTTGTCTAATAGTTCTTTTGTGAAGATCGCACGATGGCTCCGAAAAAGAAGACCGTACATGTTTTAAGAGTTCATAATTTTGAGATACATAAAAAAAAGTAATTATTAATTAGATATAGTTAAAAATATTATGCTTAGAGGAATAATTAATTAAAACTAAGGTCAAAAGATAATTACTAATAATAAACTATTTATATCTAAAATATAATGTTAAGTGATTAATTATTATTTAAAAATTTAAAATAATTATGAATATATTAATCAATCTTATTGTAGCTTTTAATTAATAATTTTATATTTATAATAATCCAATAATAAATTATTATAATTTTAAAAATATTATAATTATCCTGATATATTGTATAATGAACTTATAATTTTGTATTTCTATTTCTATTTAATTTTTAACATATAATACAACATAATCTTGAATATAAAAATATATTAAATTATAAACTATTATAAATTAAAATATAATATTAAAAGATGGGTTGATAAAAAAATATTTTTTTTATAAAAAATAGAAAATGTCATTTAATTGTAATTTAATTTTTTATACTAAATACGTGACAAAAATGATGGAATATGCTAAAAAAGTGTCATAAAATTAGTTAATTTTTTCATTCCAGAAATCTCGTGTATAAGACTCAAATTGGTTTAGCCAATCATATCATCAAAAATTAATTTTTCCAATTTATAAACTTAAAAATTTTACATTTAAACTATAGAAAATAAATTATTTTTAACAAAATAAAAAATCTACTAAATTGTAATTGGTGCAAACAAGTAGTTTTAATCACTAGTTAAAGCAAGAAATCCAAATAATGATGCAATAGGACTTGCTTAGCCTATCGGCAAGTACTAATAAGAAAAATATAGAATATTGCAATATTAAAATATCAATAAGCATATGATCAGTAACAAAGACAATAATATTTTAAAATATATTGTAATATTGTGATATTCATATTTGGATTCAACTTGTAGTTTTCGAGTCAAACTCATTAACCTTTGTTTCATGAGTAGCAGTTTACAAGAAACCATCTCTTATGAGAATGAATGGTAGACTTAGAACTCATTGCATTTAGGTGATGTTCATTAAGGTGAAGCATTTGCCCACCCTTGGAAATCATACTGTAACATTTTAAAACATATTGTTTGATATAAGAATTGAATATGTTCCATTATGATAAAGTTGAATTTGAGTCCTTTTAATTAGTATATTCAATTTCTTTGTTATAGTATGTATTTAATTTTTTGTTTTAAATAATTGAAAAATATCATTTATTTACCTTTCTATGGGTTCATATTGGAAAAATCAGAGCAAAAATCAAAATTTTCTCTTAATTAGTTCCTCCTGATAGGAAAGACTAACTAAGGCATTTGTTGGGCGCAATTCTTTTTTGTGACCAATCATATTGGATAATTTTAAAATGTTTATTTGCATCTTTATAGTTTTTTTTTTCATAATTAGAAAAATTCTATTTATCTTTTTCTTTATTAGCTTATGCTACAAATAGTCATTGCATTTTTTATTTTAATTGAGTTTCAATTTTTTTTTACAAACATAGATATGACATAAAGTTTTGTTTGTTCTTAGTGAAATGACATAAAGCTTCTCTTATTTTTTCGTAATAAAGAGAAGTCTTATTCTATTGAATGAAAAGTTTGACATTTTTTGTCTACTTGTTGAATGCACAGAGGTTTTTTGAAGGTCTCATTGACTACTACTATAGGTGTAAAGCATATAAATCTTGAAAAATCTATGGGAGCATTTAATCCCAAATCTAAAAAAATTGACTTATTATCTCATCTATTAGGTTTTTTGCATATGGCTGATAGTTTGGCAACACTTGCCACTAGAGCTAGCCTTTGGCTTGGTCTTTGCAAGGAAATCATGCAAGGTTTATGAGGCAACAAGGAAAAGAGATTATAGGTGGAGAGACCATATGCAAGATCTCACAAGTGGATAGGGGAGAGGACCCAATAGTTGTGCACCCTAACTTTGCACTTCTCAAAATCCTATGTGAAAATTTCAAATCACCCCCATTTTTTTTCAACAGCTTAATTTGCAAGTATGTTGCTTATAACTAATATTTTAGGGCCACATCACCAAATATGATGCCACATCAACATACTTTTGTTAAGGGGTCCAAAATAGCTCAAAAAAATGTCAGACAAATGGTCATGCAAAAAAGACACCCATACTTGAGCAATTGATGTGGTGTCACATGTTTGGTTACTTTTTAGAATAAAGGATACATTTCATTCAATTATGGGTTGTCATCATCAGTAATAATAACTTTAAAGTCACAACTATTAATGCAAATTTGTGAAAAATATTGGACATTAAATTAAAATGTGTGGGTATTAAATTAACAAGTGTGGGTATGAAATAAATAACTCCTATCAGTCATGTCCCCTACTTTAACCAAAATCATTTGGGTCAACTCCTTCCAAATAAGGGGTATTCAGGGTGGGATTTTTTATCTTTGGTTTCTCAAGGTAGGGTTGTTAATAAGTAACCTATGACTAAGGGCATTGAATGTTATGGGATTTTTGTTCTCTCTAATGATAGGGTTTGTAGACCAATAAAATAAATAATTATTTCTAATATATAGATAGAATTAACTTGTAGTATCTATCTCAACATTGGAATACACCTTTAACCATATAGTGTGAAGACTTTAAACTCATGGACACATGAGAAAAAACTCATAAAATCAAAACTTAAAAAGAAATATCGCATGCTCAAACTTAGAAATAATGTGTATTATATGTTATAAAACACTATGATTTTTAAAATTAGTAAAATATAATAAATTTTCAAAAAAATCAAGTGATCACATTACAAAAATCTTTTACATTTTAAACTAATTAACAAGTTCATGAAATCCACTACATACAACACATAAAAAAATATTTAATTTTTAATTAGATAAACTAATGTCAAAATTGTAACACATTGATAATAAAAGAAAATCTTTTAGAGAGAGAGAGAGAGAGAGAGAGAGAGAGAGAGAGTAGTGTTTATCCATACATCAAAATGCATCTTTCATAGTACAAGTATACAGATCACATCTATATAAGATGGATAGAAGGACAGATCATTTAGTCTACTCTGAACTCCAAGCAGGAGTCACCTAAGGGTAAGGTATTTTCATGGAGCAGGAGGTCCAATGAAACAAAAAATATATTATGCTATAGTATTATTTGGAATATTTTCCTAAAAAATAAGAGTTGCTACTTTTAAGGACTACATATTCCAATGAGTGAAATTTGGGTGGCACTAAAAATGGCTTCACCAACTTATGATTTTTCTATATTTCCTAAATTGAAAAGCTTAAAATTTTAAGATACTAAATTAATTTAACCACCAACTTTAAAATATTTTTAAAAGATCTCTAAGAATTCCTCACTTAAATTTTTTAGGAAGCGTACTCTATGAGACCGTACCTTGATTGTGCTACAAATAAGGCATAAATCAGAATGCATCTTTAATAGTATCAAGTGCAAAGCCATGCCTTTATGGAATGGATGGATGGATGGATGGATTGATCCTTTTATAGTCCATGATATGGAACCATCTTTGATTTGTAATGACTTATATATGAAACTACCATATACTCCATGTAAAAGAAAATCTAAATATACTATTCTGAAGTTATGACTTTTCTTCAAAACTAGAAAATTTTCCATCACTATTTAAATCAACTTAGAAATAGAAACTACAAAATGATGAGACCAACTAACCTGGAATAGTGATCACATTATCAAAAAAAAAATTATATGATTTAAATCAATTAAAAAGTCCATGATCCACTAATCTCATAAAAACATTTCCTTTTTTTAAAAAGAATAAAGAGTTAAGAGAAGAAGGTATAGTGTCTATCCATACATCAAAAAACATTTTACACTATATCAAGCGTGATGACCACACCTCTATAAGATGGATGGACAGTTAGATGGATGGCTTGATCCTTTATAGTCATGATATGGAATGATCTATTTTTGGATAATTGTGCTACAAATAAGACATACATCTTAATGCACTTTTGTCTGTATCAAGCGAAAAGAGCACACCTATATGGAATGGATAGGTGGATGGATAGATCTTTCTATAGTCCATAATATCAAATGATTGTGGGTTTGAATCTACTCCTAATTTAAAGAGGTGAGACAGATTATAGGTAGTCTAGATTGGGTGTTTGCATTGGAAGGTGGGCTCCGATTTGGTGGAGGGAAAGAGAGGCGTGCGGGCCTTCACTGAAGATTATGTCTAGGATTTGCAGGAGGAACACTAATTTTAGAACAATCATAGGTATGCGCAACCACATTCTCCAGGCCTTCTGACTCCATTTCTGCTGTGAAAAATCTCAAGTTTTGAGCACACAAGAATGCCCAGTATTTGTAAAGCTTTGAGGATGGGATTTGGGGTGAAATTTGGGCAATGGAATGCCTTGTATTTGTGATGATTGAGGATGGAATGCCTTGTGTTTATCACTTTCAACTGCACCAGCTCATATCAATGAAGATAGAGTTGAATAAAAAGATGACTAGATGTATGGGATAAATCTAGAGACTAGATGTATTTTATATATTCATGTGTGGGAGTCATGATATCTACTTCACATTTAGCTATTACTAAATTCAATAGCTTTAGATATGAGTTCTAACAATGTTATTATTGATATATGCACATAAAATAGAATGATATATGCACATAAAGTAGAATATTTGGAGGGACAAAAGAAAGGAGAGGGATGGTTACAATATGTCCAACAAATGAAGCCTCCAACATATCCAAGCTCTCCTATGTGGCTAGGCTTAAAGAGTAAGGTTTGACTTCTTAGGTGGCTCATGGGCCCAGCTGTTCCCATGGTTTGTTGGATTTTTCATGTTAGATTACTTTTGTCAACCATATATTTTTTTGTTGCGGTCTTCTCAACTCTCACTAGTTGCTATCACTATAGAAATTAATTTTGAATCTTCTTCACCTGCCCAATATTTTGAATGATTACCTCTTGCTCAACCATGTATTAATCACCACCAATTTTGAGCATTTTCTAGAAATTGAGGCATTGTCAGAACACGAGTGCTAGGATTATTTCAATTAGAAACCATGAATAGTTACTAATCAATTGTGTATTAATCGCCACAGGCATGAAGGTCAACCTATGCAAGCATCCTCCATGTTTGTATGAAAATGAGAGTTTTGGAACAACATATGGGCATCCATCACACAATAAATGTGTAAGAATAGAAAAGGAACATGGGCTATTTCATAGAATGACTCAAAAAATTGTTAGGCAGAAAGCTATGTAAAATGTAGAAGCGTGGATGAGGCATTTGAACTATTTGATAAAATGCCTCAAAGAAACATGTATTTGTGCAATACCTTAAATGTAATTCTTGAGTGTAAAGGAAAACTCTAGAATGTTTCCCACCTTCCTCCCTGCCTATGTAAAAATGAGAGCTTTAGAAGAGGGTATGGGCATCCATCATAGTTTACATACTAGAGGAATTTGGTTAGATGATGTAGTTGCAACTACCCTAGTAGATGAGTATGGAAAAAGTGTAAGCATGGAGAAGGCAAGTGAACTACTTGACATAATGTCCCCAATAATTATTTGGCATACCACCAAGATTGCATGATATGGGAATGTATGTTAGTTTGTTTGGATTAATCTGGCTTTTATTATTGGCTATACATTGTTAGTTTAGATAATGGATATCACTTAAAATAAAAAAAGAATATCATAGCTATATTTGAGGTTGTTACACACCCATTGTTCATTGGCTTTTTTAAGGTAAATTTGAGTTTTACCATGGAAAAGGAGGTCACAATATTGATCCATGAGCTTTCAATGATAGGTGTCTACATATATTGTATATGAAGACAAAATCTTATTCTAAATTACTTTCATAAATCTCAAGATTATTTTGTAGAATAATTCTAGAATCCTTAGCTCTTATTTATATCCATTATTTTGACAAGCTAGCTTCCATTTCCTTAAAATGTTTGTGTCAATATGGTCTTAGAAATAACTAATTAATTTAACTAAATGTTAGAGACATAATGATTCTATTAATGATTATAGAATTAGCTTCCAATAATTATTTAGTAAAAATTGTATGTGCATGTAAAAAATAAATAAACTTTAAATATTCAAATCTAATGTTTAGAACTATGGGGCCTCCATATTTGCTCCAACCCTTCAAAATTTCAAAAGAATAATGTATTTCTAAAAGGAAATTACAAGAGAGAAACAAAATTGTCTACTACATCGAATTTTCTATCATTTAAATTATAAGGGATTGGGAAATTTACAAAGCTTGGCAAACAATTAGATAATGTTCTTTAAACCTTCCTAATAATTTGGCTAGCCTTAATTCCATCAATCTATTGGATTCCACTAGAGGATTATTGAAGAGCTATAATGAATAATCCTTATATGATTTTCATAGTGTTAATGGACACCATATATATACATGTTTGGAATTCAACCATAAATTCATATATCTCATTGATAATAGTTTGATTTATGTTGATGGTGTGAATGATGGAGGAAATTTTTTGATTGCTCAACCAAAATAAAATTGCAAAAAAAATGCTAATATTTTTTCATTAGGCATAGAGTAGATAATATTAATGAATGGTTATAGATATTCAAGCATACCACTAATTTAATGATATATACACATATCAATAAAGATATTATGGATACAAAGAATGTTTTTCCTCTTCAAACACTTCAAAAAATACATTTATGAATATCATTCATAAATTTCACCTCTTTATATACCTTTGATAATTCTATTTTATGGTCTACTTTACGGTCATGGTTTTCCCCATGGTCAACAATGTGAAGTGTTGGCAATTTGGCTGAGTAGGATATCATGGTGTTGTCATTATGGCAATATATATATTTAGTAGTAAGACAACATGATCCGAGGAGGAAGTTCCAGATGAGAACTTAAGAAAATTGTCTAAGTATAATAGTGTTTATCTGTCTACACAAAGACTATTTTGATCAGTGAAGTTCATAGAAGTACTTTCAGTTCATGCGCACTTGAACAAAGTTAATTTAAAGTATGATGAAGCTACATCTAAGAGCGCAATATTTTACAACATGTATGGACAAAGATATTAATGTTTTACAGAAACAGTGTTGAGCCGACCAAAACAGAGGAGCGATCAGTAAATGATTATTTTGAGTTAAGGGATTATTCTATTTATCAAAATATTGACTTAACTAATTAGAGACAACATCCTAGATGTTAACCCTAAGGAAGAAAGAGTTAATATTATGATTTGATAACATGGAAGCTGACTGATAAGCTATATTTGAGATAGCTGGTATAAAGGAGAATATTATCTATGAGACTTATGTGAAGTTGTAAAAAGATTTTGTATTGATGTATTGATGTTTTATTATGTGAAATATGATATATGGTCAGATCAGTGTGAACTGATAGCAATTTTTATGAAGAGCCCACAAGCTAGATCAGAATATTGAAGATGTTCAACAGCAGTAAAAGGTTTTTGCATTCTATATTTTGTATTGAAGATTATTAGTGTATATTGCATGTTTGGGTAGTGGGCTCATCTTGCATACATTCACATTTTGTAATACGAAATCCTAATAGGGTTGAGGCTTCTAACAAGGACCAAGACACTATACAGATGTAATGGATTCCTAACAAAGTCAATATCTTTAACCAAATACTTTTGATTAGTGGATCACTTGTGGGTACCATCCCCATAGGGGTTTTCCCTTGGCTAGGGTTTCCTCAAGAACAAACATGGTGTTATGAGTTCCTTTATTTTATGGTTGTCTTTATTATTCAGTTTATTTAGTTTAGTTTCTTATGCAAGTTACAAGATAATTACATATATCCTTAAGTGCACAAAAGTAAAAGTTTGTGAAATATTGATTCACCCCCCCCTCAGTATTTCCTATTTATAACAATTGGTATCAGAGCACAGTTGCTCTAAGAAGGCCTAACAACTTGAGTAAGATCTCTATGGATATGGATCAATTACAAAAAAACCTAGAAGAATCTCTTGAGAAGATTGATATTCTTACTAAAGAAAGAGATACTCAGAAGAAAAAATATGAAATTTAAAAAGACTACATTGAGAAACTAAAAGACAAGATAGAAGATATTAAATCAAAGAAAGAACCTACAAATTAGATCAAGGATGGTGATGAAGTTTCAAAACTAAAAAAGGAAAATGAGATCCTAAAGCATGAACTAAAGATTGTAGATCTAAAGTTAAGCTTGAAAGATGATAATAGAAAAATTGAATCAGATCTGAAGTCTAAAAATGTAGATCTAAGATCTAAACTTACCAAAGTAACATCTGAATTTGAGACTACAAAGCTGCAGTATGCTGAACTTGAAAAGTATAATACAATTGTGAAAGGAGAACTAACTCAATCCAAACAACATCTTGAGAAACTATATTCCAGTAGTGAAAAGATTGATGAACAAATCTCTTATCAGAAACCCTCTTATGATAAAACTGCTCTTGGATATTTCGAATAAAAATTCTCACAGAAGATTGAAGAATATAAAGAATCAGATTTAGAAATTCAACAACCTAAGAACAAAGAAGAAGAAAAACAAAACAAAGTTGAGTCTAACCAATCTGAAGATGTACCTAAACAACGTAAGCAAGATGGATCACCTAAAGAAATGTGAAATGAATTCAAAGGTAGATTTTTTACATGAAATTCATTTGGACACCTGAAAATAAATTGTATAGGTAAGCTATTCAAACCTATCTCTGGTTATTGTTATAATTGTCATGGTTTTGGTCATAGAGCTATTGATTGTAAGAAGCCTAGATCTAATAATAAAGATAATAGTAGAATGTTTAGAAATGCTAACCTTGCAGATAAAAGACCTACTAGAGCAACAAATAATATAAGAAATGGAGTTGTGTGTTATAGATGCAATAATTTTGGACATATTGCTAGAAATTGTAGATCACAGATTAGTCAATCAAGACCGAGATATGGAAATAATGTCATAGTTTGTCAGATTTGTAATAACATGGGTCACACAATGAGATATTGTAGAATGAACAATATTAGGAATCCTAATCTCAGAAATGTGAACTACACCAGAAGAAATATGGATATCAACAATTGTCATAAGGGAAATAGCAGTAACATGGAAGAAGTTATATTTTTCAAAGCTACAGATCAAGAAAGTGCATCCACAATATCAGGAAGGCAGACAGGTGAAGCATTTGAGAGTAAGTTGGAATCAATTTTGAACCTATCTTAAATTGATTAAGCATCAAAATTCAATAAATTTAGCATCAGATTAAGCACTAGAATAGCATAGAATTTAGCAAAATTTGAATCAAGCCTTGCAAAGTTAATATATGATAGAAAGTGATGTGAGGAAGCTATGGTTAAGAGTGCATGAAATTCTGAGCATGTATGCAAGCATGCAAAGTGAAAGAAGTTTGTAGTAAACCAGGAGAAGCTTTTTAGCATGAATACACTTATGCAATTAATGCGACGATAATGACTTGAAGGATTTGATTGATAAAAGTGGTTTATTGGATATCATTTGATCATTCAATATTTTACAAGAGTTTTAGAGATCTAGCCAGTGTAAATTGAAAGCAGATTGAAAGATTTGGAGATAGATTTTCCCCAGATCTATGTGGAAGCCCGAAATTGAGATTCCAAGGTATTTTACTAAGTATTTACTGTAAGAGTAGTTACTTTTTAATGCATTCATGTATGTGTCCCTAGTTCATAACATTAAGGACACACTTAGACCTAAGGTGAGAAGGGAGCCAGTAGAACCCTCTAAGGAAGACCCTAGCTTAGTATTATCAGCTACACCAGATGATGTATTACATTTGGAAGATTTAAGAGGATATCTAAAGTGAAAATTTGAGGCTGTAGGATATAGTAGTATGTCTGAGGAAAATGAAAAAATATACAACCAAGACATGAACTATAAGAAAGTGTATGAACATTTAGGTCAACTAGACATTATCAAGTATATGTTTCACTATGAATTTTAGAGTGATGAATGGACTAAGATCATCTTAAGCATAATTCATGATGGAAATTTTTGGTTGGAAGATAGAGTGATATAAAGTTTTGGTTGAAATTTTTGGTTGGAATATAGAAAGTTTTGGATGGAAAGTTTTGGTTGGAAGATAATGACTACCAAGTTATGTGCCAACTCTAGAGAAGATGATATAGTAGTACGTATGGTACAAGAAGCTTATCTTATGTGTGTTGACAAGGTTGATGTTGACATGAGTAAAATTATGAGAATCCAACTAATTGAGAATCTTGAGAAGATTAAGAAGACAAAGAACTTCCAATTCAGATTTTCATCCTTAATCACCGATATGTTTTTCCACTTATTGAGGAGATTTCCTTACACTATAGGAGCTGATTGGAATGATGAGAGCAATACAATGTAGATAATCAACAAGGTTTATCTTAGACACCCAATTGATAAAGTGAATGAAAGTGCCACACTTGTAATTAAAACCTTTCAAAATGAGATGAAGAAAAGATCAAGAATTCCACCTACATTAGTTGAGAAATACAAAAATGAGATATGTTTTTTGGTTGATACATACTTTAGATATAAATTGAAGTGGTAGAACCAAGAACTGAATTCATAGACCCTCTAGGTTATGAAGTATCTGAAGAAGCAATTGAAGGATATGTAAGCATAATTCTGAAATGCAGACTAGATTCCAAAAGTCCTAGATTTGGAACTGTAGACACCTAAAAATCCATTTGTCAATTAAAAATATTTTAGTTGATAAAAGTCATGATGACATCATCATTAATTAATTAATTAATTAATTTTTATTGTCATTATCCTCTCTCCTATTTTAATTAAAGATACTTAATTAAATAACCTTGTCCAAAAATGTTTAAATCAAATTTGAACATTATTCCAAGAACTCCTAAATTTATTAAATCATTTAATAAATTATTTCTAATCCAAACCCTCTTTAAATAAATTAAATATTTATTTAAACTCCTAAAACCCTAGACATCTTCTAGACTCTTCTAAACCTGTCATCTTATCCCTAATCACTCCCTAACCCCGCTTAAGGGTTGATTCCTAATCCTCTTATTCTAAATCCCCTTCCTTGACTCAAAGTCAACACCCTCATTAATGAGCCTTACAGACTCATTAATGAACCCTTACACCATCATTAAATTCTCTTACAGCCTCTTCATGAAGACCTATGTCTCTTCTTCCACCCTTTTCCCCTAGCACACTTCCTTAGTGTTTCTCACACTTGTGTGAGCAACCCTTCATCCTTATCCCTTTGACCCTAAGGCTTGACCCTTGGTCATAAATCCTAACCACCCTTCCTAACCCAAGCCTCTCCTCAAAATCTATAAATATCCGCCCTTCCAAGTGAAAATGACTAATTCACTCTTCATTTTCATATTATTGTTATCATGTTAAATTGAATCTAGATTTAGCATAATATATCTTACAATTGTTAGATTTCTCTCATATTTCATGTTTTTTAACTCATCTTAGCTTAGTATAATGGATTAAATTAGTTCATTTCAAGCTTTGCATAGCATTTTTATCTCATTTCACATATACTTTGAATTTAAAATCCATCTTGCATCACATCTCTATCTTCAAATCTACATCTCATCGTTTGCACCCTCGGAAACCTAGGGGCAAAACAAGTTCCCTATACTTGAATTTGTGCCACTATGGGGTTTCCATGGCTTGAAAATATTCCTAATCATCCCTAATTTGCATCAGGGATAGTTTTATTACTCTTGGAGAGCACACCCACATCCCTCTTGAACGAGCACATCAAACGGTGATTGGGTGTTCCTGTTTCAGCTCAATCTGAGGTGGCCTGTGAATAGTTTTTTTCTATATGTTGGTGTACGATGTTTTTGAAAAATGTTTGAATGATTTAGCATGCTCCTGATAGGTTAGCTTCACATCACACACTTTTTGGCATGCCCGGTGGGACCCCCATCATGATTTTTGAGTGCATTTTTAGGGGTTTCTGAGAAAAAAACTTACTTTTCTAAAGATTTCTTATGTTTCTGTTAGAATACTTGTATGAGAAAATACCTCTAGCCCTATTTACTCATATGAGAATAGTGTTTTCTATATGTTGGGAATAATTTTTGAATGTTTCAGTGTGCTCCCAACAGGTTAGGTTCACATCACACACATTTTGGCACACCCAGTGGGACCCCCACCATGCTTTTTGACTGCATTTTTTTTGTTTTTTTGAGCAAAAACTCACTTTTCTAAAGATCTCTTACGGTTATGTAGGAATAATCATATGAGAAAACACCTCTATCCATGTTTAGTCATATGGTAACCCTTGTATTCTCATATGAGACCATGTACTAACTTGTACTAGTCTTCTCCAAGTCATTTCTGGCCTTTTGCATCCCTTCTAGCCTTTTTTTCTCGTATCCTGAGTCAGGAGTACTCGTATGAGCCTTGGTCTTAACTCATATGAGTAAACACCATAAATTACCCTACCTTGTTTACTCATATGGGGAATAGGGGGCATTTTTTAGGCCTTAATCTTGGGTTTGTTTGATCATTCTGGTTCATTTTGGCTCCCTAATGTCCCTAATCTTCAAAATTACAGGTTTTGATTCTATTTTTTGTAGGTAATCCTTTAAATTCAAGTTGGCCATCAAAAAATCCAAATCCTAAAGCCTACTAACCTCATTTTATGGTTTAGGAAAAATAACAACCTTCATTTAGGTTTAAAGCAAGCTTTCATGCAATCTCAAATGCCTAAAATACAAGAATCTGCATATCATTCCTAAACGGTTAAAACTCAATCCTAATCAATCCTAAAGTGGACAAAATAAATCCTCAAACTTTTTTTCTGGTTTAAAATGGACCTTAACCAATCAAATTGACAATCTAAGAGTTTCATGCAATTCTAAAAGCAAGTCTAGGAGCATCTCAAACCTTTAGGGCTTAAAACTAAAACCTAAAAACACAAAATCTTGAATGCATGAGTGGAATGAACTAGAAAATCTCACACCTACTTTTGGATTTAAAAATGAACACTCAAAATCTTGAAAGATCTCAAAAGTGTAAACCTGCAAAACTTCTTTTGTGCCCTAAAGGGGAAACCCTAAAAAACTCAATCTTGAATGAGTAAGGGAAAGAACAATAAAAAAATAATCTGAATTTCTCTTTGTTGAAGCTTAAAGTGAAAATCCAAATCTTGAATGACTCTAAGGAATAAACCAAGTCAATGTCAATCATTTCACTTGAGTTTTAAAACACATTCAATCTTGAGTGCACAAATAAAATCCAAAGTAATCAAAGTAAACTTCATCTTTTGGATCCTAAAAGTGAGGAAAAATTTAATCTTGAGTGCCCAAAAGTTAAAACAATTGCAAATATTTCAAAAGATCTTTTGTTTTCAAGGAAATAACATTGCAATCCTAAACATTTGGTTTTGAAGTTCATAGCATAAAAAAAACTTAATCAAATTGGAAAAATGAACTCTTCATGATGTGTTGTTAGGAGCTTTCAAAATGCTACAAATCCCATTCAATCTAAGTGATGTAAAATAATTAAACTAGGACAAGTTCATTTGTTTTACTTCTAGCAAGGTTTGTCTAGAGATAAAAGTGCTTCCTCTTTGGAGAATGACCTCAAACTAGTACTTCCTTGATCGGTATAGAAACAAAGCATTGAGAAAACTCTCACTTCATCCCCTCAAGCTCAAGTGCTATGGGTTGATGGTATCCTAAGGTAGGTGAATATCCCTACTATTTTGGCATGGTCAACTAGGCTCTTAAGTGAGTCACACACATACAAACCAATTGGGAGGATGCCATAGATGTTATCAGACACCTGTTAATCAGAGGCCATCTAATCCATCCCCAAAAGTATGATAATCTTTGTGCAAGGACTGATCCAAGTGGTTTCCTAGATCACTTCAAGATTACTCACCATCTGTATTCCTTTGGGATAGAAAGTTGTGAGAAATGATTTTGATACTGGCATCTCATTTAGGTAATTCTTGTTTGATGTATTTTTAAAGTTTTAGACTCAGTGAAAAACATCTATTGGACATACACAAATGAAGAGTTCAACACACAAATCCTTTTTCTCCATGTCAGTCCAATCCTCCAATCTAGAAGTCTCCCAAAATTATGTCATCCTAGTCTCATGATCTTGGTCATCCTTATCCCCTTTCCATCTTCTAGAGTTAGTCTTTCCTCCTAGTCCGAGCTTAATCCAAATCCTACTCTGAGCTTTTCAGTCATCCTAAATCTAAGCTTTTAGTTCCTTCCATCCTCAATTATTCTATCCCCATCCAAATCATCTAAAATTCATCATGTCTCAATTCTAATATGATGAGTTTGGTTGTCATATCTTTCCTCCCACTATATCCTATTCCAATAATGATGAAAGTCTTATTGATGACAATGAGTACATTGAAAATATTAGAAAGATTTCTCCAAACACCTTCTAGAATCCAATCATTCCTCCAAACAACCCTATCATTTCTCTATACATGCCCACTAGTACTCCTTATCCTACCTTTGACAAGGGAAATCCACTATCATATTCATCCATACCTTCTTCCTATGCCATATCCACCTATCCACCACATACATCATTCCTAACTCCACCCTCTTCCATGGTCATATTTGAATCATCATCTTTCCACAATAACACTACCAAATACATGCCTAATCCAAGTCTATCATCTCCTTATCCTCTAACCCATTTTCAAACCCATGATCCTAGTCTTTCAATCCATCACCCTAATCCTTTATCCTATACACCATCAACTATATCCTACCATTATCCTCCATCTCCTCCATCCTATCTCAATCCACCGTATTCCATTCCCATTGGCATTGCCATAATTCTCGTTCCACAAGAAACATACATTCCTCAATCTACTTCATATCACATATCTCAATTCATCACCCTTATCCCATTAGTTAGCCAATCCAGTTCACAAGTCACCTCTATGCCTTCTTATGTTAACTATCTAATCATGCCATCATTGAACTCCTCTTCTGCATAGTTATCCTCTCAAACAAATTTACAATCCACCACCCCACCTCTATCTATAAACTATCCTAGCTCTCTCCCATCTACTTGGCCAAATAATAGTATCAAAAATCCATAGCAATGGACTTCCTATTTTAGGATTGGACACCCTAAATGATTTCTAAATGGATTATTTAGTCTCATTTAATTATTGACCAGGGACATAAACTTGGAATGGCATTTACAAAGTATATGCTTCAAACCTTCTCAATCTAAGGTTATCTATGAAATTCAAATGATTATGCTTCAGGAAAACTATGCTAGAACTTGGTAAATGAATTTTTTCTAACAAAGCAGGGAATCACAGCTAGGAATTACTCTAACCACCTGTGCTATAGGAATAGGCTACCAATTCTATAATTATTAGTTGCAAGAATAGAAAAGCTCTAATTACTTAGAAATAAACAGGAAAATGAACTCTACACTAACAGAACAATTCACTCATCAAGTGGACCCCCTTGAATGAGTGAATAGGAAATACAATCAAGATAAAAGATATAAACTTGAACTGAGCATTCTATTCATCCATAAAAAAATGATTACACTTGACTAAAATTAGTATTGCAAGAGTTCTGTTATAAAAACCAGTTCATTTGACTAACTCCCAAAAGAGTCACAACAGTCAATTATTTAAAAGGGAAACTACAACTACCTCCTAGATCTACGATCACTTCATAAATGAGGATCAATTACAACTCATAAAGTCTCAAAATAGAAACATTATTGAACATGAATAAATATCCAGAAATATAACATGTTAAGGGAACTAAATCTACATTCTGCATGCAACAGAAAAACAACAATTGATTCACTTTGCTTGTGAAGATTCTACAACCCACGACTAGCTTTGATTACTCCAGTGCCACTATGTTGGTTCTTGAATGTCCACGGTCAACACCTACAAAACAATCAATGCATGTACATCCAACCATATACATATATATCCTCATCATTAATATTCGAAAAGGGTGTAAGTTCTAATTAACACTCTTGCAAGTCCTATAGCTACAGGAGGTAACTACCCAAAACATAGCTTAGGCAAGGAAACATTCATTAACATGTATAGCTACTAAATTTACCATTCTTGTCCATGAATTCAAGAAAATATTATGCCTTTAAAGTATCCACATTTCCATTTTATGTTTTCACATATATATAACATATACATAAAAAACCATAAGTTCATATGCTTGAAAACTATAAATTCATGTCTATGTGTAATTAACTATTCTAAAAAGAGGATAATAAGCACTAAGAAAGATGGCTATTTAGAAGCCCATCATTCCCCCCAACTGAACTATTGCTAGTCCCCAGCAATCATGAAATTCCAAATTCTGGAATGAACCCTTAAGTCACTAGTTGTTCTCTGCCCAGAGTCATCATTAATATAGTCAAAGTACCCATGATTTACTTTGAGTCTTTTCCATTGTTGGAATTTGGTGGCAATATCATAATCAGTTGAACTATCATTCATTGCTAGTAATGGTTGTAGGAAGAGTGGAGGTTGGAACCTCAATGGAAACTAGTAATTACGGAGTGTCCTTCCCAGCATAATGTACCAAGGAACTCTTCTTGTAGCAAGGGTTAAATTCTATGGAGACTGAGGTTCCCTTGACTTTAGATCATGTGACATCTATATCCATCTTTATCTAGAGGCACTGATTACTATTGCAATATCACATGAGGAATGTTGGTCCCAATCTATAAAAGCTTGCTCTCTCACTGGATAAATTATACTAGCTCCACTTGAGTTCATTGTAATAGAAAGCTAGTCTAGATATGTCTGCCTGGAATGCTAAACTTTAGGCTTCATCATCAAGGGAGCTGTCATATCATTATTTCTATAAGGTGTAGCTTGATGCTCCCTACTTATTTCATTCTACATCCAAGACATGACTACCCTTAACTGCACATCTCCTACATAGAGGAGAGAGTTCCACTCTGTATCATCAGGGACTGCCAAGTTATGCAGGTATAACTCACACAATAGGTTTTTAAAAGTCATTAGAGTAGAATGGAATGCATCATAAAATTCACGAGGAGTTGAGAGAGAGGGACTGAGCCCTTCTACAATTCTTTTTAATTTGAAATTAACAAGTTGTTCTTTAAGAAATAATGCATACAACAGATATGGTGATCTACATTCTATAAGCTCTAGAATTAATCCTATAATTTCATCAATCCTCTTTTTCAACACCTCAATTTGATCTAATTTCTACTCTAACTGAAAACCTTGCTCACTAATGACTCATTTCAATTTTTCTTTTTCTAAATTCTATTGTGCCTTTTCCCACAACAACTATTGAGACAAATTTATCCCGACAGCTAGGGGTGTAGATAAATCTAGTGGTGGCAAGGGTTCCTGATTGAGAATATCCACCCAACCAGATGGCAAGTGAGGAGTTTTTATTGTTTTCTTTGGTGTAGAGGATTCTCCTTTCCACAAAACAATAGTTTTCACTACATTAGTTTCCTCACTAGCATCATCTGCTACCTTAGCTAGTGTTTCTAACCCATCCTGATTAATTTGTTTGGGCACTATCAATAAGTATGTAGTTAACACTAGGGTTAAATTTTTCTTGTGGACTTTGGTTATTGAATGTAGTGTCACTAGCTACAGTTTGATGAAACACATCCTCCGAAGAGGACTTCTCTACGGATTTAGAAGACTCTAGGTTGACAACAAGAATAGGAGCCTCAACATCCTTTTCAAAAATCATTTTACTTCTCCTCTTAGGGGGTATGGATGAGCTCAGAGGACTCTTTCATTTCCTCCTACTAGTGGTTACTTCCTTTGTAGCTACTTCAGGAGGACTTTTTGAATTTTCTTCCCTAGGAGAATGTAAGGTTTCTTCAACATTGTCAATATTACTACTAGGTTTCTGCTCTGATATTTCTTCTTCTGTCTCCTTTGTTTTACCCTTGTCCTTCCTAGATGTAGACCTAGTCCTTATGAACAGTGATGTTTCAAGGATACTGGCAATTTCTTTAATTTTATTTTTCTCCCTTTTAGAAGTGGAAGCACTAGCACTGTAAGTTCTTTTCCTAGGTGACCTAGTGTTAATATGATTTAAAACAATAGAGAAGGGGGGTGAATCAGTTGTTCTCAGGTCCTGATGTATAAAACAAACTTTAAAACTCTTCAAAAAATTAGATCCAATAACCAGCAGCTACTCGGTCATTACTGATTTCATAACAGAAACATATAATAGTGCAATCCACTTATCCAATAGTATCTAACTTGTAAAATGCATAAATGTTCAAACCAAAAAATTCACACAAGTATTAACACTAGGATTTATAGTGGAAACCCAATATGGGAAAAACCACTTTGTAACATGTTACAATTATGTTCACTCTTCTGAACTGAGCTTAGTGAAAAGCCAACCCTGTTAAAGGTTACAAACACACTATTAGGTGTGACCCGGTTAAAGGATTTAAACCACTCTATTAAAAGTGCACCTTATTATAGGACTTACACTCCATTAGAATGCAACCATATTCAAAGGATTTATACAAATGACTATTACTTCAACCTTTCTTAAAAGGATTTTGACTGATACAATGGTTAGAAAGTAGCAGTAGTATTGATCTGAAAAACATACAACTCACTTTGCAAATATCAGATCCAATTCCGTACACATATGTTGGCTTACTGACTTTGAACCTTTAGCATCACCATCACTGATCTACTCAAAACTCTCTTCAAGAAATCACAACACTTATCCTTCATCCTTCTCTACTTGTACAGTCAATAACACTTCTAGCATCCTCTCTTATTGTTAACCTCATGCTTAGGTTTCCTTAATACTTCCTTAATTAGGTCAATACATCTTTTGCCACTTAATATCCTTCATAGATCTTAGGGTTAGGTCTAATTCATCAAATCCTTCCTACTTTATGTTCTTTAGCTATCCTTCTAGAAATATCTCAAATCTCTTAATAGATTTACAATAAAACATTTTATAGTGCATTAAATGCTTTCATACAAGCAATAAATAAAGTCAACATGTTTTACATAATCCAAGAATTCAACGATGTCGGCTGGAAATTTGAATTTTTCCTCAAATGTAAATTACTAATGCTCGGTCAGTACAGTGTTCAATCCTCAATCTTCATTAGAAAGCTTGGTCACCTCAAAAACTATTTCCTCAGCTAATATTGTCTTCCTCGGTAATTAACTGATGTTCGATAAACACTGAATTTACTCAGCATATACTAGCTCGGTCAACACTAACATCACTTGGCTTAAACTAGATTTCTTCACTTTTGCTCAATTAAGCCTACCAATTTAGTCTTCATTCATACTTAGATAAACAATACATTATCTTATCATTGTGCCACATAATCAAGTACTCATTGAAATATCAAGATAACTCAACCTTTCCTTAGGTGCTATTGTTACCAATCTTACCTTTCCCCTTCACAAAAATCAAATAGATATAGCACTTTCCTAAGTAGCAACAGTCTTACCAGTTAAGGTTTGACATCAACGACAATACAACAATTACTTCAATTGTAGTTTCCAATAATCTCCCTCTTTGGCATTGATGGCAACACCATATGAATATCACATGAATTACCAACCAATCTAAAACTTATCCGTCCATCAGAAATATTTATAATATCCTTAGCTTCATTCTGATACAGAATCAATTAGCCATGCTTGTATGACCATCCACTGAATCTCTCCCTCTTACTTGATCTTCCATGAAAATTTCATTATGTGTATTCATCTGTGATCATCTCCCTCTTTGAAAAAAATGCCAAAGAAGCAACTAAAACATACATCCTGTAGATGTAGATATCATCTTTTTAGTTTAGTAACAGTATTTCTCCCTCTGTCATCTTTTCTTATGACTGATTCTTGGCTTTGCTATATTTTTGACAACTCTAGGCTGCTCCTAAAGTGTGACCTATCTCTATATCAACTTGTTAGATACTCTTTGTAGCACATTTGATGCAGTGCTCCTAGCTTGACTAGGAAGCCTCAGTTAGGGGAAGGACCCCTAATTGACCTCTCAGATATTCATGAGCCTCTTTAGGTAAAGCTTTAGTGAATATGTCTACTAGTTGTTCCTTTGTATTCACATTTCCATTTGGACCTCTTTATCTTGTACCAGTTCTCTCAAGTAATGATATTTGATTGCAATGTGTTTGGTCTTTGTGTGCATCACTAGATTCTTAGAGATGTTGATAGCACTTGTGTTGTCATAGAAAATGACAACTAGTTTAGTGATCCCTTCTTTCATGCCTACCAACAATTACTTTATCCATACCAAGTTTGAATAGTTCACAGCTATAGCCACATACTCGACTTCAGCAGTAGATTGGGAAATGCAATTTTGTGTCTTGCTTGTCCACAAAACTAATCTCTATCCAAGAAAGAAAGCTCCACCACTAGTACTCTTTCTATCATCCACATGTCATGCCCAATTAGCATCAGTATACACTCTAAGTTCAAACTTTTCATGCTTCTTGTAGTACAATCCATAGTTAGCAATCCCTTTCAAATATCTCATTATCCTTTTGATAGCCATCATGTGTGTTTTCTTAGGATTGGCAGAGAATCTTGCCACAATCCCAATAGCTAAAGAATTATCTGGTCTTCTATGTACAACATATTGTAGCTTTCTAATCATAGATCTATACAAAGTCTGGTTTACTTCTATAGCATTATCATTTTTAGACAACTTTTGTCTAGTAGCCATGGGAGTACTTACTAGCCTTAAATCTTCCATACCAAAGGTTTTCAGTATCTCATGAACATATTTAGACTGGGTGATGAAAATTCCTTTCTCCATCTGATATACTTGTAAACCAACAAAAAAATTGATCTCCCCAAACATACTCATTTCAAATTCAGTTTGCATTTCATTTGAAATTTACTTACACAAGGCATCTTGTCCACCAAATATAATATCATCTACAAAAATCTTAGCTAACAAGATTCCTTTACCTTCTTCATCTTTCATGTACAAATTTCTTGTGTCATCTATCCTTGAGAATCCAATCTGTATTAGGTAGTTGTGTAGTCTCTCATACCATGCTCTGGGAGCTTGCTTTAGTCCATACAATGCTTTATTCAATTTGCAAACCATGTATCTTTTGTTTGGATCAACAAATCCTTCTAGTTGTTCAATATACACTTCTTCTAATATACCATTTAAAAATGCATACTTAACATCCATTTGGTATACCTTAAAATCTTTATAGGTAGCATATGCAAGTAAGCTTCTTACTCCTTCCAATCTAGCTATAGGGGAAAATGTCTACCCATAATCTATTCCTTCTTGTGTGTAGCCTTTGCATACTAGCCTAGCTTTGTTTCTTGTGATTTGACCATGCTCATTCAACTTATTTCAGAATACCCACTTTGTCCTAATGACATTTTTATTTTCTGGTCTCAGCACCAAAGTCCAGGTATCATTCTTCTCTATTTGGTCTATCTCTTCATTCACTTCTTGTATCTAGTCTTCATTTTCTAATGCCTCCTTTGTTGTCTTAGGATCAAATTCACATAGTAAACATGTTGGATCTCTTTTCTTGCTTTTGGTCAGAACTCCAATATCTTTGTCTCTAATAATCTATTCAGGCTTGTGATGTCTCTTTACATATTGTGCTAGAACAGGTTCTTCTCTCCTTTCATTTTTCTCTTTAGAATCACCAACAAGATTGTTAGATTTAGCTTTTGAATGCTTAGCAACCTCTCCTTGATACTCAGTAGCTTCTTCCTATCATTTGGCATGTTCTTCTTCTCTCTCGGCATTATCTTCCTGATGCTCGACATTGCTTACCCGAGACTCAACATCAAATGCAAGTCTATCACTTGCATCTCCTTCCTCTATAAAAATAAAATATCTGTAATCTTCTAGTTCTCTTTTACTATCAGCTTCATTTTTCTATGCATACTCATCAACTTTGACATTCACACTTTCCATAGTTTTGTTAGTGTTAGATTTCAAACACTTATAAGCTTTACTTTTTGTGGAATAGCCTATGACTATACCTTCATCACTTTTAGCATCAAATTTTCCATTCCTATTGTCCTTTAGTATGTACCATTTACTTCCAAAAATTATAAAGTACTTTACATTAGGTGCATACCCATGCCATAACTCATAAGGTGTTAGATTTGTACCTTTTTTATCTATACTCGGTTAAGAGTATAAACAATTATACTTACAGCTTCTTTCTAGTAATGTTGTGCAACATTATGTTCAGTCATTAATGTCCTTACACAATTCAACATAGATTTGTTCCTTCTCTCTGCTATACCATTCTATGGAGGAGTTCTAGGTGCAGACATCTATCTTTTGATCCCTGTATCATTGCAAAATAGATTAAATTCATTGGATATAAATTCTCCACCTCGGTCAAATCTTAGACACTTCAAGTTCCTACATGTCTCCTTTTCAACCTTAGCTAAATACCACTTTAAAAATTGAAAAGCATTAGATTTTCCTTTTAAGAACATTACATGCATCATCCTGGTATAATCATCAACAAACAGGATAAAATATCTAGCACCACAATAGCTTTGTAAACCCATTGGTCCACAAAGGTCAGTATGAACCAAATCTAAGGTATTCTCATAAGTAAAAGTCTTTCTCTTGAAACTAGACTTTGTCATCTTGCCCAACTGACATTCTTTTCACATTACATTCTTAGGTTTCTTCAATCTAGGTAGACCTCTCACTTTATTTTTCTTACTAATTTCTACTAGATTATCAAAGTTAACATGACATAGCCATGTAAGCCATAACCAAATATCATCAAGTTTTCTTTAGATAGGTCTAGATAGAACAAATTACCTCTTGTCTATTCTCCACTTCCAATCAATTCACTAGTGGCATCAAATATTTTGGCCTTCCTGTGATGAAATTCCACTCGGTAGCCAGTGCTATTAAGCTATACAACACTCAAAATATTATAGTTAAGACCCTCAACCCAATAAGCATTTTCATAAGTGATCTTATCAATTATCTTAATCAATCCTTTTTCTCTAACAGGACATGGTGCATCATTACCAAATTTCACACTCCTACCTTTATAATGATCTAAGGTATCAAACTTACTCTTGTCACCAGTCATGTGATGTGAACAACCACTATCAATAATCCATTTATCATTTTTATTCACATAAGATATAAATGCATTTTCTCATTCTCTTTAGATTCATCTTTCATTGCAACATAGACAACCTCAATTTCAAAATCATCACTATCAATGTCAGTCTCTTCTTTGGCAATATAGCAAGATTTCTTACCTTTTCCTTTGTAGTCCTTGTACCTTTAGTAACCTCTATCTTCTCTTTTTTCTTTATGCTTTTTGTCTCTTTCTTTATCCTTATCATCCCTATCAAGACATCTAGCAGCTATATGACCAAATTTATTACATGAAAAAATATATAATAGGGAGTTTACCTTTGTACTTTCCTTTTCCCCTTTTTCGTCTTCTAGCCATAAGAGCTTCTAGATCCTCAAGTTCTTCATCAGATGTGTCACTGTCACTTTCACTTTCACTTTCACCGATGCATCTTTCTTTTTCTTTCTTTGACTTACTCAGGACCATTTGTGACTTAAAAGTAGATTCAACATTACCAATAGTGAAGTTATCATAGTTAGAAAGTTCAAAAGTAGTAAGCTTACCAACCAAACTTTCCAAAGTAAGATCATTGTTAGGGTTACATCTAGATTCTTGAAATTCTAAAATTTTGATGGCATAGATAGGACATAGAGTTCTCAGTACTTTTCTAATTATAGTTTCATCATCAATAGTTCTATTTACTCCTCTAATAGCATTTACAACTTCTTTTATTCTACCACAATATTGTGCAATATTCTCACCTTCTTGCATTCTCATTTCATCAAATTTACCTCTTAGGCTCTTGACTTTTTCTCTCAATACATTTATGTCACCGCCATAGATGTTTGCAAGGGTCTCCCACATTTTCTTTGCATAACTACAATCTTTGATGTCTTCAAATTATGGATAACTTAGGACAGACATAATCTCCAATGTTGCTTGGTTGTGCTCTTGTTTAGCTTTCATTTCCTCGAAAGTCAAAGGTGCAACAGGTGTGACATAGTCATGCTCAATATAATATTTTGCAGAATCACCAATACCAGCCAGATGTAGCTTCTTCAAGCTTTGCCATGTAGGGACATTCTCCTTATTTAGCTTTGGTGCCTCCTTCTTATACATCCTGATCATATGCTTCAATTACCTTCAAACTTGTTCTCTATAAGCACCAATAGCTCTGATACCAATTGTTAATATGGTTTAGAACAATAGAGAGGGGCTGTGAATCAGTTTTTCTTAGGTCCATATGTATAAAAAAAACTTTAAAACTCTTCAACAAATCAGATCCAATAACCAACAGCTACTTGATCATTATTGATTTCATAACAGAAATATATAACAGTGCAGTCCACTTATCCAATAGTATCTAACTTGTAAAACATAGAAATGTTCAAACCAAAACATTCACATAGGTATTAACACCAGGATTTATAGTGGAAACCCAATATGGGAAAAACCACTTTGTAACATGTTACTATTATGTTCACTCTTCTAAAGTAAGCTCGATGAAAAGCCAACCCTATCAAAGGTTACAAACACACTGTCAGGTGTGATTCAGTTAAAGGATTTAAACCACTTTGTTAAAAGTGCACCTTGTTATAAGACTTACATACACTCCATTAGAATGTAACCTTGTTTAAAGGATTTATACAAATGATTGTTAGGTCAACCTCTGTTAAAAGGATTTTGACTGATACAATGGTTAGAAAGTAGCAGTAGTATTGATCTAAAAAACATACAAATCACTTTGCAAATATTAGATCCAATTCTGTACACATATGCTGGCTTACTGACTGTGAACCTTTACCATCACCATCACTGATGTGATCAGAACTCTCTTCAAGAAATCACAACACTTCTCCTTTTGCCTTCTTTCCTTGTACAGTCAATAACACTTCTAGCATCCTCTCTTACTGTTAACCTCATGCTTAGGTTTCCTTAATACTTCCTCAATTAGGTCAATACATCTTTTTCCACTTAATCTCCTTCATAGATCTTAGGGTTAGGTTAGATTCATCAAATCCTTCCTACTTTATGTTCTTCGGCTATCCTTCTAGAAATATCTCAAATCTCTTAATAGATTTACAATAAAACATTTTACAGTGCATTAAATGCTTTTGTACAATCAATAAATAAAGTCAACACATTTTACATAATCTAAGAATTCAATGATGTTGGCTAGAAATCTGAATTCTTACTCAAATGTAAATTACTGATGCTTAGTCAATAAAATCTTCAACTCCTCAGTCTTCATTAGAAAGCTCGGTCACCTCAAAAAATGTTTCCTCGGCTAATACTGTCTTCCTCGGCAATTAATCGATATTTGGTCAACACTGAATTTACTTGACATAGACTAGCTTAGTCGACACTAACATCACTTGCCTTAAACTGGATTTCTTCACTTTTTCTTAGTTAAGCCTACCATTTTAGTCTTCATTCATACTTAGATAAATAATACATTATCTTATCATTGTGCCACATAATCAAGTACTCATTGAAATATCAAGATAACTCAACCTTTCCTTAGGTGCTATTGTTAGCAACCTTGCCTTTCCCCTTCACAACAATCAAATAGATATAGTACTTTCCTAAGTAGCAACAATCTTACCAATTAAGGTTTGACATCAATGACAATACAACAATTTCTTCAATTTTAGTTTCCAACACCTAGAAATAGAAGGGGAAGCTTCAGGAACAATTTCAATCCTTTGAATAATTTTGCAAACCCTAGTGGCTGTTTGTTCTCTCTATCCAACACCCTAACCTCTAGGGCTGACCACTCTAGGTTTGACTTCATTCAATTGGAAGAATTCTTCCCATGTCCCAACCATTTGTCTATTTAATTATCTTTGTACAATTAGTTTTATCAAACAATGATGCCAAATAGACTGGTTGCTTCCTAACTAAACTAATAAAGCTTTCTTTTTCACAATGTTAAATAAGAAGCTGGGAAGATTTACCGGTATTTTGTCATGCCAAAGATGACTAAGAATTTTGAAATGCAGAGCATGCAAATACTTGTAGCATCCCTCATAGGTGAAGTACTAGATAATGAATGCAATTGGTTGAATGAATTCTAGAGGCCAAGATAGTTACCAAGTACCTTGCTTCCTATCAACGTCTAACTGGGGGTCTCTGTGCAAAGTGAACTGAGCCCTCACTGAATGAAGGTTAAAATATTTCACCCATTGCTCACCTTCCTATGGAAAACCAGTCACTTTAGCTACTAAATCCTCTGTAAATTCAATCTTTAAGCCCTTGACCTCTGCAAATCCATCCTTTAAGGTAGATAGAAATTGTAGAGGAATTTCTTCATCAAACCCTTTAAGACTTAAGAAATAATCCAACCATCCTCTTCTTTTAAACATTTCACAACTGGAGGTGTCACTCAACAAAACCCTATGATCCACTAGCTCATGCCATTGAAGGTCATCTCCCATTGTTATGCTCAGAAATTTTTGAATTTCATAGAACTTGATATTTTCACAGAGTTCAACAATGGTAAATCATAGAATTCAAAGTATTATGGCATAGGATGTTGAAGTCAAAAAAGGAAACATACCAAATGCAACTTGCTTTATGAAATTAAAGATTTTTGCACAAAATCTAATGATATGTTTCTTGCATAACATCTCATAATAGCTCACTCATGCCAAGGGCTGCCACCCCGAACACGTCATGACATATCATTAGGAATTAACATTAGCTTTTAATATCTTTAATTTCACTTCAGATGTGATGATGCAATCACAAAAGGATAGATCAGCAAGACATGACACAAACATCTCATAAAGACAAGAAACTTCAATTTTTACATGCTAATTTGAAATTTTGAAAATAGAATAGTTCCCCCCCCCAACTAAGTAATGGCATGGGTCCCACCAAGCTAGGCTATGCAAGAGTAGATAATTAAAATGACACAAAATCCTAAAAATTAATGAATAAAAATAAAATATGTATGAGTATATGTGGCATGAACCTGGAAGCACTGTAGGAAGAGTGTTCTAAAAGATTACATCTACATTGATGAAATGATGGGATGGGTGGGTGGAAGAGAGAGAAGATAGAATGAAATTTATTATGGATAAATAATTCCACAAAATGTGAAATTTTTATTATGGTGTTCTTGAATGGAATCAAGAATCAGCAAAATGCTGGGTAGGAGACCCAGATTCTTCAGCTGCAGGAGTGTTTGTGTCATCTGTGCTCTAGAACTACTTCAAGAACTGATCATGACTAATAGGTTTATTGTAGAGTTTTAGGTGATGCCTATTTACAAGTAATTTGAATATGATAGGATCAATGGTTGAAAGATGAATGGCTCCATTGTCAAATACTGATATTATTTCATAAGGTCCAAGCAGTCCCTAATCGCCCATAGAAAATTTCTTATCACAGATGAACTTGTCATGTCATTTTTTCTTTGTTTTTGTATCAAATCCATATTGTGGAGGGTAGACTTCCTAAATTCATCCAATCCATTTAATTGTAGTAATCAGTCTTCTTGTGCTCTGGTGAGATCAATATCTAAATCCAAGGTTGTTTGGAGTGTTTTATGCTGAAACTCAATCAGCATGGAGGCTGATTTTCCATATACCAACTCAAAAGGAGTAAACCCTATGGTGGTTTTCCATGTTGTGTAGTAGGCCCATATGCCTTCAAGAAGGCATGTAGCCCAGTCCTTTTTTTGAACAACAACTATCTTGGTTAAAATAGATTCTATCTCCCTTTTTGTGATTTCAGCCTGACCATTAGCCTGTGGATGATAGGGGGAAGATTTCCCATGGAACACCATGTATTTCATCATCAACTCTATGATAAGATTGGAGGTGAACTATGCTCCCTAATCTATGACTATCTCCCTCGATACTCCAAATCTAGTGAATATGCATTCATAGAGGAACTCGGCAACTTTTTGATCTCTGGCATGTTTCATAGCTTTGGCTTCAACCCATTTGGTGGCATAGTTGGTACACACTAAGATGTATGAATTTCCATGAGAAGAGGGTTCAATGGGTCTAACAAAGTCAGTGTTAGTCCATTTTCCTGTCAATGCAAAATCTTGTGAAAATGGCCTGTTCCCTGCAAATGTTTTGTCATGATGTCCTGCCATGCTTGCAAGTCATAGTTTTAATGTGTGATGAAAATCCACTTGATTTCATGGTTTGTGCTCTTAGCCCCATGCTCTTCAATGTGTCACCTTGCTCCAATCCAAATTACACATGCTGAATTGCAAAACCCAAAGAATTATTCAAGTTCTAAGGTCTGTAGGAAATACATTTTTAAAATCTGCCTAAGTGTCAAAAACCCACAATGTTTTTGAAATCCATGATGTTTTCGGTCTGTGTGAAAACCTTCATTATTTTCAACCTTATGCCTTCTCACTTTTGTGCACTTGTCTTCTGGCATCGAAAACTCTATGTGTTTTCAGTCTTTCACTGTGTCGAAAACTTTGTGTGTTTTTGACCTCGGTACTAGGTGCGCAAGTGCGATCGATTGGTGGGACCCAATTCTTCTCATTGCCTGACGTGGTTAAAGTTTGGACAGAATCAATGGGCTGTTGCTTTTTCACATAGAAAAGTTGCACGATGTTTATTTCTTATGAAGTTGTGACCGATTGCCACCTATCTGTGTGGGTCCTAGTTCTTCCTGATGTTCAGCTGCCTGGTGGTTAAGTTTTTCATTTCATGATCTTGCGACTCACAGTTATCTCCTAGTCTCCTAATTCTGGCGGTTAAGGCCTTAACATCTAGCGACCTGGCTGGCGGTTTACTTTGCCTTCATCGTGCAATTGCGTAATGGTGGGCTCGGGTCTTCAAAGATTTTAAAAGGTAGGGTTTCTTTGGCGGTGGTCCTGTTGGTGGTTATGTGGTGGCCTTTGGTTGGCTGTCGCATGATCGCATAGCCCAATATTTGGCTATGTGATCATGTGACTAGTTGACACATGTCTGCGGTGGTGAGGTGGTAGTTCATCGGTGGGACCCAGTTCTTCATGCTTCCAACATAGTTAAAGTTTGAACAGGATCAGTGGTGAGCATAAGTTCACATGGAAAAGTTGTGCAATGTTTATCCCTTGAGGTTTTGTGACAGCCGTATATTTCATCTTAAGCAGGCCCATTTGTGGGGTCTGAGTAGTTTGGCGGTCCTGATAAGTGTATGGCGGCCCAAAAAATTTCCTTCTTATCGCTGGTTCGTGTACTGAATTGGCGATGGCATAAAGTATTTCATGAATTGGCAAAAGTTCTTCAGTCGCCAGTTCACCAGATAAAGTGGGGCCGATGTTTCGGTGACATGGGTGGTGAGGTGGTAGTCTTGTGACCTTGTCGCATGATTGTGAGGGTCATCTTTTGACCATGCAATCATGTGACTAGTTGACACGTGTTCCTGAGCCTATGGAAGGTGGTGACGTGCTGAGTTCTAATTGGTTGCCGGTGTACTTGGTGGTAGGGGGTTTGTGGTGGGGCCCGTGTTTGGAGTGCCCGAGTGTGTTTGACATTCGGTGGTGAATGCTAGTGGTTAGTTGCATGTTCGCATAGCCTTTTTCAAGGCTATGTGATCATGCGACTAACATTTTGTGTTAACTTATGGTGGCGGTGGTTACACGGCAAGGTAAAGGTCTACGGGTTGTTGCATGTTTGCATAGCCCATTTCCTGGCTATGCAATCATGCGACAACTGTTTGGCATCGTAGTTGTGGAGTTACGGGTGGGTCCATAGTGCCAGTGTTTTCGAGTTGTTTGATTTTCATTGGTTGCTGATTGGTGACGGGGCTGTTGACTTTTTGAGGGGCCCACGACTATCGTGAATTAAGTATGATCACCCGATTTTTTGGGAAGGGAAAAAGATCTATGGCCGCGTTTTAAATTTTGGATGTGACTGTTGGATTTTGAATTTTAAATCTGCAGAGGGTTTCCTGCGACCAAGAAGTACTGGTTCTGAATGCTTTCACGGCTAGATTTGATTTGTTTGGTGGTGCCAGTTGATTGTGGTGTGGTCTAGGGTGTTCCATGATCATTTGTAGGGATTTGCACTGTATGGTGATGGACAGATTTTGTTGCTCAAGGCTTTTTGCAGGTCTGTTCAGTTTGATTTGCATGGTAAATTTATGATCTTCCTGTCCTTCTTAGAGATTCTTCTCAAGTGCGAAGATCATCCTTGGTCTGACAAGTTGGTGCTGGTTTTCCCTCCAGTGGTTTTTTGAAATTTTACTATCACTAATACATTTGGGGTGAAATTCTGACGGCAATTTGTGATGGTAGGCAAATGTCATGCAGTTTTGGCTTTTTTTTTTCAAATATAGCCCGACACCGTCACAATTGCGACGACAATACATTTGGCAACGCCGCCATTGTGACATTGTCAGGATATAAGGGCAAAAAAAAAAAGGAACGTTGTCATTTGTGTTTTCAACAGCACCGTAACCCTCCGTGAAATCACATCAGGATATAAGGGAAAAAAAAACAAGAACGTTCTCATTTGTGTTTTCAATAGCGCCGTAACCCTCCGTGAAATCACATCGGGATATAAGGGCAAAAAAAAAAAGAATGTTGTCATTTGTGTTTTCAACAGCGTCGTAACCCTCCGTGAAATCACAGCTACAATTTCTGAGTACGTTGGGTTTATTTTTCTTTTGTCATTATTATGTAATCTGGTATTCAGCTGTTAGAGAGCTAAAATACCCAGAAATGAGGACATATCTGTGTTGAATTTATTGTTAGCGGCTTTGGTTATTTAGAAGTTTAATTTTATTTGTTCATCTTTCAAGCACAAACATTTTGTGGACCGTAACGTCTTCATTGTTTCGGGTATGCAGTGAAACAACCCTAACTTGCAATTGCGACGTTGTCGGGATATAAGGGCCAAAAAAAAAAGGAACGTTGTCATTTGTGTTTTCAACAGCGCTGTAACCCTCCATGAAATCACATCGGGATATAAGGGCAAAAAAAACAAGAACGTTGTCATTTGTGTTTTCAACAGTGCCGAGAGAGATTCCCTCCGTGAAATCACAGCTATAATTTCTGAGTACGTTGGGTTTATTTTTCTTTTGTCATTATTATGTAATATGGTATTCAGCTGTTAGAGAGCTAAAATACCCAGAAATGAGGACATATCTGTGTTGAATTTATTGTTAGTGGCTTTGGTTATTTAGAAGTTTAATTTTATTTGTTCATCTTTCAAGCACAAACATTTTGTGGACCGTAACGTCTTCATTGTTTCGGGTATGCAATGAAATAGCCCTAACTTGCGACTACCTTCACGGTACTTGTGTACATTATCATGTTGTCTTTACAGTGACTGTCCTCATTCAAGTGGCAATTACACAAGGGACAGTCACTGTGAGATGTCCTCATTTGTGACAAGGACAGTCACACTTAGGACATCTCACAGTGATATTCCCTTGTGTAATTGCCACTTGAATGTATTGCTATTGAACCACATTAATGCTTTTCTTCTTCAACAAATGAGGATAGTCACTCTAAAGATAACATGATAATGTACACAATTACCAAAAAATGATCTTGTTAATTGATGTAACACTTTGTCTTGCTCACTCCCTATCCTTCACTAGGGTCTCTTTAGGCCAATTTTTTGACTTGATATGGTACTTAACTATCCCTACACTCTTTAGGTATCTCTACCCAAGATCCCACTCCTTCAAGTAGTGCACACCAACAAGAAATACAACGAACTCTGCTCAATACCAATCCAGCTACTAGGACACTCATAGTCTTGTCTTCACAAATTGAAACACATTCAACTAGAACTTTACTCCATGGAGAGGCTAGCCACTAGGACCTTTATTGGTTTCAATATTACTCCTTCACCTATACTTTTCATCAGTACTTCAATCTGATTCATCAAACCATGCCAATTGCACCCAAAAATTGGCTGCTAGCAATTAGGCCTTTGTCAAGCCTTTTTGTTTATATTAAGCCACCTAAAGGGCTTAGGATTCAGATGCCCTTTATTGAGAACTCCAAGATATCTAAGGTCTTCTCCTCCTAGATTTTTTGTACACCAACTCCTACAGCCATGCCTGAAAACAAGTATTTTGACACAACTTGGACAGTCTGACTAAGAGTTTGTTTTCTTAGCAACCAAAGAAACTCACCCAATATTCTAATTCGACTTGGGGCTTCTTTAGATGTGTTTCTACCTCTCCATGAGATTTTAGTTGAAGCAACCAATGCATTCAACTTGTTGTAATCTTCTTGTAATGATTTGTCATCCCTAACTGTGCTCAACTGACTCACCTAGGACATCATTGCAAACATAGAAAATGAGCTTCCCAGGGCCCCTCCTTCCAAACATATAGTACATGGAGTCTCCTCACCCATTCCAAGAGCCCGTACAAAATTGACAATGGAATGATGAGCTAAGACTCCATTTGTTCAACCTGCCTGGTTCAAACCAATGATAGGGTACTTAACAAAAGAATTAACAAACTAGTTGGAATGCTTCAAAACTCAAAAAAAACACAACACAGAATAACAAAACAACTTGTACTAACTTTTCCAATAGACACTGTGAGCTATCTAATCCATTAATCAATTGACAACAAAGAAACAAAAAAACTCAAGAATTCACTAAAACCGTGTTACTCTACAAATCTTCTTAATTCCAAATGTTTTTCCCCCCAACCTTTTGCACAGATCGATGGAGGCCTCTTATAGTTGATCTGATGCCTAATTCAATGGTTTCATATAGTTACATAACCATCTTACTTGAAAATGCTCCCTTGCACAAATGTTGTCAATGTTGTGAATGACAACATTAACAACTTGTTACAACCTTTGGGATTTTGGTTCAAAACTTATTGTTCAAACACCATAAGACCCTAACCATGACTTAGTTATGCTATTTAGACCTCACATAGGCCACTTCTACACTTCTTTGCCCAATTTGACCCCTAAATGCTTCATTCCCACTTTTGCCACAATATTGGTAACTTGGGTACAAATTGGCACTTGCCTTCACAAAGGTCACACATGAGGACATCTCATAGTGATCGATTGTCCCTTGTGTAATTTCCACTTGAATGTATTGCTATTGAACCACATTAATGCTTTTCTTCTTCAACAAATGAGGATAGTCACTCTAAAGACAACATGATAATGTACACTCACTGTAAGGACAGTCACAAATGAGGACATCTCACAGTGACTGTCCCTTGTGTAATTGTCGCTTGAATGTATTGCTATTGAACCACATTAATGCTTTTCTTCTTCAACAAATGAGGACAGTCACTCTAAAGACAACATGATAATGTACACTCACTGTAAGGACAGTCACAAATGTACACTCACTGTAATTGCCGCTTGAATTACACAAGGGACAGTCATTGTGAGATGTCCTCATTTGTGACAAGGACAGTCACACATGAGGACATCTCATAGTGATTGTCCCTTGTGTAATTGCCACTTGAATGTATTGCTATTGAACCACATTAATGCTTTTCTTCTTCAACAAATGAGAACAGTCACTCTAAAGACAACATGATAATGTACACTCACTGTAAGGACAGTCACAAATGAGGACATCTCACAGTGACTGTCCCTTGTGTAATTGCCGCTTGAATTACACAAGGGACAGTCATTGTGAGATGTCCTCATTTGTGACAAGGATAGTCACACATGAGGACATCTCACAGTGATTGTCCCTTGTGTAATTGCCACTTGAATGTATTGCTATTGAACCACATTAATGCTTTTCTTCTTCAACAAATGAGGACAGTCACTCTAAAGACAACATGATAATGTACACTCACTGTAAGGATAGTCACAAATGAGGACATCTCACAGTGACTGTCCCTTGTGTAATTGCCGCTTGAATTACACAAGGGACAGTCATTGTGAGATGTCCTCATTTGTGACAAGGACAGTCACACATGAGGACATCTCACAGTGATTGTCTGTAATGTCCCCTTTTTGGCTAACTTGGAAAACAGGAACAATTACTCCACTTCTCAGACTTACTCTATCAGATACTTACAATTAAACTAAGTAATGGAGGTTACTTAAGATATCAACCGCTATTTCAGATTCAATCACAATATGTGTGCAAGATGATATTGATACCAATATGTTTAATAGCACTGTTGGATATAATGATATGAAATATGCTATGAATATGATGTTTCCTACCACTTATAGTGATAGTATAATGATGCTATGTCTAATATAAACAATATCGATATACAATCAATAAGTATTGCTTGCAGCAATGTATTTGCTGTGTCTGATATGATGATGTAATTATGCAAATGTGTAATATCGCTATGAGTGATATGTTGCTATTTCAGATTCTGAATTATATGCTTGCAACTTCAAATATTGATGTTGTTTCTGACTATCCTTTCTATCTGTGCAATCATGGTGCTGTCTCTGATCTACAATGATAAACTTGAAACCAAACTGCCAAAGACAGATGCTCTATTGAGTATATCCAAATATGGATAAGTAAATAAAGTTCCAATGATGCCTTGAGTGACTGACGAGAATGCATTCTTATATTGTCTTTAACAAATGAAGAGATGCTATGAATGAGACGTGTCTTGTTTCTTCCTCCATGTCCCTTTGTTAATCACACCTTTCCATAATCCAACAGTTCACATAATATTATTTCATTATTTTCTGATCATAGATAACTCCCAGATTGACTCAATATCAAATCTTTTTATGAAGGTAATCTTCCCTAATTGGTAGTGCAACCAGTAGTTAACATCCACTGTGTTTGTATTAGTTTGGTCTAACTATCATTAGTATTTAGTCAATCGATATTAACTCTTGCCTTATCCCATATTGTTATGATTATATCCAATCTTTCTACTTTGATATAAGTCGATATCATTTTCTAATAATTGTCCATTTATTGGTTGATTGTTGGTAATGGAGTTTGATCTTCAAATTGACTTCCATTCCTATTAATACTTAAGGATACATTGTACTTATTATCCGCGACTGATGCCTCATTCATCGATAGCTTGTGATATAATCACTGATGCTTTTGTGTTTCTACAAGATGTGGTTTATCTCAGACAATCGATAATCTTTCAATCCTTTAGTCGATATCCTCCTATGTGGTGTCTATTGATATAGATAGTAGAATTCAATCTAGTTTCTGTTATTGTCATGATAACATAGGAAGTGATGGTGCATATTTGCTAGCAGGTCTTCATGTTTGATATTGCTTTATCGGATATGTCATTGTCTAAACTTGTGCAATTAATGATTATTTATAATATATGAATGGTTATCCTTCTTGCTTATCAATACATCTTCTGAAACACATAGCGACCTATCCCTTATTCATATCATGTTGATCTTGACTTCATAGTATTTGGTTCATTAATCATCCTCTCATGGTATCGATGTGTAATGACTAGTGATTGTTGTATCACTTCTTCATTCCTCATCGTGATAGATAATGCAGATGTTTAATGTAGATGTATATCGATTACAGATATTCGATATTGCTTTAAATGTTATTATTATTAATGTTATTGTTATTATTAAATATTATAATTAATGATGTTAGTAATATTAATAATATTATAATAAATATTATTATAGTGATAACATATTGTTTTATATTGAGAGGTTTATTAATATTATTTATATATTAAAATTATTATATCAATAATTGATTTAATATTATTACTTAATATATTATTATAATATAATATATATAATTTATTAATAATTATTTATTATTAATTTATATTATAATTATAATCATAATTATATTACTTATTAATATTTTAATATTATTTAATTAACATATTACTTATTATGCTAACTATATATTATTATTATCTGTTGATAATAATTATATATTATTGTTATATACCGTTAATAATAGATTATTATATATCATCTAATCATTTTATTATTATACTAAGTTCAATATGTCATGGCTCATGACATTGTCCCTTGTGTAATTGCCACTTGAATGTATTGCTATTGAACCACATTAATGCTTTTCTTCTTCAACAAATGAGGACAGTCACTCTAAAGACAACATGATAATGTACACTCACTGTAAGGACAGTCACAAATGAGGACATCTCACAGTGACTATCCCTTGTGTAATTGCCGCTTGAATTACACAAGGGACAGTCATTGTGAGATGTCCTCATTTGTGACAAGGACAGTCACACATGAGGACATCTCACAGTGATTGTCCCTTGTGTAATTGCCACTTGAATGTATTGATATTGAACCACATTAATGCTTTTCTTCTTCAACAAATGAGGACAGTCGCTCTAAAGACAACATGATAATGTACACTCACTATAAGGACAGTCATAAATGAGGACATCTCATAGTGACTGTCCCTTGTGTAATTGCCACTTGAATGTGTTGCTATTCAGCCACATTAATGCTTTTCTTCTTCAACAAATGAGGATAGTCACTCTAAAGACAACATGATAATGTACACTCACTGTAAGTGTACATTATCATGTTGTCTTTACAGTGACTGTCCTCCTTCAAGTGGCAATTACACAAGGGACAGTCACTGTAAAGACAACATGATAATGTAGAGAAACGTTGTCATTTGTATTTTCAACAGCGCCAAGAGAGATTCCGTTCGCGAAATCACAGCTACAATTTTTGAGTACGTTGGGTTTATTTTTCTTTTGT
The DNA here is from genome assembly GCA_027943335.1 of Chamaecyparis obtusa. Taxonomy (NCBI): domain Eukaryota; kingdom Viridiplantae; phylum Streptophyta; class Pinopsida; order Cupressales; family Cupressaceae; genus Chamaecyparis; species Chamaecyparis obtusa. The sequence goes on along the minus strand of BSBK01001373.1, from coordinate 2,017,456 downwards.
CATTATTATGTAATCTGGTATTCAGCTGTTACAGAGCTAAAATACCCAGAAATGAGGACATATCTGTGTTGAATTTATTGTTAGCGGCTTTGGTTATTTAGAAGTTTAATTTTATTTGTTCATCTTTCAAGCACAAACGTTTTGTGGACCGTAACATCTTCATTGTTTCGGGTATGCAATGAAACAGCCCTAACTTGCAACTACCTTCACGGTACTTGTGTACATTATCATGTTGTCTTTACAGTGACTGTCCTCATTCAAGTGGCAATTACACAAGGGACAATCACTATGAGATGTCCTCATTTGTGACAAGGACAGTCACACATGAGGACATCTCACAGTGACTGTCCCTTGTGTAATTTCCACTTGAATGTATTGTTATTCAACCACATTTATGGGCCCGTTTGGAGCACGACACATAGTAGCATCTACAGAGAAGAAGTTTGGTATGCAATGGTCTTGAAACCTCCTGAGAAATTCTTGGTATGCATTTGTGTGGTGCAAAAGCTTCGTTGAAAGAGAAAAAGAAGAAAAGAATAGAAATGATTTTTTTCTTTTTATGTCATATACTGTAACCAACTACTTATAACTTGCAAAAATTATTATAACCATTTGAAATTGAAACTTGGTTTAATGTGAAACTGAGAACTGCTTTATTAGAGCTTTCTGTGATTTAGATTCAGACATCAAGAACATTGTTTGCCTAATATTGTGATTAATGCTTATTTATTAATATCTCATACTAACAGACAATTGATAATTGTAGGGAAAATGTCATTGGGGGTCTTTGAGGATCCACCAGAAGCCAAGGAGAAAATGTATTCAAATGCTAAAGATGGTGTAACAGTCCTTACAGCTGTTGAACCTTGCTGTGTAGATCATCTCTGATTCTCCAAGTTCAACAGTACTGTGGTATTCCTTTGGATACTTCTAATGGTAAATTTCAGACATCAAGTTCTTTTCGTATGAAACTACTACATTTGTAATCTGTAGTTTTAAACTTTTAGTTTATAAATGTTCATCAGCTTTAGTTCGTATGCTGCCATTTCAAGTATGATTAATGAAGTTACCTTTATCACAGGATGAAAGTGAGCAGTTAGCATACTGGTACGGAGTTGGCAGCATTGATACGGTGACTAGGACATCGTTTAATGGTGGTATTGTGTTTTGCCTTGTTTAGGGCATCGGCCTTTTGAAGCATTGCCTTCATCTTTCTTAAGTCTGAGTTTTAAGTTTGTTTATCTCTCTCGACACTGTTGAAAATACAAATGACAACATTCTTGTTTGTTTTGCCCTTATATCCCGATGTGATTTCGCGGAGGGTTACGACATTGTTGAAAACACAAATGAAAACACAAATCCCTTGTGTAATTGCCACTTGAAGGAGGACAGTCACTATAAAGACAACATGATAATGTACACTTACAGTGAGTGTACATTATCATGTTGTCTTTAGAGTGACTATCCTCATTTGTTGAAGAAGAAAAGCATTAATGTGGCTGAATAGCAATACATTCAAGTGGCAATCACACAAGGGACAGTCACTGTGAGATGTCCTCATTTGTGACTATCCTTATAGTGAGTGTACATTATCATGTTGTCTTTAGAGTGACTGTCCTCATTTGTTGAAGAAGAAAAGCATTAATGTGGTTCAATAGCAATACATTCAAGTGGCAATTACACAAGGGACAATCGATCACTGTGAGATGTCCTCATGTGTGACTATCCTTGTCACAAATGAGGACATCTCACAATGACTGTCCCTTCTGTAATTTCCACTTGAATGAGGATAGTCACTGTAAAGACAACATGATAATGTACACATACAATGAGTGTACATTATCATGTTGTCTTTACAGTGGCTGCCCTCATGTTGTATATTCTTCTCTGTAGATGCTACTATGTGCTAGGGAACTTCTTAGAATTGTTGGTATATTCTTACAACTTGTTACACCTGGGATATTCTTCTCTGTAGATGCTATTGTGTGCCATGGTCCAAACAGGCCCATAAATGTGGTTGAATAGCAATACATTCAAGTGGCAATTACACAAGGGACAGTCACTGTGAGATGTCCTCATGTGTGATTGTCCTTGTCACAAATGAGGACATCTCATAGTGATTGTCCCTTGTGTAATTGCCACTTGAAGGAAAAAAGCATTAATGTGGTTCAATAGCAATGTATTCAAGCGGCAATTACACAAGGGATAATCACTCTGAGATTTCCTCATTTGTGACTATCCTTACAGTGAGTGTACATTATCATGTTGTCTTTACAGTGACTATCCTCATTTGTTGAAGGAAAAAAGCATTAATGTGGTTCAATAGTGATGCAGAGTAGTCAGCAAGAAACTTGGATCTATGTCCCAACCCACTTCAAGACACCAAAATGACTCAACCAATCAATTAGGCTCTGATTTCTATAGTTTAATGTTTAAACTCTGCAAAGTAATGAATTTGAAGGTTTCAAGGATCACACAACAACTTATGGACTCAATCCCATTTAATAACAAATTTCCTTTTAGGGACAAGTTCCCTGATTTTCTATCAAAAGAGACTTTTAAGGTTCTAGATCTTACTTCCTACAGAAAAACTTAGAAACCCCTTAGATATCATCTAAATAACAAGAATCATGCATTGGTTGTGATCTAAACAACCCAAGACATCAAAATAACAAACTGACCTAGTGACCCTAGTAGGTCTCCCAAACCTGCTCTGCAGCCATAACTCTACAACTTGCCAAAGGACTCTAAGAAGTTATATGTTTTATGAGTACCCTTTTTGGATTTCTAATAGACCACCAACTCCCAGACCCTGACTCCACTCCAGCATATCAATGTCTTCATTGAGTCCGCAGACCTAATGCATGCTTTTAGGTGTGGGTTCCAAAACAAAGCATTGAAAATGGGTGTATGAAACCAAGATCAAAGTTTTGGAGTGTTCTCCTAATCCAGATAAACAAGAATGCACAAGTTTTCAAGTCCTCAATATGATGCAAGCTTCTGATTTTATTCTGATTACCATCTTCCCAGCCAAAAACATGGTAGTTTTTGATCTAGGGCTCGCTCTCAACAAATGCAGATGCAACCCCCTGCCTCAGGGCTTTTAGAATATACAAATATACATCCTTAACTCTCATTCCACCAAGGAAGAAGGAATTCCAATGGTTGAAACGTGAGTTAAGGTCTTTACATCAGTCAAACCCTGAAAATGAGGGTTTGTAAACAATGCACAGAAAATTTGAAATAACTTAGATATAAAACAAAGAGAATCAATCAAACCAACTTCCAAAGCATCAGATGTCACTATTACAACTTCCAGGAAAATTTTATCATCCAACCACCATCCGTACAGCCGTACAGAGTTCATTTTTCACCAGAAATGCACTAAAACAGGGTTATTTTTATTTTTTATGAAAGCAAAATGATTACAATACTGGTTCTCTATCTGTCTTCGACCATTTGAAGCCTAAAATAGGCTCTCCAAACATTGGTTCAACCATCTAGGTGGTTAGAATAGTTTATCCAAAAAATGTCAACTTTGCTAAGCAACTTTTAAAGTTGCATTACAACTTTGCAAACAACTTTGCCGAGAAGGTTAAAAATGTGTTGTGAAACTTTAGGAACCTTATTAAAGTTATTTTGGACCTTCAAACTTCTTAACAACATCTAAAAGACACCTAATAAACACTTACTATGCTCATTTCATCCAAGGACTCAAAAGATGCCCAAGGTTTATAAGTCACCAAGGGGTCTTGTGTCCAACAAGTGGATGTTTATAAGGAGATAAAATCAATCCTTAATATTTATTACAAACCAAGAAAACATCTAAAACTCCTATTCTAATTTATTGTCATTCAAAAAGACTCTGATTTGTCATTCAAAAAGACTCTGATTTGTCAATCAAAAGGACCTTTCACCAGTCAATCCTTCAAAGCTCCAAGGTGAAAATCTTATGTTCCAATTGATAGGATTTGACTCCTTGGCTTCATGGAAACTTCCTTCAATAATGGTGTCTTTGGCTTGCATTAGGGATGCCCCTGCATCAAATAGCAATGCATTCAAGTGGCAATTACACAAGGGACAGTACATGCCCATTAAAGTTGGTGTTTTGTTATCCAGCATGACAATGGAGACAACATACTCTGTGTCAATTTTACTGATCAAATTTCCCTCCGCCAGGCAAAGCAACAATCTGGGTATGATAAGGTGAAATTTTGTAGTCCTTTTGGGTATGATAACAGTTCCAGTTTCCAATAAGATGGTTCATTTTTATAATCTAGCTTCAATTTCTCTTGTGAAAATCTTTTTTTCATTTTATGGGTGGTAAAATATAATTATTATGCTAGAGGTGTGTACTTATGGATGATAATGAAACAAAATGATAAGATTTAAGACTCTTGTTTTTTTTTTAAATAGCAATTTAAGTTTCCTTCTATTATAAATTACTGTTTTTCTATTTTTTAATGTATCTTTCCAGATCTTTTATATCAATTTTATTTATGAAATATAAATATATTAATAATGTTTTAGTGTTTTTAGGATTAGTTTATATCAATTCTATGTATCATCATTCGTCATTCAATTGTTAGTATTATTAATTTAGACTGTGCAATTGTAGAACTACTCGAATATGGGTTGGATGGATACTCAAGCAGGGGAACCCTCCTCAAATATCTCAAGTAGTGAACTTGGAAAAATGTGTCCTAAAGGAACCCTTTCCATTAGAGAGATAAAAGTACAAACAAGTAAAAGAAGCGGGCTCTGCAAATATGTTTTTGAGAAGAAAAATGATAGATTATTCGAGTATGGTTCATGAGGTATATCTAAAAAGATATTTTTTTTCTTATTATAATAAAAGAGGAAGTTGTGAATGTCAAAGTTGAGTGAAACAAAAATTATTTTCATCAAATTTTGTTAGGCTTGCTTTTGGGAATAGTTTCTTACAATATTGCTATTAAGATTTTTATTGTGTAGTTTTTAGATTAGGTTTATAAAATTATATTTCATGAGTAGTGATTCATATTAATCAATTAACGATACTTTTGGAAGGTATTTTCAATGTGTCAAATTTTGATATTTTTACAAGAATTAGATTGTGTAATTTTTTTAATTAAAGTCATTGACTCATATTTCATAAATAATAGTTCTCATGAATCCATCTCTTATAAGATTGAATAGTCTATTTAGGAAGTATTTCTGATAGTATGTCAAATTATGATATTACTATTACCATTAGATTGCATGGCTTTGAAGTCAACCTCGTTGACCCATATTCTTCTCTGTAGATGATACTATGTGCTAGGGAACTTCTTAGAACTGTTGGTATATTCTTACAACTTGTTACACCTGGGATATTCTTCTCTGTAGATGCTACTATGTGCCACGGTCCAAACGGGCCCATAAATGTGGTTGAATAGCAATACATTCAAGTGGCAATTACACAAGGGACAGTCACTGTGAGATGTCCTCATGTGTGACTGTCCTTGTCACAAATGAGGACATCTCACAGTGACTGTCCCTTGTGTAATTTCCACTTGAATGAGGATAGTCACTGTAAAGACAACATGATAATGTACACATACAATGAGTGTACATTATCATGTTGTCTTTACAGTGGCTGCCCTCATGTTGTATATTCTTCTCTGTAGATGCTACTATGTGCTAGGGAACTTCTTAGAATTGTTGGTATATTCTTACAACTTGTTACACCTGGGATATTCTTCTCTGTAGATGCTACTGTGTGCTGTGGTCCAAACGGGCCCATAAATGTGGTTGAATAGCAATACATTCAAGTGGAAATTACACAAGGGACAGTCACTGTGAGATGTCCTCATGTGTGACTGTCCTTGTCACAAATGAGGACATCTCATAGTGATTGTCCCTTGTGTAATTGCCACTTGAATGAGGACAGTCACTGTAAAGACAACATGATAATGTACACAAGTACCGTGAAGGTAGTTGCAAGTTAGGGCTGTTTCATTGCATACCCGAAACAATGAAGATGTTACGGTCCACAAAACGTTTGTGCTTGAAAGATGAACAAATAAAATTAAACTTCTAAATAACCAAAGCCGCTAACAATAAATTCAACACAGATATGTCCTCATTTCTGGGTATTTTAGCTCTGTAACAGCTGAATACCAGATTACATAATAATGACAAAAGAAAAATAAACCCAACGTACTCAAAAATTGTAGCTGTGATTTCGCGGAGGGAATCTCTCTCAGCACTGTTGAAAATACAAATGACAACGTTTCTCTACATTATCATGTTGCCTTTATAGTGACTATCCCTTGTGTAATTGCCTCTTGAAGGAGGACAGTCACTGTAAAGACAACATGATAATGTACACTTACAGCCCGTGTACATTATCATGTTGTCTTTAGAGTGACTATCCTCATTTGTTGAAGAAGAAAAGCATTAATGTGGCTGAATAGCAATACATTCAAGTGGCCATTACACAAGGGACAGTCACTGTGAGATGTCCTCATTTGTGACTATCCTTACAATGAGTGTACATTATCATGTTGTCTTTATAGTGACTTTCCTCATTTGTTGAAGGAAAAAAGCATTAATGTGGTTCATTAGCAATGTATTCAAGCGGCAATTACACAAGGGATAGTCACTCTGAGATTTCCTCATTTGTGACTATCCTTACAGTGAGTGTACATTATCATGTTGTCTTTATAGTGACTATCCTCATTTGTTGAAGGAAAAAAGCATTAATGTGGTTCAATAGCAATGTATTCAAGCGGCAATTACACAAGGGATAATCACTCTGAGATTTCCTCATTTGTGACTATCCTTACAGTGAGTGTACATTATCATGTTGTCTTTACAGTGACTGTCCTCATTTGTTGAAGGAAAAAAGCATTAATGTGGTTCAATAGCAATGCATTCAAGTGGCAATTACACAAGGGACAGTACATGCCCATTAAAGTTGGTGTTTTGTTATCCAGCATGACAATGGAGACAGCATACTCTGTGTCAATTTTACTGATCAAATTTCCCTCCGCCAGGCAAAGCAACAATCTAGGTATGATAAGGTAAAGTTTTTGCAACAATTTCTTGTTGCTGCTAAGGTTACCATTGTTTATGGTTTCTATTATATAGTTCTATCTATATTGCTATATGGCCTTTTGTTTAGGATTAAGTAGACAAGGGAAAATATTTCTTTTGTGGATTGTAAACAAAACATTGAATTATTTCAGAGAACAGATCTAAATCTATAAGATGCTACAATGGAGCACATGACCATGTACTTGTGAATATTAGGATCCATGTTAATCAAATGACTGCTTTATGTAAATTACTTTTGAGTAAGTAAAAGGCAATACAATTTTTCGAAGTGTGCAAGAATTTTTATGATATACAGTGTACGAAGAAATGAATCTGTGTTGTTTTGTATCAATATCAAACATCTCTGATATATTTTCATGTTTTTATAATCTATTTTGCAGATGGAAAGTTGAAATGCCAGCTATCCTAGAGCAGTCAATAAGAATATTGTCTGATGCTGGTCTTGGTATGGCCATGTTCAGTCTGGGTATGTTTTGAATTCTTCTCTATCTCTCTGATTGAGGAGTACTCGATATATGCATGTGCTTTTTTCTTCTTTGATGGTTGTGAAGCTCTGTTTGTTCTAAATACCACCGTATTGCAATTGTATTAGTTTCATTATTTTCTCTAAAGTCACTGTATTTTTTCTTATTATAATAAAAGAGGAAGTTGTGAATGTCAAAGTTGAGTGAAAAAAAATTATTTTCATCAAATTTTGTTACTGTCACAAGGGACAGTAACAAAGCCCTAGCTTTTCCTCTGATATAGCCTTCTCCCATACCTCATCCTGAGATTCTTTGTCTTCTGTGTCATCTGATCCTCCTATACAAGTTGCAAATGAAATTTATCATTCATGTATAGACTGAGATAATATAATGCACTCGATATTTGAATCATCGTACATGTATAGAATGACAGAATATAATGCATTCAATATTTGTATTATCGTTCATGTATAGATTGAGATAATATGATGCATTTGATATTTGAAAAAAGTGATCGGATACCTTCTTTCTTGCCAAACGTGTTTTTACAACCTTCACATCTGCAGCCATCTGAGCAGCCAACCCCTGCCTAAAATAAAAGATACAAGCACTAATCAGAATACACATAAACTACTCTCCAGCCTTTAACCTTAAATTAAGCAATCAATTGAAGATATCTACCTGATAGCATTCACAGTATTTCTTCAGACACATTGATTTCTTACAATTGTAGCCTCTTTTGTGCCTTGCCGATGTTGGAGTCTCGGTGCACTCTCTCTGCTGAAGTAAGATAGTGAGAAAGATAAGAACTCTCCATAGATAGTTAAGTAATAGTGATACTATAAAAAGAAAACACCAGAAAAAAGGAAAACCTCTCAGTATTTTCTCACCCCATTAGTTGGTGGAGAGTCAGCACCATGAACAATTTTAGAAGCAAAAGCAAGCGGATTGCATGATTCTATCTGCTGGCATGTGCCAACAACCATATCTGTATACTCAGGTTTGTTAAAGCACTCTTGACATGTGCAGGACTCAACGTAGTATACTCCTGCTGCAAAACACTCACAATACCTGCAAGAGTACTAGTAAGAATTTCCAGAAGACTGCACCTCCTGTTGATCAATTCTAGTCTTTTCCACAACTGACACAAGCATTCCAGGAGCCATGCTTGTATTTGTTGATACTGAAATATTTCCACCTGAGCTTACAGGAAGTAAAGAACTTGTTCGACTGTCACTGGGAGCCTCCTTCACTCCAGATGAAGTCAGCATTCCCTGCATGCCAGCAGCTCCCTTTGAAGTTGTTAGCAGCCCAGTTCCACAATTTAATGACATTGAAGAGGCAAGGCTATTTAAATGCAAACCAATCCCAGTTGGCATACCCACTGACATAGAAGAATGCCCATTATTTCTAAGTGAGCTGTCAGACTTGTCTGAGTTACCCTTAGATGTTTTATAAGAACAAGATGAAAACTATCCAACAGATAAAGATTGGGAACTTCTCCCAGCATCTGTACCTGCATCTCTCTTATATACTACAAGTTGCTTTCCATCAGAAATTGCAGTTCCCTCACGTGACATTGATGGTGAAGTGTTCTTTTTAGAACCATCATCTGTGGTTACCAATGCTCCTGTTTTAGGCAATAAGTTTGTTGCATTCCATGAGCCATTGGTCAAGTTTCTTCTACGAGCTTCTGATGCCTCAAAATCTAAGCAGCACCTACGCATGCCTCGTTGTGGTTGATTATCATTCTGTACATGAATTATAATGAGTAATCAGTTTTGGGCCTTGGAATCTTGTATGTAACATGCACAGGCATTTCATGGCTAAATGAATCTATTTTAAAAGCATCAACTTTTCTTACATGATGCTGGATACATAAGTAGAACAAGCGTATATCAAATTGGAAGCAATCAGAACTCCACAATGACATATTATTTAGAGTACTCTTCAGTTTAAGTAATAATGCATATATTGACACTGTAAAGACAACATGATAATGTACACTCACTGTAAAGACAACATGATAATGTACACTCACTGTAAGGACAGTCACAAATGAGGACATCTCACAGTGACTGTCCCTAGTGTAATTGCCACTTGAATGTATTGCTATTCAGCCACATTAATGCTTTTATTCTTCAACAAATGAGGATAGTCACTGTAAAGACAACATGATAATGTACACTCACTGTGAGTGTACATTATCATGTTGTCTTTACAGTGACTATCCTCATTTGTTGAAGAATAAAAGCATTAATGTGGCTGAATAGCAATACATTCAAGTGGCAATTACACAAGGGACAGTCACTGTGAGATGTCCTCATTTGTGACTATCCTTACAGTGAGTGTACATTATCATGTTGTCTTTACAGTGGCTGTCCTCATTTGTTGAAAGAAAAAAGCATTAATGTGGTTCATTAGTAATGTATTAAATAATTTTATTTTTTTATCCACCCACGGGAATCGCAATTGCGACGGGCACCCGTCGTAATGCGATGCAGGCGCCTGTTGCAATTGCTTGGGAGGCCCGTCGCAATTGCGACAGCCCTCCGAAGCCATGCGATGGGGGGCGACGCCCATGCCGCTAACAAATCTTAGCGACATTGCGACGGGAGGGCATCGCAATTGCGATGGCTACCCATAGACATCGCAATTTGTGACTAAAAAATAGCGACATCTATGGGTGTGGCTATTGCGACACATAGCCATCGCAATTGCGACACATAGCCATTGCAAAATGCCCCCAAATGTATTAGTGTATGGTTAGCTATTGTAACCCTAGCCCTAGTCACCCTAAGCTTATTGCAATCTCTTTGAGATTCCCAAGGTGGCTAGTGGTATAAGTTGTATCTTTTTTGACTGAGTAAGGGTTCTGAATTTTGTCAGTTCCAGTGGTTCCAATTTTTGGTTCCATGAGCGGTTTCTTCATGTAAACATTTTCATCTTGGTTGTATCAACATTAGGGAAAAACCTCATGTATCTTTTGCATATTGTCTATGGTGTTTTCTGAATCAACTTGTAATACAGGGATTTGAATCCACATACTTAATACAATTTCTCATTCTTGGATCTCTCCTTTAGTTGTTCTTAATGAATTCTAAGTTTTCTGGCTCATTGCATTTGGTTGCTTATGTATATGTTTCATCTCTCAGCCTTGATTTAGAATCAGGTTAAAAGTCTCTGAGTGAAGCATAGATTCATTTGGTTCAATTAGTAAGGATACTTGTAAGTAGTGTAAGAGATGTTTAACTATGTTTATGGCTTGGATTCTCAGATGAATCTAGTAGTTGTCCTTGTGTTCCATGTTCACTTCAGGTATGATGCCCAATGGATAAGGCACTGATCTTAAGCTAGTATCCTTGTGCTGATGCAAAGTCTTGCATGGTTGTCTGCATCCTGCAAGAAACCCAATTATATTTAATATCTCCAATCCTGCAATCCCTCATAGCCTTAAGGTCAAAAGGCCATTTTATACCCAATAGCAATTGAGATTCAATGAATGTCTGGTTAACATTTAGTAGTCTCTTGCTATCATATGCTTTGTTTAATCCAGTCCAAAGTCCTAAAATGTCATAAGTTACTGGATTAGGTACACCCGCCATGGTTTTGCAGAGCCAGAAGTGAAGAGGGCAGTCTTGTCCCTATAGTTGGTCCAATTGCCTTGCAGAGCTTTCACACTTGGATTTAACCAGTCCTAACATCAGTCTCCAGGCATATGGGCAGCCCTAAGTGGCATAAGAGTTTTCAAACACCAACAGTCAGTACCCCTCTTGTCAAATGGCATGACAACTACCTGAGGCTACAGGGCATTTCATTAGACTTTGTGGGATGCCCCATACATTGGCACCTATCACAATGCCTGGTATGCTTTGCTGCATCTTTATGCAAAGTAGGCTAGTAGTGTCCAGTTGTCAAAATTTTATAGGCAGTTCAGTTTGTTGCAAAATGGCCTCCACATGGTTCATCATGACATGCTCAGAGAATGTCATAAATTTCATCCTCGTGAACACATCTTTTGGTGACCTGGTCTAGTCCTGTATAAAAGATGAAGCCTAAGATCCAAGAGAAGTTAAAACTCTTCTCAACCAATAGTCAGCGCTCTTTAGGAGAGAAGTGAGGTGGTGTTCTACCTAAAGCAAGGTAGTTGGCTAAGTCTGCATACCATGGATTAAAAGAATCAATAGAAAATAAGTGATCATCAGGGAAGCTATCATCAATTGCTATCAGATCATCTAGTACTTGCAATCTTTACAAGATATCGGCCACTACATTAGCCTTGCCTGGTTTGTCTATTATCTTCACATCAAACTCCTACATGAGGAGTAACTAGCATGCTAATCTACCACTAATGGAAAGTTTATTCATTAAGTACATGATAGCTAAATGACCAGTATAAATAAATACTTCATAACTTGTGATGTAATGCCAAAATTTGTTTAATGCATAGACAACTGCTAACAACTCTTTGTGATTTAATTCGGCTCCTTGCAAGTTTTTACTAATATAGTAAATTGCATGTTCAACAGTACCTTCCTTTTTCCCAAGGACTACTCCAATGGCATAGTCAGATGCATCTTTGTGGATGTGAAATGGTAGCTTCCAATCTGGTCCTCTAAGAATAGGTGTTGTTAAAACATCTTTCAATTTTTGGAATGAGGCTTCACAGTCCTCTATCCATTCAAATTTAGCTTCTTTCTTCAGCAAGTTGTACAGAGATGCTGCAAGTTGGCTAAAATCCTTTATGAATATCCTGTAATAACCAGCATGATCAAGGAAACTCCTAACATCTTTTTGCTTAGCCGGTGTAGGAAGTGTGTTGATAACTGCAATTTTTGGGGGGTCAACCTAAATTCCAAAAGATGAGAGGTAGTGTCCTAGGATAACTCCCTCCTCCATCATCATATAACACTTGTCACTATTAAGGGAGAGGTTGTAATCTTGACATCTCTTAAGAACCTTCTCCAAGTTAGCTTATGCCTCATCAAATGTGATTCCATGAGTAGTGAAGTCATCCATGTATATTTCAACATAGTCAACATCAATGTCAAAGAAAATACCCAACATCGCTCTCTGGAAGGTAGCAGGTGCATTGCACAACCCAAATGGTAAGACTAAATAAGAAAATGTTATCTAGGGGTAGGTAAATGTTATCTTATCCTGGTCTTCTAGTGATATTTGTATCTGGTTATATCCACTAAAGCCATCTAGAAATGAAAAATACTTTTTACCAGCAAGATTATCAAGCACTTGATCAATGAAAGGTAGTGGAAAGTGATCCTTCTTAGTGGCTTTATTCAGCTCCCTATAGTCCACACAAACTCTCCACTTACCCCATTTCTTTGGAATAATTACTAGAGGAGAAACCCACTAGCTATCAGAAATAGGATAAATGAAACTGGCACTAAGAAGCTTCTGCAACTCGGTCTTGACTATGTCTCTCAAAGCAGGATTAATTCTCCTTTGGGCTTGCCTCACTGGCTTGTACTTAGGGTTTATATAGATTCTATGAGTGCAAATTTTAGGTTCTAATCCTTTCATATTAGTATAGTCCCATGCAAAGGCTTGTTGACTATCTTGTAAAAGCTTGCGAAGACTAGACATCTGAGATTCAATGAATCCATTCCATCTATGGAATCCATCCAATTCCCATCCACATATCCTTCTTCTATCATTATCCAAAGAAAATCCAATGAGCCTCATGAATCCCCCCTCCTTCCCTCCATCATAATTACATAATCTTCCATCATTCCATCCACTCGATCTAAAGAATCCATCCATACATCCCCCATTGCACCATCCTTATCAATCCAATCATGTCAAGATCTTGTGAAAAAGCATGGTGAAAAATCTATCAACCTAAATCAAGATCCTACACCTTCACGTCCTCCATCTTATGATCCATCACCATCTATTCCTCCTAATCAAGATCCCACTATCCTACCTCCTCTGTTGTGTTAACTCTTTTTCATGTTCACTATTTAGCTATTAAGTTCGATTCTCAGACTCCTTATTACATATTCTTACAGGAAAAAGGCTAATTAACAAGGATTTAATCCTCCTTCACTTTGGGCTCCACAGACCCAAGTGGCTATACCTATCTTCAGACTCATTGCTTCACAATGAAATCCCTGTAGTGTATTAGGGGTTCACACAATGATTTGCTAATGTCTTTTGCTGCAACTGATGCAGAGCTTAGAAAGCCAATCCATGATATTAACAAAAGAAAACAATCATTGCAGAAAAATGGCAAATGTGACAAGGGTATTCACCCTTCTTCTCTTCGAACTTCAAGCTCAAGCAGGCTAACCTTTTAGATTCACTTCCACAAGCAATCACTAAAAGTATTTGTACTATTCAATGCAACTTATAGACATTTATGCTCTTAAACATGAAAGAGAAAAGTGATTTTGAATTTAGGATTGATGATGAAACTACATAACTAGCACAAGACCAATGCCTATCCTTGGGCAAAAAGTCATAAAATGCACTTCACAAGACACAAATCAAAGTAAAATACTACAGAATGCCTTACAGACTATATGCAATCCAAATAGAATGCCTTACAAACTATCTTATCATTTTTCATATCATTTCATCAAATCCTCATGACAATATCCTGCCCTCTGAAACTACTTACAAGACTTACTCCCTCCTTGAAAGAAGCTTGCAAGTAATTACACAGTTACCTTATAACCAGTATGTCCTAGAATGCCTTACAAAATAACACATACAAGAGCAGAGACAAAGGTTAAAGAGATGGAATGACATAAAATAGGAATTACACTGTATTTTTATTGAAAAAATCCTAATTCAAAACATCCCATAACCAAGAGCTTAAGAAATCAACAAAAACCAAGAGGCTACCTAGCAGCATTAATTTCACCATCCTTTTACAATAGAGAAGAAAACTTAGATATAGCAATTGAGAGTCAATTCAGAAAACCAATTGACAGTTGTCCCCCTCACAAAATATCTTCAACCTTCTTCTTATTTGATCTGCAACTGACCTTCAAAGTTGATCCACATATCTAATTTTGATCCTTAGATTTCAAGCCTGAACTGCTCTCATCAACTGCCCTGAAACTAAAAATACCCATCACCATCAGAATCCTCGTTCCAAGACCTTTTCAGAAACATATAACACTTATATGTTTGGCCAAAAAATGAACTTTCTAGACACTAATCTGTGCACAAGCTTGGTCATTTAAATTTTGAATATTTTCAACTATAGTTCAGACTATATCATCTTTGAATTCTTTTTAAAATCTATAATATTATAATACTTTCTGATTACTTGTCACAGAATACATCAGAGAGTGCCACTTGTCAACACCTAATTGAGTGCACATACTAACCTCAAGTTAACTCCATAATTGGGAAAATTGGCGAGGGCATGTATTCTCCAATTCTCGGAATTAATCTTTGATCAGGGTTAATAGTTGGAGAATGGGCAACTAAGCCCATTCTCCAATTCTCTAAATGTCATGGACCTAACCACTGGGATTAGGAGAACCAGCGACTAAAAGCTACCTCCAATTCTCCACATCTTTCCACTAACTACTAGAGTATTCAGTGACTGGGTGACTACACATTCTCTAGTTCTCCAAATGAAATTCACTAACTGTTAGGAGCTTGGAGAATGGGTGACCAAGCATTCTCTAGTTCTCTAGATTTTCCTTCTAACTGCCAGTATATTCTAAGAATGGGTGAATGACTGCCATGTGTCCATTTGGGGTCCATGCTATCACCATCATTCTTCTGCAAAATTTACTTGTCCTCAGGCCCACCGACATGGAAACCGATCCAGCCACATAGGCTTGCACGGGAAAAGCCTCCGCTGCTTCTTTCTACCTTCATTGTTTGGATTGTTGCTAATAAACACTTTGAAGACCTGCTTTCGCATCAATGTGGGACAATTTTTTTTCACATTTTTAAAGGCCTTACCTATGCTCCCCTCCAAAATTATGTGGACCCACCGCCGCACACATTCCTCAAGTCAAGGGACCCGCTGAGAGCCTCCAGGCTCTCTTATTTACTTCACATTGGAACGTTGTTGTATTTAAACATTAAGAAAAACCGCTACCCACTGAATGTGGGATAAACATTTTTCACTTTTAAGTTATATCATTTTCCTATATGTTGTTCGACCTCCAAACTAATTGTTGGATCTTCAATGTGATGTGCTTCCATGTCTACAAATTCCTTATCAAATAGAGGGCACAAACATGCTGGTGGCTAGGAGAAAAGCTCCATTAGAAACCTCCAAAAACAACGCAGGCCCCCATTTTCTTTATATGAGACTTCTGTTTCAACACGTAAGGCCTCTTTCTTACATGGCGTGAGGTATTTATGTTAGTGCATGGGCTGCACTTTGTATATAACCATCTCACGCACTCTATGTCCGCCTACAATCGCAATTGCTGCTCAGTATTGAAGAAGGCCTATGGAAGAAGAGGACCCACACTCCACATAGACTTTCCGCCGTAGATTGATTCCTCTCTTCCTTACTGAATGAATTTGGATTCTAGTGTGCTGAAGGTGTTCATAATATATCCCTTGGGAGCCCCTAAAAGAGACCTTTGGTGCCTAGAGTATTTTAGCAATCTTTCAGGAAAGAAACACTCCAATGATATGGTAATAGGGGACACAACACATACCCTTGCCTCATCACATACTCGCTTCATCCATAGATTATAATAAGCACCAGTGGGTTTGAACGTGTAGGCAGGACTTGAGTATTTGGTAGCCACACTCTGAACCCATCTGATAACTGCATTGTACACTATAACCACTTTATTATTGTTCTCGGAGTAGATCATGCACAACAACTGATCAACATGAGGGCCTAGCTGATCCTCCATGGTTTCGAAGAGAGAAATCAAATGAAGCGGAAACAAATGAGTACTCTAAGCATCGTGCTCTCCAAGTGAGAGATTTGGCATGGGAAATTCGTGGAAATGAATATTGAAGTTGTGAAGCTCCCATCCCTCAACACAACGGTGGACTTGCTGAATATGGGCGGACATGGAAATGAAGGAGACAATCATTCCTCTTTGGGTGATAACTCTAGAAAAATGAAGAAGCTGGTTGAGGTGTCCCTATGCGGGGAGTGGCACCACCACCACTTGCATCCCCCGTCTCATGTTTTCACTACCAAATATATTGAATTGCATGAGGTTTCCTTTGGTTTCGAGTCAGCTCCCACTATTTTCTCAAGCTCTACCGTGCAAATGTGTGAGTCCCATGCTCATGCTTAAGACTTATATATATAACATGAGTCCCTGTTATCTCACGCTCATGTTGCCTGCTTCATCTATCTTAACCTTTCACAATTAGAAAGTGAACATTAGCTTGGCACTTAATTCTTTACACTTTCTTTTTACCTTGCATCGCTTTTACTGGTGCATGAATCCTTGATGTGCAGCCCCATTTTTGTGATTAAAAAAAACAACCGTGATTGCTTTGGAGAATCTTATGCTTTTGACTTTAAGATTTTCTTCATTGAAATGCTCTTCTTATTTTCATGTTTAACATTCACAAAATTGCTCATAACCCTAAAGAAATAACAACCAAGTGATCCAGATGTCATGATCCTACTAGTGTTCTTAATTTAACAGGTTGATATGACACCACTGTTGCATCTAAATCTAGAGAAAAGCTCGGATCCCTTTTCTACTCTTACCATGATATAAACATTTGCATCCAAGCCATAACATTGAAAGAAACATCACTTGTAACTACATTTTGACTTGGCATCACTTAAGTAACATCACCAGCTTCATATTCAATTTCTGAGCATTCTCAGTCAAACTCAAAATGCCACACATCCCTTTCACAGTCCTCCCCAATTAAACACTTGTTTTCTACCATGCATGCAAAATAATGAGATGGAGAAACACTCTCGGACCTACTGATGGACCTGTTAGCATTATTTGTTGTTCCAGTTATTGCACGAGCTCCTAAGCACTCTATCAACATATCTTGAATACCTGACTCCCTTTTGCTAGAATATTTATAGAGAAACTTGTCATCTACATGGCTATGGTATATAATATGAAAAATAAGAATATCCAAGCTTTTGTCTCAATATCTGAAAGTACCATCCCTTCAATAATCATAGGCAGGGAGCTTTCCTTCGACCTCTGCCCATGATGAAATATACTATGGATCCAGTGCACCCTCATATCAAAAAAACTTCCAAAGAATCCTTTATCTTTCTTTTAGAAATCAAACCTTTGTGTGTTACTTGACTTTTTCAAAGTTTCCAAGTAACACTAACTAGCCCCTAGAACTGGCCTAGAAAACTGACATAATCACCTGACTCGGCCCCGGCACTGAACATGCATGAACTTTGACCCACATTCTAATACTCTGGAAAATGAGACTTCATGACTGCAACTAGATCAAAAGATATTAATGTGTAAACTTGCCCAGTTCAAATTATTCCTACAACAAACTTGTCAGAAAATGATTTTAATCACCGTAATTGATTTTTAAAAGTAGACAAATGGATTGGTAGGGGGCTCAAATCGGGACTGGGGTTAGTACTCCAACTTTGCAAGACAATGCAAAAATAATTTCACCAAAAGAGTCAACTGGTCAAAAGTTATTCACTGGCAAAGTAGGGCATTTGGATTTCTGGGAAAACACACTCTGCAGAATTGAACACATTTTGTGAAAATTGCAAATGGAATGAGCCTGGAAACTTGGTCAAATGGATTGGTCATGGTTTCAGATTTGGCATAGTTGGAGTAAAACATGATTGCAACATGACCCAATCATTAGCTTGCTCATCAGATCACACAGGTGTCTTTTACACACTGTCAAATATAGCCCTTAAAACTTTTGAACTTCTGGGTTTCAACAAAACAGTGAAAACTGGAAATGGATTTGGCTTTGAAAAGTACTGAAATAGATTCACCAGGGGCTAAAAATGGATAGGCCAGAAGAGGAACATGCCTATAATATAGATCTATTATTAATTCTTCTTGACCAATCACTAGGTATCAGATACAACTTGACAAAGTAGGCTTCTGACAAAAGTTCGCACTATGCACCTTGTCCAAACAACGAAAACTACAAATGGAATCGCATTAGGAAACTCATCCAATGGATTCATCATGAGCTAAAAACCAACCAAGATGAAGCAAAACTTTTTTACAATACAGGAACATGACCATCACTTCACTTCCAATCATTGGGCAAAAGATATAGCTCCACAAACAGGGCCTTTGAGAATAACTGAACAAGTGTTTTATGCAAATCCAAGAAAACACCTCAGGAAGGGGATGAACAAGCCCTATCAAAACTCATCACAGGAACTTGAAATAGGAAACATAAGTCAAATGATTGACACTAAAGATGCCCTCATTCCCAGATTTTCATGACACTTATCAAAATTCAAGATATTCAATCTCAAAGTAGTCCTTCTCGGTGAATTCTACACTTAGCAATTTTCTGACTTAGAGACCTCCCAGAAATGAACTAATGCAAACCCATTTCAATACTTAAATTGAAGGCTCAAATTGACTCAATGGGACATATGCAAGGTGTAGAACATTGAATTCTGATGATAGGACCTAAAAACCACCCGATCCATATATGCACTTTGGGACCAAAAATGAGCACCTAATCAAGAATTACATGGTACCTCAAAATTGCATTTTGAGTACCAACATTGGCTCTGTCTGGGGATGGCTGAGCGTAAGATCAACACAAGAATCTCAGAATCTTTTGGAAGAGCAAACCACCCCCCCAAAAAAACTAGCTTCTCTTCTTATTACTCCAAACACACTTCATTTTCTCAAAAACTTACTACCGGGCATCAAAAATTGGTTCCATTATTCAAAGCAAACACACGACACAAAGCAAAGCAACTATACAAGTATTTACAAAACTTTCAACTGAAAGCAATGCTTACCCCGGTCAAATAGGTGATTCTCATCTCCATACAATAGAGGTAAACTCAAATTATTGTTTCCATGTGCTTGATCAAAAACACTGCCATTCACCTTTAACACATCAAACAAAAGACAATCAGAAAAATCATCTTCACTTGGAAAAACACAATCACCGAAATACTATGAATGCTGATCATTATGTGACATCACATCATCACACCATTCCCTATTGCTGACTTGTTGGAAAAAGAAACATTCTAGCTCATTTTCATGGCAAGAAACATCCACATTCTGAACATCAGTTTGCATCACAGGATAAGCTTCTTTTACATTAGCTTGCAAACTAAAGAAGAATGCCTCTAAACAAAAATCCCATTGCAATAAATTAGAGAAATCTTGCTGATCATAATTCCTACCAGCATCTTGTAAACATGGAAAATCATTGTCAAATAATGGTTTATCATTTACCTGTAAATCTGAAAACACATGTTCAGATTTGTCTTTCTCTTCAGCATCATGTGGTTCAAACAAGAATTAGTGAGACTAAGTTCATGAAAATCAGAATCTATAGCAGCACATACATCTTCATACTCATCATACATGACAGTAGAAAATTCATCATAATCATATCTACTCTTAACCTACATGTCATGAACTTCAAAAATAGGAGAAAGAAACTGAATTTTTTTAAAAAATTTCATGACCCCACTAATACTCTCTTTATCAAAACATATGTCTACAGGGCATGAAACTCTAGAGTCAAATGTGTGTGCATATTTCTGAAAATCAGCATCTAGAAGTTCTAAAATCTTTTCACTACTTAGCGGGCATTGAAACTCTTGTCCACTGTTGAATACATCTTCCCTACTGGAAACAAGAGACAAGACTTCTTGATTTATATCATCTTGTGCAAAAGATTCGGTATCACTTTCATCTGCATCATATTCACGCTCTTGTTGCTCACACGAGACATTTTCAAGCTGAAAAAAGAAGTCATCATCTACATGCTGAGAATACAGGAACTCTACAAACTCAATGGAATCACTTTCAGTTACAAATTCTTCCTCATTGTCTTGTTGTTCATAGACTTCATTGTCGGCATTATAATCAACATTACTAACACAAGTAGATTCAGCATTAGCACAACTAAGTTTAGATTCAGCATCTTCAATGTCATCTATCCATCTTCTAACACATTTAGATATTTCTTCTATACAAGAAGCTGACAAATCACATCATTCTGGCACACAAAGCTCTACAAATAGTTGCACCCACTCTAATTCTAGGAAGTCAATGTCCACCATAAGCTTATCAACTGTACTAGAAAACCTTTGATAAAATGAATATGCTGACTCATTATTTCTTTCTCCTACCCTTTTTCTCAAAATCAAGAGAGCTTCCTCTTGGATTCTTTGCCAACTCGATGTAGAATGCTTTTCTATATTAGCATTTTCAAAGTCTTGTTCACAAATTTTAGATCTAGAAAACATATCCTGCTTCATGAATGATGGAATTTCCATTTTAACCATTTATTTGATCAACACATCATATTCAGTCATAGAGATTTCTATCTAACTTTATGCAATCATTATCTTCACATAACCATAGCATACTTCTGACTTCTTGAAACTGAAACTTCAACTAGAATGTATGACAAACTTTGAAACTAATTTCCCTTTTCTTAGTGACTTGTTCACCTATTTAGGGACTGATTTTGTACTTTGATGAAAATTACCTAGAAGTGCTATTACTGGTGTAAAAAAATGATCTGAAATCTCCTTCAAATCACCTTCCAAAAATTTGTAGAGCTGCCACCTCTTTTCAGAGGGTAGAATCTAAACCAGCTGAGAGATTTTCTCAAATTTGAACCATCTTCAAAACCAGCAAAGACAACACAACCGTAATAGAATACTGACTATTTGTTAGGACCACAAATATATCAATACTTTGATTACAATTCACTGATCAAACAGAGATGCCAGAGTCGCCACTCACATTCAGTGAGAAGATATGACAATTTTTTGAAAAGAATAGACTCTATATCCAAATTGGACCAGACCCTTGGATGATTCAGCAAAGCAAGGAATTAGACATCTTAAACTTGTTGTCATGTATTGCTTCCCCAGTAGAGTCACCAATTTGTTAACTCTTTTTCATGTAGAATCACTATTTAGCTATTAAGCTCGATTCTTAGACTCCCGATTACAGATTCTTATAGGGAAAAAGCTAATTAACAAGGATTTAATCCTCCTTCACTTCGGGCTCCACAGACCCAGGCGGGTGTACCTATCTTCAGACTCACTGCTTCACAATGAAATCCCTGCAGTGGATTAGGGGTTAACAAAATAATTTGCTAATGTCTTTTGCTGCAACTGATGTAGAGCTTAGAAAGCCAATCCATGATATTAACAAAAGCAAACAATCATTGCAAAAAAATGGCAAATGTGACAAGGGTATTCACCCTTCTTCTCTTCGAACTTCAAGCTGAGGTAGGCTAACCTTTCATATTCACTTCTACAAGGAATCACTAAAAGTATTTGCACTATTCAATGCAACTTATAGACATTTATGCTCTTAAACATGAAAGAGAAAAGTGATTTTGAATTTAGGGTTGATGATGAAACTACATAACCAGCACAAGACCAGTGCCTATCTTTGGGCAAAGAGTCATAAAATGTACTTCACAAGACACAAATCAAAGTAAAATACTATAGAATGCCTTATAGACTGTATGCAATCCAGATAGAATGCCTTACAAACTATCTTATCATTTTTCATATCATTTCATCAAATCCTCATGACAATATCTTGCCCTCTAAAACTACTTACAAGACTAACTCCCTCCTTGAAAGAAGCTTGCAAGTAATTACACAGTTACCTTATAACCAATATGTCCTAGAATGCCTTACAAACAACACATACAAGTGCAGAGACAAAAGTTAAAGAGACAGAATGACATAAAATAGGAATTACACTATATTTTTATTGAAAAAATCTTGATTCAAAACGTCCCATAACCAAGAGCTTAAGAAATCAAGAAAAACCAAGAGGCTACCTAGCAGCATTAATTTCTCCATCCTTTTACAATAGAGAAGAAAACTCAGATATAGCAATTGAGAGTCAATTTAGAAAACCAATTGACAGTTGTCCCCCTCACAAAATATCTTCAACCTTCTTCTTATTTGATCTACAACTGACCTTCAAAGTTGATCCACATATCTGATTCTAATCCTCAGATTTCAAGCTTGAACTACTCTTAGCAATTGCCTTGAAACTGAAAATACTCATCACCATCAGAATCCTCATTCCAAGACCTTTCCGAAAACATATAACACTTATATGTTTGGCCAAAAAATGAACTTTCTGGACACTAATCTGTGCACAAGCTTGGTCATTTAAATTTTGAATATTTTCAACTATAGTTCGAACTATATCATCTTTGAATTCTTTTTAAAATCTACAATATTATAATACTTTCTGATTACTTGTCACAGAATACATCAGGGAGTGCCACTTGTCAACACCTGATTGAGTGCACATACTAACCTCAAGTTAACTCCATAATTGGGAAAATTGGTGAGGGCATGTATTCTCCAATTCTCTAGATCAAACCTTTAACTATGGTTAAACCTGGCACTTCAGTGAATGTACCATTTTCCAATTCTTGAAATTAATCTTTGACCAGGGTTAATATTTGGAGAATGGGCGACTAATCCCATTCTCCAATTCTCTAAATGTCATGGACCTAACCGCTGGGATTAGGAGAACCAGTGACTAAGAGCTACCTCCAATTCTCCACATCTTTCCACTAACTACTAGAGTATTCAGCGATTGGGCGACTACACGTTCTCCAGTTCTCCAAATGAAATTCACTAACTATCAAGAACTTGGAGAATGGGCGACCAAGCATTCTTTAGTTCTCTAGATTTCCGTTCTAACCACCAGTCTATTCTGAGAATGGGCGAACGACAACCATGTGTCCATTTGGGGTCCATGCTGTCACCATCATTCTTCTACAAAATTTACTTGTCCTCGGGCCCACTGGCATGAAAATCGAGGCGACCACATAGGCTTACACAGGCAGAGCCTCCGCTACTTCTTTCTACCTTCATTGTTTGGATTGTTGCTAATAAACACTTTCAAGACTTGCTTTCACATCAATGTGGGACAACTGTTTTTCACATTTTTAAAGGCCTTACCTACACTCCCCTCCAAAATTATGTGGGCCCACCGCCACACACATTCCTCTAGTCAAGGGACCCACTAAGAGCCTGCAGGTTCTCTTATTTACTTCACATTGGAACGCTATTGTATTTAAACATTCAGAAAAATCACTACCCACTGAATGTGGGATAAACATTTTTCACTTTTAAGTTATAATATCATTTTCCTATACATTTTTTGGCCTCCAAACTAATTGGTGGATCTTTAATGTGATGCGCTTCCATGTCTGCAAATTCCTTATCAAATAGAGGGCACAAACATGCTGGTGGCTGGGAGAAAAGCTCCATTAGAAACCTCCAAAAACAATGCAGGCCCCCATTTGCTTGATATGAGACTTCTGTTTCAACACGTAAGGCCTCTTACTTACATGGCATGTGGTATTTATGTTATTGTGTGGGCTGCACTTTGTATCTAACCATCTCACGGACTCTGTGTCTGCCTACAATCGCAACCATTGCTTGCCATTGAAGAAGGTCTGCGGAAGAAGAGGACCCACACTCCACATAAGCTTCCCGCCGTAGACTGATTCCTCTCTTCCCTGCCGAATGAATTTGGATTCTAGTGCACTGAAGGTGTTCATAATATATCCCTTGGGAGCCCCTAAAAGAGACCTTTGGTGCCTAGAGTATTTTAGCAATCTTTCAGGAAAGAAACGCTCCAATGATATGGTAATAGGGGACACAACACATACCCTTGCCTCATCACATACCTACTTCATCCACAAATTATAATAAGCACCAGTGGGTTTGAACGCATAGGTAGGACTTGAGTATTTGGTAGCCACACTCTAAACCCATCCGATAACTGCATCATACACTATAACCACTTTATTATTGTTCTCGGAGCAGATCATGCGCATCAATTGATCAACATGAGGGCCTAGCTGGTCCTCCATGGTTTCAAAGAGAGAAATCAAATGAAGTGGAAACAAATGAGTACTTTGAGCATCAGGCTCTCCAAGTGAGAGATTCGGCATGGGAAATTCATGGAAATAAATATCAAAGTTGTGAAGCTCCCATCCCTCAACATGGCAGTGGACTTGCTGAATATGGGCGGACGTGGAAATGAAGGAGATGATCATTCCTCTTTGGGTGATAACTCTAGAAAAATGAAGCAGCTGGTTTAGGTGTCCCTATGTGGGGAGTGGCACCACCACCACTTGCATCCCCTGTCTCACATTTTCACTGGCAAATATATTGAATTGCATGAGGTTTCCTTTCGTTTCAAGTCAGCTCCCACTATTTTCTCAAGCTCTACCTTGTAAATGTGTGAGTCCCATGCTCACGCTGAAGACTTATATATATAACGTGAGTCCCTGTTATCTCATGCTCATGCTGCCTGCTTCATTTATCTTGGCCTTTCACAATTAGAAAGTGAACATTAGCTTGGCACTTAATTCTTTACACTTGTTTTTTACCTTGCATCACTTTTACTGGTGCATGAATCCTTGATGTGCAGCCCTATTTTCGTGATTAACAAAAACAACCGTGATTACTTTGGAGAATCTTATGCTTTTGACTTTAAGATTTTCTTCATTGAAATGCTCTTCTTATTTTCATGTTTAACATTCACAAAATGGCTCATAACCCTAAAGAAATAACATCCAAGTGATCTAGATGCCATGATCCTACTAGTGTTCTTAATTTAACAGGTTGATATGACACCACCGTTGCATCTGAATCTGGAGAAAATCTTGGATCCCTTTTCTACTCTTACCATGATATAAACATTTGCATCCAAGCCATAACATTGAAAGAAACATCACTTGTAACTACATTTTGACTTGGCATCACTTAAGTAACATCACCAGCTTCATATTCAATTTCTGAGCATTCTCAATCAAACTCAAAATGCCACACATCCCTTTCATAGTCCTCCCCAATCAAACACTTATTTTCTACCATGCATGCAAAATAATGAGATGGAGAAACAGTCTCGGACCTGCTAATGGACCTGTTAGCATTATTTGTTGTTCCAGTTATTGCACAAGCTCCTAAGCACTCTATCAACATATCTTGAATACGTGACTCCCTTTTGCTAGAAGATTTATAGAGCAACTTGTCATCTACATGGCTATGGTATATAATATGAAAAATAAGATCCAAGCCTTTGTCTCAATATCTAAAAGTACCATCGCTTCAATAATCATAGGCAGGGAGCTTTCCTTCGACCTCTGCCCATGATGAAATATACTATGGATCCAATGCAACTTCATATGAACAAAAATTTCAAAGAATCCTTTATCTTTCTTTTAGAAATCAAACCTTTGCATGTTACTCGACTTTTTCAAAGTTTCCAAGTAAGACTAATTGGCCCCCAGAACTGTCCTAGAAAACTGACATAATCACCTGACTCGGCCCTAGCATTGAACATGCATGAACTTTGACCCACATTCTAATACTCTACAAAATGACACTTCATGACTGCAACAGGATCAAAAGATATTAATGTGTAAACTTGCCCAGTTCAAATTATTCCTGCAACAAACTTGTCAGAAAATGATTTTAATCACCGTAATTAATTTTTAAAAGCAGACAAATGGATTGGTAGGGGGCTCAAATTGGGACTGGGGTTAGTACTCCAACTTTGCAAGACAATGCAAAAAGAATTTTGTCAAAAGAGTCAACTAGTCAAAAGTTATTCACTGGAAAAGTAGGACATTTGGATTTCTGGGAAAACACACTCTACAGAATTGAACACATTTTGTGAAAATTGCAAATGGAATGAGCCTGGAAACTTGGTCAAATGGATTGGTCATGGTTCCGGATTTGGCACAGTTGGAGTAAAACATGATTGCAACATGACCCAATCATTAGCTTGCTCATCAGATCACACAAGTGTCTTTTACACACTGTCAAGTATAGCCCTTAAAACTTTTGAATTTTTGGGTTTCAGCAAAATAGTGAAAACTGGAAATGGATTTGGCTTTGAAAAGTACTGAAACGGATTCACCGGGGGCTAAAAACGGACAAGCTAGAAGAGGAACATGCCTACAATACAGATCTATCATTAATTATTCTTGACCAATCACCAAGAATTAGATACAACCTTACAAAGTAGGCTTCTAACAAAAGTTCACACAATGCACCCTGTCCAAACAGCAAAAATTGCAAATGGAATCGCATTGGGAAACTCAACCAATGGATTCATCATGAGCTACAAACCAACCAAGATGAAGAAAAACTTGTTTACAATATAGGGACATGACCATCACTTCACTTCCAATCACCGGGCAAAAGATATAGCTCTAGAAACAGGGCCTCCGAGAATAACTGAACAAGTGTATTATGCAAATCCAAGAAAACACCTCAGGAAGGGGATGAACAAGCCCTATCAAAACTCATCAAAGGAACTTGAAATAGGAAACATAAGTCAAATGAAGCACACTAAAGATGCTCCCATTCCCAGATTTTCATGACACTTATCAGAATTCAAGATATTCAATCTCAAAGTAGTCCTTCCCAGTGAATTTTACACTTATAATTTTCTGACTTAGAGACCTCCCAGAAATGAACAGATGCAAACCCATCTCAAATTGACTCAATGGGACATATGCAAGGTGTAAAACATTGAATTCTAATGATAGGACCTAAAAACCACCCGATCCATATATGCACTTTTAGACTAAAAATGAGAACCTAATCAAGAATTACATGGTACCTCAAAACTGCATTTTGAGTACCAACATGTTTCATGATCCATTTCTTGCATCCTCTCTTCTATCTCAAGATCCATCACCATCCTCCAATCCCATTCAAGATCCTATGATCCCATCCTCTCCACTTCATGATCCTCTAGTACCTATCCCATTGCCATCACTCTATCCCCTTTGTCCACTTACATTTGTCAATAGCGGCCCACTCAAAGTAGAAGAAATTTGTTTCATGTCTTCCACCATGGCACCTGATAATGGATGTTTATATTATTCCCCAAGTATGAAGTGTCATTTCTTGGATAAAATGCTCAAGAAATGGAATTATCAAGGTAAAGGCTTAGGTGCTCACAAAAAAGGAACTTTGGAACCCATCCAGGAAAAACAACATCCATGCTCATGTGGTATTGGTCACACATCTGAGGACACTTCTTCCAAAAATGTTGGTATAGGTAAAGCCCAATTCAAGTATGCTTCCAGACCCACCATCACATCTCCTCGTCATCCCTCCAAAGAGTACAATGTCATTCCTCCTCCTCCATCATTAGAACCAAAGATAACCTATCGCATTCCTCATTCATCCTCTAAATCCATTTTGTGTCCCTATATCCCAAAACCTACCATCACATGTCCTTCACATACCAAATCCATTTTGGGTCCTTACATCCCAAAATGTCATCCCCCATCTTATCCTACTTAATCCTTCATCCACTAATCCCATCTCCCTAAAATACACTATAAAAATCCCATTCCATATATTCCCATTCAGGATCAACAAAGATACATTCCCACATCTCCTATCTTCCAATCTCCTTCCATCTCTCCATCCATGTTTGCTCCATCCCGCACACCTCCTCATATTTCTTCTAATGCTTCTCACAATTTGGATGCCAACTCATAAATGCGTAAAGGTAACTATCCACAAAAACCTAGAGATTTCCATGTCCATTCTAAAATACATACTCAAGCAAAGAAAAATCCAATCAAGAAATGCACTAAGTCCCAAAGGCTGCAAAGGTCCACCAAAGCAAAAGCAAAAATCATGTGGATCCCAAAGCAAAAAGATGCATTACATCTGAAATAAATGTCTACAATGGCATCTAAATTTGCTAATCCACCATCTATTCATTCCCCTCCTCTATATCCTAAATCCATTTTGGGTCCTTATTTTCTAAAATATTCTATCATAACTCCTCCGTCCTATCCACATCTTGTTGGAGATTTGCCAGCAAGCCAAAGTGTTGACTGTATGTTTTTCATTGATGACAACATATGGTAAGCAGTGTATGTGGAAGCCTGATGGAGAGAGCCTTGAGTATATGTTTCCTAGATATGTTATCAACATGATATCATAGACGCAGAGGTTGATTCTAAGTGAAGACAGTAATATAGTAGTCGGTATCATTGAGTGTTCCTAATAGGTCCCAAGAAGAGTTTTGTATGTGATTTATAGTATGTTTTTAATGAAGCCTTGCACATTTATATTTATGTTGTAGACATGTGTATGATGCTATGTTCATGGATGTAGAGTTAGATATGAAGTACAGATTGAGTTATGAAGTCTCCAATTGATGGTTACAATTTCCTGAGTTTATCTAGTAGAGTCGACATTTTTATTATTATTGTACTAGTTGGTCCTATCACTTGGATATGTGTGATTGGATTAATGTTTGGAGAAGAGTTAAGAATGTTTTGTTAAGAATGAATTATGTAATTCATCATGAGAATAAATTAGTAGTTAATTTGGTGGAGCTGACAGTGTGAAGCGATGCATCTACTCATATGGAGTTGTGGGGTCCTAATTTGTGTTGCATGCTTAGTATAGCTAACTGAGATGTTATTGGAGATTTGTATTGTTTCTCTAATATGATTTCAAGATGGTTCTAATAGGTTAACTTGATTATGTCATTTAGAGGAATATATTTATAGGTATTCATTTTTTGATTGCTAAGCATGGCAGATAGTTGAAAGAATAGAGCAGTGCAAAAGGTGTGAAGTATTGAGCCATCAGCAGAAGGTCTATGTGACAAAGTAGAGAGTGTATGTTATCCATTGGAATTGATCATGATAGTAGGTCTAACTCATAGCTCACCAAGATCTAGATATAGTGTGTATCTGTTAAACAAAAGGTTGCAATCTTCACTTCTTTGAGTAGTGTGCTCCTGGACAGTGTGTCCTCACCCCTAACAGGGTTAATTGTAAAAGACTCCTAACAGGGTCTAACCCTTGACCAGGTTACTGTACTTAATGCATTGTAAAGATCAACTCCTAACAGGGTTGTAAGATCTTCTAATAGGGATCATAATACTATATTGCAGTTTATAGTGGGTGCTAATTCCCACTGGGGTTTTTACCTATTTGGGTTTCCCCATAACAAAAATTGTTGTGTTTTATTAAGTGTTCTTATATTATGTTTATGCTTAATGTTCTTCTATACTTAATTGGATAAAGAAATGAATCTTGTAGATAATTGATCCACCCCCCCCCCCCTCTCAATTATCTTTTGGGACTATTCCTAACAATTGCTATCAGAGCCAAGTGCCTCAGAGAGAAATTTTAATAGCTTGGGGTTGATCAAATGGCATTCTTTAGAAAATAAAGTCCTAAGTTTGATGGAGAGAACTATCTAGATTTGAAGAACAAAATGATGACACATTTGTTGTGCATTGCCTTTGAGATTTTGAAGTAGCTACCAAAGAAGTTCAGATTCCTTCTCTAGCAGATCTTGCAAAGGAAGATGCAACTCTTAAGCAAAAAGAGATGTTCACTCAAAATACTATTGTCAAAGAAGCCCTTATCAGTGCATTGTCTGACCATGATTTTTTAGAGATCAATAAAGTAGATAAAGCCTAAAAGATATGAAAGTATCTAGAAGACATGTTTGAAGGAGATGTCCAAGCTAAGAATGCACATAGAAAGACATGGAAGAAAAAGTACAATACATTGGAGATGCTACCTAAAGAGGACATTAGAGCCTACAATCAAAGGATTAATGAAGTAGTTGCATGAATCATAAACAATGGTGGAGAGATCTCAAAAGAAGACATAATGGATAAGTTGATGACTACTTTGACACCAAAATATGAGAGAAAGATAAAAATCCTAGATGAGACTATGCAATTTTCAAAAGACTTCAAAAAAGAGACCTTAATCAGCAAGATTTCATCTTTTGAGATATCAAGTTTGAAGACAGACCCCAAAAGTGAAAAACCTTCAAAGCTTCAGCTCATGGTAAGAAATCCTTGAACACTTCTGGTAATTTTGATTATGATGATGATGAAGAAGAGAAAGCACTAGATGATTTCATTGCTTTGATTTCTAAGAAAGAAAAGAAAGGAAAAGGAAAATATGAAGGTCAGTTACCATTCAAATGCTTTTCATGTAACAAGATCAGTCACTTTGCATCTAAGTTTCCTACAAGAGTCAAGAAGTTCAAAACTAACTACAAGCCTAAGTATACAAAAGAATGTTGCTATGCTAGAGATGGAATATTAGATGAAGATTCAGTTGAGGATGAAATTGGATTCATTGCTCTTGAAGACATGGAGAAAATATTTGATGAAATGGACCTTGAAGATGAAAAGAAAGCACACTTGAGCTAGCATTGATTTCACAAGCTGACATCAAGATAGATTGGATCATTGATAGCAGTTGCTCACATCACATGATAGGAGACAAGGATAGATTTGTATATCTAGATAGGTACAAAGGTGGAATGGTTAGATTTGGAGACCACTCACAAACCTATCATAGGTAGAGGAGCTATCACCTTGGATGGAAATAATAGCACTGATGATGTTCTTTATGTTGATGGTTTGTAGCATAACCTACTAAGTGTTGGATAGTTGCTTGACAAAAGATATCAGTTGGAATTCAAAGACAACAAGTGCATCATTAATAACAAGGAAAGAGAAATGATTTCATCAGATTCAAAGACTAAAGATAATGTTTTTCAACTTAATCCTGATGTAAGTTATTTTGTTGCTAAAGTAGATGACAGTTGGTTATGGCACAAAAGACTATGTCACATCAATTTTGACAACATAGTGAAGATAAGAAATGTAAAGGCAGTAAGAGACCTTCCTAGCATTGAAAAACTAGTTGATACAATATGCAGGGAATGTGTAATGGAAAAGCATGTGAGGAATTCATTCAAAAGAAAGCATAATTTGGTAGAGAACAAATTGGATCTAGTGCATACAGACCTATGTGGGTCAACTCAAACAAGATCATACTATGGTGAAAGGTACTTTATTTTGTTTGTTTATGATTACTCTAGAATGACGTGGGCTACATTCTTAAAAGACAAGTCAGAAGCATTTGAGAAGTTCAAAATATTCAAAGGTAAGGTGGAAAATGAGTCTGGATTGAAGATAAAATGTCTGAGATCAGATAGAGGAGGAGAATTCACCTCTGGTAGATTTTATGAGTACTATGAAGAACATGGGATAAAGAGATAGTTAAGTGCACCTAGAACCCCTCAATAGAATGGAATTGTAGAAGGGAGGAATATAATCATACTTGATATAGCACGCACCATCACGAATGAAGGAAAGGTCACACACACCTATTGGAGAGATGCATTCATACTATAGTCTATACAATCAATAGAATTCAATTAAGGCTAGGTGCATATAAGACACCTTATGAGCTATGGTTTGGGAATGTACCAACAGTAAAATACTTTAGAATTTTTGGAAGAAAGTGCTACATCAAGAGAGATGAAGCAATTGGCAAGTTTGATGCAAGAAGTGATAAAGGTATTTTTCTTGGTTACTCTACTAAAAGAAAAGCTTATAGATGTTTTAACTTAAGATTGAAGAAGATCATTGAAAGTGCTCATGTTAATATTGATGAGGATTTTATGATTCAAGAAAGATATCATGATTATGAACCTATGATTGAAGAAGAACCTAGACCTACCACTAGAGAAATAGTTGTTGATGAAATTTTTGACAACATTGATGTATTATTCAATGACCCTAAAACTAGTGAAGAAGAATCATAGAAGTCATATGAGAGATTCACACATAATGTTACTAAATTCACATCTAGATATCATTCAAAGGAAGACATCATTGGAGATCAGAATAGTAAAGTCATGACAAGATCAAAAGAAAAGAGTTCCATAGCTAATGAAGAGGTATCCTTACTTTCACAGATTGAACCCTTAAGTGTTGAAGATGCATGTCATGATTCAGATTGGCATGAAGCAATGAAAGAAGAGCTAGATCAGATAATTAAAAATGATACATGGGAATTGGTCCCTAGGCCTAGTGATAAGAATGTGATTGGAACCAAGTGGATATTTAGAAATAAGATGAATGAAGATGGAAAAGTGGTAAGAAACAAAGCAAGACTAGTATGTAAAGGATATGCACAAAGAGAAGGAATTGATTATTTAGATACATTTTCCCCTATAAGAAGATTGGAAGCCATAAAATTTTTTTTATCCTATGCTACATTCAAAGACTTTAAGGTATACCAGATGGATGTCAATCCATCATTCCTGAATGGAGAGCTGAAAGTAGAAGTTTACATAGAGTAGCCTAAAGGATTTACCTTATTAGATAGACCTAGTATGGTATGCAGATTGAAGAAATCCCTCTATGGAATTAATCAAGCCCCTAGAGCATGGTATGAAAGACTTGATGGATACTTGACAAAGATTGGATTCAATAAAGGAGCAACAAATTGTAATTTATTCATAAGAGAAACATCTGATGGATTGTTCTTGGTTGCTATATTTGTTGATGACATTATCTTTGGTGGTAATGAAAAGCTTGGTGCTAAATTTGCTAAGGAGATGCAAAGAAAAATTGAAATGAGCATGATTGGACCTATCAAGTACTTTTTGGGACTAAATGTGCAACAGACAGACAAAGGTATTTTCATTAATCAATATAATATGTTAAGAGATATTGAAGATGTTCAAGATGGATGATTGCAAGCCAGTAAGTACCCCTATGATAACAAGATGAAAGCTTTCAAAAGAAGATGATTTAGTAGCAGTAGACATGACCTTGTATAAGTCTATGATTGGTAAACTAATCTAGGTTACTCAATATAGACTTGATATTTCCAATGCAGTTGGTATTGTTGGAAGATTTGTAGTAGATCCTAAACAAAGTCATCTCATGGAAGTAAAGAGGATGTTCAAATACTTGAGAGGAACTATAGACTATGGTTTATGGTATCCTAATTTAGAAAATATAGAACTTCATGTGTATACAAATGCAGATTGGGTAGGATGCATGGATGATAGGAAGAGTACCTCAAGAGGAGCATTATTTCTTGGAGATAAGCTTGTTACTTGGACAAGTAGCAAGCAAAATTGTATTTCTCAGTCCACAATAGAAGTAGAGTATGTTGTAGCAGCATTAAATTTCTCTACAATTGTGTGGATCAAGTAGATGATAAAATATTTTGGTATTAAGATTGATTATCCTATTGTTATTCATTTTGATAACACTAGCACTATCAGTATGTCAAAGAACCCTATGATGCATGCAAAGACAAAACACATTGAAATAACATATCACTTCCTAAGAGAGAAAGTAGCAGAGAAAGAAGTAAAGTTAGACTATGTGAGCACAAAAGATCAACTAGAAAACATATTCATAAAGCCTTTACCTAAGGATACATTTGAGTATCTTGGGGAGAAGCTGGGAGTAATTCCCTTCCCTAAATCTAATTAGATTTTGGAGGAGTGCATCTATCCTCAATGACTAATGAATGGTTGACTACTCTACTTCAGGAGTAGTATCGGTGCTTAATTATTCGGTGCAATTTTCCATTGATGTCAAAGGGGGAGTAAATATATAGTCATGAAAAAAAAAATAGTAAGAGGATACAGTAGTAGATGAAGGATTCATCCTTGGGGAAGTTTTGTTGAGGAAATGGAGAATGTTATAAAAGAATTGTAGAAAGGGGGGGTGACTATTTAGCAAGAAGAAACAAAATAGTAAGAAATGGAGGATTCATCCTTAGGGGAGTTTTGTTGAGGAAATGGAGAATATTATAAAATAATTGTACATTTGGATTGGTGGTTTTTTTCATTCCATATGTTGCCATCAATACCAAAGGGGGAGATTGTTGGAGATTTGCCAGCAAGCCAGAGTGCTGACTATACGTTTTTCATTGATGAAAACATATGGAAAGTAGTGTGTGTGGAAGCTTGATGGAGAGAGACTTGAGTATATTTTTACTAGATATGTTATCATCATGATATCATAGATGCAGAGGTTGATTCTAAGTGAAGACAGTAATACAATAGTCTGTATCAGTGAGTGTTCCTGATAGGTCCCGAGAAGAGTTCTGTATGTGATTTATAGTATGGTTGTAATGAAGGCTTGAAAATTTATATTTATGTTGTAGACATGTGTATGATGCTATGTTCATGGATGAAGAGTTAGATATGTAGTACAAGTTGAGTTATGAAGTCTCCAGTTGACACTTACAATTTCCTGAGTTTTTCTGGTAGAGTCGAGATTATTTTTATTGTTGTAGTAGTTGCACCTATCACTTGGATATGTGTGCTTGGATTAGTGTTTGGAGAAGAATTAAGAATGTTTGGTTAAGAGAACATGACATAATTTAGCATGAGAAGAAAGTATCAGTTAATTTGGTGGAGTCGATAGTGTGAAATGATGTGTCTACTCATATGGAGTTGTACAGTCCTAATTTGTGTTGCGTGCTTAGTATAGCTGATTGAGATGTTATTGGAGAGTTGTATTATTTCTCTAATATGATTTCAAGATGGTTCTAATAAGCTAACTTGATTATATCATTTAGAGGAACATATTTATAGGTAGTCATTTTATGATTGCTAAGCATGGAAGATAATTGAAAGAATAGAGCAGAGTAGAAGGTGTGAAGTATTGAGCCATTAGCAGAAGGTCTATGTGAAAAATTAGAAAGTGTATGCTATCCATTGGAACTGATCAACATAGCAAGTCTAACTCATAGTTTAGCAAGATCTAGATATAGTGTGTATCTATTAAATAGAAGGTTATAGCCTTCACTCCTTTGAACAGTGTGTCCTCACCCCTAACAGGGCTAATTGTAAAAGACTCCTAATAGGGTCTAACCCTTGAACAGATCATTGTACTTAATGCATTGTAAAGATCAACTCCTAACAGGGTTGTAAGATCTTCTAACAAGGATCATAATACTCTAGTGTAGTTTATAGTGGGTGCTAATTCCCACTGAGGTTTTTAGCTATTTGGATTTCCCCATAACCAAAATTGTGGTGTTTTGTTAAGTGTTCTTATATTGTGTTTATGCTTAATGTTCTTCTACACTTAATTGGATAAAGAATTGATTCTTGTAGATAAATGATTCACCCCCCCCCCTTAGTTATCTCTTGGTACTATTCCTAACATCCCCTTATAATGCTCACTTCTAGCATTATATCCAAACTCTTTCTACCACCATATCTCTCACCCCATGAATATCCCCCATCTCAACCATACCATCCATCCTAATGAAGTTGTACCAACATTGAGTTAGAAAAGAAACTTGGAAAAAGTAAAAAAAGTAAAAAAAAATCAAGAAAAATATGAAAAAGAAAAGAAAAGAAACATTTGTCCAGAGGTGAAAACTTGGTAATCAAGTACCTTGGATAAGTACCATGATGAAAACCTGGCAAACATGTGTCATGTGTAATCCATCCATCTAGTTCCTCTCTGCAATTGGGCAATTCCTTCTCACACATATTATCCAACACCTCCTTCATCACATTTTCCTCTCATGCCTATCATATCTTAGCCACTTCAACTCCTATGTCCTCCTTTAGATCTTGATAAAGACATGGAGACTACCCAGTATAAATACTTTTGGGCACCTTTCAATATCCATCTTCCTATCACAATTTGCACCCACACTATCCTCTATCCATCCATTCTTCCATTCATACTATTCATCTCTATCATCCATTTGTTATCCTAGCTTCCATCTACCTTCCTCATCCTCTTGTCATCTTATCTTCCATCCTATCATCCCCCCTCCTAATGCCTCTGAATGCATGAATTATCCTACATAGGAGCATCTTATTCCTTGGTGACATATTCCTTCGAGATCTTATTGCATCCACTTTTCTATCACCCCATACATTTTCCTTCTATCTCCCCATCCATATTTTCCTCCATCAAAATCCTTCTATCCATCCTTATCCCATCCAAATCCTTATCTTCCTCCAATCCTCCCATCCAAAACCTTGAGTCCTTCCATCCTTGTCTACTTATGCAGCCTCTATCCACATCCCTCAACAAATCCTCTATCCACATCCCTCATGTAATCCCCTATCCAAATCCCTCAAAAAATTCTCTATCCACATCCCTCAATATTTCCTCTATCCACATCCCTTAGCATTTCCTCTATCCACATCTCTAAGAAAATCCTCTATCCACATCCCTTAGAGTTTCTTCCATGTTTCCATCACTTGGTACTTACCTTGTCATTAGTATCTAGCTATAGGCTACCCCCATGAAATCCAATGCCATCCATCCATATCTTAATTCTCCTATCAATATTCCATCATATGATATTCCTATCCATATCCTCTAGCTATCCAACATCGAACATCAAATCAACCTATCCAATCACATCCTTAGTCTTGTTCCTAGTTTTTTGGCAAGCCTTGATCTCAATCCAATCATCATCATTGGGATCCTTACTTCCCAAATCCTTGTGTCATTTTAGGACACATCATCCATCATCACCCTATCCACCATCAGTCCATCCTAGCTTTTTAGCCCAACTAGGGAATCATCTTGCATATCTTTGCAGCATCAGCTTCATCCCCAGTCCCTTCTACATCCCATCCTAAGTCTTGTACCCTATTGTCATTCATGTCTCCACCTAAGATCATTTGTACATATGTGTCTTTAGGTCCCATCCTCTGTTTCAGTCAGTCCTTGGATCATCATGACCTTTCTCCCTATCTAGCTAATCACTTCAACAATCCTCCCTTGGTCCTTTTGAGGTTCGAGTGTCTTACTTATCTCTTGTCATAGGAATCCTAGTTTAGCAATCCATTATCGGTCTTCTCAAGATGTATCCTTCCTAATATCAAACCAATCAAATCAATCATCATCCATCATCCTACCTATGGAAAAAGGTGTGTGAGATACTTATTATTTCATTTTTTTCTTTGTATATTTATCTTTTGGGACCCATCCTTTGTGCTATATTGTCATGTCCTCTTGTACATATCCTCACTAGTCCTACAAAAACTATCATCAGATAAATCATCTCACCCTACCTCATACTTTAGCAATATCTTTTGTCAACTATTCTTGATCACATGGTTATCCTTGTTTCATCATTTGCCAACAACAACACATCATTCTCCTCATCAAATGGGTCCTTGTAGGATGTATCCTTCCTCATGTCTGACCTAATATCATATCATCAATCAAAAAAGTTTGTGCAAAATGTATTCTTCCTCATGTATGACCTAATATCCCCCCATCAGTCCATCACTCTCTGTCATGTCCCCTTTTCAAAATAATTAAAATTAATAATTTTTACTAAGGTTGGCGGGGTCAAAAAGTAAAGTTTTGAGAAAAGGGGCTAATATTTGGAAACAAATGGATTAATATATGTCAAATATTATTAAAATATGTCGTATTCACCCCTCTTGGTTGTGATTTAGTGTTATGCCCTTTTTTAAAGGGGTTTGGACGCATTTCAAGCTCATTCTAGAACTTGACTTTTGCTGATTGCTTTGTTGTTCTTCAGAGGCTGCCAAACCTATGGAGAAGGAGACCCAAAGATAGGATTTTTTAGGTTTCTAGGAAGGCTAAGGATGGGATTTTGAGGCCATTCCATGTGCAAGCTCATGCAGAGTTTTCCCTTGTGCTAAACAGAGTCGATTTGTGAGTTTTCGGGTGTGTTTCTTGTAAGAATTTGGTGATTCCTGTTGAGTTTTTCATATCAGTCTAGTTTTCTACTTTATTTCATCCATTTTTATATTAAAATAGAGCTAAATATATGTCTTGGGTCATGATTCTACTTATGTGATAGATTATTAGTGTTTTGTGGTGTTTTCGAGCTATTTTTTGTTGTTTTTGGGAGCCCGATGAGCATTGTTTTTGTCCTCCTTTTTGGAGCTGTTGTGTAAACTCTTTGTAGATCTAGAAATTTAATTTTTTAGGCTTTTATTTGGTGAAATTTATATAAAAATGTCTACTTTCATATTTATCAATAATATGTGAAGCTGTGAAGTTTTTAGCACTATTTCAGGCACACCCGATTTGGGTTTTATTGAGAAATTGTATAATCTTTCAAAGTGCTGATTGTTTAATTTAATAATATGATTAGAGGATGTAAATATGATGTAAAAATCAGTAAGAGGAAATTTAAGTGGTATCAAAGCTATGATCTTTCCAACCTGAGGGTTTGTAAAAGTTTTCATGCAACTAAGTGAAAGAGAAAAGAGATATTTCTAGCGAGAAAAGAATAAAGAAATTTTGATCAAACCCCCAGTTGTAAATAAAAGTACAAAATCCAAGGAAGGAAAAAGTATGGTTGACCTAGATGAGATGGAAAAAAAATTCTTCCAAGACATCCAGAATACTCAAAAGCAAACAGTGGATAGTCTGGCAGAAACTAGAGAGGCTTTGCGGTTATTGACAAAAAAACTCTAAGGAGTTGTATCTACTAATGAGAGAGGGAGCACTTTAGAGGAGCCAAGAAATTTGAAACCCACACCCTTTAAATTAAAAAAAACTATTTTCTTGCCTACAGATGAGCCACTAGTACCAAATTCAACCCTTAATCTTATGGACGAGGTTAAAGGTAACGTGGTTGCATTAAGAGCTACTTACAATGGCTTAGATGATGACTTTCACAGTTTGATACCTTTTAGAGAATATGTGGATATGATGAACACTTTGATGCACAAGAAAGAGTATAGGAGGGAGTAGGACATAAGTGGAAGAGAGCTCAAAAATAAAATAAGCAAGTTTATAGCACCCACTTTTGATGGAACAAATAAAATTTCTGCTAGAGCATGGCTACAAAAATTACAGACCTTCTTCACACTTAATCCCATGAAGGAGAGTGATATCATTCAATTTGCAAGTCTACACTTGGAAGATGTAGGCTGTGATTGGTGGCATCATGGAATGACTACTCAAGGTCATGATCAAGTAACTACATTTTATGATTTTAATCAAAGAGTGATAGATAGATTTGATCTCAAGGATGATGAAGAGTATTTTAAAGAATTGTCAAAGTTGAGACAAATCAAATCAGTTAATGAGTATATAGAAGAATTTCAAAAGGTGGATGCTATAGTACCTGATATGAGTGAAAAGAGGATTATTTATCTTTTTCTTGATGGTTTGGAAGATTTTGTTAAGGGTTTGGTTAAGGCTTTCTCACCCTCAATGTTACAGGAAGCTATCAAAAGAAGTTTGCAGCTTGAAACTTGTGTGCCTATGAAACCAGTCACTAATAAAAAAACCTTGAATCTTTGGAAACATAATGGAAATTTTTAGAAAAAGACTTTTCCAGTGCCACCACCAAAGAATGTGACAAATGCAACAAAAAAGAAGGTAGATGAAGAAACTGGGAGTGAACTACGAAGGAAAAAGCTTTGTTTCACTTGTAGAGAGCCATGGGTTCCAGGACACAGATGTTTGGGGAAAGGTCAAGTGCACTATATTGAAGTTGCTTTAGAATCTGATTCAAACGATCATGAGGAATTTCATGACACTAAGGAGGAGGAAGAAGAAGAGAAAGAAAAAGAAATCAGCAAGGATGGCACTTTAGCAACATTATTAGGAGTCCCAAGATACCATCCCTTTCAAATTGAAGGGGTACTAATAGGGAAAAGGTTGATAGTTCTTCTTGATAGTGGGGCAAATCACAACTTTATTGATGAGGGATTTGTAATGAAAATAGGGCTTAAAGAAGAAGATTTTGAGGGATTCAATGTTACTATAGCTGATGGATTCACTATGCCTTACACATGGGTGGTGAAACAACTCAGGATGACTTTAGGAGATTATGAGCTATGTGATGAATTTTATGTTGTTGGCATTGGGGAAATAGACCTTGTATTTGGTGTTCAATGGTTGCACTCTATTGGAGGCTATTACATGAACCATCAAACTATGGAGTTATCAAATGGGGCACCTAGAGTGGTCACTACAAAGAAGATGGAAAGGTCTTTTTGAAGAGGACAAGAAGCATGGGTAGCAGGAGTCATAATTCATCCAACAAGCTCTCTAAATAATCAAGGTAATTTCCATTTTGAAATTCAAAATACTCTTGATAAGCATAGTATAGTTTTCAATGATTTGCCTCAAGGATTACCACTAGATAGAGGTTTTGAGCATGTTATAGAGTTAGAATAGGGTACCAAACCAGTTATAGCCACTCCATACTACCATCCAAGAGGTTACAAGGAAGAAATAGAAAAAAATATTAAGGAACTCCTAGACATGGGATTCATAAGGCCTAGCTCTAGTCCATTTGCATCATCTGTGATACTTGTCAAGAAAAAGGATGGTACAATGAGAATGTGTATAGACTACATAGCTCTAAACAAGAAGACCATAAAAAATAGGTATCCCATACCACACATAGATGAACTCATTGATGAGTTACATGGTGCTGTATACTTCTCAAAAATTGACTGAAGATCAGGTTACCATCAAATCCACATGAGGAGGGAAGATGTGGAAAAGATTGCTTTCAGATGTCACCATGGGCTCTTCAATTTTTTTGTTATTTCATTTGGACTAACTAATGCAGCAGCAACATTCCAATCTTCTATGAATAAGGTATTCAACAAACATCTTCAAAAATTTGTTTTGGTATTCTTTGATGATATCTTGATTTACAATAAAACATGGAAAGAGCATCTAGAGCATATTGATGAGTCATGTTTATGGGAAGTTTTGTTTATGATTTTCTAAGTTTAGACTTAAATATCTTATGGTTTTTCATAAACATTATACAAACTCTTATGTTTCTAAGCTTTAGCCATATGTATATTTGATAATTTTGAAACTAAAGGACAAGACTGAATATATATATAGATTAATGAATGTTATGATAAAATCTGATATTTTTCTTCTCTAGCTTTAAATGGGTAGTGTTCTTGTAGCCAGGTGACAAGGCTACAATAAAATAGGAAAACTTATTATAATCTCTACCTTGGATTTGTGTTGTGGATTTTGGTATGCTAACCTTTTACAAGAGAAAAATAAGTCAGCAAGGAATGCAGACCCAAGGATGAGTGGATATTTTAAGGCAGATAACTATTTTAGATTTCATCATTGCTTCACTCCTTCCATAACTTTGCAGTTGCTGATTCAGGCCAAGTCAATCTAGTTACCGAGTGTTCCTATATTCTTGAAGCACTAAATGTGGCTTATCTTCTTGCATAGATGATGATGTCATTCCTGTAACTGAATTTGTTATGTTATGTAATGAAGGACCTAGTTTGTAGGTGTTCTATATTTCTTAGTTGCTTTTAAATAAGCTAGAATTTATGATTCCAGGCTAGTTAGATGTTTTGAGGAATTTATACTATAATCCAACAACAAAGTGAAATACTTTGATATTCCATATTGTATCCATGTTTTGTTGAATGAATATATGATAGTTCCAAATTTCAATCTCTGAGTTGTAAATCATTCATACTTCCGTGGGGGCCCACGCGGGAGGTGAATTCCCTATTTCTATTTAAGTACAATTCAGTTAAGTTTCTTTGAAGTTGTTAAACACTATTACTCCTGCAGCCATTGGTAACATAACCATTGACTATTTCATGCAGCATAGGTTTACTTTTGAAGCATTTACTGCTAAGATTTTCCTTTAAATTGTAAGTTAATCTGTAGTTTCAGTTTCTAAGTATAAATCTCCTATAGTAATAGCTTTTAATTTAGCAGTGATGACCTTTGAAAAGAACTAAATCATAAACTTTGCTTCCATCATCTCAAGTTCACGTTCTTGGATTGATACATTTAATGAAGTCTAGCATGATGTTCTAAGAAGATATGTGATAATTTTAAGCAATGAATCACTATCAAAGGATGTCCAATCCTTGAAGTTCCTAGGATATTATTATGACCAATCATTTTTGGTGCCATTGTCGGGGATGGTGTCAATTTAGTTTAACCTAGAAGTCATTAAGTTAGTTTGCATTTTTCATAATTTTGCATGCATAGACGTAGGGACCATCTTGGTTGATTCCTACCTAACCTTAATCAGGAAGAACCATTTGAATTTTTCAATCCAGCACTTGAGGAACCCCAATTAGAGAACCCACAAGAAGAAGAACCATTTGAGAATGTGTTTGCTAATGCTTATGACCAATTGCCTTCACCACCATCATCTAAAGAGTCATACCATTTAAATGCCCTTTTTGCTTACCCAAAATATCTAGATAATGTAATGGCTCATCCTACCTTCCCTTTTCCTATTCCTACTCAGCAAGTTAACCAAAATCTGAAGAACATTCCTATAGCTGCCCTTCTTAAATTATATGGACTCATCATAGAGGATCCAGAGACTTTCCTCTTTGAGTTTGATGTCCTTTGTCGAAGCTATGACTACACCACTAACAGCCATAAACTCAAATTGTTTCCTTCCACTTTAAAGGAGGCTACTCTATGATGGTTTATGAGTTTGGGTGCTAATGTTGTAGTAGATTGGAATGCAATGTGTACCATGTTCCTTGATAAGTATAAGGATTATTGTAGAGGAGGGGACTTAAAAGGAGATAACATATTTGAAATGTCACAAAAGGAAGATGAAACCTTGGAAGACTATGTCTCCATATTCATTTTCATCCTATAGCGTAACACACAACATGACCTAAATAAAGAATCTCAAAAGTATCTATTTTTGAGAGGTGTGAATGATGGAAGCATAGAGGCCCTTGACCATATGGCAGGGGGGACATTACCTAGAAGACTTGGGATGACATAAATAATATATGTCTGAACTATTCTAGAGCTACTGTCAAGAAAGGAAGAGGCTTAAGAGCCTTGCCTCACAAGTCTAATGGTCAGGTGTGTCCAAAATAGAGCTATCCAATCTATTGTCAGATTTTAATTAAGACATCATTAATGATGTCACTACTCAGTTGGACACTATGTAGGCAAGGAGAAAGAAAGATGAAGCTAATGCAAAGTTAGTAGAGTACTATCCACACTTTAGGGAGAAGAAAAATAATTGTTGGTGTAAGTCTATTGCAAGCTTAGAGTCCCAACCTATGCCTACCAAGTTCAAAGCCATTGATGATAATGGAGAAGTGCTCTACATTGCCTAGTGAAGGCCATGGGAATAGAGACCAAGTATTCCCAAAGATCCTCTTCAAAATTTTAATAGTAATAATACATGGAAAAACCAACAACATAGTGGATTTAGTGGGTATAATCATTGGCAGTAGCCTCAACAAGTTGGCAACAACCTCAGCAAGGCTAGCAGCAACATCAACAAGGTTGGCAATAGCCTCAACAAGGCTAGCAGCAGTCTCATCAAGGTTGGCAGGAACCCTAGCAATAGCCCCAGTAGGGGTGGCAACAACCACACAATTGGATGAACCAATCAAACTAGCAAGCTTTGATGCCACCACCTCAGCAACAGACTCCAATGCCTCCTCCTACAACCAACACTGCTTCCCCTAAATAGACTCAGTTGCCTACTTAGCCTACTCCTAATCCCAATAATGCTAAACCAACAACTCAATAGAAGAGTTATGCTATTTCCTTGAATAATATTAATTTAAGGTCTGACACAACTCTTCCTCCTCCATAGCAACCTATCATCACTGAAGTTGAGGATGCCTTTTTAGAACCAACTGAGGTACCAGTCAATCCTACTGCTCCTGTAGCTCAAGAGCCCCTATTTCCTCATAGGTTGGAGGAACAAGCTAAGCTAGTGGAAATGAAGTAGTGTTGGACTTGCTTGCCCAACTAAAACAAATGATAGTTAAAATACCACTACTAGATGCCATAAAGGAAGTGTCTGCATATACTAAAGCCATCAAGGAAGCATGTATTAAATAGCCTAGGAGGAAGAAAAAGGATACTAAAACCATACATGTCCTAGGCCAGTTATCTGATCTAATGTTGGAGAAATTGACAGTTCCAAAGTATTCTGATCCTGGTAGCCCTATGGTCATAGTCACTATTCAAGGAATACAAGTCCAAAATGCTCTAGTTGACTTAGGTGCATCCATAAATGTCATGACCAAGTAATTAATGTCTCAGTTGCATATCATCGGTCTTAGAGAAACCCCAACCATCCTATAGCTTGTAGATAGTTCCACTATTACACCTGATGGGATGG
The DNA here is from genome assembly GCA_027943335.1 of Chamaecyparis obtusa. Classification (NCBI taxonomy): domain Eukaryota; kingdom Viridiplantae; phylum Streptophyta; class Pinopsida; order Cupressales; family Cupressaceae; genus Chamaecyparis; species Chamaecyparis obtusa. The sequence goes on along the minus strand of BSBK01001373.1, from coordinate 1,972,817 downwards.
TAGAAGATGTAATAGTCACCTTGAATTCTTGGGAATATCCAGTTGACTTTGTTGTCCTTTCTCCAAAGGCTACCATGGGAGGATATCCAATAATTCTAGGTTGGCCTTGGCTAGCTACTGCTGATGCCTATATTACTTGTCAGTTAGGAAAAATGACTATATCCAATGGAGTCAACACCAAAAAATTGACTCTATATTCCCCAACTCAACCTTTATTGCAAGATGACCAGATAATTTGGTGAGACTTGGGTGATGTTGAACCTAAGGTCAACTCCATCCACCAGTTAATGATGATATCTATGCAACCATTTGTAACCTTTAGGGGGAAGGATGAGATAATCTCCTCCATTATTATGAATGAGTACGGAGTGCAATCCCAAGTGTGTTCCCAAGAGGACTATGTTCTTGAAACTGTTACCACATTCCAATGCTCTATAGTATTCAAAAACTTCAAAATTCCTTCATACATTATTGCCTCATGAAATGGAGTCTTCTCCAATTGCTCAACTGTCCATGGAAAAAAAGGTCATTAAGCTAGAAATCAGCCCAAGATGGGAGTTAAATGTAAACAGTGCTTTGACACTCTCTCAGTAGATAGATGTCCTACAGCTTCTAAAAGGACATCAACAAGCCTTTTCTTGGGATTATACTGACATAAAAGGCCTAGACCCTAAGCTCTGCACTCACAAAATTTATATCAGCCCTAACTATAGAGGCCATCAAGTTTGCTAAGAATTGTCAAAAGTGTCAAGTGCATGGCAACTTAATTCATGCTCCAAGGAGGGATCTAATCCCCTTTACAACACAATGGCCTTTCTATCAATGGGAATTTGATCTTATCGGGATGATTCATCCTCATTCTTCTAATGGACATACCCATATAATCACAGCCACAGATTATTTTACACAATGGGTAGAAGTAGTCCCTTTGACACAAGCAACTGGAAAGTAGATATTGATGTTCATCTTGAACTATATCATATACAGATATGGGATCCCTCATTCCATAATCATAGATAATGGTGGGCAATTCAGGAATAAAGACCTAGATGATCTATGTGCCAAATTCAATATCACCCAACATTGGTCTTCTATCTACTATCCACAAGGGAATGGCCAAGTAGAGGCTTCCAATAAAAATCTATTGAAGATCTTGCACAGAACAGTAAACAAAACTGACAGAGACTGGCATCTCATGATTAATCTAGCTCTATGGGCCTACAGAACAAGTATTAGAATGCCTACAAGGGCTACGCTTTTTGCTTTAGTTTATGGGTCTGAAGTGGTACTATCTATTGAGGTTGAAATCCCATCACTAAGAATCAGAATGCATGGTCTAGTAACTGATGATGACTACAGAGTGTCTAGGTTTCAAGAACTTGAACTACTAGATGAGCACAGACAAGCAGTGTATGATCATCTTAGAGTATATCAGAAGAGAATGTCAAGAGGCTACAACAAGAAAGTCAGACACAAAGAATTTTAGGTTGGCGATCTAGTCTTGAGAGAGAATCCTAAAAATCAATCACATCGAGAACACAAGGGGAAGTTTGAACCCAACTGGTTGGGTCCCTTTGTAATCACTACTACTTTTGGCTCTGGTAGCTATCAACTCTCAACAACTGAAGGAGAACAACACTGAGAACCAATCAACGTTCTCCATCTGAAGAAATTCTATGCCTAAGGAATTCCGTCTATGCTAAAATGTCTTAAAAAAAATCTTTAAAATTGGAAAAAGTCCTGAAAAAATGAACATCTTGGTGAAACCCTAGCAATAGGCACCTTGATGATTCAAAAAAAAGGTGAAAAATATCAAAATTAAAAATTTAAAAAAAATGAAAAATGAAAAATACAAAAAAAAAAAAAAAACTGCCTTAGTGAAAACTTGGAAACAGGCGCCTTGGTAGCAAAAATAGAATCTCTGCCAAGATGGTGAAAACTCGGCAAATGGGCACTACTTGTTTCAATATGCTCTATCTATCAGTGCAATCTTGGTCTTTCCCAAATTTCAGTCTTGCTTTAGTTTGTATATATCTCCCAATTTGTTTTCGCATTCCTATTTTCAATAAGTCAGTTTGTACACCAATAAGCTTCAGCGTCTATATCCTATCAATGTTCAAACTTGGGGGCAATCAATGTCATATCCTATGGTCTCTAGTGTATCTTAGACGTATCATATCCAGTCAAAGTCCTTTGAAGCTTCATGTGAGTTAGTCAGTCTATCTTGTCTCCAGAAAGGATTTTGCATCTACAACAATGCAATCAAACATCAAATGCAAACTAAAAACAATCTATGTTTTTTTACATGCTTTTGTCTCCTTGTATGCTTACTAATTAGCATTGAGATTTCTTCATATTGTGTCCCTTCAAGCTCTTCAATGATGTCCTCTATAGGATTTAGAGAGTGATGACTAGGGACATAATCTTTTCTTTGTCTTCTGCTTGTATGTGAAAATATAACAACTTTGGAAATTCTAGATTGAAATGGTGTCCGACTGTAAGAGCCTCTATCTTGAATTGGATGGCCATGAGTACCTCCACCATTGATACCCATAAAATTCAAGGAAGTTTGATCTAACTATTATCTTTTTGAGTGAGTTCTTTCTCCTACTGTGAAACGTGATCTTGCCTAAGCATGTGAATGATAAAGGGTCACTACGAGTAATTCACATTGGATTTAGAATGATCTCTTGACTATTTGATGTGTTTGCAACATAAGGTGTATTCAGGTCATCATGATGTTTATGTTTTGATGCTTATACAAATTGCTATATCAAAATGGACATGATATTCAGGTCATCCTGGCATTTATGTCTTGGTGCTTATATCTAATCTGACATTCTGAAAATAAAATCAATATTCATATATCCATGGTTGTTGACCAGTGGGTGTTGTATTTATTCTTGTGCATACAAATTGATATTCATATGTCTATGGTTTCATAGCTAGTGGGCATTGTATTGATTTATCCGATTACCTAAAAGTTCAATAATGATAACAAATCGACATATGATCAATGAGTAGGTCCTAGGTCGTAGGTTGCATTTCATTCTGCATTTCATTTTTCATCTTTGCATGATCTCACAATGATTAAATGAACTTCAATGCTTAAATAATTCTTCAAATCGCATCTTCAAATCTAACAATAGCCAAATCTCACACGAAGGTCCATCCAATGAAATAGCAAGTAGAATCCTTTTTCGGGATCAAAATCAAAATCTGAGATCATTCATATTGTAAACTGCTTGCATAATCAACCTTCAATGATTAAAGAAATCCAATATTCAACTTAACCGATTATCTTACATCAAACTATAGAAATTTCAACTTGGTCAACCATGGTCAACTCATTGTCAAACCTAGTCAAACTTGGTCTTTTGGACCTTCCAACAATGTAGACTGCATTCTCGAATGTGTATAACCACTTTTCCAATCAATTAACATGCTTCTGAACTATCAACGCTGACTTTTCTTGTTAGATTTCAATTTTAATCCCGAAGGGGGCATGGTATTGCACATCATTCAAAGTCTGTAATCTAAATTTTGAAATCATATCTTTCCTCAGTAATCAAGACAAAAACCACGTCTAGTTACTAATTCATCAAAAAAGACCTCATCGCTCCGGGCAAATCTATCATCACTTGGGGCATATCAGATTCATCAAGATCCATATCAATCTGGTATTCTCCTAATCTTGTAAACTGTATCAATTTTTGCAACTATCATTTTTGTGTTATTTCCTTGGTTCTTCGGTAACTGAAGGGTTCAGATGTGATACCTACGTGATTCTTCTAAAGACAATCGAGTCTGGAATTGGTCACTCACTTCTTCGCAATCCTAAGGTTTGGAATCAAGCATTTTGACACTTTTTCACAATCAGCAGTTCATTGTTGCTATAGTGAACATTATCTTTGGTCATTCAGGACCTAATATCTTCATATCAAATCTTTCAATCAGCTTTTGTATCATATCAATTATCAATTTCGAATCAGTTTCATATCTCTAACAAACACAGACTGTCTTTGAACCACTGCGCTTCGCACAACAATTCAAAGAGGGGCAAAATGTAATACCCCAAAAATGGGCTATAGGTTCATCAACCTGCTATATTGATATATCGAACAAAATCCACATCAAAGTCCTAACCAAAGGCACCTCTGCACATCATCGAATCCTAATTGATTATCATAAATTTTGCATCAGGGAATATTCCTAGTAATATTCCTAATCATCATAATTATCTTTAATTTAATGATTATTTGGCGATAAATCTCATTTATCCTAAGTTTCTTTAATTGAATATTTTCATATTTAATTAATTGGATTTAATTATGCCACTTAATTATTCAATTGAATTTAATTATATTTATTCCTAAGTATTATTATTTAAATTTGACAATAAATCAAAATTCCTATTATTAATTGATTAAATTCTTATTTAATTAATTAAAGCAAGTTGTCATATTTAATGATATTATTTTTGAATAAAAGTTTGATTAAATGATTGATTAACCCATAAATCAATTATTTTATTTTCAAAAATCAATTAAGTTGAGAATAAATCACTTTATTATTAAATTAATTCATAATTATCCATGTGCACCATCAAATGGCAGTTAAACTCCAAATCAGAAAATCAATGCAAGTTATTGACTTTTTGGAACTCAACATCATTTTTGAGTTTTAAAGTTGATCTAAACTTCTAATTTGAGTTAAAAAGTTATGTTTGCATGATTTGCATATTTTTGTGAATTAAATTATCTTTATTTAAAAATAACTCAAAAATCAAGCTGAGTTATTTGAGTGATTTATGGCTTTTATCCATGCACCTCTAAAGCCCTAGATTTCTATAAATTAATGCTTCAGCTCATCTCAAAGCATCTCATATATTTTTGCATCCTCGCGCTGTCGAATTGGAGGATGAAGAATCAAAGCTTATTGTGAATCAAGGCTATTGTGAGATCAATTTCATTTGCATTCATATCATATTAGTTTTCATTTGTTAGATCATTTAGCATATCATAGATCAATCTTCATATTAGCACATATTCATATCAGTTTATCATTCTTATTGCATCTAAAATAAAATAAAATAAATAGATTACTTTGCATTCATATTTCATATCAATTTTGCATTCAAATCCTTCATTTAGGTGTCGTCTAGTTCACTGATCTTGATAGCAGTCTGAGAACATCAATCTCACACCTATTAGAAGGCAGTAGATTGCTTGGTTTGATTAGATTTCAATTTTGCACGATTTTAATTTTTGCTAACCTCTAATGTTTTACTAAAGTGTTGTGTCTATAGATCAGGTACAATTTTCACACACACATTTCTGGCGCCCACCGTGGGGCCCTGAAATGGGTTTCCCTTCATTTCTATCAATTTTCTATGTTTTGAGGCTAAGGGTTTCAAGGGTCCTGGTATACTCTGTAGGATGTTATTTTTTGTTTCTTTTTTGCCTGCAAAAAAAAAAAAAATTGGCACTTTTTCTATCAAAACTGTGATTTTTATCATTCTTTCCGTACTTCTGTACATCTTTGTATGAATTCTCACGAGAGATTTCACACTGTGTCGCATGAGATTTCTTTCTGTGTCTCACAAAATTTCACTGGTATCATTATTTTTTTTTGCATGAAAAATCACTTTCTCGCACGAGACTGTACTTCCTCACATGGGACCGCATCTTGACTCGTGCAAGATTTTATCCTTCATCACGCAAAATAGTGTTTCCTCATGTGGGACCACATCCTGACTCTTGTGATTTTTCATACTTCATCGCATGAGATCGTACTTCCTCGCGCGGGACTACATCCTACCTCGCATGAGATTTTGCTACAGAGACATATGATTTGCAGATTTTTACTTTTAGATTATTGATTTCTAATGCTTACAGTTTTCTATTGATTTATCTTGATTTTGTACTTTCAAACATGTGCTAAATTTTGGATTGCAAAGCATTGGACCTAAGGTATTCTTCTCAAGATGATAATATTTTAATTTGGATCTTAAAATAAATCTCTTATGTGTCTGGCTTGTGTGCATTTTTTCATGCTTTTATCTATTTCTACACACTTGCATAATTGATACTAGGTTGTGACCCCTTAAGGATTCATTAAGTGGTCTTAGATACTTGTGATTGATCTTGATTTCTATCTTGGGTTATTGGACTCGCTAATCCGCTGACCCCTCATTCCACCCTGTGGTTGCAAGGTCAGTGCCACATTAAAGGGGAGGGGTCAACAAGATAGAAGCGTTAAGTGTTCCACTTGGCAACCCATTTGTGCTTTTAGGAACTCACTTGTTTTCTCAGTTGGGGACTCATTTTTAGCTTGTGTGAGGTGTTAAGTGTTCCACCTTGTGGACTCATCTCATATTCACTTTAAGCATTAAGTTTTCCTCTTTCTACTTTTTGGGTACTTTCGGTAGATTTGCTTTTAGAAATATACATCTGTGCTCACATAGTAATTAGGCCCTATGAACACTATTTGTGATTCTTGAGAGATTGGATTCCTAGAGAAATCCTTCTTGAGGACATAATCCTTGTAGGTAGGGAGGATACTTAGTGCATTTCACATTCAACTTGGTTGGTGCATCTTCTCTTATTGATCGATACATTCTCTCCCTGGAGAGGTTGATAGATCACATGGGGTTGACATCATGAGCTTTGGTGAATCAAACTTGGTCTGTGCATCTTCCCTTATTGATTGATACATTCTCTCTCCAGAGAGGTTGATAGATCACATGGGGTTGATATCATAGACCTTGGTGAGATAATCTTCATCTTAGCATGTCGGATTTATCTGCCTACTTTGTCTGGGTTAAAAGTGAAAAGGTGTCAAAAAATTTGGATCTGGAGCCAAGTCCCCTTGTGGTATACTATTGTGAGTCACCTTTAGAGAGGGTTAACCATAGTGGACAATCTCTTCATAGGGAAAACTACGTTGATGGAACCTCACGTGGTAATAGCCATTTTTGCCATGGTAGTGACAGCCACTGTATAAATATCCTTGTGGAAGAAATCTCCATAGGTATGGTTCATTGTTGGGTTGTCAAATCTCCCTAGTAGTTCCTGAATATTAAGTTCTTGGATTGTGTCAAAACCCTGGTGCACCGGGATTGGATTTCACCCCTTTGGATCATAAAAGTTGCAAAGTCAAACCATTACTAAAAACCCTAGTGAGGCCAAATTTTTATTTTCTAGGGTATATGTGCATTATTGCAAAACATTTTTGGAGCATACACAATTAGCGCTTCTGAGGATTAGAACGAATAAGTCACTTGATTGTTCATGTGAAAGGTTGCTTTTGCCCTTGTTCATTGTTTTCAGACATGCTTGAAATCACTTGCTTGCTATTTTGTGTGCTTGTTTATCTATCTGGTTATTGAAAATGAACAAATCTGTTACAATCCTCAAATCTGGACATTGAAATTTGCAAACAATTCAAATCTGAAAACTCAAAATTTGTAAAATCTGAAGAGAAATTCCTTTGTGGAGTCAAAATTCATCTCAGGAGGTCAAAAAGTCATAAGAGTTTCTACCAAGTGTTGTTTCATTATTGCCCATCTATCATATGGTAAAGAACCCAGTGTCGTACGAGTCTTTCTGCCAGTCAAATTCAAAAAAATCAAATCTTGCTAGCAACTGTCATGCGAGTTTTGCAACTATCGTATGAGATTTTCAACTATCATTTCATAGCATACCCATTGTTGTACGAGTCTGCAGAGTGTCGTTTGGGAAAATTTTGAAAAGTTGTCAGAAAATTGTCAGAATTGCCCGATATTTAGCTTTTTTAGCCTAATTTCAGAATCTATCGAATGAATCACTGTGTCAGGAACAGAGTAGTAGCTATTGAGAATCCAATCATTTTCCTAAAGTGGCCTTTTGAATCTGATTCAGCCTTCTATTTAATCAATTTGAGTCTTTATCATCTCATGTCAAAACCTTGTCATAACTATCAATCTTCAATCAATCATCAAAATGACTAAGTGTTGTGATATCTTGTCCGCTATCTTTTGGGAACCTACCCATACATCTAGGGCATAGTATCCTTCATCCACATCTAATCAAATCTTCAAATCAATCAAACCTTGACAAGGTTGTGTTATCTAATCATCTTGATTCAATTCATTCTTTGGTTATCTAGATCTTATTCTTTTGTTTCACTTGAGGTTAATGGTTAAGACTAGAGCTTCCTCTCACAAGAAATCTATCACCACTCTCCAAACTCCAACTCTTGAGCAACTCATCAATTCTAGTCTTTATGAGGATGATGGTCTTGGCAACTATCGATTGAAATCTGGTTACATACCTCCTCCATCAACTCACGGAGGTACTCAACATACCCCTCATCAATCTAATCTAGGGAGTCCACAAACTCCTACCATGTCTCAAGCAGGGACAAATTTTGGCTCTCAAAGAGCTCAATCTCAACATGGTACAGATCAAGAACCCACACCTAAAGAAATTGCTCAATATCAAAATGATGATAACTTCAAACGAATGATGAAGCATTTCTTGAAAGAAAATAGAGAAGCATACTTTTTACAATTAGCTCATCAAGGAGCTAAACTTCCTCCCAGCTTTAATGTTGAATACATCATTACACATGAGGAAGAGAATCCACTCATAGCTATGATGAAATAGATGCATGCTATACAAGTTGAACTTAACAATCTTAAGAAAGAGAAGAAACCTAAAGAGTTCTCCATGGAGGCTCTATGTCCTTTTCCATTTGACAAAGACTTGTACATGCCACCATTTCCAAAAAGGGTGGAGATGCCAAAGTATGATAAATATGATGGGCACTCTAACCCTCAAGATCATGTCAGGGAATTTTGTACACAATCAATGGAGTTCATGCATGAACCTACCTATTTGATGCATCTCTTCCCTCGATCTCTAGGGGGAGAAGCCATCCACTGGTTCTCTAAACTACCTTCTACTATCAGAACTTTTGAGGAGTTGATCAAATTGTTTTATCAGCAATACTCCTACAATATTCAATATCCAGTCACCATGATTGATATCTGTAATCTCAAGCAATATCTAGGAGAACCATTCCTAACATTTCTCAAGAGATGGAGGAAGAAGTTCTCTCTATATGCTAGACCTATTCTATAAATAAAAAAACTAGAAATCTTAATCAATAATCTTATTCTTGAAATCAATTATCCTCTACAAATGCAAGATCATACATCTTTTGATAAGATGGTGGATAATGCTATCAAAATCAAAAAAGTGCTTGTGAAAAAGGGAGAAATCACACTTCAAAAAGACAAGTATGAATCAGGATCCAGTTCTAAAGACAAGAACAAAAATTGGAACAAGAACAAAGGCATCGTCACAGATGGCATTGTTGATACTATTCATGCCCCATCAAAGGCACCAGCCTACAATCTCACTCTTGGCACCCAAGCCATTAAAGCTTCAGAACAAAAGTCTTTTGAACCATCTCAAAAGAAGCTAGAATATAAAAGATGGGATAATAAGCGAAAGTTCACTCCTCTTGGAGAATCTTTGGAATCCACTATGAGAACTCTAATGGCTGATAACATCATCTCTTTGCCACCAATCTGACCACTTGATTTTGAGCCTAAGCCAAAATGGTGGAGAGAAAATGAATTCTGTGATTTCCATCGAGGTAAAGGTCACAAAACTAATAACTTCTTCCACTTGAAACATACCATTCAAGATCTGATTGATAGTGGAGACATCACAGTTGACAATCCTAAGAGTAATAATGATCATACGACATTTACAGAACCATTTTTGAAACATGGCCAAGAAGTTTCAACTTCTACACCCAATATGGGGGCAAAAGTCAACTATGCCTACCCTAGAAATAATGTTGTCATCAATATGGTTGAACCTTGTCTCTCAAAGCATTGCAATGTCATCACAATTGTAAGAAGAGATAGACAAAATAAATCCACCAATGTAGTTACTCGATCACAAGCCCAAGCACATCTAAAAGGACAAATCTCAGATTCATCAAATGTCCCTTAGCTGCCCTTCAATCTTTCATCTGCTTCTAAATAGAAGGCTGCTTCCAAATCTTCCAATCCAAAGGATACAAGGCCTATATCTTATAGCATTGTTCAAAAACTCCAACACACTAATGCCAAAATCTCCATGTTTGAGTTGCTTCGAATATCTCCAGCTCATAGAGCCATACTAGACAAAGCTTTTCTTGGTTCCAATGTTCTTGATGACCTTGATTTAGACGGGTTCCAGACTATGGTTGGACATCTTACATCTCCGCAATATATCTCCTTTTCAGAGGAAGATGACAACTCCTTGAGTCACCCACATAATCAGCCTTTGCATATAGAAGTCCTAATCTAGAACCGTAGAGTCAAATGTGTGTTGATAGATGGGGGCGTTGGACTAAACATTTGTTCTTACAGCTTGATCACACAATTGGGATTTTCAGAATTGGCTATTGATCCTAGAAAGAAAATAACTATCAAAGCCTATGATGAACAAGAAAGATCTTCTAAAGGCACCATTGTCTTACCTATTAGAGCAGGTCCAGTTATCAAAGATACCATCTATCAAGTGCTTGATCTACCTTTTGCCTACAACATCCTTCTAGGGAGACCATGGATACATGAAATGCAAGCCATTCCTTCTACATACCATCAATGTTTGAAGTTTCCTTATGAAGGAGTAGAGGTTACTATCCCTGCAGATCTGAATACAACTTGCAACACCTTGAAGGAAAGTGCAGATAAGCTTGTACCTAATAACAGAGAATCTTCCATTGAACCAACTATCGAAGCATCCACATCTAAAATGGAATATCTTGCAAAAGAGGTCAATATCAAAGAAAATAGTATGGGAGAATATACTATCAAGCCAGTATTATCTTTGACATCTCTCCCTATCTTGCCTAAGTCTTATGGGCAATCTTTGAAACAATCCAAGCCTAAACCTAAGGAACCTCTTGAAGCATATAAAAGAATTTTGTAGCAGAACAAGTATCCAAGAAAGAGTTTGAAGAGAATCAAGTTGTGCTATCATGGCTATACAAAGATGAACCTGAATCTCAAGTTGTTCAAACTAGTGACTCTATAGTATCCAAACTCCCTTCTAAGTCTTATGGTCCAGGAGATAAATTAATAGCTAAGATGGGATATCCAAGTCAAGGACCTCTTGGAGTCAGAGGAAAAGGTCTTGTGGCACCTCTCCCACATACTGGTAGAGAAAATAAAGACAAAGTTGGCTTAGGCTTTAAGAAGAAACCCTATCACCTCAAAGGTAATTGCTCTCATGTCATAGAGCAGATCACACCAGGAGAACCTCTTCTTAAGAAAGAAGAAACATAACCATCAGATAGTGATTCAAACAGCTCAGAACTCATCCCCTATGAAAAATTACCTAAAGAAATCAAAGACCTTCTTGATGATAAAGATGATCTAATAAAAAGAATTAATGTAGTAGAAACACAAGAACCTACTATCAATCAAGAGATAGTTGCAACACAAGAATAAGCTAATCTCAAAAACAATCAAGAAGAGGGAAGTGGTAGTGATTTTGAGATAGATTCCCATGAGTATGAATTCAAATCAGAATCCAAGGGTAACCCTTCTTGGGGTATTCACCCCGACTTTACTCATGTTCTAAGATTTCCTAGAGATCTTGAATCAAAAGTTGAATCAAATGACTATGAAGGGGGAGCCATTCTAGAACCAGATGAAGATGAGCTTATTATAGAGAAACATGTTGATGTTATTCACCAATATGTACCTAATCCCAATGTGAATCTAGAATGAAATGATGAACCTATCGAGTCTGATCCACCTATGGCTGAATTGAACTCCCATGATGACATTGAGCCTATTCATGAATTGAATGTCTTAAGTTGTAATATAACCTTTGAACTTGAGTGTCAGGTTAGGACCAATGATGACAGATCCATATTCGTAAACACTATCTCTCAATCTTTCCCTACTTTGACTATCCAATATTCATAACTTATTGATCAAACCTCCACAAATCTAAGCCATGGTATTTATACCTTCCCGAATGACTATGCCCTTGCTTGCTACCTCAATGCAGTTGAGCCTATGAGGACTTCCATCAATGAACTAAGTGTTAGCATGACTGAGTCAGACATCAAATATCTTAGTCAGAAAAACAAGAATAAAAAGAAAAAGAAAAAGAGTTATGAGGGTGAAAACCACTTTGTGGCAGTCTCAAAACCTAAAAAAGTAAAAATAAAAGATGTATTCAAAGGTAAAAACCTCTTTGAGGTGCCTAAGGATGAGATATTTGATGTCCTTTTGAGTTATTTACAAGACAGATCTCCAGTTCTAATTGAGCCCACTCAATCTATCAATTTGGGTACAATAGAGGAACCACAATTGGTACATGTAGCACAATCATTATACGAAGAAGAGAAGCAAAAATTTACAACATTCCTAACAAAGAAGAAGATCAACTTTGCATAGAAATATTCAGATATGCCAGGATTGGATCCTAATCTTATAATGCATCATTTATCTATTGCTCCAAATGTCAAACCTGTCAAGCAAAAATTGAGAAAGATGCATCCTCATGTTGCACTCTTGGTAAAAGCTGAATTAGAGAAGCTCCTAAACACCGGATTCATCTGAGTTATTAACTATGCAGAGTGGATCTCTAATATTGTACCTATTTCTAAACTAGATGGGTCAATCAGAGTGTGTACATACTTTAGAGATGTGAATAGAGCATGCCCTAAGGATGATTTTCCACTACCTAACATTGATATGATAGTGGACATGACTGTGGGTTTCAAGATGTATTCCTTAATGGATGGTTTCTCTAGATATAACCAAATAAAAATTGCTCCAGAGGATCAAGAGAAAACTTTTTTCACATGTGCATGGGGCACCTTCTGTTGGAATGTCATGCCATTTGGGCTTAAAAATGTTGGCGCTACATATCAAAGAGCAATGACATCTATTTTCCATGACATGATGCATCGAACTATGGAAGATTATGTTGATGATACTTTAGCAAAATCTATGATCAGAACTAAACATCTAAAGGACTTGAGCATGATCCTAGACAGAATGGAAAAGTTTAGTCTCCGACTAAATCCTAAGCAGTGTGCTTTTGGTGTCACTTCTGGAAAGATCTTAGGATACATAGTTTCAAAGAAGGGCATTAAAGTTGATCCAGCTAAAGTCAAGGATATAATAGAGATACAACCTCTCACGAATATCAGTCAAATGAGGATGTTGCAAGGAAGATTTCAATCTATTAGAAGATTCATATCACAGCTAGTGGACATATCACAGCCTTTTACAAAAACATTACATAAAGGTGTGACATTTGCATGGAATGAGGAGTGCGAAAAGAATTTTAACCATATCAAGAAGTATCTATCCAATCCTCCCATCTTGATGCCTCCTATTCATGGGAAGCCATTGATCTTATATGTCTTCGCAACAGCCACATGACTGGGGGCATTGCTAGCACAACATGATGAAGACAAAAAGGAAAGAGCCATTTATTATATAAGCAAAACATTGGTGGCATATGAAAAGAACTATTCTATGATTGAGAAAGCTTGTCTCACTGTGATCTTTGCATCATAGAAATTGAGACACTATATGTTAGCTCATACCATGCATCTAGTACCAAAAATTGATCTACTAAAATACCTACTAAGCAAGGCTGCCCTCACAAGTAGACTAGCTAAATGAGTCATGCTTCTAAGTGAATTTGACATTGAATATGTTGAAAGAAAAGCTATAAAAGGTCAAGTTATTGCTGATCAACTAGCAGATGCACCCATGTTTGATGACACACCAATGCAAATGGAATTTCCAGACTCCTCTATTATGCACCTATCTTCTAGAGAATGGCAATTGTTCTTTGATGGCTCCTATACACAGAATGGATCTGGAGCAGGCATATTGTTCATAACTCCTCAAGGATACTCCATCCCAAAAGCATTCAGACTAAAGTTCCCCTGCACAAAACATATTGCAGAATATGAAGCCCTTTTGAATGGTATCAAAATAGCAATTGAATGGAGAGTAATAGAGCTACACATTCATGGAGACTCTCAACTTTTTATTCATCAAGTCAATGATGTGTACCAAACTAAAGATGAAAATCTCATTCCTTATAAGAGAATGGTAGATGATTTAAAGAAGCATTTCATATCTATCACATTTGAGAAAATTCCTCAAATGGAGAACAAGGTTGCCGATGCAATGGCAACACTATCTACTTTATTAAAGCAGCCTGAACATGAGCTATGCTATGAGTTCCTAGTGGAAGCACTATCTTATCCTGCATATGACTCCCCTAAAACCTGCATGATCTACACTATTGTAGGTCATGATTCATCTAGATACAAAAACCTATTTTCCTATCTCAAAGACCAAATCATTCCCGATACCTTCAACCACCATGAAAATAGATACCTTATTCGTAATGCCTCTTGATATGTCATCATTGGTCATGACCTATACAAACGAGGTCTAGATGGTACACTACTTAGATGTTTAGAATGGGAAGAGTCTCAATATGCATTAGAGGAAGTCCATCATGGTATTTTTGGATCACACTCGAATGGTTTAACACTAGCTCGTTAACTTATTAGGGCTGGGTACTATTGGCCTTAAATGGAGAAAGAGGCCATCAAGTTTGCTAAGAATTGTCAAAAGTGTCAAGTGCATGGCAACTTAATTCATTCTCCAGGGAGGGATCTAATCCCCTTTACAACACAATGGCCTTTCCATCAATGGGCATTTGATCTTATCAGGATGATTCATCCTCATTCTTCTAATGGACATACCCATATAATCACAGCCATAGATTATTTTACAAAATGGGTAGAAGCGGTGCCTTTGACACAAGCAACTGGAAAGCAGATATTGATGTTCATCTTGAACTATATCATATGCAGATATGGGATCCCTCATTCCATAAACATAGATAATGGTGGGCAATTTAGGAATAAAGACCTAGATGATCTATGTGCCAAATTCAAGATCACCCAACATTGGTCTTCTATCTACTATCCACAAGGGAATGGCCAAACAGAGGCTTCCAATAAAAATCTATTGAAGATCTTGCATAGAATAGTAAATAAAACTGGTAGAGACTGGCATCTCATGATTAATCTAGCTCTATGGGCCTATAGAATAAGTATTAGAACACCTATAGGGGCTACGCCTTTCACTTTAGTTTATGGGTCTGAAGCAGTACTACCTATTGAGGTTGAAATCCCATCACTAAGAATCAGAATGCATGGTCTAGTAACTGATGATGACTACAGAGTGTCTAGGTTGCAAGAGCTTGAACTACTAGATGAGCATAGACAAGTAGCATATGATCATCTCAGAGTATATTAGAAGAGAATGTCTAGAGGCTACAACAAGAAAGTCAGACACAGAGAATTTCAGGTTGGTGATCTAGTCTTGAGAGAGAATCCTAAAAATCAATCACATCGAGAATGCAAGAGGAAGTTTGAACCCAATTGGTTGGGTCCCTTTGTAATCACTACTACTTTTGGCTTTGGTGCCTATCAACTCTCAAGGACTGAAGTAGAACAACTCTAAGAACCAATCAACATTCTCCATCTAAAGAAATTCTATGCCTAAGGCATTCCATCTATGCTAAAATGTCCTAAACAAAATCTTAAAAATTGGAAAAAGTCCTAAAAAAATGAACATCTTGGTGAAAACCTAGCAATAGGCACCTTGATGATTCAAAAAAAAAGTGAAAAATATCAAAAGTAAATAAAAAATTAAAAAAAATTAAAAAATGAAAAATACAAAAAAAAAAAAAAAAAAGTGCCTTGGTGAAAACCTGGAAACAGCACCTTGGTAGCAAAAATAGAATCTCTACCAAGATGGTGAAAACCCGGCAAATGGGTGCCACTTGTTTAAATATGCTCCATCTATCAGCGCAATCTTGGTCTTTCCCAGCTTTCAATCTTGCTTTAGTTTGTATATATCTCCTGATTTGTTTCCGTATTCCTATTTTCAATAAGTCAGTTTGTACACCACTCAGCTCCAGTGTCTGTATCCTATCAATGTTCAAACTTGGGGGCAATCAATGTCATATCCTATGGTCTCTAGTGTATCTTAGACCTATCATATCCAGTCAGAGTCCTTTGAAGCTTCATGTGACAGTCAGTCTGTCTTGTCTCTAGAAATGATTTTGCATCTACAACAACGTAATCAAACATCAAACGCAAACTAAAAACAATCTATGCTTTTTTACATGCTTTTATCTCCTTGTATGCTTATTGATTTGCATTCAGATTTTTGCATATTGTATCCCTTCGAGCTCTTCAATGATGTCCTTTATAAGATTTAGAGAGTGATGACTAGGGGCATAATCTTTTCTTTGTCTTCTGCTTGTATGTGAAAATCTAACAACTTTGGAAATTCTGGATTGAAATGGTGTCTAACTGTAAGAGCCTCTATCTCAAATTGGATGGCCATGCGTACCTCGACCATTAATATCCAAAAAATTCAAGGAAGTTTGATCTAACTATTATCTTTTTGAGTGAGTTCTTTCTCCTACTGTGAAACGTGATCTTTCCTAAGGATGTGAACGATAATGGGTCACTACAAGTAATTCACATTGGATTTAGAATGATCTCTTGACTATTTGATGTGTTTGCAACATAAGGTGTATTCAGGTTATCATGATGTTTATGTTTTGATGCTTATAAAAATTGCTATATCAAAATGGACATGATATTCAGGTCATCCTGGCGTTTAGGCCTTTGTGCTTATATCTAATCTGACATTCTGAAAATAAAATCAATATTCATATATCCATGGTTGTTGACCAGTGGGTGTTGTATTGATTCTTGCGCATACAAATTGATATTCATATGTCTATGATTTCATAGCTAGTGGGCATTGTATTGATTTATCCAGTTACCTAAAAGTTCAATGATGATAACAAATCGACATATGATCAATGAGTAGGTCCTAGGTCTTAGGTTGCATTTCATTCTGCATTTCATTTTTCATCTTTGCATGATCTCACAATGATTAAATGAACTTCAATGCTTAAATGATTCTTCAAATCGCATCTTCAAATCTAACAAGAGTCAAATCTCACACAAAGGTCCATCCAACAAAATAGCAAGTAGAATCCTTTTTCGGGATCAAAATCAAAATCTAAGATTGTTCATATTGTAAACTACTTGCATAATCAACCTTCAATCATCAAAGAAATCTAGTATTCAACTTAACTAATTATCTTACATCAAACTATTAAAATTTCAACTTGGTCAACCATGGTCAACTCATTGTCAAACCTAGTCAAACTTGGTCTTTTGGACCTTCCAACAATGCAGAATGCATTCTCGAACATGTATAACCACTTTTCCAATAAATTAACATGCTTTTGAACTATCAACGCTGACTTTTCTTGTCAGATTTCAATTTTAATCCCAAAGGGGGCATGGTATTGCACATCATTCAAAGTCTGTAATCTAAATTTTGAAATCATATATTTCCTCAGTAATCAAGACAACAACCACATCTAGTTACTGATTCATCAAAAAAGACCTCATCGCACGGGGCAAATCTATCATCACTTGGGGCATATCAGATTCATCAAGATCCATATCAATCTAGTATTCTCCTAATCTTGTAAACTGTATCAGTTTTTGCAACTATCATTTTTGTGTTATTTCCTTGGTTCTTTGGGAACTGAAGGATTTAGATGTGATACCTATGTGATCTTCTAAAGACAATCGAGTCTGGAATCGATCACTCACTTCTTTGCAATCCTAAGGTTCGGAATCAGGCGTTTTGACACTTTTTCACAATCACCGGTTCATTGTTGCTATAGTGAACATTATCTTTGGTCATTCAGGACCTAATATCTTCATATCAAATCTTTCAATCAGCTTTTGTCTCATATCAATTATCAATTTTGAATCAGTTTCATATCTCTAACAAACACAGACTATCTTTGAACCACTACGCTTCGCACAACAATTCAAAGAGGGGCAAAATGTAATACCCCAAAAATGGGCTATAGGTTTATCAACCTCCTATATCCACACATCGAACAAAATTGACATGAAAGTCCTAACCAAAGGCACATCTGCACATCATTGAATCCTAATTGATTATCATAAATTCTGCATCATAGAATATTCCTAGTAATATTCCTAATCATCATAATTATCTTTAATTTAATGATTATTTGGCGATAAATCCCATTTATCCTAAGTTTGATTAATTGAATATTTTCATATTTAATTAATTGGATTTAATTCTGCCACTTAATTATTTAATTGAATTTAATTATATTTATTCCTAAGTATTATTATTTAAATTTGACAATAAATCAAAATTCCTATTATTAATTGATAAAATTCTTATTTAATTAATTAAAGCAAGTTGTCATATTTAATGATATTATTTTTGAATAAAAGTTTGATTAAATGATTGATTAACCCATAAATCAATTGTTTTATTTTCAAAAATCAGTTAAGTTGAGAATAAATCACTTTATTATTAAATTAATTCATAATTATCCAGGTGCACAATCAAAGAGAAGTTAAACTCCAAATCAGAAAATCAATGCAAGTTATTGACTTTTTGGAACTCAACATCATTTTTGAGTTTTAAAGTTGATCTAAACTTCTAATTTGAGTTAAAAAGCTATTTTTGCATGATTTGCATGTTTTTTTGAATTAAATTATCTTTATTTAAAAATAACTCAAAAATCAAGCTGAGTTATTTGAGTGATTTATGGCTTTTATCCATACACCTCTAAAGCCCTAGATTTCTATAAATTAAGGCTTCAGCTCATCTCAAAGCATCTCATATATTTTTGCATCCTCACACTGTCGAATTGGAGGACGAAGAATCAAAGCTTATTGCGAATCAAGGCTATTGTGAGATCAATTTCATTTGCATTCATATCATATTAGTTTTCATTTGTTAGATCATTTAGCATATCATAGATCAATTTTCATATTAGCACAGATTCATATCAGTTTATCATTCTTACTGTATCTAAAATCCAAAAAAAAAATAGATTACTTTGCATTCATATTTCATATCAGTTTTGCATTCAAATCCTTCGTTTAGGTGTCGTCTAGGTCACTAATCTCGATAGCAATCTGAGAACATCAATCTCACACCTATTAGAAGGTAGTAGATCGCTTGGTTAGATTAGATTTCAATTTTGCATGATTTTGATTTTTTCTAACCTCTAATGTTTTACTAAAGTGTTGTGTCTACAGATCAGGTACAATTTTCACACACACAACAGGGAGCTTAACATAGCCACTAAGAAGGACCACTTTCCATTACCATTGATAGATCAAGTCCTTGATAACCTAGATGGTAAGAAATACTTCTCTTTTCTGGATGGATTCAATGGTTATAATCAGATACAAATAGCCCCTGAAGACCAGGAGAAGACAACATTCACCTGCCCATGGGGCACATTTGCCTATTCAGTGCTGCCTTTTGGGTTTTGCAATGTCCCTGCTACTTTCCAGTGAGTTGTGATTAGTATATTCTCAAATATCTCTGCTGATTGCATGGAGATTTACATGGATGACTTTACCACATATGGGCATACTTTTGATGAGGCCAAGGAAAACTTGGAGAAAGTTCTTCAGGGATGTTGTGATTATAACCTCTCTCTAAATAGTGAAAAGTGCTTCATGATGATGGAAGAAGGGGTTGTTTTAGGACATTTCATATCTTCAAAAGGTATTCAAGTGGACCCTGCCAAGATTGAAGTGATTAGCACATTGCCTACTCCAACAAAACAAAAGGATGTGCACAGTTTTCTTGGACATGTCGGGTATTACCAAAGGTTTATAAAGGACTTCAGTCAGCTTGTAGTGCCACTATATAACTTTCTCAAAAAGGATGCTAAATTTTCTTGGGATTTTGATTGTGCAAAGTCCTTCCTACAACTGAAGGAAGTACTCACTACAACACCATTTTTGAGAGGACCAAACTGGGGCTTGCCTTTTCACATCCATATTGATGCCTCAAACTATGCTATTGGTGTTGTACTTGGTCAGAAGGTGGACTTAGTTGAGCATGCATTTTACTTTATTAGTAAAAATTTGCAAGGAGCTGTGTTTAATTACACTGTCACTGAAAAAGAACTTCTTGCCGTCATCTATTCCCTAAATAAATTTAGACACTACATCACTGGATATGAGATCTATGTGCATACCGACCATTCTACTATTAAGTATCTCATGACCAAGCCTGCAATCTTTGGAAGATTAGCACACTGGTTTCTTCTTATGCAATAATTTCACATTACCATAATAGATAAACTTGGTAAAGCAAATGTGGTAGCTGATTTTCTCTCTAGGTTTCATGTACCTGATGATCTTGTAGCCATTGATAATAGTTTTCTTGATGAACATCTCTTCTTGCTGTCTGCACACAATCCTTGGTATGCTGATATTGCCAATTATCTTACAACTGGTAAGACACCAGCTCATTTCTCTGCTAAAGAGAGAAGGTTGTTGACTAAAAAGAGCTTTAATTATTCATGGATATCTAGATTCATATTTTATACTAGTCCTGATCAAGTAACTAGAAGATGCATAAGGGAGGATGAAACATATGATATCCTCAAGGCCTGTCATGATGAACCTTGTGGTGGACATTTTGCTGCTAAAAGAACAACATTGAAGATTTTGACTACAAGTTATTATTGGCCCACTTTACACAAAGATGCTGCTTAATACACCAAAAAGTGTGACAAATGCCAACACATGGGATGACCTACTAAGATAGATGAAATGCCCCTATAGCCACAAGTTGTTGTTGCACCCTTTGAAAAATGGGGGATTGACTTTGTTGGTCCTATTGAGCTCTCTTCACAAGGTAAATCCTATATCCTTGTATGCACTGACTATGTTATAAAGTGGGCTGAGGCTAAACCTATGAAGTACCCAAGGGATAACAATGTTGCAAAGTTCCTTGGTAAATCTTCACCCTATCACCCCCAAGATAATGGGCAGGTAGAAGTTACCAATTGGGAGTTGGAGTCTATTCTCACTAAAATAGTAGTCATCCATAAGAAAGATGGCTATCCAACTTCCTGAAGCACTATGGGCTTATGAAACTACATGGAAGTCTACAACCGGTTTTACTCCATTTGAGCTTGTTTATGGTCACTCTATAGTCATGCCTATAGAGTTTGAACATAAGACACTCTGGATAGCTCTTGATCTTGGGATGGATCTTACTGCAGCACAACAAGAATAGATACTAAGTTTGAATGGCCTTGATGAATGGCAAAAATTTTCCCTACACAACACAAAATTGATACAACATCAGCGCAAGAAATGGAATGACAAGTATGTTAAGGAAAAAAAAATTTCTATTGGTGATTGGGCACTCCTGTATGACTCCAGGTATCAGCATAATCCAAGAAAGTTCCAAACTAGGTGGCTCAAACCATATGAGATTATTACAATCTTTCCAAATGGAGCAGTTCAACTTTCCACAATTGATCCAGTTTGTTTCAAATTATTGGTCAATGGTCATAGATTGAAGCTGTATCATAAACCCTAGAGTAAGGAAGAGTTCCTATAGTAATTCTCTTCTACTACTGATGATGCAGTTCTTGTAGCAACTCGTAATGAGATTTTTGCTCATTTTCCTTCCTCACTCTAGAAGATCTTGTCACTTTCATAATAAAGACTTTCTCAATGAAAGTCACTTCTCCATAATAAAATTCTATTTCATTTCTTGTCTATCACCCATCCACCTCATTTTTTCTTTCATTAATGGATAAAAACACCTACCACCCCAACACCAATTCAAGTTAGCACACATTTCAAGGTATGCAATTTTAAATTGTTTTTCCAATTATTTTTCATATGCCTTGTCACCTATGCAAGTGTGGGACCACTTGCCAAATTTTAGCTAGGGGGGGAAGTTATATTAGTTTTTTGTCATTATGTTTATACAATCTTTATATTTATTCATTTATCCCATCATACTTGCATTTTCTACCATGATTAGACACTTTTTGAAAATCATTATGTTGTGTTGTTATTTTTCGCACGCATGAAGTAAGGTGGCTAGTTATGTTAAGTACGAGTTTTGTAGGAAGTACTTATGAGTAATTATGAAATGTTAACGAGATAATTTGCATTTATGTTACTCATGAGCTCATTTTCTGAGCTACATTGCTATAAATTTCCAAATTGGAAATCTTCCTACAACCTATCTTTTTACGCTGCCTTGTTTAAAATTGTCTTGTCTATTTTTTATCTCCTGCAACTCCATTTTGGCTATTTTGGGTATCTCAGAAACCAGAAGATGGGAGGTGACCTCATTCATAGGGATCCTACTATGCATAATGTCTTTCTAGAAGACCATAACTGTAGGCCATATTTTCAGGCAAGGGGTTGGATAGATTATGTCCAGAAGTTAACTAGTAGGGATGACGAAGTTGCACTATAATTTATGAATTCCTTAAAGGATGGAGTGGCTACAGTCAAAGGACTGAGGGTGCCATTTTTAGAGGAAATTTTGGTAGAAGTTATGGGGTTACCATAGGAGAGAGAGGAATTTTTAGAAAATCTTGATCCTACCACATCCAAAGCTTAGTTCACTCTGCATTCTGACTTGCTACTTGAAGTTGACCAGAAACAAGGCACATTTAGACTGTCTCTTCCAGAGTCATTTAGGCAATGTGTGGTTTATGTCATTAGATATTTTACCTAAAAAGGACAAAAATCATTCTTGCATTCTGTTCACTATAAATTCTTGAGTTGTTTAAGACATGACAATAGGCCTATCAATGCCCCTAGCTTCATATTTGGCATCTTGTCGAAGTAGGCCACTCTAGTTCAAGAGGGTAAATGAAATTCTATCTCACACCACTTTATAATCAAATTAATTATTGAGAAAGCCTTGAGGGAGTAGTCATAAATCTCCTAGGATAAATTTCTATTGCAAGGGTTTAAGGAGCCAACCCCAGAACGAATTGGGCGTAGAGTGGGACAAAGGATTAAAATTGCTAAAGGGGTTAGGAAATTTTTTATTGAAATCGGACAATGTTCTTCATCCAAAAAGAAATTTAGGGTTAGGACCCCTAATTCCCCTCATTCTTCTACTTCAAGATCAACTCACGAAGAGGAATTGGAGACTTCTATAGAAAAGACTGAAGCTTCTCCTGTGACAAAGAAGGTTTCCCCAAAGGACAAGAAAAAGAAAAGTAACCCTAGTACTAGTCAACAAGCTAAGGCACCTCCTATAGCCACAAGCACTTCCAAAAAAAGGAAAGTTCCTACAGAAAAGAAAGAAATGTTGCTAAGGAGAAGTAATCAAAGGAAGTCAAGCACAACTATAGAGATTCCAGTTAATGAGCTAACCATGGAACAAGATTTTGGGTAGAAGGAAGAAGAGGTTAGACACACTCAATATTATGTTGACATACAACATGAAACTCCAGAGTAGGAAGAAAAATGGACTGAGATTATGCAATAGGAAACATTTGATGAATTTCTTGATACTAAAAGAAAGTAGGTTCCCAATAAGCCAGCAAATGCAGAAGTCATTATAATCGGTGATGACTCCAGCTCAGAAGAGCAAGCTTATGTGTTTTAGAGGAGAGGTTCAACTTCTAGGAGTCCTCAGGGAGATGACTTAGAGAGTGATGATTCAAAAAGTGATGACTTTGATAGTTAGATAAGGGAAGAAGATGATCCAAGGTTTTCTCCTATAGCAGTGAGAAGTCCCTATGAAGAGAACCCTAATGTTGATGTAGACCTTGTTAATAAAGTAATAGAGCAAATTTTGAATGAAGAATTAGATACATTGGCCTTAGTGGCTCAAAAATGCTCTAACACTAAGAGGGCTATGATCATCTAGACAGATCCTTTGAAGAAGGAAAGTGAAAATAATGGTAAGTCCCCTATTCTTGAAATAGCAAAAAATTCTTGCATGAATTCGATGTCAGCTCAGTCTAGTTCAGCATCTTTATTATCTATTATCTTCCAATTATCTAAGCAATTGACTTCTAAGAGAGAGTAGTGGAAACAACAATGGAAAGAACTAAATAGGGTAATAGACTACCATTATCAGGAGACCCTAGCTTAGGAGGAAAAAGTAGAATAGTTGAGTGTGAAACTTGACAGAAACACATCTCTAATTCCTAACCTAATGGGTTGTAGATCCCCATCACCTATCTATGCCTTGTTTCTTAAAGAGCAGGTGTTAAGATATCAAATGACATGCATCATGTAAGAAAAATCTCCCTCACTGTAAGAGCCTACTCATTTTTCTCAAGCCTTCCATAGTTCTCCTGTAGCCGTTCAAAATCTATTATGTGAACTCTCTCTCCATAACCTAGCAATTCCAGATGACCGAGTTTGGAATCCCTTAATTTATGTCAGGGATATTCAACTTAGAGCTCTTATGTCCTGGGTGCAAAATGAAATTAGTTGGGATACTCACTCCCATATCTAAGGCCTAAAGCCAAAGATCCTAAAACTTACTATTATAATTGGCTAAGGATTGGCCCTTCTAAATTAGGTAGCAAAGTAATCTATCCACTAAGAAATCAAGCATTTAAGGCATGTGAACAGATGGTAGACTCTGAATTTCTTGAAGCTAGAACTTCTATTTAGTGGTGTTGGAACAATTTATCTAGGGAAATGAGAAATAGAGAACCACATTCACCTCTCAACTTTGCTATGGAAAATTAGCACACTCCTTGGTATATTTCCTTGGGTAGAGAGGGGGAAAGTTTATGGATTCTACTAACCTTTCAACCACCACTACTAATGTCTCCTCTCCTTGCAAACTTAGAAAGCTTGGATAGCTTTAATATGAAGAAAGAGAAGGATAGGTGGAAAAAACACAGAGAGACAAAAGGGTTCTATTGGAGTTTTGTAGAAGGAGGTACTGGGCAAAGGACAACTGCTGATTACAAGTTGATAGCTAGGATAAAGAATTTATTTGCTGCGGGACTAGAAAATAGTTAAGCTAAAGGACAAGACTAAATAGCCATATGTATATTTGATAATTTTGAAACTAAAGGACAAGACTATATATATATATATATATATATATATATAGAGAGAGAGAGAGAGAGAGAGATTAATGATTGTTATGATAAAGCCTAGTATTTTTCTTCTCTAGCTTTAAATGGGCAGTGTTCCTGTAGCCAGGTGACAAGGCTACGTTAAAATAGGAAAACTTATTATAATTTCTACCTTGGATTTATGTTGTGGATTATGGTATGCTAACCTTTTGCAGAAGAAAAATAAGTTAGCAAAGAGCGCAGACTCAAGGATGAGTGGATCTTTTAAGGTGAATAACTATTTCAGATTTCATCATTGCTCCACTCCTTCCATAACTTTGCGGTTGCTGATTCAGGCCAAGTCAATCTAGTTACCAAGTGTTCCTATATTCTTGAAGCACTAAATGCGGCTTATCTTCTTGCATAAATGATGTTGTCATTCCTATAACTAAAGTTGTTATGCTATGTAATGAAGGACCTAGTTTTTAGGTGTTATGTTTTTCTTAGTTGCTTTTAAATAAGCTAGAACTTATGATTCCAGGCTAGTTAGATGTTTTGAGGAATTCATACTGTAATCTAGCAACAAAGTGAAATACTTTGATATTCCATATTGTATCCATGTTTTGTTGAATGAATATATGATAGTTCCAGATTTCAATCTATGAGTTGTAAATCATTCATACTTCCATGGGAGCCCACGTAGGAGGTGAATTCCTTGTCTTTGTTTAAGTAGGATTCAGTTAAGTTTCTTTGAAATTGTTAAGCACTATTGCTCCTGCAACCACTGGTAATAGAACCATTGACTATTTCCTGCAGCATAGGTTTACTTTTGAAGCATTTACTACTAAGCTTTTCCTTTAAATTGTGAGTTAATCTATAGTTTTAGTTGCTAAGTATAAATCTCCTGTAGCAATAGCTTTTACTTTAGTAGTGATGACCTTTGAAAATAACTAAAGCATAAACTTTGCAGCCATCATCTCAAGTTCACGTTCCTGGATTGATACATTTAATGAAGTCTAGCATGATGTTCTAAGAAGGTATGTGATAATTTTAAGCAATGAATCACTATCAAAGGATGTCCAATCCTTGAAGTTCCTAGGATATTATTCTGACCAATCACATATAGACACTATTTTGGGAATCTTGGAGTAGCAATCCTTCTATGCTAAATTATCTAAATGTGAGTTTGGTTTGACTGGGATCCTATATTTGGGACATATTATAAGCTCTAAAGGGGTACAGGTTGATCAACAAAAAATCCAATCAATTTTGGATTGGCCTCCACCTACTAATCTTACACAGTTGAGAGGTTTCTTTGGGTTGTGTAGCTACTATAGGAGGTTTGTCAAGGGATTTTCTTAGCTTGCTTCCCCCTTGACTGATTTGACAAAGAAAGGAGCATTTATTTGGATAGAAGAGGCACAAAAAACATTTGATAAGCTTAAGGAGATAATGAGTTCATGCCCTGTGCTTGCAAATCCATATTTCTCTTTACCTTTTTTTGTTGAATGTGATGCTTTTGGAGAAGGTATAGGGGCTGTCCTAACTCAAAGGGGACATCCAATATAATTTGAGAGAAGAAAATTAAATCAATTAGAGAAAAATTATTCCATCTATGATAAGGAAATGTTGGCAATCATGCATGCACTTTATAAGTTTAGACAATATTTGGTATGTGGGAGATTCATTGTAAAGATAGACCATAGTAGCCTCAAGTTCTTCTTGAACTAAAGGGATTTGAACGATCATCAACAAAAATGGGTAAGAAAATTGCAAGCTTATGATTTTGATATTGAATATGTCAAAGGAAAGAATAATGTGGTTGTTGATGCTCTCTCAAGGAAGCCCACCTTGTGTTCCTTAACATCTATCTCTACTGATTGAAATGCCTCCATAATTTTAGAATATGCTAAAGATTCCTTTGCCACCAATATTTTGGATAAGTTAGTAGATGATAATAGGTACAAGGTTGTTGATGAGCTGATTTATTATAAGAACAGGATGTTCTTAGTGCCAAGATCAAAGACTAAGGAAAGGATATTGTGGGCCTTTCATGACACACCTTTGGCTAGTCATCAAGGATACTTCAAGACATACAGGCAACTTCGATAGTGGTTTGCATGGAAGGGTATGAAGGAGGATATCCTTAAACACATTAAGGAATGCATGGTATGCCAACAAAATAAGAGTGGGAAAATTTTTCCTACAGGGTTGTTGTAGCCACTTCCTATTCCTGAACAAAAATGGGAAAGTATTTCCATGGATTTCATCATTGGGTTGCCCAAGGTTCAAGGTAAGGATTGCATATATGTGGTGGTAGATAGACTAATTAAGTATGCACATTTATTTCCCATCACATTTGATTTTAAGGCATCACAAGTGGCAGAATTGTTCTTTAAGGAAATTTTTAGGTTACATGGCTTGCCTAGAAACATTGTCAGTGAAAAAGGCAGTAGATTCCTTAGCTTTTTTTGGAAGGAGCTCTTTCATTTGGAAGGAATTGAACTCATTTCGAGTACTATCTATCACCCTCAAACACATGGACAAATAGAGATAGTTAATAAATGGATAGAGGGATATTTGAGGAACTATGTTTCAAATCAACAACATGCTTGGGTGAAATGGTTGCACCTAGGGGAGTATTGTTACAATACATCTCATCACATTTCTATTGGTATGCCTCCTTTTCATTCTCTCTATGGTTATGATTTCATTTCCTTTGCTAATCTAGTACTTTTAGATAGCAGAGTACCTGCAGCAAGTGATTTCATTAAGCAAAGCCAAGACATATTAAAGTCCCTCAAGGATAATCTACAACATGCACAAAACCAACATAAGTTGTATGCTGATAGGAAAAGGACTAAAAGATCTTTTGAGGTAGGAGACTTGGTATTTTTTAGATTGTAGCCATATAAGCAAAGCACCTTGAAGAGGAGTGGGGAAGAGAAGCTCAAGCCAAGGTTCTATGGGCCTTATAAGATCATCAGGAAGATAGGAGAGGTAGCTTATGAACTGGAGCTCCCACCAAATAGAAAAATACATAATATTTTCCATGTCTCTTTCCTAAAGAAGGTTCCAGGCCAACAAACCATAGTATCCACAAAATTACCACCTCTTGATGATGAAGGGAAATTAGTTTTAATACCAGAAGAGGTTTTGGATAGAAGAGAAAAAAGATTGAGAAATAGGAGCATCACGGAGCATCTGGTCAAATCGAAAGGATTACCATTGGAGGATGCAACTTGGGAAGGAACACAAATTCTTGAGCATACCAACCTTCATTTCTTGAGGAAAAGAAATATTTGGGAGGGAGGACTTGTCATGTCCCCTTTTCAAAATAATTAAAATTAATAATTTTTACTAAGGTTGGCGGGGTCAAAAAGTAAAGCTTCAGGAAAAGGGGCTAATATTTGGAAACCAATGGATTAATAAATGTCAAATATTATTAAAATATGTCTTATTTACCCCTCTTGGTCATGAGTTAGGGTTATGCCCTCTTTTAAAGGGGTTTGGAGGCATTTTGGGCTCATTCTAGAATGCAAGTTTACTCCTCTTGGAGAGTCCTTCGAATCTGCTATGAAAACTCTATTGGTGAACAACATCATCTCTTTGCCAGAGATCTGACAATTTGATCCCAAACCTAAACCAAAATGGTGGAAAGAGAATGATTTCTATGACTTCCATCACAGTAAGGGTCATAAAACCAATAACTATTTACACTTGAAACATATCATACAAGATGAAATTGATAATGGAGAAATCACAATTGAAAATCATAAAAGCAATAATGATCATACAGCATTCACAGAACCATTTTTGAAACATAGTAAAGAAGATTCTTCTTCTTAGCCTAATATGGGTGCTAAAGTCAATTATGCCTACTTTGGAAACAATGATGTCATAAATATGGTTGAACCATGCCTATCTGAGCATTGCAATGTCATCATGATTGTAAGAAAAGATAGATAAAATCAATCAGCCAATGGAGTTACTCAATCACAAGCTCAGGTGCATCTGCAAGGATAAATCCTACATTCATGAAATGTCCCTAAGATGCCTTTCAATCTCTCCTCCACTTCTAAATAGAAGGCTACATCAAAATCTTCAAATCCTAAAAACACGAGGCCTACATCATACAATATTGTTCAATAACTCCATCATACCAATGCAAAAATCTCCATGTTTGAGTTGCTTCAGATATCTCTAGCTCATAGAGCCATTCTAGACAAAGCTTTGCTTAGATCCAATGTTCTTGAAAACCTTGATTTAGATAGGTTATAGACTATGGTTGGTCATCTTACATCTCTTTTGTATATTTCCTTTTCAAAGGAAGATGATAACTCCTTGAGTCATCCACATAACCAGCCCTTGCAAATTGAAGTCTTGATCCAAAATCATTGTGTCAAATGTCTATTGATAGATGGGGGCACTAGTCTAAATATTTGTTCTTTTATCTTGATCACACAACAAGGATTTTTAGAAATGGCCATTGATCCTAGAAAGAAGATAACTATCAAAGCATATGATGAGCAAGAAATGTCTTCCAAGGGCACAACTGTCTTACCTATCAGAACAGGTCTAGTCATCAGAGATACTACATGTCAAGTTCTTGATCTACCTTTGGCTTACAACATCCTTCTAGGGAGACCCTAGATACATGAAATAAAAGCTATTCCTTCCATGTACCATCACTTTTTGAAATTTCCTTATGAGGGAGTAGAGGTAACCATTCCATTTGATGTATCTACAATTTGTAATGCTTTGAAAGAAAGTATGAATAAACTTGTTCCTAATAATAGAGAATAATCCACTAAGAAAACAAAAGTAGCATCCACATCCAAGATGAAAGACACTACAAAAGAGGTCACAATCAAAGAAAATGGTATGGGAGAATATACTATAGAGCTAGTCTTATCTTTGACATCTCTCCCTATCTCACCTAAGTCTTATGGGAAAACTCTAAAATAGTCCAAACTAGAATCTAAAGAACCTCTTGAGGCATATAAAGGAAATTTTGTTGCAGAACAAATGTCCAAACAAGAGTTTGAAGAAGATGAATATGTTCTTTCATGGCTATACAAGGATGAACCTAAATCCCAAATTGTTCAAACATGTGACTCTAAAACACTGAAAATCCCTTCTAATTCATATGGCGCAAGAGACAAATTGATCAAAAAAAAGGGGATATACAAGAAAAGGACCTCTAGGACTATAGGGTAAAGGTCTTCTATCACCTCTTGACTATCGTGGCCGAATAAACAAGAATACAACAGGTCTAGGATATAAGAAGAAGCCTTTCTATCTTAGTAAGAACTCCCCACATGTCCTAGAATAGAGTAAACCAAAGGAAACAATACAATAGTTTGATAGTGATGATTCTAACACCACTGAAGAGCTCATTCCTTATGAGCATTTTCCTAAAGAAATAAAAGACCTCCTTGAAGCTGAAGATGATCTAGTAAAAAGAATCAATGTAGTAGAAACACAAGAATCTACTATAGAACAAAAGATAGTTGCACCACAAGAACCAGCTAATCTGGAAGGCAATCAAATAGACAAAGAGGAAGGTGGTAGTTATTCTGAAATAGATTCCCATGAGTATGAATTCAAATCATAATTTGAGGGTAATCCTTCTTGGGGTATTCACCCTGACTTTACTCATGTTCTTAATTTTCCTAGAGGCATAGATAAGGAATCCAATGACTATGAATGGGGAGCCATTCCAGAAGAAGATGAACTTATCATAGAGAAACATATTGATGTTATTCACCAATATGCACCTAAACCCAATGTAAGTCTAGAGTGAAATAATGAACTTAACGAGTCTGATCCACCGATGGCTGAAATGGACTCCCATAATGACATTGAGCCTATTCATGAATTGAACATCTTAAGTTGTAATATCACCTTCAAAATCAAGTGTCAGGTTAGGACCAATGATGATGGATCCATATCCATAAACACTATCTCCCAATCCTTTCCCTCTTTGACTATCCAACATCCCGAACTTCTTAACCAAACTTCCATGAATCTGAGCCAAGGTATCTATACTTTTCCAAATGGTTATGCCCTTTCTTGCTACCTAGATGCAGTTGAGCCTATGAGGACTTCCATCAGTGAACCAGGTGTTAGCATGACAGATTCAGACATCAAGTATCTTAGTCAAAAGAATAAGAATAAAAATAAAAATAAAAAGAGTTCTAAGAGTGAAAACCACTTTGTGGTAGTCTCAAAACCTACAAAAGTAAAAATAAAAGATGTATCTAAAGGTGAAAACCTCTCTGAGGCACCTAAAGATGAGATATTTGATGTCCTTTTGAGTCATTCATAGGATAGATCTCTAGTTCTAATTGAGCCTACTCGATCTATCAACTTGGGTACAACAGAGGAACCATAATTGATCCATGTAGCACAATCCTTATCAGAAGAAGAAAAGAAAAAATTTACTACATTCCTAATAGAGAAAAAGACAACTTTACATGGAAATATTTAGATATGCCAAAGTTGGATCCTGATCTTATAATGCACCATCTATCTATAGCTCCCGACGTCAAACCCGTCAAGAAAAAATTGAGAAAGATGCATCTGCATGTTGCACTCTTGGTCAAAGCCGAATTAGAGAAACTACTAAAAGATGGATTCATCTATGTTATTTACAATGCTGAATGGATCTCTAATATTGTACCTATTTCAAAACTAGATAAATCAATTAGAGTGTGCACAAATTTTAGAGATGTGAATAAAGCATGCCCAAAGGATGATTTTCCACTACCTAACATTGATATGATAGTGGACATGACTATGAGTTTTGAGATGTATTCCTTAATGGATGGTTTCTCTAGATATAATCAAATAAAAATTACTCCAAAGGATGGAGAGAAAACTACTTTCACATGTGCGTGGGGTACCTTTTGTTGGAATGTCATGCCATTTGGGCTTTAAAATGTAGGTGCTACATATCAGAGAGATATGACATCTATTTTTCATGACATGATGCATCAAACTATGGAGGATTATATTGATGATACCTTAGCAAAAGCTATGATAAGAGCTAAACATCTAAATGATTTGAGCAAGATACTAGGCCACATGGAGAAGTTTAGTCTTAGATTAAATCCTAAGAAGTGTGCTTTTGGTGTCACTTCTAGAAAGCTCTTAGGATACATAGTTTCAAAGAAGGTATTGAAGTTGATACAACTAAAGTTTAAGCCATAATGGAGATGAAACCCCCAAAGAACATCAATCAAATGAGAACATTGCAAGGGAGAGTTCAATCTATTAGATGCTTCATATCACAACTTGCAGACATATCACAGCCTTTTACAAAAACATTACATAAAGGTGTGACTTTTTCATGGAATGAAGAATGTGAGCAGAAATTTAACCATATCAAGAAATATCTATCAAATCCTACTAGTTTGATGCCTCCTATTCAAGGGAAGCCACTGATCCTGTATGTCTCCGTAACAAATACATCATTGGGGGCATTGCTCACACAACATGATGAGAATAAAAAGGAAAGAGCTATATATTATATCAATAGAACTTTGGTTGCATATGAGAAGAACTATTCTATGATTGAGAAAGCTTGTCTAGCTGTGATCTTTGCATCATAGAAACTGAGACGTTATATTTTTTCTCATACCACTCATTTGGTAGCTAAAATAGATCCACTAAAGTACCTACTAAGCAAAGCTACCCTCGTGGGTAGATTAGCTAAATGGGTCATGCTCCTAAGTGAATTTGACATTGAATATATTGAAAGAAAGGCTATCAAAGGGTAGGTAATAGCTGATCAATTGGCTGATGCAGCATTGTTTCATGATACACCAATGCAAATGGATTTTCTAGATTCCTCTATCATGAATCTTTCTTCTAGGGAATGGAAATTGTTCATTGATGGCTCCTATACATAGAATGGATCTGGACTAGGCATATTGTTCATCACACCTCAAGGATAATCAATCCCTAAAGCATTCAGAATCAAGTTTCCATGCATCAATAATATTGTTGAATATGAAGCCCTCCTTAATGGTATGAAAATAGCAATTGAATGGAGAGTGACAGAATTACACATTCATAGGGACTCCCAACTTGTTATCCATCAAGTCAATGATGTGTACCAAATGAAAGATGAAAAGATCATTCCATACAAGAGAATGGTAGATGATCTAAAGAAGTATTTCATATCTATCACATTTGAGCAAATTCCTAGAACAAAGAACAAGGCTTTTGATGTAATGGAAACACTATCTACTTTATTATAGTAGCCTAAACATGAGCTATGCTATGAGTTCCTGGTGGAAGCACTATCTTATCCCACATATGATTCCCCTAAAACTTGCATGATCTACAGTATTGTAGGTCATGATTCATCCTGATACAAAAAAATTTTCTCCTATCTCCAAGACCAAATCATTCCTAATTCTTTCAACCTCCATGAGAACCAATACCTTATCCGCAATGTGTCCCGGTATGTCATCATTGGTAACGATCTGTACAAATGAGGTCTAGATGGTACACTACTTAGATGTTTAGAATGGGAAGAGTCTCAATATGCATTCAAGGAAGTCAACGAAGGTATATGTGGATCACACTTGAACGGTTTAACACTAGCTCGAAAGCTTATTAGGGCTGGATACTGTTGGCCTGAAATGGAGAAAGATTCAATCAATTTTGCTAAGAACTATCAAAAGTGTCAAGTACATGGTAACTTAATTCATGCACTAGGGAGAGATCTAATTCCCTTTACTAAACAATGGCCTTTTCACCAATGGGCATTTGATCTTATAGGATCCATACATCCTCATTCTTCTCATGGACATACTCATATCATAACAGCTATAGACTATTTCACAAAATGGGTAGAAGCAGTCCCTTTGACTCAAGCAACTAGCAAGAAAATTTTCATGTTCATTTTGAACTACATTATATGTCGATATGGTATTCCACATTCAATAGTCATAGATAATGGTGGAAAATTCAAAAATAGAGACCTAGATGATTTATGTGCCAAATTCAAGATCACACAACATTGGTCATCTATTTACTATCCTCAAGGGAATGGACAAGCATAGGCTTCTAACAAGAATCTATTAAAAATCTTGAACTATATAGTTAATAAAATAGGAAGAGAGTGGCATCTCATGATCAATCTAGCTCTCTAGGCCTACAGAACACCCACTGGGGCTACACCATTTGCTTTAGTTTATGGGTCTAAAGTGATACTGCCTATTGAAGTTCAAATCTCATCACTAAGAATCAGAATGCATGGTCTAGTAACTGATGATGATTAAAAAGTGTCTAGGTTGCAAGAAATTGAACTACTAGATGAGTGCAAACAAGCAACATATGATCATCTCAAAGTATATCATAAAAGAATGTCTAGAGGCTATAACAAGAAAGTCAGACACAGAGAATTTCAAGTTGGTGATCTAGTCTTGAGAGAAAATCCTAAAAATCAATCACATAGAGAACGCAAGGGGAAGTTCGAACCCAACTAGCTGGGTCCCTTTTTAATCACTACTACTTCTGGCTCTAGAGCCTATCAACTCTCAATGACTGAAGGAGAATAATTTCGAGAACCAATCAACATTCTCCATCTAAAGAAATTCTACACCTAAGGCATTTAGTATATGGTAGAATGTCCTAAAAAAATTAGAAAAATCAGAAAAAAGTCCTGAAAAAGTGAACATCTTGGGGAAAACCTAACAATAGGTGCCTTGATGTATCACAAAAAAATAAAAAAATATCAAAAGTACAAAAAAATTGGAAAAATGAAAAATAAAAAAAGTGAAAAAAAGAAAAAGTGACTTGGTGAAAACTTGGAAACAGGCACCTTGGTAGCAAAAAATAGAATCTCTACCAAGATGGTGAAAACCCAGCAAACAGGTGCCACTTGTTTCAAAATGCTCCATCTATCAGTGTAATCTTGGTCTTTCCTAGCTTTTAGTCTTGCTTTAGTTTGTACATATTTCCTGGTTTGTTTTCGCATTCCCATTTTCAATAAAGTCAGTCTGTACACCATTGGAAAAAGCATCTACATCCTATCAATGCTTAACACTTGGGGGAAATCAAAGACATATCCTATGGTCCCCAGTATCTTAGATGAGTCATATCTAGTCAGAGTCCTTTAAAGCTTCATCCGAGTCAATCAGTCAGTCTCCTCTCCAGAAAGGATTTTGCATCTACAACAATGCAATCAAACATCAATACAAACTGAAAACAATTTGTGCTTCATGCTTTTATATCCTTGTATACTTACTGATTCACATTGAGATCTTTGCATATTGTGTCCCTTTGAGCTCTTCAATGATGTCCTTTACAAGATTTAGAGAGTGATGATTGGGGGCATAATCTTTTCTTTGTCTTCTACTTGTATGTGAAAATCTAAGAACTTTGGAAATTCTAGATTGCAATGGTGTCCGTCTGTAAGAGCCTTCATCTCATATTGCATGGCCATGAGTACCTAGACCATTAATACCTAGAAAATTCAAAGAAGTTTGATCTAACTATTGTCTTTTTGAGTGAGTTCTTACTCCTATTGTAAAACATGATTTGACCTAAGGATGTGAACGATAAAGGGTTACTATGGGTAATTCACACTGGATTTAGAATGATCTCTTGACTGTTTGATGTGTTTGTACCACAAGGCATATTCAAGTCATCACGACGTCTATTTTTTGATGCTTATACAAATTGCTATATCAAAATGGACATGATATTTAGGTCATCCTAGTGTTTGTGCCTTGGTGCTTATATCTAATCTGACATTCTGAAAATAAAATCAATATTCATATGTCCATGGTTGTTTGGCTAGTGGGCGTTGTATTGATTCTTGTGCATACAAATCGATATTCATATGTCTATAGTTTTCAAACTAGTGGGCATTGTATTGATTTATCTGGTTACCTAAAAATTCAATGATGAAAATGACCAACACATGATCAATGACTAGGTCCTAGGTTTTAGGTTTGCATTTCATTTTGCACTTTGCATGATTGCATTTATCTCACGATTGTCCAAATCAGCTTGATGCTTAATGATTCTCCAAAACTACACTAAACATGACACAAGGAATGAGCATTGTATGAAGGTCCCTCCAACAAAACAACAAGTAGAATCCATTTTTCGGGATCAAAATCAAAATCTAAGATTGTTTATATTGTCAACTACTTGCATAATCGACCTTCAATAATCATAGAAATCTAGAATTCAACTTAACTGATTATCTTACATGAAACTATCAAAATTTCAACTTGGTCAACCATGGTCAACTCATGGTCAAACCTAGTCAAATTTGGTCTCCAAGACCTCCAAATGATGCAGAATGCATTCTTGAACATGCATAACCACTTCTCAAATCAATTAACATGCTTCTAAACCATTTAACAGTGACTTTTCTTGTCCAATTTCAATTTTAATCCCGAAGGGGGCATAGTATTGCACATCAATCAAATCTATAAATCAAATTTCTTTCTCTCAGTAATTAAGACAACAACCACGTCTAGTTACTAATTCATCAAAAGACCTTGTCATTTGGGGAACATCACTTGGGGCATATCAAATTCATCAATATCCATATCAATCTGGTATCCTTATCAATCTTGTAAATTATATCAGCTTTTCGTAACCATCGGTTCATTAGTGTTATTTCCTTGGTTCTTCATAACTGAAGGATTTAGATGTGATACCAATTATGATTCCTTTGGACAATCAGGTCTGGAATCAAGTCACTCACTTCTTCATAATCATAAGGTTCAGAATCAGGCATTTTGATACTTTTTCATGATCACCAGTTCATCATTGCTAGAGTTGACATCATCACGATTCTTGGTCGACCAAGACTTGAATCAGCTTTTCCAATCTTTCAATTGGTTTCTGTCTCAGAATTGGTTCATCTTTCAAATTAGTTTCAGTATCATACATAGACTATCTTTGAACCACTGCGCTTCGCATAGTAATTCAAAGAGGGGAAAAATGTAATACCCCAAAAATTGGGCTATAGGTTCATTAACCTCCTATATCCTCAAATTGAATGAAATTGACATCAAAGTCCTAACCTAAGGCACATCTGCACATTATTGGATCCTAATTGATTATCTTAAATTCTACATCGGGGAATATTCCTAGCAATATTCCTATTTATCCTAATTATCTTTAATTAAATGATTATTTGGCAATAAATCTCATTTATCCTACAATTTGATTGATTGAATATTTTGAATATTTAATTACATTTAATTACATCTATTCTTAAATTGTATTATTTAATTTTGACAATAAATCAAAAATCTTATGACTAGCTGATTAAATTCTTATTTAATTAATTAAAGTCAATTGTCAATTTTTAATAATATAGTTTTTGAATAAAGTTTGATTTAATAATTGATTAACCCATAAATCAATTGTTTTTATTTCAAAAATCAATTAAGTTGAAGATAAATCACTTTATGTATTTAATTAATTCATAATTATCTATGCACATTTGAACAAGCAGTTAAACTTTAAATCAAAAAATCAATTCAAGTTGTTATCTTTTAGAAACTCAACATCTATTTTGAGTTGGAAATTGATCTAAAACTCCGATTTGAGTTAAAAATTTGTTCTTGCATGATTTTGCATGATTTTGTGAGTTAATTATCTCTAATTTCTTGTTGACTCAAAAATCAACCTGAGTTCATCAAGAGTGATTTATGGTTTTTCTCATGCACCCTCAAAGCCCTGGATTTCTATAAAATCAGGGCTCAGCTCTTCACAATTAACCCACCTCAAATTTGCACAACTACTCTAGTGAATTTGTGATTGAAGGATTAAGCACTTGCAATAGGCGATTTGTGAGATCTTTCATTGTTGGTCATAGTTTTTTTATAGCTTTCATATCATAGCCTTGCATTCATAGTTTTCATATCATTTTTAGATAGATCTGCATATCATTTTCAATTATTTCTAAATTAGATTCATATTAGTTTTTCAATCTTAATTGCATATAAAATCCAAAAAAATAGATTAAATCTGCATTCATTTCATATCCATCTTCTGCATTGAAATCCTTCGTTTAGGTGTTGCATTGTCACTGATCTCAGTCTGATTTGAGAATACATACTCGCATCTACTAGAAGACAGTAAATCACCTAGTTATCTATATTGTTCTTATTTGTAGATTTTGATTTTGCTAACCTCTAATGTTTTATTGAAGTGTTGTGTCCATAGCTAGGTACAATTTTCACACACACACACACACACTCATTTATGATCATTTCATGAGGAAATGTCTTGATGGTTCACGAACTGCAAGCTAGGGCATCATCCATTGTTTATGAGCTCACTAGCACCTCAAGTCACTATTTGATTGGCTGGTGCTATGTTTCTTATATTGAGTTTACATCATATATTTAATC
Source organism: Chamaecyparis obtusa (assembly GCA_027943335.1). Classification (NCBI taxonomy): domain Eukaryota; kingdom Viridiplantae; phylum Streptophyta; class Pinopsida; order Cupressales; family Cupressaceae; genus Chamaecyparis; species Chamaecyparis obtusa. The sequence continues at coordinate 1,934,404 of BSBK01001373.1, read as the reverse complement.
TTAATAAATATCTTATAAAACAACATAAAACTAACCCAAAATACTTTTTCTTAATAAAATCTTAATAAAACAATATATTTAGTCTTAATAAAATCTTTTAAAACAAAATATATTGTGTGAAGTGTTTGATCTCTCTTTATTTGTTTTGTTGTTGATATTCACTATGTGGTACTCCCCGTTTATGATCATTTCATGAGAAAATATCTTGATGGCTCACGGGCTTCAAGCTAGGGCATCATACATTGTTCATGAGCTTATTGTTTAATACTAGAATTGTTTACATGTTTTCATTCGGAATGCTTGATGACCCACGAGCTTTGAGAGCTAGGGCATTGTTGCTATTACCTTCAAGGTACTGTGTGAAGTGTTTGATCTCTCTTTATTTGTTTTGTTGTTGATATTCACTATGTGGTACTCCCCGTTTATGATCATTTCATGAGAAAATGTCTTGATGGCTCACGGGCTGCAAGCTAGGGCATCATGCATTATTTATGAGCTCACTATTTGAGCACCAAACAATCAAATAGAGACATGAGGTGCTAAAACAATGAACTCATAAACAATGCATGATGCCCTAGCTTGCAGCCCCTGAGTCATCAAGATATTTCCTCATGAAATGATCATAAACGGGGAGTACCACATAGTGAATATCAACAACAAAACAAATAAAAAGAGATCAAACACTTCACACAATAAATGTTGTTTTATAAGATTTTATTAAGACTAAAAATATTGTTTTATTAAGATTTTATTAAAACAAAGTATTTTGGGTTAGTTTTATGTTGTTTTATAAGATTTTATTAAGACTAAATATATGATGTAAACTCATAATTATACTTGATATATATAATACAATGGTATGTAGTATAATCTATACATTTGTGAGATGTGATTAATTCCAATTATATGATGTTTTGGGATTAAATTCGTGAGTTTGTATACTTTCTCCATTTTAAACTAACCTATGACTTCAAAGTAGGAATTATGAAATATAGTTGTAGGTAGTGATCTCTTCTATAATGATGGAGGAATGAAAGGTAATGATCAATGAGGTTGTTGCTATTAGATCATACATTAATACACTCACTATTTTGAATTTGAGCTCAGGCATCATGCAATGTTATTGTTGGCATTGCATGCTTGCTACTGTTGTGCACCATATATTATTTTATACACTATTTATTTCATTGAGACCATGAGCTTGAAATTTGTAATGTATTTTGTATTATTGGATCAATGCTACCATGTTGTTGAGGCTGAAAATGTATTGAATCACCACTTCCATTCTATTTTGATAGTAGTAATATAAAAAATAGAGCACCAACCAATCAAATAAGGACATCAGTAAGATATTTAATGCATTATTACTTCATCATGATGATAAAAATTTCATTGGATCAAAACACATTGAATGTGGGTAGATGCTTTGAATCACCACTTCCATTCTATTTTGATGAAGAGGAACTATGTTATAAAATTTCAAGGCATGCAATTTTATAACTGTACATACATTTTATGAGTATAATTGTACAATAGAAGAGCACCCGCATGCCTTGGTTGTTATTGGTCTATGAAAGGTTTTGGTTTTCCTTTCCCAATTGAGATGTCATCCTAAGATTCAAAAGGACCAAGGTAATAATAAGTCTTGAACATAAATGCATGATTGTGGATCCTCAAGTAGGAGTTTTGATGCAAAGGAAGAACACTTATATGGGATTACCCACATAAGGACAATGGTTTTATTCATCTTTCTTTCAGGTTCTCTTGGGTACTTTCCTTGCCCTCTAGTCTTGGGCATCCTATAGGGGTTGAACCAAAATTACGAAGGCAATAAGGACACATAGAACAATAGGTTTAGGGACTTACACTTATGTTCAATCCTTAGTAATGGTTTGGGGAACTAATTACTGGATGAGTGACTATAGTACACTAGTCTGCATTATTAGATGATCTTGTTTAATTTGTGTTCATTTCATGCAAACATACATGTAAAGGAAAAGAAATATTTGCATCTAAAGATTACATGTATATATATGAAAAATAACTTGTATATACTATACAAGGAAAATAACTTTCAAAAGAAAATGCAAGGGTGCAGGCATACATAAGAGGATGAACATAAATAATAAGGGTGTCAGACATTGCCTGAAGTGATGAATTTTTGACCTGGGTATGAACCTAGTGTGCCCCTGTGTGATCCAGAACCTGCAAAGAAAAGAGAGATGGAGGTTAGATAAAAAATATCTAAGTAATGAATGGAATCCTATTATTCATCCTCATCTACAATTATGCATGTGCATAGTCAAGCCATACACTTTGTTAGCTCTTTTTCATGTAGAATCACCAATTTAGCTATTAAGCTTGACTCTTAGGTTCCCAATTTTGGATTCTTACAGGGAAAAGGCTAATTGATAAGGATCAAGTCCTTCTTCTACTTTGGGCTCCACAGACCCAGGAAGGTGTACCTATCTTTAGACTCATTGCTTCACAATGAAATCCTATAGTGGATTGGGGGTTCTCACAATGATTCACTAATGTCTTTTGCTGCAACTGATGCAGAGCTTAGAAAGCCAATCCATGATGTTAACAAAAGAAAACAATCATTGCAGAAAAATGGCAAAAGTGACAAGGGTATTCACCCTTCTTCTCTTCGAGCTTAAAACTCAAGCAGGTTAACCTATCTGATTCACTTCTACAAGGAATCACGAAAAGCACTTGCACTATTCAATGTAATCGACAAACATTTATGCTCTTAAACATGAAAGGGAAAAGTGATTGGAAAAGATTTTGATTACAAACCTAGTTTAAACCAGTGCCTAATCCCGGGCATGGAGTCATGAGATGCACATCAACAGGAAACTTCAAATCTTATACAACTAAAAATCAAACAATGTACCTTGTACACCATTCTCTCTTCCCCCTATCTAGACATCAGATCCTTATGAAACATCATATTATCAACAACAATCTTCAAGATATTACACTTTCCTTGAAAGAAACTTGAAAGTCATTGCACCATTTACCTTGTAAACAGGTATACAGAAATGTCTTACAAATCAATATACAACAATTTGACAAAGACACAAAGAGACATCAGACAAATACAGGAAAGGATTTCCACTGTCTTTCATTGAATCACCTATATCTATCCATTCAAATCACAACAAACTCAAAATGAGAACTCTGAAATGAAACTCAGAACTTGCATTCATGGAACTCAAACTTGCAGAGCCCTGCTCATGCAAAAAGATTGGAACCCTTTGAAATGAAAAGAATCGAGACTAAGAAGAGAAGGGGGAAACACCAGAAAGCATCACCAACTGACACTTGTCAAACCTTGAACTACTCACTGAATGAGTCATGAAGTCTGGAACAGCAAACCTGATTTTCCCTATCCCCTTGAAAACACATGAGTCACCGGACATAACAAATCAAATATCTCAAAAATATCTTCCTGGCCCCCCTGAAACTTAAACTGCAAATAATGTGAGCAAATGGCCACCTGTGAAAAATCTGATTCCAAAATCGGAATCCTCATGTCGAGACCTTTTCGACGGTATATTATACTCCATATTTGGCCTAAAAATGAAGCCCCTAGCTATTAAGACAGTCTCCTAGCTCTGCAATTTTTGATATTCGAATTTTTAATATAGTCAAAACTATATTAAAATACATTTATAATTTTGATTTTTTGTCTCTTTGAATATGTAGTGTGGGACCCACTTGCCAAGTGGCAACAATCTGGTTGGTCAACTAGCCACCTCATCGCCACCTATTTGTTTGCCACTTGTCCATCACTAGTTGGCTCGCTACTCCAATCGGGTACTTGAAATGCTTCATTTGCCACCTCACTAGAGCACCACATGGCGGCCAAGCACATGATTTCATGGGCCAAATTCAGCCCTTGCAATCATGCGACCATCGTCAGATGATCACGTATCTCGAGGTCAAATTTCTTGTGGTCGCACACTTAGTCAAAAATAACCTTACCTACAAGTCGGGCCCGCCTATCACAAAAACCAAGGCACTTACAAAGGGTGGCATGCATAGCCTCTAGAACTTCAACTTATTTCATCATGTGAGTGGACTTGCATATATTCATTACAATTTCCCCATTCCAGATGAATGTGGGATTAAATTGCTAAGAGTTTTTAAACTTTCTTTGCACTTTGTCTCAAAATAATGGGGCCCACCGCCGCACCAAATCCTCCAACCAAGGGGCCCAGAAAGAGCCTCTTGTTTCTTTGTTTACAATGCATTGGAGTGCTGTTGTATATAAACACAAAAATAATCCTTCACCTAGCCAATGTGGGATAATTGGTCTTGAAGTTTTCATGGGTAGTTTTGATAGTGCCGCACTCAAGTGACTGTAACTTGCGAACCAGGAAGAATTTTGAAAATCTCTCTAGTGAGAATAAAGATAACTAGGTTTGCGACAACATATCCAAAAATGAGCTTGATCAAATGGTTCAATAAAAAGTTACACCCCCCGTAATATGACTATTTTTTCTTTTCTGCAAATCCACGTTTTCAAAATCCATTGTATGGGCTATTTCTTATATCATTGTGTAGGATTCTCATGTGAAAAATGTGCCTCCATTGTTTGTTGTGTAAGTCTCCAATACACCTTGGCCTTTCACAAATAGTGAGCACACTCTCCATTTTATTGCGGGCTGCTCACACAAAGCTCCTCTCACGTTGGCATCTACAACAAACCGTGTGCACCCAAATGGCATTCATGCTGGCACCATGATATATGAGTCTTCCTTACTTTGTTAATGCTGGTCTCTTCTCCATGAAAGGGTGAAATTTTCTCTAATGCCTCCCAATAGTATCGACAGAAGTAACATTCATGTTCTCCCTGCTCTGCCATTGCATTAGATGACCAAGTTTGAAAAGCTCTTATCACTCCTGCAACTATCATGGAGAATTAACTCCTGAATATTTACCTCCAACAAAAACTCTCTAATATTCTTATACATTGAAGACTCAGAATGCTGAAACAAAGCTCATGCACCATTTTTAACTCATGTTTAAACACTTGTCAACAAACTTCGAGCATTTGTGTCGGGCAATAACATTAAGGAAAACTAGAAGCATTTTCAAGACATATGGATACCATCATTCCTTCCAACCATATCAAAAGAGATATCAGGATATGGGTCGGCATCAAAACATGTAGATAACCTTAAATTTATTTACCCTTTCAACCTTTGCAAAGTTATCAAGTAACATCAACTGGCCTCAGAACTGGCTTTTAAAACTGACCCATTGAAACTTTCGGTAATCAGAATCTTAGGCATTGGTTCTCCCTCATACAAGGAACATGACTCCATAACCAACTCACCAAAAAGATCAAACAACCGATTATAATTAATCACCAAAGTCAGCTTGTTAGATATATTCAGATTTAAAACAGTCAAAATCATAGAAATTAGGTTTGGAATTGGCCTGGGAAAATGGTCAAATGGATTGGCAGAGACTTCAAAATCCACAGACAAGTAGTCTTCTAGGTCTATAGTATGAAACAACTTTCAATTATGTCAGACCTTGCACAGGGCACAAACTACAAGACCTCAAAGTAGGCTACTTAGAACTCTGAACAAAGCACACAGAGAATTCTAACAAATTGCAAATGGAATGGCACTGGCAAATAGGTCAAATGGGTGCATGGGGGGATAAAAATTAGCAAGATGACTCACTCCCGTGCCTATAGTATGATGCCACAACTGGCATGCAATGATCAATCATAGGGAAAAAGATACAGCTGCACAAATAGGGCCTCCGAGAAAAACTTGAACAAGTGTATTATGCAAATCCAAGAAAACACCTCCGGAAGGGGATGAATAAATATGGTCAAAACTTATCATAGGGACCTGAAACCTAACACATAGAGAGTATGCAATGTTTAAAACAAGATTCTAGGCTCAGATTTTTATGACGCTTTCCAGGGTGCATATTATTCAACCTCAAAGTGACCCTTCCCGGTGATTTCTACACTTGGCAATTTTCTGATTTTGAGACCCCCTAGGAATGAAATGACGAAAACCCATTTGAACATGCCACCTAAGGATTCCAAACAACTTGATAGGATGAATGCAAAGAAATGAACACATAGACCTCAAGATATGACTTCAAATATGCCCATACTAGCATGCAATACAAAGCCACAAACAAGCACTTAATCAAAATTTTACATGGTACCTCAAAACTGCATTTTGAGTACCAACACACTTCTAAAAGAAAAACTATGCTACAGGACATGTGCACTCAAAAGAATGTTGCAGAAAGTAAATGGCTGCATTTATGTCTACATGAACACATGGTGAGTAACTATTGATCACTATTGGAATTATATGTGCTCTGAGCCAATGAAATTTTTATTATCGTGATGAAGTAATAATGCATTAAATGTTTTACTGATGTCCCTATTTGTTTGGACAGTGCTCTATTTGTTATATTGCTGCTATCAAAATAGAATGGCAATGATGATTCAATGCATCTACAGCCTCAACAACATGGCAACATCGATCTAATAATAGAAAATACATTAAAAATGTCAAGCTCATGGTCTCAATGAAATAAACAGTGTATAAAACAATATATGGTGCACAACAGCAGCAAGCATGTAATGACAACAATAACATTGCATGATGCCCAAGCTCAAATTCAAAATAGTAAGTGTATTAATGTATGAGCTAATAGCAGCAACCTCATTGATCATTACCTTTCACTCCTCCATCATTATAGTAGAGATAACTACCTATAACTATATTTCATAATTCCTCCTTTGAAGTATATATATATATATATATATATATATATATATATATATATATATATATATATATATATATATATATATATATATATATATATATATATATAAAGTATAATTATGAGTTTTCATCATATATTTAGTCTTAATAAAATCTTATAAAACAATGTATAAAACTAACCCAAAATACTCTGTCTTAATAAAATCTTAATAAAACAATATATTTAGTCTTAATAAAATAATACACTTACTATTTTAAATTTGAGCTTAGGAATCATGCAATGTTATTACTATCAAAATAGTAAGTGTATTAATGTATGATCTAATAGCATAAATGTCTTGATGGGTCGTGGGCTGCAAGCTAGAGCATCATGCATTATTTATGAGCTCATTGTTTGATCACCATCCAATCAAATAAGGACATGAGGTGCTCAAACAGTGAGCTCATAAATAATGCATGATGTCATAGCTTGCAACCCACAAGCCATCAAGATATTTTCTTATGAAATGATTATAAACGGGGAGTACCACATAGTGAATATTAACAAAAAAACAAATAAAGAGAGATCAAACACTTCACACAATGCCTTGAAGGTAATAGAAACAATGCCCTAACTCTCAAACCCCATGGGTCATCAAGCATTCCAAATGAAAAGTTGTAAACAATGCCAGTATTAAATAGTGAGCTCATGAACAATGTATGATGCCTTAGCTTACAACCCATGAGCTATCAAGACATTTCCTCATGAAATGATCATAAACAGGGAGTACCACATAGTGAATATCAATAAAAAAACAAATAAAGAGAGATCAAACACTAAGTGTATTAATGTATTAATATAAGATTTTATTAAGACTAAATATATTGTTTTATGAGCTCACTGTTTGAGCACCTCATGTCCCTATTTGATTGGTTGGTGCTCTATTTGTTATATTGATGCTATTAGATCAAATAGGGACATCAGTAATAAAATAATACACTTACTATTTTGAATTTGAGCTTATAAAGATTAAGATATCCCTATTTTATTACTGATGTCCCTATTTACATATTTTCATCAAATGACCCAAAAACATCAAGAATGGTCCTATATAGTCGCTAATAGCCAAATTTCAGAAGAATATGAATGAATGCAAACATACATAAGTGGATGAACATAAATAATGAAGATACCAAACATTGCCTGAAGTAATGAAGTGTTGACCCAGGGTTCAATCTAGTACACTCTTGTATGATCCAAAACGTACAAACTAGGGAATCATGCATTATCTATGAGCTCACTATTTGAGCACTGGCCAATCAAATAGGGACATGAAGTGCTCAAACAGTGAGCTCATAAATAATGCATGATGCCCTAGCTTGCAGCCCATGAGCCATCAAGACATTTCCTCATGAAATGATCATAAACGGGAGTACCACATAGTGAATATCAACAACAAAACAAATAAAGAAAGATCAAACACTTCACACAATGTATGTTGTTTTATAAGATTTTATTACTTGACTAAATATATTGTTTTATTAAGATTTTACTAAGACAAAGTATTTCGGGTTAGTCTTATATTGTTTTATAGGATTTTATTAAGACTAAATATATGATGTAAACTCATAATTATAATTGATATATATAATACAATGGTATGTAGTATAATCTATACATTTGTGAGATGTGATTAATTCTAGTTATATGATGTTTTGAGATTAAATTGGTGAGTTTGTATAGTTTCTCCATTTTAAACTAACCTATGACTTCAAAGGAGGAATTATGAAATATAGTTGTAGGTAGTTATCTCTTCTATAATGATGGAGGAGTAAAAGGTAATGATCAATGAGGTTTCTGCTATTAGATCATACATTAATACACTTACTATTTTGACAGCAATAAAATTGCATGATGCCTCAGCTCAAATTCAAAATAGTAAGTGTATTATTTTATTACTGATGTCCCTATTTGATCTAATAGCATCAATATAACAAACAGATCACTGACCAATCAAATAGGGACATGAGGTAATCAAACAGTGAGCTCATAAACAATGCATGATTCCCTAGCTTGCATTCCGCGAGCCATCAAGACATTTAGCTTGCAGCTCGTGAGCCATCATGATGTTTTGGGATTAAATTGGTGACTTTGTATAGTATCTCCATTTTAAACTAACCTATGACTTCAAAGGAGGAATTATGAAATATAGTTGTAGGTAGTTATGTCTTCTATAATGATGGAGGAGTCAAAGGTAATGATCAATGAGGTTTTTGCTATTAGATCATACATTAATATACTTACTATTTTGACAACAATAACATTTCATGATGCCCAAGCTCAAATTCAAAATAGTAAGTGTATTATTTTATTATTGATGTCCCTATTTGATCTAATAGCATCAATATAACAAATAGATCATCGACCAATCAAATAGAGACATGAGGTTCTCAAACAATGAGCTCACAAACAATGCATGATGCTCTAGCTTGCAACCCACTAGCCATCATGATGTTTTGGGATTAAATTGGCAAGTTTTTATAGTTTCTCCATTTTAAACTAACATATGACTTGAAAGGAGGAATTATGAAATATAGTTGTAGGTAGTTATCTCTTCTATAATGATGGAGGATTCAAAGGTAATGATCAATGAGGTTGTTGCTATTAGGTAATACATTAATACAATTACTGTTTTGACAACAATAACATTGCATGATGCCTAAGCTCAAATTCAAAATAGTAAGTGTATTATTTTGTTACTGATGTCAAAAAGTATAAAATTTAATGTCTTGAAATTTTATAACATAGTTCCTTAGCAGCTGGCATATGAAGATCAAAAGGCTGAAGCTTCCAAATTGAGCTTGAGCTTCACAACAGAAGAGTAGTGCAAAGTGGCAACTTTCCCATTTTACCATAGTTAGGGCCCTCTTTTACCATGCTTTATGAGCTTTATATATTTTTTTTAAGTGAAGACAAAGATTATTTTAATTTTTTATCTTTAAATTTTATTAATTTTATGATTTTAAAAATTGAAATAAAAAATATAAGCTTTTAAGAAACTTTTACATCTTTTCATCAAATGACCCAAAAAAATCAAGAATGGTCATATATGGTCACTAATAGCCAACTTTCAGAAGAATATGAATGAATGCAAACATACATAAGTGGATGAACATAAATAATGAAGGTACTAGACATTGCCTGAAGTAATGAAGTCTTTACTTGGGGTTCAATCTAGTATGCTCTAGTATGATCCAAAACCTACAAGGAAAATATGAGGTTAGATCCAAAGGATCTAAGTAATGCCTAGTACCATATTACTAATCCTCATCTACAATTATGCATGTGAATAGTCAATCCATATATTTCTAAAATGAACTATGTTATAGAACATGTGCACTTAGGAAACATGTCCATGCAGTGAGTAAATCAAGACCAAAATGGAGCAAAAGGTATGATGTCAAATGTGTTATCAAGCAACACCTCATGGGTAGTGAGTCAACATGGTTTATATGTTGTTTATACAAGATCAATAAAAGGACATCTATAGCCTTAACAACATGGCAACATTAATCCAATAATAGAAAATACATTACAAATGTCAATCTCACAATCTCATTGAAATAAATAGTATATAAAACAATATATGGTGCACAACAACAGCAAGCATGCAATAACAACAATAACATTGGATGATGCCCAAGATCAAATTCAAAAAAATAAGTGTATTAATGTATGATCTAATATTAGTGACCTTATTGATCATTACCTTTCACTCCTCCATAATTATAGAAGAGATAGCTACCTACAACTATATTTCATAATTCCTCCTTTGAAGTCATAGCTTTGTTTAAAATGGAGAAAATATACAAACTCACCAATGAAATCCCAAAACATCATATAACTAGAATTAATCACATCTCACAAATGTATAGATTATACTACATACCATTTTATTATATATATCTAGTATAATTATGAGTTTACATCATATATTTAGTCTTAATAAAATCTTATAAAACAACATAAAACTAACCCAAAATACTTTATCTTAATAAAATCTTAAAAAAACAATATAATTAGTCTTAATAAAATCTTTTAAAACAATATATATTGTGTGAAGTGTTTGATCTCTCTTTATTTGTTTTGGTTTTGATATTCACTATGTGGTACTCCTCGTTTATGATCATTTCATGAGGAAATGTCTTTATGGATCGCAAGCTGCAAGCTAGGGCATCATGCATTGTTTATGAGCTCACTTTTTGAGCACCTAACTTGCAGACCACGAGCCATCAAGACATTACCTCATGAAATGATCATAAATGGGGAGTACCACATAGTAAATATCAATAAAAAAACAAATAAAGAGAGATCAAACACTTCACACAATTCCTTGAAGGTAATAGAAAGGATGCACTAGCTCTCAAAGCTCGCAGGTCATCAAGCATTCGAAATGAAAAGATGTAAACAATGCCAATATTAAACAGTGAGCTCATGAAAAATGTATGATATGTTGAAAATTTGGCTGAAGTGAGTACATGTATGTTGTCATTATGGAAACATATGATCCTCATGAAGATCGCAAAGGTCGGAAAGCAAGTATGGCAGAGCGCATTGCAAATTTGTCTAAGTATGAGACAGTGTTTTCACAGTGTACCTAGATATAGTTTTTGTTTGCAATGTTGACTAGAGTAAGTTCAATGTTTTCACACTTGAACATAGACTCTATGATGACTAATGATGCCCCATCTCATAGTGCAAGTTAGTATGGCATGTATGGAATTAGTTATGATAGTTTTATCGAAGACAGAGCTAAGTCAATAGGATAGTTTTGGAGACAGAATTGGTAAAGAGTTAAGGGATTATTTTGTTTATCAAAATAATGACTTAGCAATATAAAGGGATGACATCCTAGATTTTAACCCTTAGATAAAGATATATGGCAGCCAACCATGTAAATTTATTAGCCTTAATAACTTGTATATATATGTAATTGTAATTGTAAAGAGAGTGTAGTAATGTAAAAAGTGTGAAAAAGATATGATAGCGAATCTAATAGTGATGATGCAAAGATAAGAGAAGAAAAGAGATATTGATGCAAGGTTATGTATCTTAACCTCATTTTTTAATCAGTATACATTGTATATTACTTGTTTGGGCAGTGGGCTCATCTGGTAATCAGATTTTGTATTGACAACTCTTAACAGGGTTGAGGCTTCTAATAAGGCCTATAGTCCCTTAATTAGAATTGATACACTATATGTTTGTATAGGCTCCTAATAGGGTCAACATCCTTAATAGGATACTTTTGATTAGTAGATCTTTGTGGGTACCATCCCCACCAGGGTTTCCTCAAGAACATATCGTGTGTTATGAGTTCTTTATATTTATTGCTATGCATGTTGTTTAGCTTCTTATGTTATGCATGTATAAAGACAATTTGTTATATCCATAATTTGGAAAAAGATAAAGTTTGTAGAATATTGATTCACCCCCCCCTCTCAGTATTCCCTATTTCTAACAATTGGTATCAAAGCTTAGTTACTTGGAGAAGAATCATTCAAGGAAAGCCTAGTAGCTTGAGTAAGATCTCTATGGATATGGATCAACTGCAGAAGAATCTTGAAGAAGCTCTTGAATAGATTGATATGCTTACTGATGAAAGAAACACTTTGAAAAGGAAATATGGTGATGCAAAGAACCTTATTGAGAAACTAAAAAACAAGATAGAAGATCTAAAATCTAAAAAGGCCGAAGTTCTTATTGAAGATTGTGATGACAATTTAGAAATAGAAAATGTGATCCTTAAGTGTGAACTAAAGATAGAAAATCTGAAGCTTAGTTTGAAAGATGGAAATGACAAAAATGAAGCAAATCTGAGATCTGAGAATGAAAGATTGAAGATTGAGAATGAAGAACTGAAATCTAAACTTTGCAAAGTAACATCTAAATTTGAAAAAGTCAATTTCCAGTATGTTGAACTTGAGAAATACAATAAGATTGTGAAAGGTGAATTGACTCAATCCAAACAACAACTTGAAAGGATATATTCAAATAGTGAGAAGATTGATGAGAAAATATCTTTTGGGAAACCATCCTATGATAAGACTGGACTTGGATTTAATATATTCGGAACAAATGTTGAGAACAAGGAACTAGATCTGAAAGTATCTGAAAGCATTGATGAAAAGAAGTCAAATGAGATCAACAAATCTGAAGATGCACCTAAAGAAGGAGAATCACCAAAGCAAGATGAATTACCCAAAGGTATGCAAAGAGAATTCAAAGGTAGATGTTTTGCTTGTAATACTATTGGTCACATGAAGAGAGATTGCACAGGTAAACAATTTAAACCTCTTAAGGGTTATTGCTATAATTGTCATGGTTTTGGACATAGAGCTATTGAATGTAGAAAACCTAAAGTTATTGAGAATAATTATGGTAGAATGTTTAGGAATAATAACAATGTAGATAAAAAAACTACTGAAGACATGAACAAAAGAAATGGAGTAGTATGTTATAGATGCAACAAGATTGGACACATTGCTAGAAACTGTAGGTCACAAATCAATTAGCAAGGACCAAGATATGGAACCAATGAAATTATTTGCCAGATATGTAGCAATATTGGACATACAACAAGATTTTTTAGAATAAACAATGAAGCTTATCATCCTAACTCTAACCCTAGAAATCATGCAAGAAGAAATGAAAATGCAAGAAATAGACAGAAAGGTTTCTGTAGTAATGAAGATGAAGTGAAGTTTTTAAAGGCACAAATCAAGGAGACATATTCAACATTGAAGGTAATTATAAAGGTGAAGCATCTAATGGTAAGAATGAATCCTTACCTGATCTTTCTTTAAGCACTTGAATTATATAAATTACAGTAGATTAGGAACTTAGAATTAGTGTAGAAGTAGATGTATGATGAATTAAGTTTTGCATAGTTAATGTAAGGTATATTATGATGTACTAATGTTGTGGTTAAGAGTGCAAAAGAAAATATTATGTTTTTCAAGATCGCAAAAAGTTTTAAGTTTTGCAGGTTAACAAAAACAACTTTTTGGAAAGAAGCGGCAAAAGAATTGAATGTGATGTTAGACCTAAGTGAGATTGAAGTAATAAAAGGTTATGATCAAATTTATTTGATTATCAAAGAAAATTGAAGTGATTGGAAGAGCAAAGAACAGAGTTTGGAAGCATTTTGTAGTGATTTGATGAAAGATTGAAGCGTCAAATCTGTGGAAGCCCTAAAATCATGAATTTGAGGTATTTATCTAAATAAATCTTTGAATCATTATAAGAGATTAGAAGTAATCATGGATGTATCCTTAATTCATAATGTCAGAGATAAGAATAGACCTAGACTGAAGAAAGAAATAGTAGAACCCTTGGAAGATGATCCTAGGTTAGCACTATCATCATTACCAGATGGAGTTTTACATTTGGAAAATGTGAGAGGTTATCTTAGATGCAAGTTAGAAACCTTAAGTGATAGTGACTTTACTGTTGAGTATCAGAAGATTTACAATCAGGACATGACTTTGAGACAAGGTTATGAACATTTGAAAGACAATGAGATTGTTAGGTATTCATTGAAATATGAGTTTGATGATGATGAATGCACTAAAATCATTTTGAGCAGAATTCACAATGGGAAATTTTGGCTAGAGGATAGACTAATTGACATTACTACTGATTTAATTCATGAAGTCACTGGTTTGTCTAAAGTTGGTGATATTCCCTTAAATGAGAATAATATGAGGAAAACAATTATTGATAACATAGGTTCATCCTACAACAGTAGAGGAATTGTTATCAGTAAAATCAAACAAGATGATGTGAGGTATTTGTGCAAAATTCTAACCACTAAGTTTTGTCCAAGTTCTAGAGAAGATGATATGGTAGCTGGTATGGTACATATTGCCTATTTGATATGTGTTGATAAGAAACCAGTTGATATGTGTGAAATCTTGAGAATTCAATTATTTGAGAACTTGGAGAAGATTAAGAAAGAAAAGTATACATAATTTAGATTTTCTTCTTTGATCACCTACATGTTTTTCCACCTGTTAAGAAGATTTCCCTACACAGTTGCAAATGATTGGAATGATGGACAAAACACTATGGAAAGAATCAATAAAATGCACTTGAGGCATGTTATTGATAAAGTGAAGGAAAGTGCTAAATTAGTTTTGAAGACATTTCAAAATATGGTAGCTAGTAGATCGAGGATTCCATAATCTCTTGTGGAGAAGTAAAAAGATGATATATGTTTCATGGTTGACACTGACTTTACCTATAGTGAAGCAGTGGAACCTAGATTTGAATTCATAGACCCTCTTGGCTATGAGATATCTGAAGCAGAAATAGAAGGTTATGTTGGCAGGTTACTTAAATGTAAATTGGACACCCAGTGCAATAGATTTGGAACATCTGAAGAGAACTTTAATTCAGCAAAAGCTTTAATGGAAGCAAGGTAGTCTAAGAAGAGAGTGGATAGCACTATAAAGAAGATATTGAAGGACACTAGAATGATAGAGCATGAGTTTGATATTGTAAAGAAGATAGAAACAACAATTAGAGGTATTGGACAGAGTGAGATCTTCTTTGTACTACCTTTGTCATCAAGTGCAGTACAACAAGAACCTACACAAGTGAAGGTGAAAGTTGAGGAACCTAAGGAAGAACAAGAAACAAGGAAATCCACTAGATTCTCTTTTTCCACACCTAGCATGAGAGTGAAGGAAAGTGCTACTGGACCTGGTAAGAAGTAGAAAGTTTTGGTGCCACCAGTCCCTAGGAAATTTGCAGAGATAAAAGATGATGACACTACAATAAAGAAGAAAGCATGGAAACCCAGAATTGAGAGAGTAAATGAAGACATCATACAAGATGGAGACTTTACTAAGATGAATAAGTACTATGACCTTTATGACTATTATGAGATATTGAATCTTGAAAATTCTATTGTTAAGCACATGATTCTAGCTGACAAGAAGTTTGATACTATTCAGGGCAAGATTCCTAATGACCTATTCAAGAAGCTTGTTAATAGGAAAATGAGAGCACAAGAAGAAGATTTAACTATAAGAGAAAATATGGTGAGGAAAATATGTGTTGTGAAAGATGATGAGCATCTTAAACATATTTTGAATCCCCTTGGCACTCTTTTGAGGACTAAAAGGAGAACCATTCAGATCATGGCAGGATAGTATGAGCAAGTGAGAACAAAAATAGAACAAGCAATAATTAAAGTTATGGCAAAAATTGTTGGAGAAACTTCAGTTGCAACAGAGCAAGTAGTTGAAGTAGAACAAGAGGATATTCCCTCTCCTTCAGCTATTAACATTAAAGATGAAGCTATGGATGTAGAAGGTACTAAGGTCACCTTGGATACTGATGACATTGTATTCAAGAACTTAGGAAACATTGTTAACAATTTAGCTCTTGATGAACCAGATAAAATTGAAGAAGCAGAATAGACCCAATATGTTAGAGGAACCTAAGGAGATTGAGATTCAAGCACCCATTCCTACCCAAGAAGATATCAGTCTTACTCCTGAGATTGGAAAGAAGAAAGAAATTGGATCTTTGTTTGAAGATTTAGGAAAAGATGTTGATGATGATGATCAATTGGAGTTGATCACCTCTTTAAACAAAATCATTGGTAAGAATAGGAAAGTGAAGAACCTAGAAGGGAGTCTGAAGGATCTTACTGAGAAGTTACAAAGCATTGTAACTACACAAATTTCTAAGGCAGACACATTTGAGAAAGCTAAAAAGGTATTGAGCACTTTTGATGATGAGTTCACTAACTTATCTGATATTGCAAAAGTGAGAGCTCAAGCAGCCTATGAAGCTGAAATGCTTCTAAACATAAGTCAAAATATCAAGAATGACATTAGCAGTCTTGATATTTGTATCAAGAACTTGAGGAAGCATTTGGAGACTGGAAAATCTTTGTACATACAGTGTACAAGACCAGAGATTTTGATAGTAGAAGAGGAGCAGAAGATCAAATCAAAAGAAGATGAGATTCAGAATGAAACTAATCTTATTTCTAGACCTAATGTAAAGATATGTGATGTTGAAAAGAAAGTTAGGAAACTTTATGATGAGATTAGGATATTGCAGGATGAAAGGAACATAAAATTGAGTAAACTCATTCTTTTGAGAGAACACATCTCTATAAAATTGAGCATTATTCAAGAGGAGTTAGAAGAATGTCTTACAGCTAAGACATCCTTTCAGAAATTCAAATTTGAGAACCTTCAAGCATGTAAGATTGCAGCTTATGGACTGAGCACTTTACTCAATGTGGTAGATTCCATCAAGAAAGCATGGGAGAAGGAGTTTGAAGCTTGGAAAGTTGATTTTGTAGATTGTGTTGCAAGCCTACCAGCTTTGCAATAAGAAAATTAAGGTATAATCTTTTTTTGGGATACAATTTTGAATATCCTTCCTACCTTATTTTGTCATTGTTATCAAAGGGGGAGAGATATATAGAAAATTGAGAGAGATATAGAGCAGAACATTGTTATACTTGATAAGGAGTGATACTCTTAGGGGGAGTATTGTGTTAGAGATTATATTTTGAGGAGATATAAGGATAGTATACATATTCTATACTATGGCCACAATTTTGATACAATTTTGAGATTTTGACTTGTACACTTAGCCAATTTTCTCATATGTTGCCACCAATGACAAAGGGGGAGATTGTTGGCAATTTGGCTGAAGTGAGTACATAGATGTTGTCATTATGGAAACATATGATCCTCATGAAGATCACAAAGGTTGAAAAGCAAGTATGGCAGAGCATATTGCAAATTTGTCTAAGTATGAGACAGTGTTTTCACAGTGTACCTGGATACAGTTTTTGTTTGCGACATTGACTGGAGTAATTTCAATGTTTTTGCACTTGAACATAGACTCTATGATGACTAATGATGCCCCATCTCAGAGTGCAAGTCAGTACGACATGTACGGAATTATTTGTGACAGTTTTACCGAAGACAGAGCTAAGCTGACAGGATAGTTTTGGAGACAGAATTGGTAAAGAGTTAAGGGATTATTTTGTTTATCAAAATAATGACTTAACAATATAAAGGGATGACATCCTAGATGTTAACCCTTAGATAAAGATATATGGAAGCTGACCATGTAAAGTTATTAGCCTTAATAACTTGTATATACATGTAATTGTAATTGTAAAGAGAGTGTAGTATGTAAAAAGTGTGAAAACAATATGATAGAAAATCTAATAGTGATGATGCAAAGATAAGAGCAGCAAAGAGATATTGATGCAAGGTTATGTATCTTAACCTCATTTTTTAATTAGTATACATTGTATATTACTTGTTTGGGCAGTGAGCTCATTTGGTAATCAGATTTTGTATTGATAACTCCTAACAGGGTTGAGGCTTCTAACAAGGCCTATAGTCCCTTAATTAGGACTGATACACTATATGTTTGTAATAGGCTCCTAATAGGGTCAACATCCTTAACAAGATACTTTTGATTAGTGGATCTTTGTGGGTACCATCCCCACCAAGGTTTTCTCTTGGCCAGGGTTTCCTCGAGAACATATCATGTGTTATGAGTTCTTTATATTTATTGCTATGCATGTTGTTTAGCTTCTTATGTTATGCATGTATAAAGATAATCTGTTATATCCATAATTTGGAAAAAGATAAAGTTTGTAGAATACTAATTCACCCCACCCTCTCAGTATTCCCTATTTCTAACATGATACCCTAGCTTGCATCCCGTGAGCCATCAAGACATTTCCTCATGAAAAGATCATAAACAGCAAGTACCACATAGTAAATATCAACAACAACAAAAAATAAAGATAGATCAAACACTTCACACAATGCCTTGAAGGTAATAGAAATGATGCCCTAGCTCTCAAAGCTCACAGGTCATCAAGCATTCCAAATGAAAAGATGTAAACAATGGTAATATTAAATAGTGAGCTCATGAACAATGTATGATGCCCTAACTTGCAGACCGCAAGTCATCAAGACATTTCCTCATGAAATGATCATAAACGTGGAGTACCACATAGTAAATATCAACAACAAAACAAATAAAGAGAGATCAAACACTTCACACAATGAATTGAAGGTAATAGCAATGATGCCCTAGCTCTCAAACCTCATGTGTCATCAAGCATTCCAAATGAAAAGATGTAAACATTGCTAGTATTCAATAGTGAGCTCATAAACAATGTACGATGCCCTAGCTTGCAGCCCATGAGCCATCAAGACATTTCCTCATGAAATGATCATAAACAGGGAGTACCACATAGTGAATATAAATAACAAATCAAATAAAGAGAGATCAAACACTTCAAACAATGCCTTGAAGGTAATAGCAATGATGCCCTAGCTCTCAAAGCT
Source organism: Chamaecyparis obtusa (assembly GCA_027943335.1). NCBI lineage: Eukaryota > Viridiplantae > Streptophyta > Pinopsida > Cupressales > Cupressaceae > Chamaecyparis > Chamaecyparis obtusa. Next base: position 1,915,235 of record BSBK01001373.1, on the reverse strand, counting down.
TGCGGGTCATCAAGCATTCCAAATGCTAAGATGTAAACAATGCACTATTAACATTCATATTATGTCATTAAATCAACAAATGCCATCAAAATGAAATTGAGTTAATGAGAAGAAAAAGCTTGAATGACTACCTCAAGTGCCAGTGCCCTCTTCCCACATGGTGTCGGCCTCTTCATGCATGCCAAACTCGAATACCCTCTTTGTGCCACACAAAAGTGTAGTGCCATCTTCATGGTAGCTCTTTGAATTATACACAAAAATTACAAATGACACCTTCTTTTTCTTTTTTTTTTGTTTATAACTAAGCAGGTGTCTCAATTACAATGATATCATCACTATTATCACACCGTTGAGGGCACTTGCAAAAAAAAACACAAAAAACAAACACAAATGGTAGTGGCATTGCAAAATGGCATCAAAATTTGACCCCAAATGTTGTAGTGCTTGCAAGACCTATGTAATGCTAAGCAAAAAGGAGGTGAAACCCTGGCTAACTATCTACAAAGATGGAAAAACCTCACCACAAGGTTGTCATATCAACTACTAGAAAAACACCTCACCAAGATATTCATCAATAATTTGCATCCAAAGGTATCCCACTTCATGTGAATGAACTGCATACAAACTTATCAGGACATAAAAGGGAAGGGAATGGACATTGAAAGATGTCTTTTGGATGATGGTTCCATTAAAAATTATAAGGAGAGCACTCAAGATAGACCTAACAATGACCGATCCTACTACTAGAACAAGAATAAAAATGTGGTCATAGATGGAGCCACAGATACTAAGCACATCCAAGTTTTTGTAGCCAATCCCAATCCCCCTCCTCCAATGTACCAACAATAAGCACACACATACCACCAATAATTATCCACCTACCATCAACCACCTTGTTAGCCACCCATCAATCAAACCAACACTATAAGGTGCTAACAGTCAGTGTGTCATTACTACTCACAGAGACCAGATATCTGTTGTCAGTGCTAGTACTACAGCCATCCCCAATAAATAGTACAACCTCCTAGAACAGCTTGGGAACAAAGCCACAAAAATTTCATCCTCAACCTCCTCTACATATCACCCCTTCATCAGGAAATCCTCAATAATGCCCTCCAAGAAACCTGTGTCTTTGGGGACATCAATGTCATCCAATTCAAGAACCTTGTAGGGCACCTATCCATGTCTTCCACCCTCTCCTTCTAGCCACCTGACATACCATCTATTGAGCTAGATCACAGTCTCTAGCTTCGCATTGCCATCATGATTAATGACTTTGTTGTAAAAAGGGTCATGATAGATAATGGTTTGACCCTAAATATTTGTACACTAAATTTCATCCAGCAAGTTGGTGTTATAGAAGTAGACATCTCTCATGAGATAATCACCATCAAGGCTTATGATAACCTAGATTCTACCTCTAAAGGTACCATTTTTTTTCTTATCAAGATTGGCCCTATAGTCCAAGATACCATATGCCATGTTGTTGATCTTAACCTCCCCTACAACATTCTCCTTGGTCACCCATGGATCCATTCCATCCAAGTCATCCCCTCCACCTATCATCAGTGCATCAAATTCCTATATCAAGGCACTAAAATCACCATTCACACAGACCCCTAGCCCTTTGCATACTATTGTGTGATAGAAACTTCCTTCCCCCATTTCACTCATTGTCCTAGGATTGACATTGGCACATTTGTCACTAGTTCTTCCCAATCCCATTGTGATCTAGAGATGATCCTCACCTCCACCCTTTCTACCATCAAGATCGACAACAAGGGTTGTGGTGAATATAGCCTTACTAATGCCTTTGTAGTAGGGGATCTCCCCCTAGACCCACACACTTAGGGAGGACCCTTTTATCAAACCAAAACCCCTCAGGAAGGCCCCAAGATTAAGACTTTGGGCACATCTAGCTTCATCTTCAATGGAATTATGAATGGTCAAGAGTTGGCACCAGATATCAATCAATGGTTATACAAGGATCCCCCACCTCCCGATACCAAGCTCCTCAGATATTTCAAGGATAAATATCCCATGTCACACAAGTGGGCCACTAAACAATGGGATTACCAAGGAGGCAGTCTAGGACCCAAGAAGTCCAAAATGAAAGAACCCATGGAGGCATCTAAAAACCCACAACACCAAGGCCTCAACTTTAATACCCCTCACCTACAAATACAAGGACCCAATATCATAACTAGGAGCACTAATTCACCTAGCGTGACCCTCCTTAATATCCAAAATGAAATCATGGAAGTCAAAGATATTCTGAAAGAGGAAGAAAAATGATCCTACAATGATATATTTGATGACAAAACCTTCCTAGGCAATTCTATCCTCCGCCAACTCACCATTAACCTCATTGAACTCCCACTCCTCTACCCTGACCTCATAGACTAGGATCAACCGAGTGTGGCACACATCGATGAGTTTCAAAGTGAGGCCACACTCCTAAAATTCAAGGGTACCATAGGTCAAGAATTTGATTGGGGGAAAGACTTAGCAGAAGTTTATCAGCTCAATCCCAAGGGATATTTTAGGGAAGAGGAAGTCTCCAGCCACAAAATTAAAAATCTAAAAGAAAATAAAGGATCCTCACGTGAAAACCCCTCTGGGGCACATCCTAATTCAGAAATAGTAAAAATAAAGGGTGTATCCCCTAGTGAAAACCTCTCTAAGGTGCTAGAGGATGGAGACTTGCCTCTTCCACCCATCTAGGACTATTGGCTAGAACAGTCATCCATTCTCATTGAGGAAACCGAGCTAGTTAATTTGGGTACAAAGGAATGTCTTTGAGTCACCTACATACTGACATCCTTAACTAAAGGTGAATAATCGACCCTCATAGCTCTTCTTCATGAGTCAATAATAAATTTTTTATGATCATATGCGCCCATTCCCAAACTTGACCCAGAGCATGTCGTCCATCATCTAGTAGTGGATCCTAGCGCCAAGCCTATGAAGTAGAAACTCCACAAAATGCACCCTAACGTAGCTCTTTTAGTCAAGACAGAACTAGGGAAGTTTCTACAAGCCAAGATAATTAGAGCCATCGATTATTTAGACTGGATCTCTAACATGGTACCCACCACCAAGCCTTCAAGAAAAATAAGAATCTGCATGGACTTCAGAGACTTGAACAAGGCATGTCCTAAAGATGACTTCCCACTACCCAACATTGACATGATAGTGGACCTCACAGCCAGTCACGAGATGCTATCACTCATGGATAGCTTCTTAGGGTAAAATCAGATCAAGATCACTAAAGTAGACCAACATAAAACAACATTCACCATGCTATTGGATAGCTTTTGTTATAACATGATGTCATTTGGGCTCAATAATGTGGGATCTACCTATCAAAGAGTGATGACTACAATCTTTCATGATATGATCCATAAAATTTTGGAAGACTATGTAGATGACATCCTTGCCAAATCAAGAACATGGTTAGAGAACCTAAATGTCCTTGAGCAGGTCCTTGATCGCCTACATAACTATGGTTTAAGGCTCAATCCAAAGAAGTGTGTCTTTGGTGTTATGTCTAGAAAGCTGTTGGGGTTCATCATGTTCAAGTGAGGCATAGAGATCAATCCCAAGAAGGTGAAATCCATCACAAAGATGCCCCCTCCTAGAACCCTCAAGCAATTATGAAGCCTATAGGGGAAGCTACAGTTAGTCCATAGATTCATCTCATAGCTGGTAGACAAGTGCCAACCCTTTACTCATCTATTATGCAAGGACACCACTTTCAAATGGGACCCAATTTTTCAATGTAGTTTTGAAAACGTCAAGGAATACCTGGCATATTCACCTATCCTTGTACCACCAACACTAGGTAGGCCCCTCATTTTTTACATATCAAAAACTACAATAGCACTGGGGGCACTCTTAGCACAACTTGATGATAATGGAAAGGAGAGGGCTATTTACTATATCAGTCATACATTGGTAGGCTATGAGTTGAACTACTCCCCCATGGAAAAAGCATTCTTGGCAGTGGTCTTTTCCACTCAAAAGCTTCATCACTATATGCTTAGCCACATGGTAAAGCTAATTTAAAAGGTTGACCCTCTCAAGTACCTCCTCTCAAGAACCACACTCATTAGAAAAATGGTGAAGTAGGTAATGTTTCTCAGTGAATTTGACATCCAGTACATCAATTGAAAAGATACAAAGGGAGAAGTGATTGTAGATTAGCTTGCTGAAGCACCCTTACTTAACACACCCTCTAGTGATGGAATTCCTAAATGAGCATCTTTGTATGGTCGAAGAACAACCCTCATGGAAGCTCTACTTTGATAGATCATACACATCACATGGATTAGGGGCATGGATACTATCTGTGACCCCTCAAGGTGACTACATCCTAAAATCCTTCAAATTAGGATTTTTGTACACAAACAACATTTTAGAGTATGAAGCCCTCATTACAAGCCTCAAAATAGCTATCCATTGGAATATCATAGAGTTACAAGTATTTGGGGACTCTCAACTGATCATCAAATAGGTCCTCAATGAATTCTAGACAAAGGATGACAAGATAATACCTTACAAGGAGCTTGTGGATAAGATCAAAGAAAACTTTGTCTGCATATAGTTCACACAAGTGCCAAGACTCCAAAAAAAGGTAGTTGACACCATGGAAACCATCGGGTCACTATTGGAGATCCCCCGTGACACGTGACAATATGAGTTTCTAGTTGAGTAGCTACACACACCTACTTATGAGAATGCTGACTCTAACATGGTATGCATCTTGGTTGGTCCCTAGTCTCTGTGGTACCACAATATTCATGCTTATCTAATGGATGGTATCATATCTCCTCACCTCACCAACACCCAACACCAAAACCTCATTCGCAGAGCATCCTACTAGACTCTTGTAGCCAACACCCTATATCGTTGTGAGTATCATAATGTCATCTCCCAATGTTTAGACTTGAACAAGGATGCCTTGGATTTACAAGAGGTTCATACTAGCATTTTCAATGCCCACACAAGTGGTATGGTCCTCACAAAGCAATTGCTTCAAATTGGGTAAAACTGGCCGACGATGGAGCACGATGCCTGTAAATTTGTAAAGAAATGCCTACAATGTCAACAACATGCTAATCTAATCCATGCACAGGCACAAGATCTACAACCCATCGCACCCCCGTGGCCCTTTTTTTGTTGGGGTTTCAACCTTGTTGGCATGATCACCCCTCATTCTTCTGATAGAAACAAGTACATCATAACATTCACTGAATATTTCACAAAATGGGTCGAGGCAATACCACTCAGCTTAACCACGAGTGTCTAGATATCTAAATTCATCCTCTACCATATCATTTGTCATTTCAGTATCCCATCCATCATCTTTATAGACCATGGCATGCCATTCAAAAACTAGCATGTTAAAGGACTCTGTGCCCAGTTCCACATCCACCAATGCTTTTCTAGCCGATATTTTCCACAAGGAAATGGTCAAGTGAAGGAAACTAATAAAACCATCCTAAAAATCCTATAGAAAGTTGTCAATGATTCTGGCAGTGACTGGCACCTCCAAATAATTCCTTCCCCTAGGGCCTATCACACCTCATTCTATACCCCCACAGGCACCACCCCATACTCCCTGGTATATGGTATTCTACCAATCAAGGTCAAAATCCCTTCACTGCATGTGTCCATAACTAATCACATCACATATGAAGACTACCATGTAGCACACCTTACCCAGTTGGACCTGCTAGATGAAAAGAGGCAATAGGCCTATGACCACCTCATCATGTACCAAAACTATGTCAAGAGGAGATTCAAAAAAAAGGTGCACCCCCAAAAATTCCAAGTGGGAGACATGGTCCTAAAAGAGAACCAAAAAGTGCAGGCTAACCATGAGAAGAAAGGGAAGTTCGAGCCCACCTGGATGGGTCCCTATGTGGTGATAGCTTGTTTTGGCTCTGGATTTTACCAGTTGTCTACACTCGAAGGGGAGCCACTAAATGATCCCATTAACATCATACATCTGAAGTGGTTCTATGCTTGACTCATATGATCCTGGAAAAAACTCAAACCAAAAAAAGTAAAAAATCAATAAAAATACAAAAAAAAAAAATGAAAAAAGTAAAGAAAAAATAACCGCCCAATGGTGAAAACTTGGCAATCAAGTGCCTTGGGTAAGTATGTTGGTAAAAACCTAGAAACATGTGCCACACATAATGGACCATATCATTATCTATCAGACTCTTGTTCCTCTATCAAAACCCACTCACTATCACTTTCCATCCTACTTCACCTCTCCCTTATTCCCAAGGTGTGTTTCCCATTGAGCCAGCAGATGAGAACTACTATCCTGCATCTTGAGCTTCCTATATATATGGAGGCATAACCTATCCCCACACACTAAGCTATGTACATATTTGTCATTTGTTGACCTATCTTGATTCCCTAAGCTTCTGTAAGTGTCTATTGTATATAGTGTCTCTAGTTTGTACATATCATCCTCTTTTTCTCGGTAGAACTTTTTTATCATAGAACACATGGCCTGTCATGACCACAATATCAACAATTTAACATGCAGTCAAAATCCACCAACAAGGTCCTTGTAAGATGCATCTTTCCTCCTGTTTGACCTAATCACAACATCCACATTTGGTTGATCTCTTTTGGAAAAGGACATCTTTTGGTCTTATCACATTATTTTCATAATGTTTTCTTGGATTTATTAGTTGTTTTTTAGGTCTCAGTTGGATTCTTTCCTCAAAGTCACCATGATCCTTTATATCATGGTGCGCTGTGATGAGGGATGTTCTCTGGGCCAAGGTCTTTTGTGCTCTCTTGTTTCTACCTGTGAGTCAGTCATACATGACCCTTGTACAGTTCACATGTGATCTTTTGGGTTACTTGGTTCACTTGGGAAATGTCATTTGTTTGTGGGTTTCTCCCATCATTTCCACCATGCTTCCTCTTGGGTGCATGCATGATGTTGGGGCAACCCTTGTGTGTCTTTTTCGCATCATTCCTATGCAATGTTAGTGACATGACCTTAAGTTCTTAGTAAATTTGGTTAGTCCCTTCTATTTCTATATCAAACTAAGTGCTCAAACTACATGGTGGTATTCCCTTCAAAATACCCCGCTCTCAAGCTTTGATAAAAATCCTCCCCTCCTATCAAACTTCCTAGCTAAAACTCACATCCTTATCCAATCTCAACAATCATCCTCAAAAATCCCCCAAATTAAGCATCATCCTTACATCCTTTTTTCGCCCATTTTTCCCTCATCCCCACATAAGCACCTTGTCATGATGTAAAACTATCCACCTCATTCACCCTTAGCTCACATTCCTAACCCATGGATTTTGATTATGCAAATACTTCCTTGTTCATCATCCCATCCTCACCAACCTCTTCACCCCTAAGTGAGGGTTCAATCAGGTAGTGATATGTTGAACCACCTTGTCCTTACATCTCACCTTCAATCTTCCATCTACATTCATATATTCTCCTCCACCTTCCTACATGCATTTTATTTCATGTCACTATCCTAGGTTGCATTGTCTCGTCTCATTTTTACCTTATTGCATCCATTGCCTCATCTTAAGTTCATTTTATCTTGCTATAGACACCTAAAAATCCTTTAGAAAATAAAGTATTTTTATTTTTTGAAAAATCCCCGATGACATCATCATTTATTAATTAATTATTTATTTTATTTATTTATTTATTTTTATGCCATTAAATCCCTTTATCTTAATTAAAAATATTTAATTAAGAAATCCCTCCCAAAAATGTTTAAATCTTATTTAAACATTATTCCCCTATTTATTAATTATTTAATTAATAAATTGACCAAAAATCCCAAAATAAATAATTTATTTATTTTTTGCCCAAAATTTGGCCAATTTCCTTAAGACCACTAACCTCTTCTAGAATCTTCTAATCCTTCTTTAATTTTTATTAAAGGCTAATCCCATCATTTCCTAACCCTAATCCCAACTCAAAATATTTAATTAAGATTAAATATTTAATCCTCATGTTTATTAAATTTATTTTAATAAATATTCTCAAAACCTAAACCATGAAAATAAATAAATCTTTATCTATTTCCTAAAATCTATGTTTATCCTAAGGAAGTTCTAGACTCTTCTAGAAAGTCTTATCCTTGTCACTCTAATCCTAATCCTAATCCTAATCCCCCCCTAACCTTGTCACATTCCCTAACCAAGGTTAGCCAACTCCTAAGCTTAACCCAAAGTCAACAAACTTCTAGAAACTTCTCTTACATACATTAAATGCATTTAAAGCCTCCTTATCCCTCTTACATGCATTTATGATGCATTTAAGAAGCCCCTCACCCCTTTCTTACACCCTTTGACCTTAGGCACATTTCCCAAATTGTGCACATCCCTCCCATCTTTCAACTCAATGCACTTATGACACTTGTCACAAGGAGGTGGCCCTGAACTAGCACAATCCATGTTCTCCCCTTTGAAAAAATCTTGGCCTCTCTTAAGGATTTTGATCCTGGCCACTCATTGCTCCTTCCTAAAGCCTATAAATACTCCTCATTTCCAAGAGAAAAATAACCATTCACCTTTTATTTCAAGCATTGTTATCATGCTCATTTAGCTCTAGATTTAGTATAATCATTCTAATTTAGCTTACTTTCAAGCATTTTTTAGCTCATCTTAATATAGAACTAATGGATTAACTTAGTTTGATTCTTGTTCATACATCATATCACATCTATTTTGGGCTTAAAAATCTACTTAATCATTATTAGTTGCATAACCTTGAGTTCTTGAAGCCTTAGGGGCAATTTTGGGTGTTCTACCTAATATTGTGCCATTTATGAGGTTTTCATGAAGCTTAAATCCTCCAAATCTGCATTAGGAAGATGCTCCAGGTGCTTTGAGAGCATACCCACATTCCTTTAAATGAGCAAATCAAATAGTGCATGGGCGCGTCTGTTTTAGCTCAATCTGAATGACTTTGTGAATTACTGTTTGCTTTTGTTAGGTATATGCTGCTTAGGCTAACGTCTGACATGTCTACACCTTTCAAAATAGATTAGGTTCACATCAATCACATTCTGGCACGCCCGGTGGGACCCACTTCATGGGTTCTTTGCAAACATTCTGATGGGTTTTGGAGTGTTTTCAAAATTTTCAAGCTTATAGGTGGATGGAGCACTTCGAATTCTTCTTCCTCTTCTTGTCTTTATTCTTCTTCTATTCCGTCTACTTCTTTTCTTCTTGCAGGATCTTGGCCAATTTTTCTCAAAAAATAATAATAATCCATAAGGAAGCAAAATCATACAAACCTTGTTTTAGTGCTTAAAATGAACCCCCAAATCATTTTTGAATGCGTTAAGGACTAAAATTTGCAAAATTTGTTCTAACAAACAAGAAAAATCAATCAAAACATTTGCATCCTTGCAACATCAAGGTTTTAGATGCATTCATGCAAAAAAATAAGAATATTTCAAGTTTTGGGTACTTTAAAATTAAAAAAAAAGAGAGAGATAGAACCTCAAATTTGCATCTCATTTCTAAAAACATTCAAAATCAATCCTAAAAGTGCATGCAAAAGTTCCTAAAATCAATCCTAAAAAAACTTTGTTTTTATTGAAAAACTAACTTCATTTTGCAAAAATCTTGAATGCCTTCTTTTTCAAATTTCACGCATCAAAGCTAAATTAGGAACTTGTCTTTTGGAGCTAAAAAAATCAAAGCAAAGGTCAAAACAAATCTTGAATGAAACTAAAGGAATGAAGCTACGTCCTAAGAGTCATTGTCATTTTGAAAATCAAATGCACTCTTGAATGCATTAAAAGAAAAAAATCTATATTCCCTCCTTTTTAGTTCAAGAAAATGCATAATCAAATCTTGAATGCATTAAAGGATCAAAACAAAGAACTTCAAAGTTCTTAAAATAACACGTCAATCTCAATCTTGAATGATCAAAGAAAGAACTTGCAATCACTCAAATCGTTTACTTTTTGGACGCTGGGGAAACCCTGCGTATCTTTTTAGCGTCAGTCCTATGCAACGTTGGTGACAAGGCCTCATGATCCCAGTATCCTTGGCAGGTCTCTAGCATTGCTATATTAAACTAGGTTGTGCTCTCCACATTTGCACTTGGAGCTTCCCCCAATCCCCTACATCTTACATCATATAGATTAATCTTGCATCTTGCACCTCTCATGTAGCTGCATCCTGCATTTTGCATTCCATCTCATCTTGCATTCACCCATCTTTTCTCTTGCAAGCTTGGTTATTTATCTCCCCTCCTTCCTCAGTCTTTCCTTCTTTGTTTCCTTTTGAGAAAATTTCACAACATTTACTCCTTGCGTTATTTTCTCGAGGGGGCACAACCCATCATTTTTCTAAATTCTAGCCTTGGGCATCTTATTTTCTTGTCTTTGATGTCATGCCACTTGCGGCATTGCATCAAAGAGAGGCAAAATGTAGACACCTAAAAATCCTTTAGAAAATAAAGTATTTTTATTTTCTGAAAAATCTTTGATGACATCATCATTAATTAATTAATTAATTATTTAATTAATTAATTAATTTTTATGCCATTAAATCCCTTTATCTTAATTAAAAATATTTAATTAAGAAATCCCTCCCAAAAATGTTTAAATCTTATTTAAACATTATTCCCCTATTTATTAATTATTTAATTAATAAATTGACCAAAAATCCCAAAATAAATAATTTATTTATTTTTTGCCCAAAATTTGGCCAATTTCCTTAAGACCACTAACCTCTTCTAGAATCTTCTAATCTTTCTTTAATTTCGATTAAAGGCTAATCTCATCATTTCCTAACCCTAATCCCAACTCAAAATATTTAATTAAGATTAAATATTTAATCCTCATGTTTATTAAATTCATTTTAATAAATATTCTCAAAACTTAAACCATGAAAATAAATAAATCTTTATCTATTTCCTAAAATCTATGTTTATCCTAAAGAAGTTCTAGACTCTTCTAGAAAGTCTTATCCTTGTCACTCTAATCCTAATCCTAATCCTAATCCCCCCTAACCTTGTCACATTCCCTAACCAAGGTTAGCCAACTCCTAAGCTTAACCCAAAGTCAACAAACTTCTAGAAACTTCTCTTACATGCATTAAATGCATTTAAAGCCTCCTTATCCCTCTTACATGCATTTATGATGCATTTAAGAAACCCCTCACCCCTTTCTAACACCCTTTGACCTTAGGCACATTTCCCAAATTGTGCACATCCCTCCCATCTTTCAACTCAATGCACTCATGACACTTGTCACAAGGAGGTGGCCCTGAACTAGCACAATCCATGTGCTCCCTTTTGAAAGAATCTTGGTCTCTCTTAAGGATTTTGATCCTAGCCACTCATTCCTCCTTCCTAAAGCCTATAAATACTCCTCATTTCCAAGAGCAAAATACTCATTCACCTTTTATTTCAAGCATTGTTAGCATGCTCATTTAGCTCTAGACTTAGCATAATCAATACTAATTGTTAGTTTTTCATCATTTTCTAGCTTTCTTAACACACATCATAGCTTAGTAATAATGGATTAACATAGTTTATTTCATTGTTTTGCATAGCATATAGCATCATATCACATCTCTATTTGGTCTAAAATCAATCTTAGCATAAACATCATGTAGCTTAATCTCCATTAAAGCATTCTTGAGTTCTTGAGGCCTTAGGGGCAATTTTGGGTGTTCTACCCAATATTGTGCCATTTTTAGGGTTTTCATGAATCTCAATCCATCTTAGCATGCATTAGAATATGCTCCAAGTGCTTAGAAAGAACACCCATATCCCCTAAGCAAGAGCAAATCAAACAGTGCTTGGGTGCACCTGTTTAAGCTCTATCTGAGGTGGCTTAGCTTAGATGTTTTTGTTTTGAATTGATATAATGTTAGATTAAAACCTAATGTTTGCTTGTCTTAGCCTTTTAAAATAGATACAAATAGCCTTGTCCACACTTGCATTGTTAATACTTTTTTTAGGTTCATTTCATTTTGCATCTCATTAACCATTTTTATCTTAGGTTCATTTTAATCTTGCATTGTTAGGATTCATTTTAAGTTCATTCATTATCTTTCATTAAGTCATCTTACTTCATCCCTATCATTTAGGTTCATTTTTAATCTTGTATTGTTAGGATTCATTTTAGGTTCATTCATTATATTTCATTTAAGTCATTTTAGTTCATCCATATCATTTAGGTTCATTTTTAATCTTGCATTGTTAGGATTCATTTTAAGGTCATTCATTATCTTTTATTAAGCCATTTTAGTCAATCATTTACCACTTGAGTTCATTTTTATCTTGCATTGTTAACACATTATACATATATGCATTATATCATAACATACATAAAAAGAATTACATCACATCCTGCATCCACAAATCATCAGAACATGCATCTCATATAAACACATCATATCACATAAAGCATCTCGCACCCTGCATAACACATGTGTTATTCTCACATCATATAGAAAATAACATCACATCGTACATCACCCACGTCAATACATCATAAGCATTCATACATCCATAGATTACATATCATATCCCACCTAGCTCATCATATATATATATATATATATATATATATATATATATATATATATATATATATATATATATATATATATATATATATATATATATATATATATATATATATATATATATATATATATATATATATATATATATATATATATATATATAATCATGGCAAAAGAATAGTACAACATATCCCAACCCAAAGAATGAAAAAATAAATGTCTGTCTCAGTCCATGTCCATCAAAGAGTATAGATATAATATACATAGGGACTGTTCCCTCCATCAATAAATAGATAGATTACAAAAAAATCTAGCTCACAGCATATCACTACCTAGCTGGCTCTCTTGAGGGAAGCTGCATGTCAAAATCATCACCCAAGGGTCCACCTTTTCTAGATCCTATAACAATGCATGTCTCCCCCTATGCCCTATGTACTTATACCCTATACCTATACAGCTCCATGCCCTCTCCCAGAGTCTACCTCCATCCCTCCTCCTAACACCTCAACCTTTTCCATCTGCATAGAGTTGTCAACTGATCACCGTTGACTCTATGTATGCCTTGACTGATGACTCTCCTTCCTTGTCCTATGAGAGGTGCCAATCATGGGCCTGCTACCCCCTATCCTCTGGCTACTACTAGCCCCTACACCTGAACTCCCACATACCCCTGACCTTGTGGCCCTTGAGAGGCTAGGATTCCTATAATGATGGCATTTCTCTGTGGGCATTAACACATGTTACAAGCCTCTATACCACCCAATCTTCTCACTCATCCTAGTGAGCTTCCTCTATAAGTGAGATACCTCCCATGATTGATCCTAAAAACTCCATGCAATAGTGTCCCCTCTTAGCTATTGAATGACCATATCCCTCTCCCCCTATAGATGGTCTCACTCTGATAGAAGACCATCTCTCTCCCCTCTTAGCTAGTCCCTCTCTACCAGTACTACATCCCTCTCCCTCTACAACTGATTATGCTCATCAATGGTCATCAAACCCTCCTCTATAGACTGAGCCATCTATACTATTAGGGCATCTCAATTACCCTATGTGTCCCAAAGCATGTGGGTGGTCTGGTTGAAGGCTACCTGTAATGAGGTGAGACGCCCTGCTAAATCTCCCCCTCCCCCGAATGGCCTAACTTCTATCACTAGTAGTGGCCCTACTAGTGGTGGTGGCCTTGCTAGTGGAAGTGGTCATGTAGGTGGTGGTGGTCCTATAGGTACCTATCCTCCATCTCCTCTACCCCCCCATCCATGTCCATACCATCTCCTCCCCCCTCCATCTCTTCCTCCATCTCCATCTCTATCTCCATCTCCATCTCCATCTCCTCCACTCCCTCTCCCTCTCCCTCTCCCTCTCCCTCTCCCTCCTCCTCTCCTCCTCTCCTCCTCTCCTCCTCTCCTCCATCATCACTTATATACAAGTGTTTCTCCCTCACTAATGGGTAATCCTAACCTCCCTATCACTCTTGGTGGTCAAAACCATACATCATATCTAGCAGTGGTCCTTGGATTTGCTACTCCCCCCACCCAGTCCTAGAGGAATGGCTACATTTCCTAATACTCAACCTGTAATCCTGTCTTGTCCTACTTCGGCCTGAACTCAGTCACACACTCTCATGTGGCTTGCTGATACCAATGTGTTGGCCTTGGTACATCCTATATGAATCCAAACTACTAGGTGACCCTATCTAGCCTGTACTACTTAATGATGTACTCCCACCTCCCTATCAGAAATGTCAAAAGTGAGATGTACAGAAGCTCTCTCTGATCCTCTACCAATGGCACCTACCTTAGGTACAGCTACTAGGTGATCCCATCATAGATCCCATCCAATGTCTCATGCAAGTGGTTAATGTCATCCACTTTGTGGTAAGTCAATAGGTCTCTCTAGTTATATGCCACAGGCTCCTGTGGCTGCCTATCCACTCAACCTAAGGGTCACAACATAGATATGTGCTCCCACACCCATACCTATAGGAGGGAAGTAAAACCAAAGCTCCTCCCCATCCCATTTTCTCCATGATATACGATCTGGTGCAGATCCTTGTACATCTCAGCCAGCATAGTGTACCCCATGCTGCTAGGACACCTATATTGATGATTCTTACAATCTCTCAGATCAGTGCCAATGTCACATCTATCCCTCTTGTGTCTGGGGAAATGTACCCCGATACCAGTTTGCACAAAAAAAGTTATATCTATCATGTTGTTAGCATTTCTTCTTCATGGTGTGCTAAGGCTAACTAACCATGTCATAGCACTAGTCCCACACTTGGCCCTAGTAGGGGGCCACCTCCTACAGCTATGTGTATCTCCCCACCACCATCAGTGTGCCTAAAATGGGTAGCCAGGAGATCTAGTGCACGTGCTCTAGATTGACCATCATCTCCCTAGTAGGAAAGTGAAAGGTCACCATCTCTGAATGCCAACACTCACAGAGGGCTATCACCAGTGCCATGAATGTCTGCCTCCATGACATCTACTCCAAGTATCCTAACTTGAGTGCATCCACTTGAGCCCGTTCTACCGGTGTGAACCACTCTCCCACCACCAAGACAACCACATGCCGCTCTTAGCTAGTCAACCAATCTAGTGACCACTGCACCCAAATCAAGACAAAGTGTCAAATCCTACCTCTATACCAAAAAACTATCTATTTCCCTCATTCTCACCACCTCCCTTTTTTCCCTGTGTTCCCGCAAACTTTTTCTCTTCATGTTCCTGGAAAGATTCCATTTTACCCACAATCCCACCATTATGGGATCATGTTGGTCCCCCTATCCCTACCTTGGTGTGGGAACACATTCTTGCACTACCCATCTAACCCCCCTCCCCCCAAGAATGTATTTTTCCTACATCCTAGTGCATTTTTGCTCCAGGAACGTATTCCTGCAAAAATACCTTGCAAGACTGTGCTCCCACCAGATGTTCTTCCTAACCCCCAAATTTTTGCGATCCCACAAAAAATCTAATCCCCCCCCCTTTTGCCCCCTCCCCTTGTATTTTTTTTTAGAATGTGTTCCCGCAGGCTCGGGCGCGTTCCCATCGATCTGATGTTTGTAGGATCGCGTGTTTTTAATTTTAAACATGTAATTAATACTAAAAAAACTTAAGGACAAGGCATATTTTTCAAGCCTACCTATCAGTCAAGACCTTCATGATGTCAGACACATAGCATGATGCCAAAATGGTGAGTTGGTCACCCTATATCTTCCATTCTGCTTCTTCACTCAAAGCTTTGATTTCTCTCTTTTCCAAGGTCTCCAGTGTGTAAATGACCTATTTTTGGCCTCCTCGGCCCTTATTAAGGCCCTTCCAAGCCCTAATATTCCCTCTCAAACACCTTTTCATCCACCATTTACTCCCCTCATGCCAAATATTGCCACCCATTGCCTGTTTAATCTCTCTTTTCCCTATTCGTACCCCTTCTTAGCATGCAACATGCCTTCCTTGCCTTTTCTTTTCGAGATGCTACTAGATCCATTTTTTTCTTTTCCTGCTGCCCTCTTGAGAGAGCATCACCCAATCTAACATCCTGGCCCATAATTTGGGGCATTTTCACTACCTAGTCCATTCTTCATGTCATCTATTATTGCTAAAACATCTTCAAAACAACATTATATTAACACTATGTCAAAGAGGGGGAAAATGTAGACACCTAAATTTGATTACATAATTTAGTAATCTTATTTAGTTTTCTCCTAGGACATCCTATTAATTAAATATTATTATTTAGTTAATTGATGTCATCCCCTAGTTAATTAATTTAATTAATTAACTATAGTCCAATTAATTATCTAAATAGAAAACCTATAGTCTTATAATTAATTAATCCATATTCCTTTATTAATTTAAATGGATATACTTATCTATTTAAATTAATTCATCAAAATTCTTTTTCCTCTCACTTGGAATTAAATAAAATATTTAATTCAAACCTTGACCCTCAACTAAACCCATCCCAAAACTCCTAACATATAGTTCATACTCAACCCAACCCATTCACCCATACTAATCCTTCTTAATTAGCTAATGACCCATGATTAGCTAATCCAACCCTCCACTCATTCTTCTCCTCCCATCACATCCCCCTAAACCTCCCACTTGCCTCCTAAACCAATCCTAATCATCTCCTAAACATTTGTAGAGTCATAATTCATGGATTAAGAAATGCTAAGCCAACCCAAGTCAACCATCATGTCACATCCTCACATCCCCCAATTCCCTCACCTCATGTCAACCTTAAATTCTCTTACACATTTTCCCCCTCTCACATCTCCCAAAATGGTCATATTCCCCCATTTCTTCCAACCTCTCTCATTGTGACACCTATCACAATGAGAT
Source organism: Chamaecyparis obtusa (assembly GCA_027943335.1). Classification (NCBI taxonomy): domain Eukaryota; kingdom Viridiplantae; phylum Streptophyta; class Pinopsida; order Cupressales; family Cupressaceae; genus Chamaecyparis; species Chamaecyparis obtusa. Next base: position 1,898,316 of record BSBK01001373.1, on the reverse strand, counting down.
GCATTTGAGAAAGCATAATCTATGTGCTCCCCCTTAAATGCATCTTGAGCATCCATTCATCCCTCCTCTTGCCTATAAATTGAGCCCTCTTCTCCTTCATTTTCATCCACCTTTTTATGAAAAATTATCATGCCCATTTGAGAGCCAACAAGATCAAATACATCCTCATAATGCCAAAATAACTCCAAGATCACACCCTTTGAAGCTTGAGCATAATTTGAGCACACATTTCATCCATTGGACACATCTACAAATCAAGGAAGGCTTCTTGGGTGCTCAAGGTTTGCATCTCTATTTGATTTTAAGCTTTCTTTTGTCTAATCTATATGTTGTAAATGTTTTAGATGTTTGAATGCTTTAACTTGTTTATTGTATTCCTTTAAACTCACATTTCATTACATACAGGAAACCAAGACATTCTCATATTCTCAAGACACAATCCTTAACCCTAGTTTCATTTAGAGAATGAGAGATAACCTATATCTCCAAGTTGCTAGATATTATACTTAACCTTGGTAAGTTCTTGAGATTAAGCGCCAGCCCTTGATCTTTCTTATTATCTATGGTCCTCATTGAATTGCTAGATATTTCAAGATTTGACTATTACTTTATGAGAATAGAAAATAACTATCTCTAAGCCTTGTAACTAGATCTCCAAATGCTTTTCCATTAACTACCAGCATCACAAGAATCAATGATCATCCTATTCATTAAGTTGCCAAATTTTTTATCTTAACCATCAACCATCTAGAGAATATGTGACTAAACAAATTGCCACTTTCTTTTAACTTTGTCGTTAGGTCTCCAAATGTTTATAGACTTAACTGCCATACCTAGAAACCTGAACATAACCCCTTATGCTAAATCGCCAGATGCTAAGTCACTAATCATCAAAAAGATTGGGAGATAACTACCTTCACTGAGTCCTTGAATGTTAAAAGGTCACTCCCAAGTGTTTGGAGACTTGGAGAAAACCATGTTCGTTGGGTTCCCGAATAAAATCAACTAAATGCCAAGGACTTAGAGATCAAGCAATAACCACTAAAAATTTACTCAGTCACCCAATCTCTAGATTAATTAACTTAATTCCTAGAATTCATGAGACTTGGAGAATGAAGGGAAACAATTGCCATGTGTTTAATAATAAACCTAAGTGCCACACAAAAGTAACATACAAATAGACCAAGGGTAGGGTTTTTAACATAGGAAAAAAAAAATTATGAAACCCTATGAAGAACAAAGGACCTACTTCCCAAGCTAAGGCAATTTTTAAAAAAAATTAAAGGCATGAAAAATCATGGCTAGCAGAGTCATTTATATGTTTCATGTTATTGCAATATTGGAAAGGATTTGAATCCCCAGTTACCATGACTTCTTGTCCCATGTATGGAAATTTTAGGCATTGATGATATGTTGAAGGCATTGCCTACATTTTATGAATCCATGGCCTTCCTAATAGGATATTGTAGGTCAATTTGAGGTCTAGGAATTTGAAAATGGTCTCTTTTTGCATTGGGCCAACTCGAATGGGGAGTACTATTACACCTTTAGAATCTCTTTCTTCATCATCGTAAGCTTTAATGGTTATTTTATTCTTTGTGTCAATAGTTTCCTCAGAAAATCCTAAGGCTTTAACCAAGTTTAAGGTACAAATATTTAGACCATCTCCCCCATCAATGAGGACTCTCTTCATTGTATGCTTGTGGATCAAAACCTCTATATGCAAAGGCAAGTTTTATGGTTAATTCAAGGACATATCATCTTGTTATGAGAAAGATAAACAATGGGATGTAATAAGATGAAATACCATGTTTTGGAACTTATCTGCATCAAAATTCAAAGAGACCACATTGCCAAAGTTTTGGATCTTGGGGGCAAGAGACCACATTGCACAAAGTTTGGGATCTTGGATCATATCTGCACCCTCTTATCATCTCCCCAATTTGAGCTTCATAAGACAAACCACCCTATGGTTGTCTCCTTATTTAATAAATTATGAAGGCATAAGTCAAATCCCACCGTAGAATTAACAACATCCCACTTGATTTAACTGATTTATGAGCCTCATAAAAAAATATCTTTTCTACAGAAGGATCATATGAGGCTAGGGCTTGTAGGGCCTCACTGCTTAGATATGCACCATCAGTCACTTGGCTAGAAACCTCCTGTTACTTTCTCCAAATCAAGAAGTTTTTAAACTCATCACTTTTGACGAAGACATCATCACTTATGAGATCTTCTTGATACATCTCTCTTTCATCCTCACACAACAACACGGGCATCTCAACCTCTTCTTGTGTCTCCACTTTCTTTCCTTCTCTAACATTTTTTCTTAGGAAATGGTAATAAGACCTGTCACTTGGAAATAAGGCATCAACCCTATCACTCCTTTTACTTGCACTCCATGCTCTTAAAGATTCCCCTGCCTCTAATATTTTCTTCTTTTAGGAAATCTCATGTGTATACTCTGCTTCTAGAGCACCAATCCTTTGTTTCTTAACAAGAAAATATACATTTTGAGGTGGGCTATCCTCCTCATATGCACTCCCACTGTCATTCTCATAATCAAAGGATGAGTATGCCTTATCAACTCACAACTTGGCATCCAATTATGAATCTAACTAATTGAACAAGATGTCATACATCTTGATCATCTTGTTGATCTTGGGAATATAAGGCAAGTTAGGGAAAAAATCACTAAAGGGTGCAATGCCTACCATTTTCAATTGTGCCTCCAAGTCCATCAAGTCATGAACCTTTCTCAATCTCTTCTCAATCTCTTATTCATCAATGATATTTATTATGATATCCTCCATCTAATATCCCTCATGATCCTTAATAGCACCAATACCAGGAATACGTATCTTCTTTGCATTCTTTATAAATTATTTTGGGTCCACATATCTATATGTAGCTGAAGCCATCTTAAAATGATTTAACCACTGAGTAAGTTGTGGTAGGGCTTTCTTTCCAACTGCAAAATTTGTTACTTTGAACAACATTAGACTAAATGTCCCTTTCTTATGTGGAGCTAGGTGTTCCTTATCAGTCTAGATCAACTGCCAGATAAACTCCAATTGAGCAATGTATGGTGGCACATACTTGGGAAGAATGTGTGAAGGCTATGGACTTCCATAAACCCTAATTAGTGTGGAATTTTAACCCAAATAAAAATCACCCCAGTTGTGATCAATTGGCCACTTGTCAACATATTCTCTAGGCCTCAGAAGCCTAAACATCTTGACTGGGAGCCTTGTGATATTTTTTCCCATCATGTTTAAAATTGGATTAACTATCCAATTATGAAACCCACCAAACTCATTCTCATTGGAAGTATAATTCCAAACCCTCAACCAAATTTTTACTGGGTTTGGTTCACTATGAGCCATCTTCCTTGGTCTCAGCATACCAAAGTCCATGTGGTCAATATTGTAAAACATGATCAAATGCATCAGTAGAGAATAATGCATGAACTTGGATGGCTTAGTGCTATAATTGATTGATACCAAGTCCTCAAGTATCCTATTGATTACATACTAGATGTAATCATAATATTTGATTACATGGGAATTTGGTAGGTCTAGGATGATCATCACTAAATCAGAAAGCTTCCTTTCTTCATCTCCATCTACTCCCAAAACCTGACATAATCCATATGTAAGATATTTCATGTAAAATTGGAGAGCTTTAAACTCATAGGAAGCTTTCATGTGGCTAGGGAGAGAGGCAACATATTTACCAGTCCTAGGCATGTGGTGGGAAATTTGGGTTTTTACAAGCTCTACTTGTTTTGCATATTTCTCGTTCTCCATCCTTAGGTCAATCTTTGTTGAAGAAGAGGTGTACAAATTGAAAGCTTTCATAAAAGACCCTCTATCTAGGGTGACAAGGGAAGACTGGTCACTTCTCCTAATTGACTTGCAAATTGGGTCATAGTTCCTGGATAAATCTATCAAAAGGTTGATATCAAGGAAGACATCATGGACCACAAGCTTTCCCAAACCCAATTTCTCAGTATTACATACTAGAATCTACTTACCCTAATTGTTATAAAAGTAATTGAAAATATGGTAACCTAAAATAGAAGGATTAGTGGGGTCCCTACAATTAGCCATGGAATCAGTAAAGGTCTCATCACTAACCTTTTTATAAGGAGTCAACCCTAGGAGCAATTGAATGAATTCTTCTGAATAATTGGGCTTCCCCTTCTGGTCACCACCTTGCTCATTTCCTCCTTCACTGGATGAAGCATGACTAGACTTTGGTTGACTTATCTTTCTGCTCTGCAAATTAGCTCTTTAAAACTACACAATGCAATAGCTCAACTTTCACAATTGCTCTCTAAAAAATGATAAGTGTAAATGCAAGATTGTCTTGTCTATGTATCTCTAATCAATGAATACATGGAAATCATAGAAAATCTTCCCTAAGTCACCTCAGTATTTACTTCTACATGAAACCAAATTCAAATTGAAGCTATCTATAAGGTGAGAAGTTGATAGTTTACAATCAATTCTTGGAAAGATAGAAAAAAACCAATGATTACTATTTTATGCTTTAAAAGCCCTCAAAAATTGTCAAAAACCCTCACTTGAAATATGATTGGCTAGCTCATTACTCATCTTGGCATGGTACTTTTTCCACATCAGAGTCACCTTATTCTTTATCACTCTTTGAAAACTTAACCACATCTCATTTGGATATTTAGAAACTAAAGGCACCTCATGATCTCTGAACACTTTTCTTAACTCTGGTTTGATCACGAGAAAAAGAGACTAAGAAAAGTCTTGTAATCTCTAAATATTTACCTTCACTAGGGTTACATCTGTAGAATTAGAGACTAAAGACTTCGTGCGATCTCACAACCTTTTCCTTAACCTTAGTTCTATCACAAGATTTGGTGACCAAGGCATTCTCATAATCTCAAGACACAATCCTTAACCCTGGTTTCATTTGGAGAATGAGAGATAACCTATATCTCTAAGTCACTACATATTATACTTAACCTTGAAAAGTTCTTGAGATTAAGTGTCAACCCTTGATCTTTCTTATTATCTATGATCCTCACTGAATCGCCAAATATTTCAAGATTTGACCATTACTTTATGAGAATAGGAGATAACTATCTCTAAGCCTTATCACTAGATCTCCAAATTCTTTTCCATTAATTTCCAAAATCACGATAATGAACAATCATCCTATTTGCTAAGTCACCAAATGTTTTATCTTAACCATCAACCTTTTGGAGAATACATGACTGAACAAACTACCACTTTCTTTTAACTTTGTTGTTGGGTCACCAAATGTTTAAAGACTTAACCGCCAGACCCAGAGACATGGAGATAATCCCTTTCATTAGATAGCCAAATGCTAAGTCACTAATCATAAAAAATAAGAGATCAAGATATAACTACCTTCGCTAATTCGCTAAATGTTAAAAGATCAATCCCAAGTGTTTGGAGAGTTGGATAAAACCATGTTCCCTGGGTCGCTGAATAAAATCAACTAACTTCTAGTGACTTAGAGATGAAGCGATAACCACTAAAACTTTACTCATTCACTCAATCTCTGGATTAATAAACATAATTCCTAGACTTCATGAAACTTGGAGAATGAATGGAAATAATTTCCATGTGCTTAATAATAAACTTAAGTGCCACCAAAAAGTAACAAACAAATAGACCAATGGAAAGGTTTTTAACATAGGCAAAATAAATTTACGAAACCCTACAAAGAAAAAATGTCCTACTTTCAAAGCTAAGGCAATTTTTCAAAAAAAAATTGAAGGCATGAAAAATCATGGCTAACAATGGTTCTGTCTAGGAATGATGGGTTACTTGTGCCCATGCAAGAACTTAGAATTTTCTAGGAGATCAAACCAAAAAATTGACAATAATGACAACTACAGAGAGCACTAGGCCAAAACCTATTTACAAAGGTGGAACCAGACATAAAGGAAACAAACCACACCTATACAAAAATTTACAACATGTACAAACCTAAATATTTCTCATGGAAAGAAAAATACCTATAACAAAAGTACTTCAAGAACTTTCCATGAACAGGCAATTCTTGAATGTCACCAGTGAGCTCTTTGACAATGTATGAATCTGGTCCCCATTTTTCATGGATCAAATATGGTCTTAACTAGATTGGATCAAATTTTCCATGTTTCCCTCTATCTTCCAATATGGCATTCCAAAGTAATACCTAGTCATTTGGTTCAAATTTCATTTCTATAGCTTTCTTGTCATACAAGTTCTTGACTTGCAACTACATCTTAGCATTCTTTGAAGCTGATTCTCTCATGGTTTCATCCAACTTGATCAAGTCTTTAATCCTCAACTACATTTCATCATCTAAATCTTCTCCATATAGCTGGAAAAACTTGTACATTTCTAATAAATTGTTTTGAGGCATCCTTGCATGTATTCCATATACCAGATCAATTAGTGCACACCCAACTACCTTCTTTATAGTTACTCTATCAGCCCACATAGCCAATGGCAATTTTGAATTCCATGCTTTTTTATTCTTCTCAAGGATCCTCTTAAGAATCTTTATCAGGGTTTTATTGGATGATTCTACTTGTCCATTTCCTTATGGATAATAGGGTGAAGAATATGATATCTAGATCCCTAAACTCTCACAAAATTCCTTTTACTTAGCAAATATGAAACACATTGCATTTTCACAGATAATCCTTTTAGGATAACCAAACCTTGTAAGAATGTTATTCAATAGGAAATCAGTCACCACCTTGCTAGTTGCATCCCTTGTGGGAATAGCCTCTACCCATTTTGTAAAATAATTAGTGGCAACTAAGATCCAAGAGTGTCCTCCACTAGAATTATCTAGTATCTCTCTAATAAAATCCATTCCCCACTATTGGAAAGGGTCTTGCACTTCTACTAGCTTCAATGACACATTTCTTGAAAATTTTAGTTTACCAGAAAATCTCTGACAAGCATCACACTTCCTCACTAGTCTTTCTGCATCATTGAAAATTTTGGGCCACCAAAACCCTGCTCTTGAAATCTTTTGAGCAGTAGTTTTACCCATGTAGTGTCCACCACAAATCTCTTCATGAATTTCTCCTAACAGTTTGTCATCCTAAATTTCATCTACACATTTCAACAAAATGCAATCCATATTTCTTCTGAGCCATAACTTGCATCTAACGATAACATACTTAATTACTTGCAACTTTACAGCTCTTTTCTTGCTATCATCCAATCCTAATGGATACTTCACATTCCTTAAATAATAAATAATGTCTTGATACCAGATACAATGATCCATATCATGTGTAATCAATTTCAATCTGATTTATCTGATTTGCATCAAGATTAGACTGAGCCACCAACTTTGTGAATCCTTGGCCTCGGACCAATTTGTTAATTTGGATATCAATGTTAAACTCCTAGATTCTATTTATCGATCTGCATCTCCTCCCAGTCACTTCTTGCTATGAAAAGATGTCCTTAATAGCAGCACTTGGTACAAAAGCAATCATTGTTTCACCCATGAGATAACACCTAAAAGCTTTCATGACCTTCACAAGCACATATGATTTCTTTTCATTAATATCATACTTTAGTTCAGTAGATTGTAAAGACTTACTGAAGAAAGCAATAGGCTATTCAAAACCCACACTATTTTTCTATAATAGGACTGCAACAACAATGTGGAAAGAAGAAAAAGAGAAGATATGCATTAGAATACCATAATTCGATGCCTTAAGCATAGGTGCATCTTTGATTTCCTATTTGATATTCTTGAAAGCTTCATCACGCTCATTGTCCCATTTGATCTTAGATCCTTTCTTCAACATTTTGATATAGGCCTGCTAATCTAAGTGAAGTTTGTAACAAACCTCCTTAAGAATTTTACTTGGCCAAAGAAGGATTGAATTCCTTTTACATTTTTTGTCTTTTGAATCTTGTCAATGGCCACTACCCTTTCTGAGTCAATTCTTATTCCCTATTTTCCCACTAGGTGACCTAGTAATTTTTCTTCGGTCACACCAAATGCACACTTTCTAGGGATCATAGATATACCATATTCTAAGGCTCTTACAAATATCATATCTAAATGTAAGCAATGATCCTCTTCCCTCTTGGAATATGCAGTCAAGTCATCTTGGTATACCACAAGAAAATCATTAATGAAATCAGCAAAAGTAACATCCATTTCTCTTTGGAAATTGGCCCTAGCATTTGTTAGACCAAATGGAATTCTCACATATACATAAGTTCCTCAAGGTGTTGTGAAAGTTCTTTTGAACTACTTTGATTCTTTCACAATCACTTGATTTTAACCATAGAAACCATCCATCATGGACATTAGGTTAGGACCAATTACTCTTTGTAACATTTCCTCCATGTTTGGCAAGCAGTAGTTGTCCTTCAAATAAGAGATGTCTAAATTTATAAATTCTACACATAGTCTGATATCTCCATTCTTCTTTCTAATAGGAACTAAGTTTGATACCCAAGAAGAATGTCTGATGGGTTTTATGATTCCAACATTCCTTAGGTTCAGTAGTTCTTCTTGCATCTTAGGTGCTAGGGTGGGGTTGATTGGTCTATGCTTTTGCCTGAAAGGTTTAGCATCTTTCTTCAAAGGAATGATATGCTAAAATAGATCTTCTCTATAAACCTTTAGGTCATCATATGACCATGCAAAAACATGCCTAAATTTTCTTAACAACTCAATCAAAGACTTTCCCACATGTTGAGACATTTCTTTTCCAATATACACCTTTTTAGGTGTCTCTTATGTACCAAGATTAACTTCCTCTATGTCCATCTGGTCTCTTTTCTTAGTATCCATCCGGACTCTATCTTTACTATCAAACATCGTTTCTAGAACAACAAGTCCCTTGGGAACTTTGTTAGTTTTGAGTTGCAGAACTTCATTTCCAAGAACAATTTCTCTTCCCTCTACAGTCTCAACTAAAGTTGAGAGTCCAATTCTTGACCATGATACTTATCTTCACAATTCATAAACCTTCAGATGTCTTGGTCATCCTCAAAGACTTTCTAGTTCTCAATATTATCTAGTATAATGGGTCTAGACTAAGTTTCAACTTTTGAAATGCCTACAAAAGTGATGTCAGTAGGATTAATTTCTATATTGGCTAACAAGTCAGCCATTTTATTGTTTCTCCTATCCTTCCATACAATATTGAATACATTGAAACTTTCAATCATATCCAAAACAACATTCCTATATTGTTTCAACCTTTTATTGTTGGAAGCATAAACTGATCTCCCTTGGGATACAACTAGCTCAGAATCACCAACCACCTTTATACATTTGATCTCATGTTTGTGTGCCAATCTCAGTCCTATTAATAGTACTTCATATTATGCTATATCATTTGTACATGATAAGCTTAATGTGAAAGAGAACTTATAAGTATTTCCCTTGGGAGAAATAAGTAGAAAACCTACTCTTGAACCATATTTAAAATTTGTACTATCAAAATACATCACCCATAACTCACCTTTCTCAAATTTGGCATTTATTTTCACTGTGATAGGAGGGAAGATGGGTTCTCTTTCAACTACAGTGACTTCTTCTATGAAATCATTGATATCAGTATCTACAAAATAGGTAATCTCATTGTCAATATTTTTCTCAATCATATGAGTAACTATAGGCTCCCTCTCAACCTTAACAGATAGATCATGTATCTTGAAAGTTGCATAGGAGAGATCACATTGAAAAATTGCACCCATGGCAACACTCCACTTCCTAGATAGTAGCATCCCATAATGAGGAGGAATATCCGCTACCAAGATACTCATAGTTAATTCCTTTTTTGGATAGGCTACCAGTTTGTAGGGCAGTGCATTAATAGTCCCAATGATTGGTACTTTTCTTTGGTCCATTGCACAACATCTTCCCTCACTAATATCAACTTTGAGACCCAATATTTCCATGATTTTAAAATTCATAATAGTATTTGATGCACTTGAATCAATCATACAATTCTTTACTATCATTCTATTTACTAGGATACTTAGGAAAAATGGATCTATGTTTTCAAGGCTAGCATTGATAGAGTTGTCCAAGTACATAGGTGGTATCTAAGATACCACTCCTTGAACTTACATTTATTTCTTAGATTTTTCTTAGGGCTCACTGGTATTGCAAGCAACATTATTGTCATGAACATTATCTACCCATGCTAGGGCTCTATCTTTATGTTCATGGATTCTTAATAACTCTGGCAAGGGAACCTTGACAGTAATCTAAGACAACATAGAAAACATGTCAATATGAGTAGAAGAAGGAATTTCAATTTGTATTGCTCTAATATCCTTTTGTTTTACATACACATTAGTTGTTGTTAACACTTTCAATTTATTAGTTTTAGCCATTGTACTAACTAGCTTCTCAACTTCCTTTTCGATGTCTTTGTTGTGAACAATAGACACCTTTATAGCTCAAGCTCTCTTTGGTTCCCACTTCTTACCCTTCACATTTTTTACTTTTACTACATAATCATTTTTTGGTTTATTTCTAGTGGGTTCCTTGGAACTGGTACTTTTTATGAACATGCCTACAACTTTTCCAGTGGTTCCATTTTCTATCAAGCCTCTAGTTTTCACTTGGGCAACCATTTTTGCAGTGATCTTAGAAATTTCCTCTTTTAAAGGTCTTCTCAAATTTACTTTCTATGAGGAAGAGTTTATGTTACATGTCTTATCATTAATGTCCTCATCATCAGAAAAGACCTGTTGATGGAATATGTTCAAAATTTGGCTGAGTTGGTTACATAGATGTTGTCATTATGGCAACATATGATCCACATGAATATCATACAGGTTAGAGAGCTAGTATGTTAGAGTGCAATGTAAAATTTTCAAAGTATGAGACAGTGTGTTTTTGACAGTGAACCCGAAGATAGTTTTGTCTGGCGATGTCAATTGGAGTAAGTTCAATATGAGACAGTGTGTTTTTGCCAGTGAACCCAAAGATAGTTTTGTTTGGCAATGTCAATTGTAGTAAGTTTAGTGCTTGCACACTTGAACATAGACTCTATGGTGACTATTGAAGACTCACCTCAAAGTGCAAGTAAGTACGGCATGTACGAAAGGAGTTATGATAGTTTTTCTAAAGACAGTGTCAAGCTGACAGGACAGAATATGAAGACAGAATTGGTAAAGAGTTAAGGGATTATTTTATTTATCAAAATAATGACTTAACAATATAAAGGGATGACATCCTAGATTTTAACCCTTGGGTAAAGTTATTTTGTAATATGGCAGAAGACCAAAAAAGTAATTAGCCTTAATAACTTGTATAAATGTAATTGTAAATTGTAAGAAGGAGAGAGCAATAGTGATATAGTGATATGATGCAAAATATGATGTATATGTAATAGCAATAGTGAAATTGTAGTGAAGAGATATTGATGCAAGTAGTATAAGGTTATGTACCTTGACCTCTTTTGTAATTAGTGAATATTGTACATTACTTGTTTGGGCAGTGGGCTCATCTGGTAATCACATTTTGTACTACCAACTCCTAACAGGGTTGAGGCTTCTAACAAGGCCTATAGTCCCTTAATCAGGACTGAGACACTATATGCTTGTAATAGACTATTAACAAGGTCAACATCCTTAATAGGATACTTTTGATTAGTGGATCCTTGTGGGTACCATCCCCACTGGGGTTTTCCCTTGGCCAGGGTTTCCTCGAGAACAAATAATGTGTTATGAGTTCTTTTGTTTTATTGCTATGCACATTGTTTAGCTTTCTATGTTATGCATGTATTAAGATTATCTATTATATCCATAATTGGGAAAAAGTAAAAGTTTGTGGAATACTGATTCACCCCCCCCTCTCAGTATTCCCTATTTCTAACAATTGGTATTAGAGCTTAGTTACTTGGAAAAGAATCATTCAAGGAAAGCCTAGCAGCTTGAGTAAGATCTCTATGGATATGGATCAACTACAGAAGAATCTTGAAGAAGCTCTTGAATAGATTGATATGCTTACTAATGAAAGAGACACTCTGAAAGGAAAATATGATGATGCAAAGAACCTCATTGAGAAATTGAAAAACAAGTTGGAAGATCTGAAATCTAAAAAGGAATTTGAAGTTCTTATTGAAGATTGTAATGACAATTTAGAAAAAGAAAATGAGATCCTTAAACATGAACTAAAGATAGAAAATTTGAAGCTAAGTGTGAAATATGGAAATGGCAAGAATGAAGAAAATCTAAAATCTGAGAATAAAAAGCTAAAGACTGAAAATGAAGGACTAAAATCTAAACTTAGCAAAGTAACATCTAAACTTGAGAAAATCAATTTGCAGTATGCTGAACTTGAGAAATACAATACAATTGTGAAAGGTGAACTAACTCAATCTAAACAACAACTTGAAAGACTATATTCAACTAGTGAGAAGATTGATGAATCGATCTCTTATTAGAAACCATTCTATGATAAGACTGGTCTTGGATTCAATACATTCAGAACAGATGAAGAAATCAAGGAACCAGATCTGAAAATATCTAAAAGCACAGATGAGAAGAAGTTTGATGAGATCAACAAATATGAAGATACACCTAAGAAGGAAGAACCACCTAAGCAAGAGGAATCATCTAGAGGTATGCAAAGGGAATTCAAAGGAAGATGTTTTACTTGTAATACTATTGGTCATATGAATAGAGATTGCATAGGTAATCAATTTAAACCCCTTAATGATTATTGTTATAATTATCATGGTTTATTACATAGAGCTATTGAATGTAGAAAACCTAAATTTTTTGAGAATAACAATAATAGTAGAATGTTTAGGAATACTAACCATGCAGATAAGAAACCTACTGAAGATATGAACAAAAGAAATGGAGTAATTTGTTATAGATGCAACAAAGTTGGACACATTGCTAGAAATTACAGATCATAGATCAATCCACCCTGACCAAGATATGGGAACAATGGAATTGTTTGTTAGATATGAAACAAGATTGGACATACAACAAGGTTTTTCAAAATGAACAATGGAGTTTTTCATCTTAACCCTAACCCTAGAAGTCATGCAAGAAGAAATGAAGATGCAAGTAATAGACAGAAAGGATGCTGTAGTAATTTAGATGAAGTGAAGTTTATCAAAAGCATAGTCCAAGGAGATGTATTCTACACTAAAGGTAATCAGGAAGGTAAAGTATCAAATGGTAAGAATGAATCCTTACCTAACCTATCTCAAAGTACTTAATTTATGAAAATTACAGTAGATTAGGAACTTAGATTAGTGTAGAAGTAGATTTATGATGAATTGAGTCTTGTGCAATTAATGCAAGGTATTATATGATGTTCTAATGCTATGGTTAAGAGCGCAAATAAAAATATTATGTTTTACAAGATCGCAAGAAGTTTTAAGTTTTGTAGGTTAGCAGAAACAACTTTTTGGAAAGAAGCGGCAAAAGAATTGAATGCGATGTCAAATCTAAGTGAGATTGAAGTAATAAAAAGTCATGATCAATATTATTTGATCATCAAAGTGAATACAAGTGTTAAGGAGATTGAAGAGTAGTGATTGGAAGCATTTTTGCAAGGATTTGGTGAAAGATTTGTGTGTCGAATCTACGCAAGCACTAAAATCATGAAATTGGGGTATTTTACTTGGCAGATATTTGAATCGGTAAAAGGAATTAGAAGTAATCATGGATGTTTCTTTGATTCACAATGTCAGAGATAAAAATAGACCTAAGATGAAAAGGGAACTAGTAGAACCCTTGGAAGATGATCCTAGGTTAGCTTTATCATCTGTACCAGATGAAGTTTTACATCTAGAGAACGTTAGAAGTTATCTTGGATGCAAACTAGAGACTATCAGTGATAGTGATTTCACCAAGGAATATTAGAAGATCTACAACTAGGACATGTCATTGAGAGAAGGATTTGAACATTTGAAAGACAAAGAGATCATTAAATATGCATTACATTATGAGTTTGATAATGAAGAATATACTAAGATAATCCTAAGCAGAATTCACAATGGGAAGTTTTGGTTAGAAGATAGAGTGATAGATATCATAGCTGATTTGATTCATGAATTTATTGGACTATCTAAAACTAGAGCCATTCCTTTAAATGAGAATAACATGAGGAAAATAGTCTTAGAAAACACAAATTCATCTTATAATGGTAGAGGAATTGTGATTAGTAAGATTCAACAAGATGATGTCAGATACTTGTGTAAGATCCTAACAACCAAGTTTTGTGCTAACTCAAGAGAGGATTACATGGTACGTAGAATGATACATGTGGCTTATTTAATGTGTTGATAAAGTGCAAGTTGATATGTGTGAGATTTTGAGAATTCAACTATTTGAGAATTTGGAGAAGATTAAGAAGACTAAGTATGCACAGTTTAGATTCTCATCTTTGATCACCTATATGTTTTTTCATCTATTGAGAAGATTTCCTTACACCATTGGAAATGACTAGAATGATGGGAAAACTACAATGGAAATAATTAATAAATTTTATATGAGGCATGTTATTGATAAAGTGAATGAGAGTGCAATGCTGGTAATTAAGACATTTCAGAATTTAGTGACTAGCAGATCAAGGATCCCACAGTCTCTTGTGGAGAAGTATAAAAATGAGATATGTTTCATGGTTGATACTGACTTTACTTACATTGAAGAAGTAGAACCTAGAATAGAGTTCACAGACCCTCTTGGCTATGAAATATCTAAGATTGAGATAGAAGAGTTTGTGAGCAGGATACTTAAGTGCAAAGTTGATACTCATAGTAATAGGTTTGGAACTTTTGAAGAAAATTTGAACTCTACAAAGACCTTACTTGAAGAGAAATAGTCTAAGAAAAGAGTTGAGAGCACCATTAGGAAAATTCTAAAAGATACAGGGATGACAAAGCAAGAGTTCTTGGTAGCAAAGAAAATAGTAGTAGCAGTTAGAGAAATTGGATAGAAAGAAATTTTGTCTATACCACCTTTATCATCAATTGTAGTACAACAAGGAGAATCACAAGTCAAGGTAAAAGTGGAAGAAATAGAGAAGGAACAAGAAGCAAGTAAACCCACTAGGTCAACCTCCTCCACACCTATCAAAAGAGTAAAAGAGATTACTACTGGACCAGGTAAGAGGCAGGAAACTTTGGTGCCACCAGTTCCAAGGAAAGTTGAAGAAATTAAAGATGATGACACTTCTATTAAGAAGAAAGCTTGGAAACCTAGAATAGAAAAGGTTAATGAGTAGATTATTCAGGATGGAGATTTCACAAAGATGAATAAGTATTATGATCTCTATGATTATGTAGAAAGATTAAATCTAGAAAATGCAGTGGTAAAGCATATGATTCTATCTGATAAGAAGTTTTACATAATTCAGGGTAAGATACCTGATGATTTATTCAAGAAACTTGTGAATAGGAAGAAGAGAGCATCAGAGGAAGACACAACTATTAGAAAAAATCTTGTGAGGAAACTTTGTGATGTGAGATATGATGAACATCTTAAGTAAATCATGAAGGCTCTAAGCACCTATTTGGGGACAAAAAGGAGAACTATTCAAATTATGGCTAGACAATATGAAGAAGTCAATGTAGAGACAAAGCACGCAATAATCAAAGTCATGGTAGAGAAATCTGGAGAACCATCAGTTGTAGCAGAGCAAGTAGAAGAAGCAGAACAAGAGGACATTCCCTCTCCACCATCCATAAACATTGAGGAAGAAGCTATGAATGTTGAAGGAACTAAGATCACCTTGGATACTGATGATAATGTATTCAAGAATCTGGAAAACATTGTTGACAATTCAAATTTTGAAGAACCGGATAGAACCAAAGGAGAAGAGAACACCCAAACCACTGTTGAAGAACCCAAAGTAATAGAGATGCAAGCACCTGTTCCTACCAAAGAAGAAATCAGTCTTATTCCTGAGACTAGAAAGAAGAAGCAGATTGGATCTATGATTGAGGACTTGGGAAAGGAAGTAGATGATGATGATTAGATGGAATTGATCACCTCCTTGAACAAGATCATTGGAAAGAATAGGAAAGTTAAAACTCTTGAAGGATGTCTAATGGAGCTTACTAAGAAGTTACAAGGTGTTGCAACTACACAAATTGTAGAAGTAGACCCTATGGAGAAAGCAAAGAAAGTGATGAACACTTTTGACAGTGAGTTCACAAATTTGTCTAATATAGCAAAAGTGAAAGCTCAAGCAGCCTATGAGGCCAAAACACTTTTGAACATTAGCCAAAATATCAAGAATGATATCAATAATCTTGATATCTGTATAAAGGACTTGAGGAAGAATCTAGAAAGAGGTAAATCCTTGTACATTCAGTGTACTAAATCTAAGACCTTGGTAGTAGCAGAAGATCAGAAGATGAAGATGAAGGAAGTAGAAATTCAGAATGAAATAAACCTTCTTTCAATCCCCAATGTGAAAGTATTTGATGTTGAGAAGAAAATTTGTAAGTTATATGATGAGATCAAAATGTTGCAAGATGAAAAGGACAAGAAAATGAAAAGATTCACTCTTTTAAGAGAGCACACTTCTATGAAGTTGAGCATTATTAAAGGGCAATTGGAAGAATGTCTTTCAGCTAAGACATCTTTTAAAAAGTTTAGCTTTGAGAATCTCCAAGCATGTGAGATAGCATCTTATGGATTATGCGCACTACTCAGTGTGGTAGATTCAATTAAGAAATCATGGTAGATAAAGTTAGAGACAATAAAGATTGATTTTGCAGACTGTGTTGCAAGCCTACTAGCTTTGCAATATTGAATCAAGGTAAAACATTTTTTGAACACAATTTTGTAACCCTCCTTACCTTTATTTTGTCATTGTTGTCAAATGGGGACAGATATATAATAGAAAATTGATAAGGATTCTTACTCTTAAGGGGATTATTGTGTAAGAGATAATATTTTTGGATCTATAAGGATAGTACATATATATTTTATACTATGGCCACAATTTTGAAGTTTTTGAGTTTAACACTTAGCCAATTTTCTCATATGTTGCCACCAATGACAAAGGGGGAGATTGTTGGCAATTTGGTTGAGTTGGTTACATAGATGTTATCATTATGGAAACATATGATCCACATGAAGATCACATAGGTCAAAGAGCTAGTATGTCAGAGCACAATGTAAAATTGTCTAAGTATGAGACAACGTGTTTTTGCTAGTGAACCCAAAGATAGTTTTGTTTGGAGATGTTGATTGGAGTAAGTTCAATGCTTGTGCACTGGAACATAGACTCTATGGTGGCTATTGAAGAATCACCTCAGAGTACAAGTTAGTACAGCATGTACAAAAGTAGTTATGATAGTTTTTCTAAAGACAGTGTCAAGCCAACAGGACAGAATATGAAGATAGAATTGGTAAAGAGTCAAGGGATTTTTTTTTTTATCAAAATAATGACTTAACAATATAAAGGAATGACATCCTAGCTATTAATCCTTGGGTAAAATTATTTTGTAATATGGTAGGGAACTAGAAAAGTTATTAGCCTTAATAACTTGTATAAATGTAATTGTAAATTGTAAGAAGGAGAGAGCAATAGTGATATAGTGATATGATGTGAAATAAGATGTATATGTAATAGCGATAGTGAAAAATTAGTGAAGAGATATTGATGCAAGTAGTATAAGGTTATGTAGCTTGACCTCTTTTGTAATTAGTGAATATTGTACATTACTTGTTTGGGCAGTGGGCTCTTCTGGTAATCACATTTTGTACTACCAACTCCTAACAGGGTTGAGGCTTCTAATAAGGCCTATAGTCCCTTAATTAGGACTAAGAGACTATATTATTGTAATAGACTCCTAAAAGGGTCAACATCCTTAAGAAGATACTTTTGATTAGTGGATCTTTGTGGGTACCATCCCCACCAGTGTTTTCCCTTGGCCAGGGTTTCCTCGAGAACAAATAATGTGTAATGAATTCTTTTGTTTTATTTCTATGCACATTGTTTAGCTTTCTATGTTATGCATGTATTAAGATTATCTATTATATCTATAATTGGGCAAAAGTAAAAGTTTTTCGAATACTGATTCACCCCCCCTCTCAATATTCCCTATTTCTAATAGAATAATGCTCTATTGTGCCTTTTTAGACACACATCAATTTCTTCATTAGCATCAAAAAAATATTCATGTCCCAAATATGAATCATTCATGTTACAACCAATGTCATGATTATTTTATTCCTAATCTAATTCTTCAACACCTTCATCTTGGTATGCAACAATGGACTGTGCAACCAAATAGTGTTCTATAGAATGAGGTGACTAGCAAGCCATACACCATGGTATATCTTCAACAACATTCACAAAGGTTTTTTGTAAGGGATCAAGAATGACCTTTTCCTTATTTCCTTTTGTAGCTAGGACAATAGGTTTTCCATCCTTCCATTGGGTTTTATAAAGATAATTTTGTAGCCCATTGTACCTATTGAAATTATTGTTGAAAAGGGGCTTTTCTGCAGTAGAAACCTTATCATTTCTATTGCTAGGTTTCTTCAAGTCTTTCAATTCATTAAGCACTTTATCCAACTTGTCTTTTTCCTACCTCTTATTTCCAATAGTCTTTTCATTATCCCTATTATAGTTCTTGTTTCTAAATAAATTAGGATCATCTCTCTTCCCACCCAATTTCCTAGAGATTTTCATATTATTATCAATATTTACAATAATCCTAAGAGAATCTCTAAGATTTCTTGGCTCTTTGTCTCTCAGTAGGTATCCAGTCTTGCCATCAAAAGCATTGAAGTATGTGGTCATGCAGACATTGTCATATAACCTAATAACTGGAAACAACTTGTGCATGCCCTTTTGAAACGTCATGTTGAATTTAGTTGCAGATTCATTTTGATTCTTCCTTATGTTATTGAATTAATTTAGCATGAAACTATCATTAGTTATATCACTATATTTCTCTTTGAAACACTTTTCAAAAGCATCCCATGTATCAATACAATGGTCAAGGAGTCTTTTAAACCAATCTCTAGCATCTTCTACTAAAGATTGAATAAATAGTTTCATGACTACATCTTCATGTTCAATTTCATAATCATTCAATATATCTACAAATAACTTAAGATATTCTTCACAACTAATGGCATTATTACCAGAAAATTTGGGTACCTTATCTCTTATCTTAGTTTGAATAGCATTATGATAAACATGTATCCCATCAAAACTAATTTGCCTATACCCTTCTAATTGCATAGGTCTTCTTTGAAAATTCAATCCAGTGTTTCCACTAGGACCAACATTTACAACTACATTTCCACCAACTTGTACATTTGATTGTTTCTTAGGGTCAACACTTAACTTGGTAGATGAAGCTAAAAGAAAATTATGAGCATCAATATTACCAAGTGGAGTAGCATTAGAAGTTGCAGATGACATACCTATTTCAGTTGTAGATGGTCCCAAAGTATTTGCAAATGAAGCCTTCAAGAATTGGATTTTCCTTCTTGTTTCTACAATAGATGCTTCAACTTCAGCCTTCTCCAGTTCATTTTCTAGATCATCTATTTCCTTCTTTCTCTTTTCCATCTCTATGTCAAGACTTGAAATAGGTGGTGGGATTTTTGGTACAACCACAGGCTCATTTATTTTAATCCCAACCAACTTTTTCTTTCCCTTATTGTTATCAATAACAGTAGGTTTAGCACTTTCATTTTCACTTTTCTCTTTAGGTTTAGAAGCATAAATTTGTCCTCATCTAATTACATGGCCCTCTAGTTCAAACTCCTAGTCCTGTAATAGGAATTCTTTCTCACTTCTCAAGACATCAAGGTCACCAAAAATATCAGGCTATAAGGATTTAGGAGAAGAAGAAAATATTTTGTTTCTCTCCTTTAGTTGATTAATATATCTAATTAGAGACTCTCTCTCCATTAATGCATTTATGGTCTCAACCTCTCTTTCTTTTTCTAACCTCTTGTATATTGCATCTTTCTCTACTAACTACAATCTTAAAGCACCCAAATTAGTCGGGTCTATCATAACATCATCAAAGCTAGATGATACATCCATATTAGTGACTTGTTGATATGGAAAGTGGACACTTCTTGGCTCCATTAGTTGCCTTTCTAGATTAACTCAGTTTTGATGCATATTTGGCACATAATTCTTATTTCCTACTTTTGTGCTTTGATTTGTAGGGGGTACTACTTTATCTTGAAATAATACCTTTGGCGTATCTTAGAAATTTTCTCTAGAGAGACCACTATCAGACTTTGAAATTTTATACTATGATCCATCTTCATTAGCAGATGTATGTGCTACCCTATCTTCAGCATTATTTTATTCCCTTACAGGTGCACTAGTGGATTCTCCACCTTTTCTAAGCCAACTTGTCTTTCTTGACCAAGGTAACACTTCTAGATTAATCTCTGGGTATCTCTTGACAAAGGCTCTTGTATTTTTTCTTTTATCCATGGTTCTAACCCTTTGAGTCACAACCCATGTTTAATAGGAAAATTTTGTAGACAAACCTTGAGAATCTAAAGAAAATATCAAACAAAATAGAATAAACACAGGTACCCAGAAAGTAAAAAATTACACCAAACGAATTTGTCCTTGAATTTTTAACTAAATACTTATAAGAATTTGTTAAACCTAATGGATTACAAGAGGTTCAAATACTTTGTACTGTTAAATTCCCCAGTAGAGTCTCCATTTTGTTGGCTCCTTTTCTTTCTAATTGTAGATTTATAATTTGATTGACAAACCAATGTCACTGACTCTTTAAACCCACTCCAAATCTAACAAGGAAATGAACTTCCATTAAGAAGCAAGCTTCTGTAAGTATGAGGGAATTCCTCATGAAATTCAACAAAATTGCCAATAGAATTCAAACAGCTGATAGGCCTACTCCTACAAATTTGAAGATATTCTTTATGGTTTCCATGCCACCAGATATAAACTATGATTTAAGGAGAGCTCGACATGTAGATTTAGACACTACTCAGAGAATGACCATTGAGTTGAAAGATGACATGATTTTTTCTTGCAAGTGGAAAAGAGAGATACAAATGGGTGCCAGTTCAAGTGGCACTACATCAACTAATGAGATGATGCAAAAGATGTCTAATGAAGTCATCCCTCTAAAAAGGCAACTCCCTAAGTTCAAAAATTCATATCAAAAACCATGCCAGGATCAAAATAATAGAAACAATGATGGAAGGGCGTTACAACTACCTACTCCACAACAAAGGCTTGCAATTGAGGCTCCCCCTTAGAAAGGAAATATGTGCATATTTCATCTAATGATGGACCATAATAGTGAGAGCTATCCTAAAATATCTCACATGATGCAGTTGTTATCTACCAATGAATTAGACACTACAACACTAGACAATGAACCAGATTCATGCTCACACGACAACTCTGTAAATCTTTTTTTGAGTATAAATCTGATTCTGAAGAGCAAAGAGAGTGTGATGCTACCCTAGATGGTACCACTTGTGCAATCCTAACTTAGAGCCAAAAATATAAAACTCCCTTTGTTATTCCTTCAATGAGAACCGATGATGCATCTACTTAAGGTATGAAAGAAAGTAGTCGGGAAATGAAAATCTCACAGCTAGGTAAGGAAAATGACTCCTTTGATTTCATTCAATTCTATAAAAATTCCAAGATCCAAATTTCTCCCATAGACTATTTAAGGTCGAATCCTGCTAAATTGAAAAGATTCATAGATTATTTAAAGGGAGATAGTATTAAATTGAATCATAATGTCACCTCTTCTAATGAAGATGATTCCTCACTAGAAAAACTATTTGAAGAAAGGGAAACTACTGAGCTAGCTACCTTCCCAAGTCAAAAACCTAAACCATTTTATGTATCCTTGTATATTAATGGTTG
Organism: Chamaecyparis obtusa; assembly: GCA_027943335.1. NCBI lineage: Eukaryota > Viridiplantae > Streptophyta > Pinopsida > Cupressales > Cupressaceae > Chamaecyparis > Chamaecyparis obtusa. The sequence continues at coordinate 1,876,431 of BSBK01001373.1, read as the reverse complement.
TAAACTTAGCAATTGTATCATAGATTTAGGTGCCTCTAATAATGTGATGCCTTCCCCTGTGGCCAAAACCTTAGGCCTTACCATGACAAAATTCCATGATAGATGTTATTCTATGGATGCTAAACAAGTCTCATTTCTTGGCCAAACCAAAGATGCTCAGGTAGCCCTAGCGGCCCACCCTGAAAAGAAGATGTTACTGACAATCCTCGTCACAGATATACCAGCAAGTTACAGGCTATTGCTCAACAAGAGTTTTTGCAGAGACATGGGTGGGGAAATTAAGTTGGATTGGTCCCAGGTAGTAATTCCTATGGGAAATAAGAAGGTTAAACTAGAGCCTAAGGAAAAGTCAAAGTTTATGATGTTGAAATCTGATAATCTGAAAGCTCAGATCCTATACCAAGAATTGGAATTCAACAACTACATGATGTTTACCCAGGATATTATTGATGAATTTGAAAGTGAACAAGAAGAAGTGGAGACCTTTGAGAAAGAAAAGACTCCAAAAATTTGGACGCTAGAATTTAATGGTAGTTTCTCTTCTTCTAGGTCTAGTGCTGGAGTTGTATTAATTCCACCCTCGAGTGAACCTGAACCTATGGCTTTCAAACTGGAGTTTGCAAACACCAATAATATGATTGAGTATGAGGTGTTGTTACTTAGGATAATTTCTACAAAGGAAAAAGGTGTGAGAATTCTAAGAGCTCAAGGTGATGTTGAGATGATTGTGCTCCAACTCAAAAGCCAATACTCTATCAAAAATAAAAAGCTGAAAAGTTACAAGAATAGAGTATGGGATGAGATTAAAGGATTGGATGCCTTTGTAGTTGAATATATCCCTAGAGAATTAAATTCCAAAGCAAATTCACTGGCAGTCTCTACTTCCTTTCTACTACCTCATCCAAAATTCAAAGACAAGAAGTACCAAGTGGAAGTAATATATAGGCCATCAGTACCTAATAATGTTGATGATTGGCAAGTATTAGATGATGACAAAAGCCTAAAACTCTTCCTTGAAGGTAATGATAGTCCTCCTAAAGAAAAGCCAAATGATCCCTCATAAGATCATCCCAAGAAATGGAAGAAGGATGAACTAGGTTGGATTCAATTACAAGGTAATGTCATTCCTCTATATTTTGTATCATTAGAAAAGTTGTTCAATCATCATGACACTTATATTAAGAAGAAGAGAATAGAGAAAACTCTTATGACCAGAGAATATGAAGGATTGAACATCGGGGGTGAGTCAAATCTGAGGATGATAAACATAGGGAGGTGTTGCACACCTAAACAAAAAGTGGAAGCTAGAAGGATTTTTCTTGAATATCAAGATGTCTTCTCCTGGAGTTATGAGGATTTAAAAATCTTTATGGGAGGAAATTTCAAGCATCAAATTCCCCTAAAATTTGATGCTGCTCCATTCAGACAGAAACAAAGAAACTAAAATCCAAAAGTGGTAGACACCATCTTTAGAGAGGTTGATAAAATGCTCAAAGCCAGGATTATATAACCTATCCACCACTCTACATGGATAGCGAATATCAGCCCTATGAGGAATAAAAGCGAAGAAATAAGGATATGCATAGATTTTAGAAATTTAAATCAAGCATCCTTGAAGGATAACTATGCACTCCCCAACATGGATCATTTGTTACACACAGTTGTAGGGGCTGAAATGATGTCTATGCTTGATAGATTTTCTGAGTACAACCAAGTCAAGGTAGAAGAGAAAGACCAACATAAGACTATGTTTACCACTCCCTAGGGCACATTTTCATATCACAGAATGTCATTTGGTCTTATCAATGCTAGTGCAACATTCCAAAGAGGTATGGATTTTTCCTTTGTTGATATGAAACATAAGATCATTGTCATATACCTAGATGACTTAACTATGTTCTCTAAGAAAAGGAATGATCATATTACAGACCTAGAGAGAGTACTGTGAAGGTGTATAGAGCATCAGATTTCTTTAAATCCTAAGAAGTCAGTTTTCTGTGTTACTGAAGGAAAATTCCTAGGTCATATCATATCACAAGAAGATATTAGGATCGATCCAAAGTGATTCAAATCCATTCAAAGGATAAATTTTCTTGTAAGTAATACTAGAGTGAAATCTTTTTCTGGTCAGGTGAATTTCCTTAGAAGATTCATTCCTGACTTTTCAAAGATCACCAAATGTATTATGGACATGATGAAGGGTAATCATAATTTCAAGTGGAATAACCCTAGTAAAAGAGCCTTCCAAGATATAAAAGACACTATAGCCAATGCCCCTGTCTTATGCCACCTAGATTATAAGAAAGATTTTATGATTTATTGTTACACATCTGAACATACACTGTTAGCTATTCTTATGCAAGAAAATGGAGAAGGATTTTAGGCTCCTATTGCCTTTATGAGTATGCCACTGAAAGATCATGAGCTGAGGTATTCTCAGACTAAGAAGCATGCTTTCTCAGTGGTGAATGCTTTGAAGAATTTCAGATTCTATATCTTACATTCTCACTTAGTTGTATTTATTCCTGATATTGTTGTGAAGAGCATATTGACCCAGCAAGATGTGGGATGCAATAACAGAGGGGCTTGGGTTCATTAATATTTCTAAGTAGAGACTCTCTCTCCATTAATTCATTTATGAGCTTAGCCTCTCTTTCTTTTTCTAACCTCTTGTATATTGCATCTTGCTCTACTAACTACAATCTTAAAGCACCCAAATTAGTTGGGTCTATCATAACATCATCAGATATAGATGATACATCCATATTAGTGACTTGTTGATTTGGAAAGTGGTCACTTCTTGGCTCCATTGGTTTCCTTTCTAGATTAACTCAGTTTTGATGCATATTTGGCACATATTCTTATTTCCTACTTTTGTACTTTGATTTGTAGGGGGTACTACTTTATCTTGAAATAACACCTCTGGGGTATCATAGAAATTATCTCCAAAGAGACCACTATCAGACTTTGAAATTTTATACTGTGATCCATCTTCATTAGCAAATCTATGTGCTACCCTATCTTCAACATTATTTTATTCCCTTACAGGTGCACTGGTGGATTCTCCACCTTTTCTAAGCCAACTTGTCTTTCTTGACCAAGGTAACACTTCTAGATTAATCTCTAGGTATCTCTTGACAAAGGCTCTTGTATTTTTTCTTTTATCCATGGTTCTAACCCTTTGAGTCACCAGCAACATTTAATAGGAAAATTCTATAGACCAACCTTGAGAATCTAAAGAAAATCTCAAACAAAACAGAAGAAACACGAGTACCTAGAAAGAAAAAAAAGTGCACTGAACTAATTTGTCCTTAAATTTTTAACTAGATACTTCTAATAATTTGTTAAACCTAATGGATTACAAGAGGTTCAAATACTTTTTACTGTAACATTCCCTAGCAGAGTCACCATTTTATTGGCTCCTTTTCTTTCTACTTGTAGATTTACAATTTGATTGACAAACCAATGTCACTGACTCTTTAAACCCACTCCAAATCTGACAAGGAAAAGGACCAATTAACAAGGATCAAAAGAATGATCCTCCTACACTTTGAGCCTTGATATTTAGGTGGGTATACCTATGGATTCACTTCTTGAAAGGAATCAGTAAACTTATTTGTATCTACTCAATGCAAATACTATTCATTAATATATTTGAAACATCAATTGAAAGATTATATCATTTATAAATTGATTGATGATGAAGAACTACTTCTTAAGAATAGACCAGTGTCTTATTTTAGGGCATAGAGTCATATACAACATACATCAATAGAAAAATTAACTCAAACACACCAAAAACCCAAAACAAATGCTTTGAAAATTGTTCCTCTCACTCTCACACTCAAACATCAGATTCTCACAAAAACTATAAATTGTCTGAAATTATCCTTAAGAATTTACCCTTCCCTTGAAAAGGAACTTAAAGAAAACTTCACAATCAACTTTCTAAAACCATACATTAACTTCCTTTGCAACATTAACATATAATAATTTAAGCTTATAACAAGAAGACATACACAAATCTGAGATGGAATTCCAGTGTATTCTCATTAAAAAATTTAAATATCAATACATTGTCAATGGTGGAATGCCAGAATAAAAACTATGGATCAAAATTATCATTCTATTCAATTAAAAATTTCACCATCCTTAAACAAATATTACAAATAATTATATATAGCACTCACTAGCCATCTTGGAGCCCTGGAAGAATTAGGATGCAACAAGCTTTAGATGGCTAGGAGAAGAAAAATCACTAGAAGAAAAAAAAATAGTTACAATTTTTGGAAAACATGTTTAGATGCCTAGGAGAAGAAACTAGAGGAAAATATTTCCAATCATTTCAAATCCTCAACAAGTGGCACCTTTTTCTACATGTGTTCAAGGTAGCTTCAAATTTTTTATATGGATAGTGACCGTCATTCAGCTAACATATATTGTCCTCTTTATGATAACTACTCTCCCTATGCTCAATGATCAGGTGCCAGGTGTTTCCTAGTACTCCTCCATTACCTCTAAATCAATGGTTGTCAACTTCTTCTTCTTGGGCTTAGTGCTTATGTCCCACACTTCAACCTCCTCCTTAATAGGCCAAGTGTACTCCTTCAAACTCTACAACAACTTTAGTTTCTTGTCCCACCTGGAATCTATTCTAACCTTGGCGTCAGCTATGAATTTGGTACTATCATTCTTCACTTTGAAAACATCATCCAAAATATTGTCAAACCTGCTCATGTCTAAGGTTCCATTATTATCTAGGAATGCACTCTTCCTTGTCAACAACTAATCCATACTTGATTTCCACTCCTCAACACCTATGATGTTGCCATCATTATTATGAATTGGAGGCATAAGCCTACTGAAATTAGGGCTGAACATGTCCATTTTAGCTTTGACCTGATTGGCCTTACCTTTGAAAAAGGACCAAGTAGTACTAATGAGCTCAATTTTTCTCCCACCTCTCTAACTAATTCTAGGATTTCAGTCTTATGTGGCTATAGCAAGTCAAGTTTCTCAAAAGGTGCACCCTTGGAAGAACATATGCTAAACAATGGCTCCAAAGTAGCCCTAGCATATTTAATATTTTTAGTTGTCTTTTGCAACATGATATATGAATTATGGATTAAGTCTATCCTTCCCTTTATCACTTCAAACCTATGTTGCAAAATGTCAAACAGGGAATTGAGGGCCACTTCTAGATTATCTTTTTCTGACTTATCAGCTACCACATCAGGTACCTCTACTACTAGGAGTACTGCAACTTAAATTTATAGGACTGGAGGAGGGATGGCCTTGGATACTTCTTCTAGTTTGGTCTTCATCTCCTTAAGCTCATCTTCCAACATCTTGATTTTCATGAGACCTTTCTTCCTGTCCTTCACCAAAAGAATGGATTCATCAAACAACTTTCCATACCTGCTAGAAATTTGTGCAGTCTTGGCCTCATTCAAATGAGAAAAATGAGTCACTACCTTTGAAACCTTAGGATCACTGGTGTTCTGCACTGTCTAGATGATCTTATCTCCATCCATGTTCTCTTCAACACTAACAATAGAAGACTTTTGAGTCTTGGGGGAAAGAGATCACATTGCCAAATTTTGGGATCTTGGATCATATCTACACCCTCTTATCATCTCCCCAATTTGAGCTTCATAAGACAAACCACCCTATGGCTATATCCTTATCTAATCAATTATGAAGGTAGAAGACAAATCCCACTATGGAGATAGTAACATCCCACTTGATTTAACTAGTTTCCTAGCCTCCTCAATAGATATATTTTCTAAAGTAGGATCATATGAGGCTAGGGCTTGTAGGGCCTCACTACATGTCTCTACACCATTAGTCACTTGGCTAGAAACCTCATGAAACTTTCTCCAAATCAAGAATTTTTTAAACTCATCTCTTTTGATGAATTCATCATTGCTTATGAGCTCTTCTTGATACATCTCTCTTTCATCTTTACACAATAATAGGGGCAACTCAACATCTTCTTGTGTGTCTACTTTCTTTCCTTCTCTAACCTTTTTGCTTAGGTGATGGTGATAAGACCTATCACCTGGCACTAAGGAAGCAACCCTATCACTCCTTCTACCTACACTCCATGCTCTTGAAGATTCCCCTGCCTCTAATCTTTCCTTCTTTTGGGGAGGCTCATGTGTATACTCTTCTTCTAGAGCACCAGTCCCCTATTCTTGAATAGGTACATCTACATATTAAGGTGGCATATCCTCCTCATATGAACTCCCACTACCAGTCTCATACTCAGAGGATTATTATGCCTTCTCAACTTTCAACTTGGCATCCACTTGGGAATCCAACTGATTGTACAAGATTTCATACATCTTGATCATCTTATTGATCCTAAGAATATAATGCAATTTAGGGAAAAAACCACTAAAGGAAATGCCTGCCCTTTTCAATTGTGCCTCCAAATCCATCAAGTCATGAAACTTCACAATCTCTTCTCAGTCTCTTCTTTATCAAGGATATTTCTTATGATATCCTCCATCTCACATCCCTCATGCTCCTTGACAACACCAATACCAGGAAAAAGTATCTTCTTTGCATTCTTTATAAAATCTTTTGGGTCCACATATCTATATGTAGATGAAGCCATCTTAAAATGATTTAACCACTGAGTAAGTTGTGGCAAGGCTCTCTTTCCAACTGCAATTTTTTTTACTTTGAACAATCGAGGAGTGAATGTCCCTTTCCTGTGTGGAGCCAAGTGTTCCTTATCAATCTAGATCAGCTACCAAATAAACTCCAATTGATAAATCTATGGTGGCACATACTTAGGAAAAATGTGTGGAGGATTTGGACATCCATAAATCTTGATCAGTGTGAAATTATGACCTAGATAAAAATCACCCCAATTCTGATCAATTGGCCACTTGTCAACATATTCTCTAGGACTCAGAAGCCTAAGAATCTTGACTGGGAGCCTTGTGATATTTGTTCCCATCATGTTTAAAATTGGATTAAATATCCAATTCTAAAACCCACCAAACTCATTCTCATTGGAAGTATAATTCCAAAACCTCAGCCAAAGTTGTACTGGGTTTGGTTCACCATGAGCCATCTTCCTTAGTATCAGCATACCAACATCCATGTGGTCAATATTGTAAAACATGATCAAATTCATCAATAGAGAATAATGCATGAACTTGGATGGATTAGTGCTATAATTGATTGATACCAAGCCCTCATCCATCCTATCAGTTACATACTAGATGTAGTCATAATCTATGTTTACATGGGAAGTCTATAGGTCCAAGATGATGATCAATAACTCAATAGACATCAATTCTTCATCTCCATCCACCCCAAAACCTGACATAATCCATATGAAAGATATTTCATGTAAAAATGGAGAGCTTTAAACTCATAGGGAGCTTTCATGTGGCTAGGGAGAGGGGCAACATATTTACCAGTTATAGGCATGTGGTGGGAAAATTGGGTTTTTACAAGCTCTACTTAGCTTGCATATTTCTCCTTCTCGTTCCTTAGGTCAATCTCTATTGAAGAAGAGGTTTACAAATTGAAAGCTTTCATAAAAGACCCTCTATCTATGGTGACAAGGGTGGACTAGTCACTTATCCTAATTGACTTGGAGATTGGGTTGTAGTTCTTGGATAATTCTATCAAAATGTCAACATCAAGGAAGACATCAGGGACCATAAGATTTCACAAACCCAATTTACAGGCATTACATACTAGAATCTACTTACCTTGATTTCTATAAAAGTAATTAAAAATATGGTAACCTGAAATAGAAGGAGTAATGGGGTCCCTACAATTAGCCATGGAATCAGTAAAGGTCTCATCACTAACCTTTTTTATTATGAGTCAACCCTAGGAGCAATTGAATGAATTCTTCTAAATAATTGGGCTTCCCCTTCTGGTCACCACCTCTCTCTTTTTCTCCTTCATAGGATGAAGCACGGTCAGACTCTGGTTGACTCATCTTTCTACTCTACAAATTAGCTCTTTGAAACTACACACTGCAATAGCTCAACTTTCATAATTTCTCTCTAAAAACTGATAAGTGTAAATGCAAGAGTTTCTTGTCTATATATCTCTGATCAATGAATGCATGGAAATCACAAAAAATCTTCCCTAAGTCACATCAGCATTCAATTCTATGTGAAAAAAATTAAAATCCAGGCTATCCACAAGGTGAGACGTTGATAGGTTACATTCAATTCTTTGAAAGATAGAAAAAAACCAATGATTACTATTTTATGCTTTAAAAGACCTCAAAAACTATCAAAAAACCCTCACTTGAAATTTTATTGGCTAGCTCATTACTTTTTCCATCTTGGCATAGTACTTTTTCCACATCAGAGCCACCTTTTTCTTTATCACTCTTTGAAAACTTAACCACATCTCATTTGGAGATTTAGCGACTGAAGGCACCTCATGATCTCTGAATGCTTTTCTTAACTCTGGTCTAATCAAAAGAACAAGCGACTAAGACAAGTCTTGTAATCTCTAAACATATACCTTGACCGTGGTTACATCTAGAGAATGAGTGACCAAAGCCTTTGTGCGATCTCACAACCTTTTCCTTAACCTTAGTTCTATCATGAGATTCGGTGACCAAGGCATTCTCATAATCTCAAGACATAATCCTTAACCCTAGTTTCAGTCAGAGAATGAGATATAACCTATATTTCTCCAAGTCACTAGATATTATACTTAACCTCGGCAAGTTCATGAGATTAAGCATCAACCCTTGATCTTTCTTATTATCTACAGTCCTCACTGAATTGCCAGATATTTCAAGTTTTGACTATTACTCTATGAGAATAGGCAATAACAATCTCTAAGCCTTGTCGCTAGATCTCCAAATACTTTTCCATCAACTGTCAGCATCACGCGAATCAATGATCATCCTATTCATTAAGTTTCCAAATGTTTTATCTTAACCATCAACCATTTGGAGAATACGTGACTGAACAAACTAGCACTTTCTTTTAACTTTGTCACCGGGTCACCAAATGTTTAAAAAATTAACCGCTAGACCCAAAAACCTGGAGATAACCCCTTTCACTAGATCACCAGATGCTAAGTCACTAATCATAAAAAATAAGAAATCAAGAGATAACTACCTTCGTTGAGTCATTGAATATTAAAAGATCACTGCCAAGTGTTTGGAGACTTGGAGAAAACCATGTTCACTAGGTCACTGAATGAAATCAACTAACTGCTAGTGACTTAGAGATTAAGCAATAACCACTAAAGCTTTACTTAGTCACCCAATCTCAGGAATAATAAACTTAAGTCCTAGACTTCATAAGACTTGGAGAATGAAGGGAAATAATTGCCATGTGCTTAATAAGAAACTTAAGTGATATAGAAAAGTAGCACACAAATAGACCAAGGGTAGGATTTTTAACATAGGCAAAAAAAAATTATGAAACCCTATGAAGAACAAAGGATCTACATCCCAAGATAAGGAAAATTTTCAAAAAATAATTGAAGGCATGAAAAATCATGGCTAACAGAGTCATTTATAGGTTTCATGTTATTTCAATATTGGAAAGGATTCGAATCCCCACATACCATGACTTCTTGTCCCATGTATGAATATTTTAGGTATTGATGATATCTCAAAGGAACTGACTACATTTTGTGAATCCATGGCCTTCCAAATGGGATATTGTAAGTCAATTTGAGGTCTAGGACTTGGAAAATGGTCTCTTTTTGCATTGGGCCAACTCGAATGGGGAGTACTATTACACTTTTAGAAGCTCTTTCTTCATCATTTTAAGCTTTAATGGTTATTTTGTTCTTTGGTTCAATAGCTTCCTCCAAAAATCCTAAGGCTTTAACCAAGTTTAACATACAAATATTTAGGCCAACTCCCCCATCAATGAGGACTCTCTTCATTGTATGCTTGTGGATCAAAACCTCTATATGCAAAGGCAAGTTTTATGGGTGATTCAAGGACATATCATCTTGTTCTGAGAAAGATAAACAATGGGGTACAACAAGATGTCGTACCATGTTTTGGAACTTATCCATGTCCAAATTCAAAGGCACATTGGTCTATACAAGGGATTTTTCTAAAATCTCCTTATGAGTGGGTGAAAGTTTGAGCAATTCTAGGATAGAAATTTGAGCAGGGGTTCTTTGCAATTGGTCCACCAAATTGTATTGCTTTGAAGATGGAGATCTTTGATTATGTAAGATAATTCTTGGGGCACCTCCTGATAGAGTGATCTTTGATGCTTTCCCCCTATTTACAACATTAGATGTTGCCTCCCTTGGATTTTCTTTTACCACAATCACATTTATTGTATTTTTATCACCACTTAAGGCATTAATGGCATTATCATAAGTATGGGAAAAGTTCACCTTTTCATTACCCCTTTTATTGTTGTAATTGGTATTTTATGATTCCCCCTTTTCATGGTTGAGGAAAGGGTTCTTGAAAGTTGTATGATCCTCATTATTTTGAGGCCCTTCCACTTTTATGGTTCCATCATCAATTAGATCTTGGACAAGGTGTTTTAATTTCATACATTCATTTGTTTTATGTCCTTTGTTGTGATGATATTCGCAAAGATGAGAATCATTCCACTAGGTCAGCTTGACTTGTGGTTTGTATGGCCTTGATTCAGATAGAATAATAATTTTGTTGGCCACTAAAGTTCTTAATGCATTTTCCAAAGGTTCACCTAGAAATGTGAATTTCCTTTTATGATATGTGGAAAAGAATGGTTTATGTTTATTGATATTGGAATTATTAAAGGGATTGTTGGTATTTTTGTTGTTGTTAGTGTTAGTGTTGTTGTTATTATAAGGAGCCTTGTTCATTTGGTTGACATTATACATTGGGTTTGACCCTCTTGATAAATTAAAGGGGGTAGCCTTCAAGTTGTGTACTTCCACAACTCCATCATTCACAAGATTTTTATTGGTGTTTTTCAACCATAGTCTTGGTTTATCATTTTGATTGTTGACTCCTTTATTATTATTATAATTAGAGTTATTGGTATTGTTGGATTTGGTATACATTTTATTATCTTTGAACAATTTGACTTCACCTCTTTTAACCAACACTTCTTCAATTTTGATCCCATTTTCAATGATCTTTTCAAATGTAGGGGGACATTGAAGTTGGAGCCTATAGTTTATCTCCATATTTAGATTATTCATAAATATTTCCATATTTTCCTTTTCGGGTATGCTTCATGGATATCATGTGAAGACTGTTCTCCAGCTTTGGAGAAACCCTAGAAAAGACTCACCATCTCATTGTTTAGTATCACATAGATTAAGCATGCTGATTTTGTGGTCTATGTTATAGGAATACTGAGTCACAAATTTTGAAGCTAATTTCTCAAATGTTTTGATCCCTTGTGGAAGTTTGGAGAACCACTCCATGGCTTGGCTTCCTAAACTCCTCAGAAATAGCCTCATTAAATATGTGGTGTTGTGCATGAATTTAATACTTAAAGCAAAAAATTCTCTAAGATGGTCTTGTCATAGGGTTAGTTCATCAAATAAATGAATAATATAAGCTAAATACCACAATTAGTGAGCTAAAAATGCAAATAAAAGATAATAAGAACTCTATGGATCTCTGTTTAGATATGCTAATGCAAAGCTCTCAGCAAGCCTCATTAGTGATAGCTCTAAAATTAGAATGAAGTGATAAGCAAACTAAGAATTCAATTCCAGAAGAAATTAAGCCTTAATTAACACTATATTTGCCTTTCTATCTCAAAAATACAAGAGGTTTGATGCTATTCTCATATTTGTGGATGTTAATTAATTGATTTATGTCTTGCTTTTATAGATTTTGGCAAGGGTAGGGGGTAGAGTTGAGTTGATCATGGATGAGTTGAGGTTAAGTCCATGGTTCCACCTTTGGAGATAATTTAAATGGATTGTCCTCAAAGCTTGGGATGAAGAGACAAAATGGGTGATCAAGATGCTCTCACCTTATGTGTGATTGAGATTCATTTTGAGCTTGATCCATGTGAGTCCAATCCTTATTTCCCATTAGTTGATGCATTTTCTTCCCATGTGGTGTTGAGGGAAAATAGGGATTTAATAATTGAATTTACTTCATTTGTTTAGCCATTTGTACGCCTTAAATGGGTTGATTTGATTTAAATTGAACTATACAATTAATTAGATTAATTACATAATTAATTAGATTAATTGCACAATTAATTAGATTAATTACATAATTAATTAGATTAATTGCACAATTAATTAGATTAATTACATAATTAATTAGATTAATTGCACAATTAATTAGATTAATTACATAATTAATTAGATTAATTGTACAATTAATTAATTTATCTTAATTTATTTGATTTAAATTGATTTGTTGGCTTTTGATTTTCAAATAAATTTGGATTATGGCTTGATTGCAATTTTGCTTTGATTTTAGCTTGATTTGATTTTATTACTTTGATTTTGCCTTGGTTGATCACTTGAATTAATCTTGTCCATTTTTAGGTGATTACAATGATCTTGCATTCCAAACATAAGTTAAAGACAAGAAATTAAAAAATATGCAATTAATTCATTGTGTTCAATTCTAATGATTAGAACATATGCAATTTATGATACATGTGTTTCAATTATTACTTGTATATTTAATGTATTTATTATTTAAGAAATTACCAATGTATTTCTTATGATGCTCAATTAATTTCTATTGATTATATGTATATATTTTGTGTGATTGTCACCCTTTGTGGAAATAGGCAATTGACTACACACATCATCACCCCTTCTGTTGATGATCTTGCATTCCACACATAAGGTAAAGACAAGGAATTAAAAAATATATAGTGATTATGAAGAATGCATATTGTTCATGTTGCCTTCTACGTAATTTGTAGCATACATATCATGTAATTTTTAGCTAACTTAAGATAAATGATTCACATATACAAGAAATTTAACTAGTGACATGGATTGGTAGGTATAAATCAATACACCCTATAGAAATAGTTTATTAATTGCTTGCTTTCTCTTTACACCCATCTTCATTGAGTTGTTTAATAATAAGGTATTAACTTGCTCATGATTTAACACTACTACCCTCAACATCAATTTTAGGGATGACTTCATCAACATTACCCTCATTTAGAAAAATATCTCACTCCTTACCAACTATATATCTCATTTGATGGACTGTAAGAACCACCAAATAGGTACTTATCAGTTCTATCTTCCTTGAGTGAGGGAAATGTGAGAATAGAAGACAAAATTTTGACATGTAGTAGGCCTAAAATAGGGAGATCAACTAGAGGTCAAAATATTAGAAGAAAATTCAATAAATGCATGCAATTTTTCTTTGCTAAAGGGGGTTCATGTTCTTATGATGATGAGACCAAAGGTGACATCAAGGTGCCCTTGAGGTACACACATCTTCAAAAAGAATGGGTACTGAAGGAACCACCTCCAATTAAAACCAATTTTTGTGTTAACGAGAGGATATATTGCATGGTTCCATCATCATTACATGGTTTGGGCCTATTTTCCATGGATGGCATAAAGGTATGTTACAAAAAAGTTTTTGAATTGATAGAGTATGTCATACCTTGTTACAATTACAGTGATTGGATGCGGATTGTTCGATATAAAAAATGTATGCATAGGTATGCACTGTCAGAAAATTATATGCAATGGAAAGAAAATAATCAAAGTAAAATATTTTCTATGTAAATTGATAGAAGACCAAAAGAAACATGGAATATTATGGGTTTTATAAATAGTACGTGACCTAGGTTAAATAATAAGCGACCCAATTGCATATTCGAGTCGCGTGAGGGGAATCATGTTTTTATATGTGCGATAAAATCAATAAGTGTAGGGAAGAAGTGCTAATAGATTACCATTTGAATTGCATAGATACAAACAAAGTTACTATCATGGGGGTGGTAAGTACTATATACCATTTAATTTAACCTCCAATTTATGACTCTAATGTACCATTTTATTAATAAGTTTTTTTTGCTAAGTCTATTGCTTTTATTTTCCTAAAGTTTTTATATTTAATCTTTGTCATAGGACAACATGGATCTACCACATGAATGAGGCAGGGATGTTACTCCCACCCATTCTTCCGCAAAGGTAAACCTTATTGTAATTTTATAAATTAGATAGAAGAAAAATGGTATATTATTATGTTCTTTTCTTTAGGGTTTTGGAGCTATTAGCATAGTTTTACTAATATTCATGTCACAAATTGATGTTCATGGAAAGGGAAAAGCGCTTGTAGCAATAGAGGCAATAGCGTCAGATATGGATGAGGACATCAAAGATATCCCTAACCCCATAAATATGGTCAAGAAGAAATTAAAAAAAATCAATTCATAAATTCTTGTCATTTTGGTTGATCCAAATCCAATTGAGGATATGCTGGTGAGGAAAGAGCAATTGATGTGGCAAGCACATTGTTATGAAGTAAGAAATAATGATTCTTTAGTTGTAATAAAATTTCAATTTAAAGGTTTATATTTTATACTATTTTATGTCATGAACTAAAATATGTATGTGTTCTTCTTACAGGATTTTTTGTGTACTCAAGCAACTGCTCATGAACATTGCCGTGAGGCCAGTACTAGTACAGCTCCCTCGGGTAAAATAATCCTTAAGTTAATAGGTTACAAGGAATTTTTTCTTTGGAACATTCAAAAACTTCATTGGACTTACTGATTATAAATCTACATTTTTTATTGGACTTACTGATACCGTAGATACAGCTAGAGGAAAAGGTATAGTTACAACTAATTCAAAATTTCTAAGAAAATATTCACTCAAACTTTATTGAAAACTACTCATACTTTTATTATTTTAGAATGTCTTTGCTAACAATATATTGTTTAGGTCATCAAGTGCAGGGGACTCCCCCTCCTATGAGGATCAAATCTCTGAGATCTCCAAATGTAATGTCGGCAACAAGGAGCATGCATACATCCATGACTTCACAGTCTACAACTGGTAAATCCTTTTTTATATATATATTTGGTTTTATGTTAATTATGATTTGATAATTTGTACTTTAATCTTGGGTGCATTTCATAGTGGATTAATATTGTGCAGTACAAGATACACTTGCTACGAATATAGATCCTACAAGTATTGGTGATAATTCACCATTGTTTCCTAGATCTACCCATGTTCCTAGTTTGGGAATGTTACGAACATCATTGTTGATGTCCGATAAAGAATTGATTCCTTTAAAATGTCTTAAGGTTCCAAGTACTTTAAAATTATTATTATTTATATTCTAATTTAATTTACTTATTCATAACAAGTTTTGGATTGATGATCCCATGATGTTTTTGCAGGGAACGATTCTTTTTATTGTAAGCTTAACAAGTTGACATTAGAGATATTTGGGCCCACCATATGTAGTGCCCCTCCATAGTTTTTTTTTTTCAGTTATCTTTGCCAAACTCTTTTAGACCACTTTTTATGTGTACGTTACTTATTTCAGTGATATTTGGATTATTAATTTGATTAAATATGAACCTTTGGATTATGTGTTATATCATGTGTTTTCAAATAGATGAATATGGTTATTTTCATGTCAATTTAAATGCTTATGATGATGTATATGTTAGGGTTATGATTTGATGATAATTTATATGTTAGGATGTTGTTTACATTTATGGTGTTACTAATCTCATACTTGCATGTGTATGGTTGGTGTGTGTGTTTTATATTTCTATTTGATGTGTTTGATGTGGTTGAGGGATAGAGTCGTAGTTACTTGCTTGTGAGAACCACACGTGATCGACTGATCCCCACCATTGTTAGTTATATATCTATAATTGTATGTACATGCTTGTCTTTTATGTAGGATTTCAGGTACCGAGCATCAACTTTCCTGAATTTTTAGGATGAGTGTGTCCTATCACTATATCTCAAATGGTAAGAGAGGGGAGATAACACAGGTCCAAACCCCAACCCAAGCCAATATTGTCCTAAATTAAGAGACAAGTTTCTGATTGAGTTCCCTATCTGAATGTGTCAAGATGACATGAATTCATGAACCCTTCCTTGGTGTTTTCTTGTTATATGAAGTTGGTTGATTTTCAGATTTTGGGAGTCAAGTGTTTTTGCTTGTGTGAATTATTTGATTTAAAAAATTAAATTAGGGTATATTATGGTATTGGAATAAGTTATATTTTATGATGTAGAAATATTTGACATAGAGAACATTTAATTATTAAGGTTGATTAAATACCTTTGATTAAATTAAAAAATTTAAATTTGGAATTAAAAGGTTTAATTAATTATTAAATCCTAATATAAATTAAATGGCCTAGTTGATTTATTTAATTTTTTAAAATTAATTAGTTTGCATAGTTAACTATGTGCTATAGTATTTATTGAGTAATTAAATAATTATATGTAATTTTAGTTGCACTTTTGGTTTAAGTAAAATTGAAATTATAATAAAAGTTAAAAGTTGAGTTCGAGTTTTATTTTAAAAGTGCATTATTTATTGAGTTATTTTATCATACAACTAGAGAGAGAGAGAGTTCAGTTCTTCTTTTGAGTTTGCATGTTTTGGAAACCCTATGAGGGATACGTTTCCTTTATGTAGGGATTTTGGGTATTATTTTCATGATGTCTATCAAGTTTTGGAGGAGCTCTGGAAGAGTTGGAAATTTTTAGAGAAAGCTTGTTTTGGTGGGTATTGTTTTGTGATTGTTTTAAAGGCTTGGATTTTGAAGGTTGTCTTGGGATCTTCTTGACTTCAGATTTTCAAATGTTGGTTAAGGTAGGGTTTGAAACCCTCGTTTTCTTTGCAGATTTTCTTTTGAAAAGATTGTATACTTTGTGTCTGAGATTGTGTGTGATTGTTTTGAAATTGGCTTCTGTGGTAATGTTGGGTTTGTTGTTGTGAAATTTGGATTAAAGTAATGTTAGATTGATTTGGAACTTCATTTTGGGGCTTTGAAAACCCTAGAATAAATCTTAGGATAAAATTAATGTCTTTTTCTCAATACATTGCTAAAAGATTGAATTGGAAAATTGCATGTGGAATCAAAATTATTAGATGTTAGCTTTGCCTAGAAACCTAGTTTCTATTGAGGAAAATCAAATTGTAATTATTTTGTTTTGCATGTTTTAATGGTTGAGGGTTTGGATTAAATCTTCTATTTAATTTAATAAATAAATATATATATATATTTTAAATTCCTGCCTATTTGAGAATTAATTTCTGGTGTATTGATCTTTTTAATAAAAAAAATATTATTTTGTTAAATAAAATAAAATATCCTAAATATTGGTCGAGAAGATTGTTTTTATTAAAAAAAAATTAAATAAAAAAATATAAATTTTTTAGGGGAGGCAGACCTAACCCGCCCCCTACGCCACTTGGCAGCCCATGGGGCCATGTGTAGCCCCCAAGGGGATTGACGCATAGGTCCCCATGGATTGCCATGCGCAGTCCCTAGGGACTATCATGACAGCCCATTGGGACCTACCATGAGCAGTCCAAAGGGACTGTCACAACAGCCCAAAGGACTGTCGTCCATAGTCCTTGGGACTGCAGCGACAGGCCGTGGGTTCCCCCCTAATGTGTGTTTAATTCAAGTTTTTATAAATAAATTTTATTTATTAGTTTTTTTATTAAATTTAAATAATAATTATATTTAAATTAATTTAGTTTAATTTAATTTAAATTTAATTTTTAATTAGATTATTTTAATATTTAATTTACTTTAATTTTTAAATTAGTTTGTTTAATTTATAATGAATAATATTAGTTAATATTTATATTATTAATTGAGATTTAAGTTTCATTGTGTTTTTTAATTAATTATTTTCTTTTGTTTTTGAGAGATGCCTTAATGTATGGACATGAATTGTTGATGAGATTTTAATTAATATTGGATAATTTATTTTAATTTATTTATTGGAGATTTTTAGTTAACCTTTTGGAAATGGATACCAGAGGATCAGGATGTGTAATTGTGTGATGTTTTATAGCGTGATTTTGTTTACTCAACAATTGTTATTTAAATAGTTTATATGGAGGCTTGGAGAATGGTCTTGTAGTATTATGATTTGTGATTAGTGCATGTCCCTTATGATTTTATGGAACCATTGTGAGGGCTTTATTGTGATCTTTAGTTGTTATTCAGTTTTTGAACCTAGGTAGATTAACTAAGTGTATAGGTGGGAAGTGGCTTGTAATAGGCACCGAGGCCCACAAGTGGCTGCTAGGATAACCTATTGCAAGTGGCTTAACAAGTGACAATTAAATAAAATTGATAGTTTAAAATGAATTAATTAGATATTGTGTGTCTCGCGCATGTCCGAGTTCATGATTGAGTTTTGACTAGGGTGGGAGTGTGAAGATGCTTTCCACCTATGTGGACTGGATATGGCATAGTTGGTACCTCATCTACACGAGAGGTCATTGATACTACATAGATTCACTAGGGCACCAGGGCCTTGAGAGACTACCAGGGTAACTTTAGAGTTGGCTTGTGTGATGACACTTCCCTTTATGCATCTTAGGTTTCCTAAGTGTGTTGGTTGCCTCTGGTTTAGTACGTGTGACCTTATTATCCTATTGTACTCTTGAGTTAGAAAGCTTTCAATATCTCTTCCTTAGCTTGTTTTATGTTGATTGTTGATGTTTGATATCCGAGTGAGGTCTATGGCAAAAAATGGGTCCAAGAACTCCACATAATGGAGCGTGCAAGGTGTATGAGTTTTTGTGATGGGCTGCCCTTAAACATGTGGGAAGAGGTTGTAAATGTAATACCCCAAAAATGGGCTATAAGTTAATTAACCTCTTACATCAACAATTCGATCAAAATTGACATCAAAGTCCTAACCTAAGGCACATCTGCACATCAGTTTATCAAAATCCTAATTCATTATCTTAATTTTGCATCAGTGAATATTCTAATTTATCCTAATTATTCTTAATTTAATAATTATTTGGCAATAAATCTTATTTATCCTAAAGTTTGATTAATTGAATATTCTAAATATTTAATTGATCAGATTTAATACTGCCACCTAATTATTTAATTACATTTAATTAAATTTATTCCTAAATTGTATTATTTAATTTTGACAATAAATCAAAAATCTTATGACTAATTGATTAAATTCTTATTTAATTAATTAATGTCAGTTGTCAATATTTAATAATATAGTTTGGAATAAAGTTTGATTTAATAATTGATTAACCCATAAATCAATTGTTTTATTTCAAAAAAATCAGTTAAGTTGAAAAAAAATCACTTTATTTATTAAATTAATTCATATTAAATCATGCATAATCAGAAAAATAGTCAACTTTAAAACAACTGCTAATTTCAATTTGTTAACTCAACATCTGATGATGAGTTGAAATAGTGAACTAAACTCTATTTTGAGTTAAACACTTCTTTTGCATGATTTTGTGAGTTAATTATCTCTGCTTTTCTTGATAACTCAAAAATCAACCTAAGTTTATCAAGAGTGATTTATGGTTTTTCTCATTCATCCTCAAGTCCTGGATTTCTATAAACTCAAGGCTCAACTCTTCATAATTCAATCTCACATCTCTCGAATTTGCACAATTACTCTAGCAAAATTGCACTTGAAGAATCAAGCTCTTGCGACAAGCAATTTTGTGAGATCATTTCATAGTTTTGCATAGCTTTTGCATACTTTTGCATTCATCTTCATAGCATTTTTAGATTAACTGCATATCAATTTCAATTTCATCTAGATTAGATTCATATAGATTTTCATTCATCTCATTGCATAGAAAAATCCAAAAATATAGATTAAATCTGCATTCATACAATTTTCATTCTTTTGCATTTTAAATCCTTCGTTTAGGTGTTGCATTGTCACTGATCTCAGTCTAATCTGAGAATATCATACTCACACCTACTACAAGGCAGTAAATCACCTGGTTAGCTTAGTTTCATTTATTTGTATATTTTGATTTAGCTAACCTCTAATGTTTTACTAAAGTGTTGTGTCCACAGCTAGGTACAATTTTCACACACACATTTATGGTGTCCACTGTGGGGCCCTAAACTGGGTTTCCCTTCTATTGTATCAATTTTCTATCTTTTTCTATCAAAACTATGATTTTTAATTTTTTGTCTGTACTTCCATATATCCTTGTACCAATTCTCACGTGAGATTTTTCATTGTACCATATTAAGTTTCACTTGTTTCAGCACTTCCTCTTGCAGGACCACATCCTTCCTCATGTGAGATTTTACATCTAGAGACAAAAAATTTGTAGATCTGTACTTTCAGATTATTGATTTTTTATGCTTATTGTTTGTTGTTAATTTCTCTTGATTTTGTACTTTTAGAGACAACGTAATACCGAATTGTAGAGTTTTTGAATGTGTGCTAAATTATAGATTACAGAGCATTAGAACTGAGGTATTCTTCTCAATCTGATAACACTTCAATTTGGACATAAAATGAACATCTCTTGTGTCTAGCTTGTGTGACTTTCTAGCTTTCATAAATTAGACTTCAGTTTTTGGGCTATAAAATAAACATAGATTTGCTTTCTACATATCTGTTACACATAGTAAATAGGCCCTATGAACACTATTTGTGGATGATCTTGAGAGATTAGGCTTCTTTCGCTTGTTTATTCATGTGAAGCTCTTCTTGACGAAGGATCACCTTGTAGGTAGGGAGGATACTAAGATTGTCTTGTATTCTACTAGGTTTGCATCTTCAGCTTTTGATCGATACATTCTCTCTTTGGAAGGATTGATAGACCATAAGTTGTTGACATCATAGATCTTGGCAAGATAAATTTCAGTGTTAGTGTGTCAAATTAATCTATCTTCTTTGTTTTGGTGAACTGAAGAGGCTAGGGGATTATGCTCTACTTCCTTTTTGGATAGTACCAGAAACCCAGATCCTTGAATTTGATCTAGTCCTCTTGTGTTATCTTTTGTGAGTCACCTTTAGAGAGGGTTAACCATAGTGGACATTCCCTTAATTGGGTCAACCATGTGGATGGAACCTCAAGCGGTAATAGCCATTTTCACCATGGTAGAAATAGCCGCTATATAAATGTCCTTATGGAGGAAATCTTCATAGGTGTGGTCTCTTATTGGGCTATCAGACTATGTCAAAACCTTAGTGCACCTGGATTGGAGTTCACCTTCTTGAGATCACAAAAGTTACAGAGTCAGACCATTACTACAAACCCTAGTAAGGCCAAATTTTTCATTTTCTAGGACTATGTGTGTTATTGAAAAACTTTTTGGAACATACACAAGTAGCATTCTCAGGGATTAGCACAATAAGTCACTATTGCTTGTTCATGTGCAAGGTTGCTTTTTCCCTTGTGCATTATTTTTGAGATGATTGATTGCTTCCCTTTGCTTGTTGTTCTGTGTGTTTTCTATCTACTTGGTCTTTTGGAAACAAACTATCACATGAATCTATAAATCTAGATAGAGAAAATCTTACAAATAAACTGATTCTAAAAATGAAAAAATTGCAAAATCTTAACAAAAATCCTTTTCTGGGGTAAAAACTAAATATTCTATCAGAGAACAGCCAGTGATGTGTCTCAAAATCTATTCCTACCTCAAAAATTGTGCCAAAATTGTCAAACTTTGTTCTTTTATCATGCGAGATTTTAGTTTTCTAAGCATTTGCTCACATGAGATAGCATATTCTTGCATGTAGCCTGGTACTTCCTCATGTGGGACAACATTTTCTCATGTGGGACTGTCCCTAAATTTTCAAAACAACAAGCCTATTCCCATCAGTTGGTCAACTTTTTGTCAAATCTAATTTTTGTCTGGGATCCGTATGCCTATTTTCCTATTGCACACTACCTAAAACTAGATGTCTAGAGTTGAGAAATTACCTTTTGTCATAAATTCAATCCTTTCTAACCAAATCCTAGAATCTATCAAGAAAATTATTGTGTCAAGAATAGAGTAGAAACTAGAAAGAATTCATCCATTTTCCTAAAGTGGTCTCTTGAGTCTGATTTAGCCTTCTGATTTATCAATTTGAGTCTTTTTCATCTTGTGTCAAAATTATCTTCAAATTCTATCTTCATACAAAATGGCTAAGTGTTGTGAGCTTGTGTCCGCCATCTTTTGGCCATCTACCTATACTACTAGGACATAGTATCCTTCATTTACATCCAATCTAATCTTCAATCAATCCAATCTTGACAAGGTTGGGTCATTCAATCTTCTTGAATCAAGTCATTCTTCAGTCATCTTCATCTTTCTCTTTTCCTTCATCCAAGGTTAATGGTGGAAACTAGAGCTTCTTCACACAAGAAATTTGGAGAAGCACACAATACCTTACTTTTATCTTCTCACGTGGGTCCAACCTTTGAGAAACTCTACAATTTAGGTCTTTATGTAGACAATAGTCTCCACAATCTTTGATTGAAAACAAGTTACATACCCCCTCCTCCATCAACCCATGGAGGTGATCAACAAACTCCACATCAATCTATCCCAGGGAGTCCTAAAACTCCTAACATGTCTCAAGGAGGGACAAATCATGGGTCTCAAGGACATCACTCTCAACATGGTACAAATCAAGAATCCACACCTTCTGAAATTGCTTGATATCAAAATGATGATGACTTCAAGAAAATGATGAGGCATTTCTTGAAGGAAGATAGAGAAACATACTTCTTAGAGTTAGCTCATCAAGGGGCTAAAATTCCTCCCAATTTTAATGTAGAAGATATCATTATGTATGAGGAAGAAACCCAATCATAGCTATGATGAAACAAATGCATGCCAAGAAAGTCAAACTTAACAAACTTGAAAAAGAAAAGGAACCTAAAGAGTTCTCCATGGAGCCTCTATGCCCTTTTCCATTTGATAAAGACTTGTACATGCCACCATTCCCTAAAAGAGTGGAGATACCTAAGTATGATAAGTATGATGGAAACTCTGACCTTCAAGATCATGTCAGAGAATTCTTTACTCAATCTATGGAATTCATGCACGAACCAACTTACTTAATGCTTCTTTTCCCTCAATCTCTGGGAGGTTTAGCCATTCATTGGTTCTCAAAAATGCCTCCAACTATCAAAAATTTTGAGTAGTTAATCAAGTTTTTCTATCAACAATACTCCTATAACATACAGCATCCGGTCACCATGATCAACATCTACAATTTGAAATAGAATTCAGGAGAACCATTCCTGACTTTTCTCAAAAGATGGAGGAAGAAGTTTTCTCTATATGCTAGACCTATTCCAGAAATTGAGAAGATGGAAATCTTCATTGATAATCTTGTTCAAGAACTCAACTACCATTTGCAAATGAAAAATCATACATCCTTTGATAAAATGGTAGAAAATGCAATTAAAATTGAGAAAGTACTTGTGCAAAAAGGAGACATATCACTCCAAAAGGATGAGTATGAATCTGGATCTAGTTCTAAAGACAAAGGCAAAAAATGGAACAAGAATAAGGGCATTGTCATAGATGGCATTGTCGATACTATCTGTGCCCCATCTAAGGTACCCACTTTCAATCTCACTGTTGGCACCTAGGCCATCAAAGCTACCGAAGCTAAAACATCATAATTGAACAAGAAGCCATCTAATAACTACAAACCTTGAGCTACAAATCCTAAACATAATTTTACTCCTCTTGGAGAGTCCTTGGAATCTGCCATGAAAACTCTATTGGCTAACAACATCATTTCCTTGCCTAAGATAAAATTCTTTGATCTTGAACCTAAACCAAAATGGTGGAGAGAGAATGATTTCTGTGACTTCCATCACAATAAGGGTCATAAAACTAATAACTATGTCTGCTTGAAACACATCATACAAGACAAAATTGATAATGGAGAAATCACAATTGATAATCATAAGAGCAATAATGATCATACAACATTCACGAAGCCATTTCTGAAACATGATCAAGGAGATTCATCTTCTCAACCTAATGTGGGTACTAAAGTCAATTATGCTTACTTTGGAAACAATGTTGTTATCAATATGGTTGAACCATGCCTATCTGAGCATTGCAATGTCATCACAATTGTAAGAAAAGATAGAGAAAATCAATCAGCTAATGTAGTTACTCGATCACAAGCTCAGGTGCATCTGCAAGGACAAATCCCAGATTCATCAAATGTCCCTAAGATGCCTTTCAATCTCTCTTCTACTTCTAAATAGAAGGCTACATCTAAATCTTCAAATCCTAAAGACGTGAGGCCTACATCATACAATATTGTTCAACAACTCCAGCATACCAATGCAAAAATGTCTATGTTTGAGTTGCTTCGGATATCTCCAGCTCATAGAGCCATTCTAGACAAAGCTCTGCTCAGATCCAATGTTCCTAATAACCCTAATTTAAACAAATTCCAAGCTATGGTTGGTCATCTTACGTCTCCACAATATATCTCCTTTTTAGAGGAAGATGATAATTCCTTAAGTCATCCACATAACTAGCCCTTGCATATTGAAGTCTTAATCCAAAACCATCGAGTCAAATGTGTGTTGATAGATGGAGGCACTGGTCTCAACATTTGTTCTTACAACTTGATTACACAATTGGGATTATCTAAAGCTGCCATTGATTCTAAAAAGAAGATAACTATCAAGGCATATGATGAAGAAGAAAGATCCTCCAAAGGAACAATTGTCTTGCCTATCAAAATAGGTCCTTTCATCAGAGATACTACAAGTCAAGTTCTTGATCTACCTTTGGCTTACAATATTCTTCAAGGGAGACCTTGGATACATGAATGAGAGCTATTCCTTCCACATAACATCAATGTATAAAATATCCTTATGAAGGAGTAGAGGTGATGATTCCAGTTGATCTATCTACAACTTGCATTGCATTAAAAGAAAGTGTTGATAAACTTGTTCCTAATAATAGAGAATCTTTCACTAAGTAGCTTGACATTGCTTCAACATCCAAGATGGAAGACATTTCTAAAGAAGTTAAAATCAAGGATAATGGTATGGGAGAATACACAATGGAACCAGTCTTATCTCTCACATCTCTCCCATTATTACCAAAGTCTTATGGACAACCTTCAGACAAAGTGAAACCTAATGCTAAAGACTCCCAAGTCATATTCAATGGAAGCTTTATCCCAGAGCAAGTATCTAAACAAGAGTTTGAGGAAGATGAAGTCATGCTTGCATGGTTATATAAAGATGAATCTCAATCTCAGTCAGTCCAAAAAATTAACTCCACTTCAAGAAAAATTCCTCAGAAGTCATATGGACCAGGGGACAAATTGATCACAAAAATGGGATATATAGGAAAAGGACCTCTAGGACTACAAGGTAAAGGTCTTCTATCACCTCTTGACCATCATGGTTGATCAAACTAAAATACAATAGGTCTAGGATATAAGAAGAAGCCTTTCTATCTTAAAAAGAACTCCCCACATGTCTTAGAATAGATTGAACTAAAGGAAGAAATAGAACAATCCGACACTGATGATTCAGACACCACTAAAGAGCTCATTTCTTATAAACATTTTCCTAAAGAGATAAAAGACTTCCTTGAAGCATAAGATGATCCAATCAAAATAATTAATGTGGTAGACACATAAGAACCAACTATGGAACAAGAGGTAGTTGCAACACAAGAACCAGCTAATCTCAAAAATAGTCAAACAAACAAAGAGGAAGGTGGTATTTATTCTGAGATAGATTCTCATGAGTATGAATTCAAATTAGAATCTGAGGGTAACCCTTCTTGGGGTATTCACCCTGACTTTACTCATGTTCTTAATTTTCCTAGAGGCATAGATGAGGAATCTAAAGGCTATGAATGGGGAGTCATTCCAGAGGAAGATGAACTTATCATAGAAAAACATATTGATGTTATTCACCAATATGCACCTAAACCCAATGTAAGTCTAAAGTGAAATAATGAACTTAACGAGTCTAATCCACTAATGGCTTAAGTGGACTCCCACAATGACATTGAGCCTATTCATGAATTGAATGTCTTAAGTTTTAATATCACCTTCAAACTCAAGTGTCAGGTTAGGACTAACAATGATAGATCCATATCTGTAAACACTATCTCCCAATCCTTTCCCACTTTGACTATCCAACATCCCGAACTTCTTGACCAAACTTCCACGAATCCAACCCCAAGGTATCTATACTTTTCAAAATGACTATGCCCTTGCTTGCTACCTAAATGTAGTTGAGCCTATGATGACTTCCATCAGTGAACTGAGCATTAGCATGACAAAGTCAGACATCAAGTATCTTAGTCAAAAGAATAAGAATAAAAATAAAAAGAAAAGGAGTTATGAGGGTGAAAACCAGTTTGTGGCAGTCTCAAAACCTACAAAAGTAAAAACAAAAGATGTATCCAAAGGTGAAAACCTCTCTGAGGTGCCTAAGGATGAGATATTTAATGTCCTTCTGAGTTATTTACAGGACAAATCTCTAGTTCTAATTGAGCCCACTCAATCAATCAACTTGGGAACAACAGAGGAACCACAGTTGATCCATGTAGCACAATCCTTATCAGAAGAAGAAAAGGAAAAAGGTACTACATTTCTAACAGAGAAAAAGATCAACTTTGCATGGAAATATTTAGATATGTCAGGGTTGGATCCTGATCTTATAATGCACCATCTATCTATTGCTCTAGGAGTCAAACCTATCAAGCAAAAACTGAGAATGATGCATCCACATGTTGCACTCTTGGTCAAAGCTGAATTAGAGAAACTATTAAAATTAAGATTCATCTATGTTATTGACTATGCTGAATGGATCTCAAATATTGTACCTATTTCTAAACTAGATAAATCAATTAGAGTGTGCACAGACTTTAGAGATGTGAATAAAGCATGCCCAAAGGATGATTTTCCACTACCTAACATTGATATGATAGTGGACATGATTGTGGGTTTCGAGATGTATTCTTTAATGGATGGTTTCTTTGGATATAATCAAATAAAAATTTCTCTAGAGGATCAAGATAAAACTTCTTTCACATGTGCATGGGGTACCTTTTGTTGGAATGTCATGCCATTTGTGCTTAATAATGTTGGTGCTACCTATCAGAGGGCTATGATATCTAATTTTCATGACATGATGCATTGAACTATGGAGGATTATGTTGATGATACTTTAGCAAAATCTATGATAAGGGCTGAACATCTAAATGATTTGAGCAAAATACTAGACCGCATGGAGAAGTTTAGTCTTAGATTGAACCCCAAGAAGTGTGCTTTTGGCATCACTTCTGGAAAGCTCTTAGGATACATTATTTCAAAGAAAGGCATTGAGGTTGACCCTACTAAAGTAAAGGTTATAAAGGAGATGCAACCTCCCAAGAACATCAATCAAATGAGAACACTACAAGGGAGAGTACAATCTATTAGACGCTTCATATCACAGCTTGCAGACATATGACAGCCTTTTACAAAAACATTACATAAAGGTGTGACTTTTGCATGGAGCGAGGAATGTGAAAAGAACTTTAACCATATCAAGAAATATTTGTCAAATCCTCCTATCTTGATGCCTCCTATACAAGGGAAGCCATTGATCTTATATGTCTCCATAATAGATACATCATTGGGGGCATTGCTAGCATGTCATGATGAGAATAAGAAGGAAAGAGCTATATATTATATCAGTAGAACATTGGTTGCATATGAGAAGAACTATTCAATGATTGATAAAGCTTGTCTAGATGTGATCTTTGCATCATAGAAACTGAGACATTATATGTTAGCTCATACCATACATTTGGTGGCTAAGATTGATCCACTAAAGTACCTACTAAACAAAGCTGCCCTCACAGGTAGATTAGCTAAATGGGTCATGCTTTTAAGTGAATTTGACATTGAATGTGTTGAAAGAAAAGCTATTAAAGGATAGGTAATTGCTGATCAATTGGTTGATGCACCATTTTTTGATGATACAACAATGCAAATGGAATTTCTAGATTCCTCTATCATGAACCTATCTTCTAGATCATGGAAGTTATTCTTTGATGACTCCTATACACAAAATAGATCTAGAGTGAGCATATTGTTTATCACTCCTCAAGGATACTCAATCCCTAAGGTATTTAGAATCAAGTTTCCTTGAACAAATAATATTGTGGAATATGAAGCCCTTCTTAATAGTATGAAAATAGAAATTGAGTGGAGAGTGACAGAGTTACACATTCATGGAGGCTCGCAACTTGTAATACACCAAGTCAATGATGTATACCAAATGAAACATGGAAAGCTGATCCCATATAAGAGAATGGTAGATGATCTAAAGAAATATTTCATATCAATCACCTTTGAGAAAATTCCTCGAATAGAGAACAAGGTTTTCGATGCAATGGCAATGCTATCTACTTTATTACAGCAACTTGAACACGAGCTATGCTATGAGTTCCTGGTGGAAGCACTATCTTATCCTGCATATGATTCCCTTGAAACTCGCATGATTTTCACTATTGTTGGTCATGATTCATCCTGATGCAAAAAACTTTTATCCTATCTCCAAGACCAAATCATTCCTGATACCTTTAACCACCATGAGAAATGATACCTTATCTGCAATGCGTCTTGATATGTCATCATTGGTAACGATCTATACAAACAAGGTCTAGATGGTACACTACTTAAATGTTTAGAATAGGAAGAGTCTCAACATGCACTAGAGGAAGTCCATGAGGGTATATGTGGGTCATACTCAAATAGTTTAACACTAGCTTGAAAGCTTATTAGGGTTGGTTACTATTGGCCTGAAATGGAAAAAGATGTGATTAAGTTTGCTAAGAACTATCAAAAGTTCCAAGTACATGGTAACTTAATTCATGCTCCAGGGAAAGATCTAATTCCCTTTACTATACAATGGCCTTTTCACCAATGGGCATTTGATCTTATAGGATCCATACATCCTCACTCTTCTAATGGACATACCCATATCATAACAGCTACAAACTATTTCATGAAATGGGTAGAAGTAGTCCCTTTAACTCAAGCAACCAGCAAGAAAATTTCTATGTTCATTTTGAACTACATCATGTGTCGGTATGGTATTCCGCACTCTATAGTCATAGATAATGGTGGATAATTCAAGAATAGAGACTTATATGATCTATGTGCCAAATTCAAGATTACACAACATTGGTCATCTATCTACTATCCTCAAGGGAATGGACAAGTAGAGGCTTCTAACAAGAATCTATTAAAAATCTTGCACCGTATAGTGAATAAAATAGGAAGAGACTGGCATCTCATGATCAATCTAGCTCTCTAGGCCTACAGAACAAGTATCAGAACGCCCATTAGGGCTACACCATTCACTTTAGTTTATGGGTCTGAAGCGGTACTACCTATTGAGGTTGAAATCCCATCACTAAGAATCAGAATGCATGGTCTAGTAACTGATGATGACTATAGAGTGTCGAGGTTACAAGAACTTGAACTACTAGATGAGTGCAGACAAGAAGCATATGATCATCTTAGAGTATATCAGAAGAGAATGTTTAGATGTTACAACAAGAAAGTCAGACACAAAGAATTTTAGGTTGGTGATCTAGTCTTGCAAGAGAATCCTAAAAATTAATCACATAGGGAATGCAAGGGAATGTTTGAACCCAATTGGCTAGGTCCCTTTGTTGTCACTGCTGCTTTTGGCTCTAGAGCCTATCAACTCTCAATGACTAAAGGAGAACAACTCTGAGAACCAATCAACATTCTCCATCTGAAGAAATTCTATGCCTAAGGCATTCAATATTCAAAAATGTCCTGAAAAAATCATAAAAATCTAAAAAACTCTTGAAAAAATGAACATCCTAGTAAAAACCTAGCAATAGGCACCTTAATGATTCACAAAAAAATAAAAAAAAATCCAAAGTACAAAAAAAATGTTAAAAAAAAATTGAAAAATTTAAAAAATATCAAAAATATCAAAAATACAAAAAAATTGAAAAAATACAAAAAAATTGAAAAAATACAAAATACAAAAAAATTAGAAAAAGAAAAAGTGCCTTGGTGAAAACTTAGAAACAGGTGCCTTGGTAGCAAAAATAGAATCCCTACCAAGATGGTGAAAACCTAGAAAATGGGCCCCACTTGTTCAAAATGCTCCATCTATCAGCGTAATCTTGGTCTTTCCTAGCGTTCAGTCTTGCTTTAGTTTTTACATATCTCTTGGTTGTTTCTGCATTCCTATTTTCAATAAAGTCAATCTATACACCATCAGCTTAAGCGTTTATATCCTATCAATGTTCAAACTTGGGGGCAATCACTTTCATATCCTATGGTCTCCAGTATGCTTTAGACATGTCATATCTAATCAAAGTCCTTTGAAGCTACATCCAAGTCAGTCAGTCAGTCTCCTCTCCAAAAAGGATTTTGCATCTACAACAACTCAATCAAACATAAAAAAAGATTGAAAACAATCTATGCTTCATGCTTTTATCTCCTTGTATGCTTACTGATTCATATTGAGATTTTTGAATATTTTGTTCCCTCAAGCTCTTTGATGATGTCCTTTATCAGATTTAGGGACTGATGATTGGAGGAAAAATCTTTTCTTTATCTTCTGCTTGTATGTGAAAATCTAACAACTTTGAAAATTCTAGATTGAAATGGTGTCTGTCTGTAAGAGCCTCCATCTCGTATTGGATGGCCATGAGTACCTCGACCATTGATACCTAGAAAATTCAAGGAATTTTGGTCTAACTATTGCCTTTTTGAGTGATTTATTTGTTAGGAATGAATGCTGAAGCCTTTGGCAGTCATTCTATAGCAGTGGTTGTTGCATTCATGACTTGGATTGTCATTGATTTCAACACAATGATATTCTGGAGTTTAGCAGAGAAGCAGACACAATTTTGTTTCACACACATGTTATATTGTAGATTGATTTATGTGTAGTTGATGGTATGTTCTTTGGTGTGTTATCAACCTATGGTTAATAGTGCAAAATGAAATTCATTTATTCATGAAAGTTATAAGCATTTTGGTGGAAGCAATATTCTGGCAGTGTTCCTGAGTAGCAGTTTTTGGTAATCAGAAGATATCTCCTAACCGGGATGGAATCTAATTTTGTGTAGTTAAAGGGAAGTTTGAGACTCATTGGTGGTGATGTGATTCATAGTGAAAAATTTGAGGTCACACGATTGGAAAGTTATTGTATCTAGAAGCCGACAGTTTTATGTGAATTTTGGTGTAGCATGTTGTAATTATTATTTTATATTTGGATGCCAACTCATTTATAATTATTTGAGTGTGGTATAAAGGAAGGAATTTTTTCTTTATTGTTATATGGGATTGTAATATTTTTGATATGAAATTGTGAAAGTTGTGATGCGAATATATGCATGAGGTGAAGAAAAGAGCTAATTCAGTGGTGAGGGAAGACTTGCGAAGTACAGAGATCTGGATTTGTGATCTTGTGTAGTAGAGAGTACATTTTTGGCATAGTGTGAAGGAGCTAACATATTTCATATTCTTCTATTGAATAATCCTAAGATCTGTTGGATAGTGAGTTCAGAGATCTTGCCTTGAAGCTATTTGGGCAGTGGGTCCTTCTGTCTTCCATAACTCCTAACAGGGTTAGAATCTTTTAACAGAGATTCAAAATCTCCTAACAGGGATTCATATGTACTGAATGTATTTCATAAGACTCCTAACAGGGTCCATCCTTTCACAAGGAACTTTCATATTAGTACATCATTTTGTGGGCATCATTCCCACCGGGATTTACTCTTTGATCAAGAGGCTCCCTAGTTAACATATCTTGTGTTATTGTGTCATTGTGTATGATTATCTTTCTATTGTTGGTTACTACATTAATTATATGGTTTAATACGATTGAAGTTAATGTTGAAGTTGATAAATGGTTTAATTATCAAATAACTGATTCACCCCCCCCTCTCTCAGTTATCTTGCGGATCTTTACTTTCTAACAATTGGTATCAGAGTAGAAGGTCCTTGAAAGAGAAGTTTAACAACTTAAGGAGATCTATGGTGAATTTCAGGAAAGAAAGCCCTAAGCTTGATGGAGTGAATTTTGATAGTTGGAAAGAAAATATGAAGACACATCTCTTGTGTTTAGGACCAAGCTATTGGTTGATTACAAAGAATGATAGAACTATAATTGAAGAAGACAGTCTTGAAAAAAGTTCTAAAGATGAGGTAGATCTATTCATGTGTAACATACTTGCAAGAGAAGCACTTTTATCAGCACTTCCAGAGAATGAATACAGTCAGGTAAAAAGTTTAACTAGATCTTATGATATTTGGAAAGCTTTACATTCTACTTTTGAAGGTGATGAACATGCAAAGAAAGCTAGGTTACATAATTGGATTTGTGCATTTGAATACATAAGAATGATGGAAGATGAATCTGTTAGAAGCTATATTGGTAGGATGTCAGAAATTATTGTAGGAATAAAGTCTTGTGGAGGTGAAAAGATAAAGAATGAAGTGATATGGAAGATTCTAAGAACATTAACACTGGTATTCAAGCAGACAACAAAAATGATTGAACAACTGATACCTTGTACGCCAAAATTTTCGAAAGAGACTCTTCTTGGAAGATTGGAAGTAGCAGAGATGAATTTGAGATTATCAGGAGAGCTACCTAGAATGGAGATAGCATTCAGTGCTCTTAGCATCAGACCTACTTTTTCTAGAAGTACAAGTGTGAATGGAGATTATGCCAGCAATAGTAGATCCAAATCTAAAGAAGATAAGAAGATTGAAGAAGGTATTTCCTTTCTTGTGAAAAGAGAACCAGATGGTAAGAAAATCTTTAAATGTTGGACATGTCAAGAATATGGTTATTTTGCATCTAAGTGGCCTAAGAGAGTTAAGAAGTATAGAAACAATTTTAAGCCTAGAAAACCTAAAGAATGTTATTATGCAAATGATGAAGAAATTAAAGCAGGAGTTGAAAGACATTTGAGTGACAGTGATAATGATAACCTTCATGACATAGGATTTGTAGCAATTAAGGAAGAAAATTCTGAATTTGATATTAAGGAAGAGAAAGCCTTAGTGTCCCAAGTTGAAAAGAAAGCTGATTGGATTATAGATAGTGGTTGTTCACATCATATGACTGGTGATAAAGGAAAGTTCATAAAGTTTAACAATTATGATGGAGGAGTTGTTAGAGTTGGTAACAATGCACCTTATTTGATTAAAGGTATAGGATCTATTACTCTTGATGGAAAGACTAATACTGATGATGTTTACTTTGTGGATGGATTGAAACATAATTTATTGAGTTTTGGACAGTTAGTTGATAAGGGATATCAAGTTTGGTTTACTGAGAAAACTTGTGTGATTAAGCATAAAGATGGAAATCTAATTGGAACGGGATCTAGAACTAGAGGTAATGTATTTTAGTTGAACCCTATTGAGATGACATGTTTGATGACTAAGATTGATGACAGTTGGTTATGGCATAGAAGGTTTTGTCATATAAACTTTGATAATATTGTGAAATTGAGTTCTACACTTGTGGTAAGAGACTTACCTAAGATTATGAAGCCTACTAACATGATTTGCAAGGAATGTGTGATGGCTAAGTAGATAAGAAGTTCATTTCCTAGTAAGAAGTTCACATCAGCAGAGAAGTTGGAGATTATTCATATAGACTTGAGTGGTCCTACTAGGACTAGACAATTCTATGGAGAAAGGTATTTTATGATTCTTGTTGATGATTTTACAAGAATGATGTGGATTGCATTTTTGAAAGAAAAATCTGAAGCATTTGATAAGTTTAAGGTCATGAAAAATAAAGTTGAGAATGAATCAGGAATGAGGATTAAATGTTTGAGATCTGATAGAGGTGGAGAATTTACATCTAAAGAGTTTAACACCTTTTGTGAAGTGAATGGTATTAAGAGATAGTTTGAAGCCCCTAGAACACCTAAACAAAATGGTATTGTAGAAAGAAGGAACAGATTAGTGATTGAAGCAGCAAGAGCTATGTTGTTTGAAGGTGATTTGGCAAAGACATTTTGGAGAGAAGCAATAAATATAGTAGTATATACAATGAACAGAGTACAAATCAAAGAAGACATAGACAAGACACCTTATGAATTGTGGTTTGGACATGCACCCTCAGTTAAGTATTTTAGAATTTTCAGAAGCAAATGTTATATTAAGAGAGATGATGATATAGGAAAGTTTGATCCTAGAAGTGATGAAGGAATTTTTCTTGGATATTCTTTGAAAAGCAAAGCATATAGATGTTACAATAAGAGAACTAAGACTGTTGTTGAAAGTATAAATGTAAAAGTTGATGAGAAGTTTAAAATTTAGAAAAGAATGCTTGATTATGAATCTGATGAAGGAACTAACCCTTAGCCTAACATTGAAACTACTGAATAATTTTTTGAGACTGACAGTGAATTGTTGAATGAAAGTCATGTTGAAGAAAATAGAGAAGAATCTACAGTTGAAAAAAGATCTATGACTATGACACCTAACAGGTATATATCAAGACATCATCCTATTGATCAAGTGATCAGAAGTTTGGACAGAGGAGTTATGACTAGAAATAAGGTACATTTATGTTTGATTTCTCAAATTGAACCTAAGTCTACTAAAGAAGCTTGTGAAGATGAACATTGGATTAAAGCTATGAAAGAAGAATTGGAGCAGATTGAAAAGAATAAGACATGGGAATTAGTCCCTAGACCTAAAGACAAAAATGTGATTGGAACTAAATGGGTATTCAGAAACAAGATGAATGAACAAGGAGAAGTAATTAGAAACAAAGCAAGATTGGTATGTAAGGGATACTCACAGCAAGAAGGAATTGACTATGAAGAGACTTTTCCCCCTATGGTAAGACTTGAAGTGGTAAGAATGTTTTTGGCTTCTGCATCTTTTAAGAAATTCAAAGTGTATCAGATCGATGTGAAGTTAGCATTTCTGAATGGTGAATTAGAAGAATTCTACATTGAGCAGCCTGAAGGTTTTCCTTTGACTCATGAAGGATACATGGTATGTAAACTAAAGAAAGCATTTTATGGACTAAAGCAAGCACTTAGAACTTGGTATGCTAGATTGGATAAGTATTTGATAAAATTTAGATTTACAAAAGGAATAGCTGATAGTAACCTGTACACAAAAGAAATTGAGAATGGATTGTTGGCTATATTTATTTTTGTTGATGATATTATTTTTGGAGGAGAAGATGAAGCTAGTGACAAATTTGCTGATGAAATGAAGACAAAATTTGAAATGAGTATGATTGGAGAAATGAAATACTTTTTGGGATTACAGATAACACAAAACAAAGATGGTATCTTTGTATGTCAGACAAAGTACTTGAATGATTTGTTGAAAAGATTTGGTAGGGAGAATTGCAAACCAGTTGGAACACCTATGGTTACAAGACATGAACTATCTAGTAAAGATGAGACACCAGCAGTTGAGAAAAAGAAGTACAGATCTATGATTGGAGGATTGTATTACTTGACACACACTAAACTAGATATACAACATTCAGTTGGAATTGTAGCAAGATTTCAAGCTGAACCTAGAGAGTCACATTATGCAGCAGTAAAAAGGATATTGAGATATCTTAGAGGCACAATGGACTATGGATTGTGGTATGAAACTTCTGATGATTTTACCCTATGTGCATATACTGATGCTGATTGGGGAGGCAACATTGATGATAAGAAAAGCACCAGTGGTGGAGCCTTTTTTCTTGGAGTAAGATTAGTTTCTTGGTTGAGAAAAAATAAGAATTGTATCTCACAAAGCATAGCAGAAGCAGAGTATGTAGCAATAGCAAACAATTGTAATCAGATAATTTCAATGAAGCAGATGTTGAAGGACATTGGAATAAAATTTGATGAACCTATTGTCATACATTGTGACAATACAAGCACAGTTAATATGTTAAAGAATCTAGTTTTACATTCTAAGACAAAGCATATAGAAATCAAGTATCATGTTGTAAGAGAGAAAGTTGCAGATAAAGAAGTCATATTGGAGTACAATAGCACAAAGGAGCAGATAGCAGACATATTTACTAAGCCCTTGCCAAAGGATACATTTGAGTATCTAAGAGGTATGCTTGGGGTTATGCCCCAACCTAATTTTGAGTAGTGATGCAGATGGTTGCATCTGTCCAGTGGTTTATGCACCTATCTTTCTTCTGGACTAGATGTTGGTACTGCCTCTATGGGGGAGTATGTGTTTCAGGTCTGAGCCATTAAAGGACTCTAGTGAATGTATTGTTCTAAATAGTGTCTATTGACATTGAGCTATTGTTTGACATAGTGATGGAATTTCTATCATTGATGTCAATGGGGTAGAGAATCATGAAAAACATTTATTGATGAGAGATTGAATAGGAAATCGAAGCAAGATTTGATTGATGAAGAGCAATAGAGCAGTTGAGCAGCAGTGATTGGATTTTTGGAACATTGAATGTTTTTCATCTATGTTTCCATCAATACCAATGGGGGAGATTGTTAGGAATGAATGTTGAAGCCTTTGGCAATCATTCTATAGCAGTGGTTGTTAGAAAGTAAAGATCCCCAAGATAACTGAGAGGGGGGAGGTGAATCAGTTATCTGATAATTAAACCATTTATCAACTTCAACATTAACTTCAATAGTGTTAAACCATATAATCAATGCATTAACCAACCATAGAAAGATAATCATACACAATGACACAATAACACAAGATATGCTAACTAGGGAACCTCTTGATCAAAGAGTAAACCCCACCGGGAATGATGCCCACAAAATGATACACTAATATGAAAGTTCCGTGTGAGAGGATGGACCCTGTTAGGAGTCTTATGAAATACATTTAGTACATATGAATCCCTATTAGGAGATTTTCAATCCCTGTTAAAAGATTCTAACCCGGTTAAGAGTTATGGAAGACTGAAGGACCCACTGCCCAAACAGCTTCAGGGCAAGATCTCTAAACTCACTATCCAACAGATCTTAGGATTATTCAATAGAATAATATGAAATATGTTACCTACTTCACACTATGCCAAAACCACACTCTCTACTACACAAGATCACAAATCTAGATCTTTGTACTTCGCAAGTCTTTCTTCACCATTGAATTAGCTCTTTTCTTCACTTCACGCATATATTCACATCACAACTTTCATAATTCATATCACAACTCTTACAATCCCATATCATAACAAGGAAAAAATTTCTTTCTTTATACCACACTCAAATAATTACAAATGAGTCAGCATGCAAATACAAAATAATAATTTCAACACGCTAAACCAAAAATTACATAAAACTATCGGCTTCCAAATGTAATAACTCTTCACTCATGTTACCTCGAAGTTTGTGCAGTGAACCACCAAAATACTTATAACTTACATACATGAATGAATTTATTTTTTTGCTCTTAACTATAGGTTAATAACACACCAAAGAACATACCATCAACTGCGCATAATCCCAAATGCAATATCCCATGTGTGCAAAACAAAACTGTGCCTGCTACTTTGCTAAACTCTAGAATATCACTGTGTTGACATCAATGACAATCATAGTCATGAATGCAACAACCACTGCTATAGAATGACTGCCAATCATCAAGCATTCATTTCTAACAATCTCCCCCATTGGCATTGATGGCAACACAGATGAAAAACATCCAATGTTCCAAAAATCCAATCACTACTGCTCAACTGCTCTGATGTTCTTCATTAATCAAATCTTGCTTCG
This sequence comes from Chamaecyparis obtusa, assembly GCA_027943335.1. Taxonomy (NCBI): domain Eukaryota; kingdom Viridiplantae; phylum Streptophyta; class Pinopsida; order Cupressales; family Cupressaceae; genus Chamaecyparis; species Chamaecyparis obtusa. Next base: position 1,838,743 of record BSBK01001373.1, on the reverse strand, counting down.
TTTTCCTATTCAATCTCTTCAACAAATGTAGTTCCTCAATGTTTTTCATGATTCTCTACCCCATTGACATCAATGACAAAAATTCCATCACTATGTCAAAACAATAGCTCAATGTCAAAAGACACTGTTCAGAAAATACATTCACAAGAGTCCTCATGACTCAGCTCAGATACACATACTCCCCCATAGAGGAAGTACCAACATCCAATCTAGAAGAAAGATAGGTGCATAAACCACTGGACAGATGCAACCAACTGCATCTTTACTCAAGAGTAGGTTGGGGCATAACCTCAACCATACCTCTTAGATACTCAAATGTATCCTTCGGCAAGAACTCATAGCTTAGCTCATGTTCAGGCTGTTGTAATAAAGTAGATAGCATTGTCATTGCATCGGCAGCCTTATTCTCTGTCCTAGGAATTTTCTCAAATGTGATAGATATGAAATATTTCTTTAGATCATCTACCATTCTCTTGTATGGAATGAGCTTTTCATCCTTAGTTTGGTACACATCATTGACTTGATGGATAACAAGTTGGGAATCTCCATGAATGTGTGTCTCTATCACTCTCCACTCAATTACCATTTTCATACCATTCAAAAGGGCTTCATATTCAGAAATGTTATTGGTACAAGGAAATTTGAGTCTAAATGCTTTTGGGATTGAGTACCCTTGAGGAGTAATAAACAATATGCCTACTCTAGATCCATTCTGTGTATAGGAGCCATCAAAGAACAACTGCCATTCTCTAGAAGAAAGATTCATGATAGAGGAATCTAGGAACTCCATGTGCATTGGTGTATCATCAATCATAGGTGCATCTACCAATTGATTAGCAATAACTTGGCCTTTAATAGCTTTTCTTTCAACATATTCAATGTCAAATTCACTTAAGAGCATAACCCATTTGGCCAATCTACCTGTGAGGGCATCTTTGCTTAGTAAATACTTTAATGGATCAATCTTAGCTACCAAATGAGTGGTATGGGCTAACATATAATGTCTCAATTTTTGTGATGCAAAGATTATAGCTAGACATGCTTTTTCAATCATTGAATAATTATTTTCATATGCAACCAAGGTTCTACTGATATAATAGATAGCTCTTTCCTTTTTATTCTCATCGTGTTGCACTAGCAATGTCGCCAGTGATGTATCTATTGTGGAGACATACAGGATCAATGGCTTCCATTGAATAGGAGGTTTTAAGATAGGAGGATTTGATAGATATTTCTTTATATGGTTAAAGTTGTTCTCACATTCTTCATTCCATGCAAAAGTCACACCTTTATGTAAAGTTTTTGTAAAAGGTTGTGAAATATCCACAAGATATGATATGAAATGCCTGATAGATTATACCCTTCCCTATAATGTTCTCATTTGACTAATATTCTTTGGGGGTTGCATATCCATTATAGCCTTTACTTTAGCTAGATCAACTTCAATGCCCTTCTTTAAAACTATGTACCCTAAGAGCTTTCTAGAAGTGACACCAAAAGAACACTTCTTAGGATTTAGCCTGAGACTAAATTTTTCCATTCTATCAAGGATCTTGCTCAGGTCATTTAGATGTTCAGATCTTTGCATGGATTTAGCTAGAGTATCATCAACATAGTCCTCCATTGTTATGTGCATCATATCATGAAAGATAGATGTCATGGCTCTCTGATACGTGGCTCTAGCATTCTTCAAACCAAAGTGCATAACATTCCAATAGAAAGTACCCCATGCACATGTAAAAGCAGTTTTCTCTTGGTCTTCTGGCACAATTTTGATTTGATTATATCCAAAAAATCCATCCATAAGAGAATACATCTCAAAACTTGCAGTCATGTCCACTATCATATCAATGTTGGGTAGTGGAAAATCATCCTTAGGGCATGCTCTATTCACATCTCTAAAGTTTGTGCATACTCTGATTGATTTGTCTAGTTTTGAAATAGGTACAGTATTAGAGATCCATTTTGCATAGTCAATTACTCGAATAAATCCATCTTTTAGGAGCTTCTCTAATTTAGCTTTTACCAAGAGTGCAACATGAGGATGCATCTTTCTCAACTTTTTCTTAACAAGTTTTACATTTGGAGCAATAGATAGATGGTGCATTATCAGATGAAGATCTAACCCTGGCATATTTGAATATTTCCATGCAAAGTTGATCTTTTTCTCTGTTAAGAATGTTGTAAAAATTTTCTTTTCTTCCTCTGATAAGGATTGTACCACATGGATCAATTGTGGTTCTTTTGCTGTTCCCAAGTTGATGGATTGAGTGGGTTCAACTAGAACTGGAGATCTATCCTATAAATGATTTAGAAGGACATAAAATATCTCATCCTTAGGTGCCTCAAAGAGGTTTTCACCTTCGAATACATCTTTTATTCTTACTTTTGTTGGTTTTGAGATTGCCACAAATTGGTTTTCACCCTCAGAACTCTTTTTCTTTTTATTTTTACTTTTCTAACTAAGATATTTGATATCTGACTCCATCATGCTAATGCTCAGTTCACTGATGGAAGTCCTCATGGGCTCAACTACATTTAGATAGAAAGAAAGGGCATAGTCATTCGGGAAGGTATAAATACCATAGCTCAGATTGGTGAAGGTTTGGTCAAGAAGGTCTAGATATTGGATAGTCAAAGTAGGGAAAGATTGGGATATGTTGTTCATGGATATAGATCTGTCATCATTGGTCCTAACCTGACACTCAATTTTGAAGGTGATATTACAAATTAAGACATTCAATTCATGAATATGCTCAATGTCATTGTGGGAGTCCAATTCAGCCATCGGTGGATCAGACTTGTTAAGTTCATTATTTCGCTCTATACTTACATTGGGTGTATGCGCATATTGGTGAATAACATCAATATATTTCTCTGTGATAAGCTCATCTTCCTCTGGAATGGATCCCCATTCATAGTCATTTGATTCCTCATCTATACCTTTAGGGAATCTGAGAACATGAGTAAAGTCAAGATGAATACCCCAAGAAGGGTTACCCTCAGATGCTGATTTGATTTCATACACATGGGAATCTATTTTAGAATCACTGGAGTAGTCTAGATGCTCAGCTATGGTGATAGGCTTGTCTTCCCTTTTGTTTGTTTGATTACCTTCGAGATTAGTTGGTTCTTGTGTGGCAACTATCTCTTGTTCTATAGTAGGTTCTTGTGTTTCTACTACATTGATTCTTTTTATGGGATCATCTTTAGCATCAAGGAGATCTTTGATCTCTTTAGGCAAACGCTCATAAGGAATGAGCTCCTCAGTTTTGTCAAATTCATCACTATCAGATTGTTCTATTTCTTCTTTCTTAAGAAGAGCTTCCCTTGGCTTGATTTGTTCTATTACATGTGGGGAATTTGGGCTAAGATGGAAAGGCTTCTTCTTGTATCCTAGACCTATTGTATTCTTATTTTCTCACCCACGATGGTCAAGTGGTGATAGAAGACCCTTACCTTGTAATCCTAGAGGTCCTTTTCCTTTGTATCCCATCTTCATAATCAATTTGTTGCCTATACCATATGACAAAGAAGGAACCCTTGATGTTGTAGGATCACATGATTGATTAATTTGAGACTTAGGTTCTTCTTTGTAGAGCCATGCAATCACAACTTCATATTCCTCAAATTCATGTTTAGGTACTTGTTCTACAACAAATTTTCCTTTATATGCCTCAAGAGGTTCCTTAGATTCTGGTTTGGACTATTTTAGAGCTTTCCCATAAGACTTAGGTGAGATAGGGAGAGATATCAAAGATAAGATTGGCTCTATAGTGTATTCTCCCATACATTTTTCTTTGATCATGACCTCTTTAGCAATGTCTTCCATTTTGGATGTTGAAGCAATATTTGACTATGTATTGGAAGACTCTCTATTATTGGGAACAAGTTTATCAGCACCTTCCTCCAATGTATTGCAAATGGTGGATACGTCAGCTGGGATAGTTACCTCTACTCCTTCATAAGGAAATTTCAAACATTGATGGTATGTAGAAGGAATAGCTTTCATTTCATGTATCTAGGGTCTCCCTAGAAGGATGTTGTAAGCCAAAGGTATATCAAGAACTTGACATGTAGTATCTTTGATGACAGGACCTGTTCTGATAGGCAAGACAATTGTTCCCTTGGAGGATCTCTCTTCTTCATTATATACCTTGATAGTTATTTTCTTTCTAGGATCAATAGCCATTTTTTAAAATCCCAATTGTGTTATCAAGTTGTAGGAACAAATATTTAGACTAGCACCCCCATCTATCAACACACGTTTGACACAACGGTTTTGGATTAAGACTTCTATGTGCAAGGACTAGTTATGCAGATAACTCAAGGAGTTATCATCTTCCTCTAAAAAGGAGATATACTATGGAGATGTAATATGACCAACCATAGTCTAGAACTTGTCTAAATCAAGGTTGTTAGGAACATTGGATCTGAGCAAAGCTTTGTCTAGAATGGCTCTATGAGCTGGAGATATCCGAAGTAACTCAAACATAGAGATTTTTGCATTGGTATGTTGGAGTTGTTGAACAATATTGTATGAAGTAGGCCTCGTATCTTTAGGATTGGAAGATTTAGATGTAGCCCTCTATTTAGAAGTGGAAGACAGATTAAAAGGCACCTTAGGGACATTTGATTGATCTGGGATTTGTCCTTGTAGATGCACCTGAGCTTGTGATCGAGTAATTGCATTAGTTGATTAATTTTCTCTCTCTTCTTAAAATTGTGATGACATTGCAATGCTCAGATAGACTTGGTTCAACCATATTGATAACATCATTATTTCTAGAATAAGCATAATTAACCTTAACACCCACATTAGGCTAAGAAGATGAATCTCCTTGGCCATGTTTTGGAAATGGCTCTGTGAATGTTGTATGATCATTATTGCTCTTATGATTATCAATTGTGATTTCTCTAGTATCAATCAAGTATTGAATGGTACGTTTCAAGCACAAGCAGTTATTAGTTTTATGACCCTTGCTATGATGGAAATCATAGAATTCATTCTCCTTCCACCATTTTGGTTTAGGGTCAGGATCAGATTATTGGATCTCAGACAGAGAGATGATGTTATTAGCCAACAAGGTTTTCATGGCTGAATCCAAGGATTCCCCAAGAGGATTAAACTTTCATTTATTATTAGAGGACCAAGGTTTATACTCTTTCTTTTGAGATGATTCAAGTACTTTTTGTTCTAAATCTTTGATGGCTTGAGTACTGACAATTAGATTGAAAGATGGTGCCTTAGATGGAGCATAGATACTATCAACAACACCATCTATGATGACACCCTTATTCTTGTTCTAGTTTTTGTTCTTGTCTTCAGAACTAGATTCATACTTGTCCTTTTGAAGTGTGATGTCTCCTTTTTTCACAAGTACTTTTTCAATTTTGATTGCATTGTGTACCATCTTCTCAAAAGATGTATGATTTTGCATTTGTAATGGGTAGTTGATTTCTGGAACAAGGTTGTTGATGAAGATTTCTAGTTTCTCAGTTTCTGCAATTGGCCTAGCATATAGAGAGAATTTCTTCCTCCATCTTTTGAGAAATGTCAAGAATGGCTCCCCTGGATACTACTTGAGATTGCAGATGTCAATCATGGTGACTGGATGCTGGATATTGTAGGAGTATTGTTGATAGAACAATTTGATCAACTCCTCAAAGGTTGTGATAGTAGGAGGCATTCTAGAGAACCAATGAATGGCCACTCCTCCCAGAGATTGAGGAAAGAGATGCATAAGATAGGTTGGTTCATGCATGAACTCCATAGATTGAGTACAAAATTCTCTAACATGATCTTGAGGGTCAGAGTTTCCATCATACTTATCATATTTCAGCATTTCCACTCTCTTAGGGAATGGTGGCATGTACAAGTCTTTGTCAAATGGAAAAGGACATAGAGCTTCCATGGTGAACTCGTTAGGTTCCTTTTCTTTTTCAAGTTTGTTAAGTTTGACTTGCATGGTGTGCATTTGCTTCATCATAGCTGAGATAGGGGTTTCTTCCTCATGTGTGATAATATTTTCAACATTAAAGTTAGGAGGAAGTTTAGCTCCTTCATGAGCTAATTGTAAAAAGTATGCCTCTCTATCTTCCTTCAAGAAATGCCTCATCATTTTCTTGAATTCATCATCATTTTAATATCGAGAAATTTCAAAAGGTGTGGTTTCTTGATCCACACCATGTTGAGAATGATTTCCCTGGGATCCTCCTATTTGAGACATGGTAGGAGTTTTAGGACCCCCTGAAATAGATTGAGGTGGGGTTTGTTGATGACCTCCGTGAGATGATGGAGGGTGTATGTAACAAGATTTTAATGAAAATTTTCCAAGATCGTGGTCTTCATGAAGACCAAAATTATAGAGTTGCTCAAGAGTTGGCCCCTTTTGAGTAGTCAAAGGTAAGGTATGGGATGCTTCTCCTAATTTCTTATGCGAGGAAGCTCTAGTTTCCACCATTAACTTTGGGTGAAGCAAAAGAATAAGATGGAGACAACTAAAGAATGAATTGATTCAAGAAGATCAAGTGATGCAACCTTGTCAAGATTGATTTGATTGAAGATTAGATTAGATGTGGGTGAAGGATTTTGTGCCCTGGATGTATGGGTAGATGCCCAAAAGATAGCAGACACGCGCTCGAAACACTTAGTCATTTTGAAGATTGATTGAAGATCGATAATTATAATAAGGTTTTGACACAAGATGAAAAAGACTCAAATCAATAAAATATAAGGCTAAATCAGATTCAAAAGGCCACTTTGGGGAAATGATCAAATTCTTTCAAGTTTTTTCTCAATTCCTGATATAGTGATTTGTTCAACAAATTTTGGAAATAGGCCGTAAAAGTTGAGTCTCTAACAGTTTTTACAACTTTCTGGCAATTTTTCAAAATTTCTGAAATGACTTTCTACAGACTCATATGACACAGGGTACCTGATCATACAACAGTTGATAAGCTCATACGACAGTTGCAAAAACTCGCATGATAGTTGATAGCAAGATTTGAATTTTGAATTAACTAGCAGCAAGACTCGTACGACACTGGGTCACCTACTAGATGACAATCTAGAAACTCATACGATAATGGGTATAGTATCATATGAAATCTACAAAAACTCATACGACTCTCTAAATCTGTGGGATGACTTTTGACTCCAGAAAGGTATTTTACTTCAAATTTTGCAAATTTTTGGTTTTCAGTTTTAGATTGTTCAGAAAATTGTTTGTCCAGATTTGAAGATTGTATTGGATTGATTCATCCTTAGTAACCAAATAGATAAATAGGCACACAAAATAGCAAGTGATTCCAAGCATGTCTAAAAATAATGAATAGGGGACAAAGCAACCCTATGCATGAATAAGCAAGTGACTAAATATGCTAATCCCTAGGAGTGCTAATTGTGTATGTTCCAAAAAGTTTTGCAATAGTGCACATATTCATAGAAAACAAAAATTTGGCCTCACTACGGTTTGTAGTAATGGTCTGGCTCTGCAAATTTTATGATCCAAGAGGGTGAACTCCAATCCTAGCCCACTAGGGTTTTGACACAGTCTGAGAATTTAATCAATCAGGAGCTGCTAGGGAGATCTGACAACCCAACAAGAGACCATAGCTATGAAGATTTCTTCCACAAGGACATTTATATAGCGGCTGTCACTACCATGGTGAAAATGGCTATTACTGCATGAGGTTATGTCCTCATGGTTGACCCAATTAAGGGAATTTCCACTATGGTTAACCCTCTCTAAAGGTGACTCACAAAAAGATACCACTTGGAGACTGGTTCCAGATTCAAGGATCTGAGTTTCTGATAATACCCGAAAAGGGAGTAGAGCATAGCCCTCTAGCCTTTTAACTTTTAACCCAAACAAAGCAGATAGATTAATCTGACACCCTAAGACTAAGATTATCTCACAAAGATCTATGATATCAACCGCTTATGATCTATCAACCCCTCCAGAGAGAGAATGTATCAATCAAAAGTTGAAGACACGTGGATCTAGTAGAACGTGAGACACCCTCATTAACCCTTCCCTACCTACAAGGGTTCCTTTGTCAAGAAGAGTTTCACTGGAAACCCACTCTCTCAAGAGCCACAAATAGTGTTCATAGGGCCTATTTAACTAGGTGTAAGAAAGATGCAGAAAGAAAATCTATGTTCATTTTTAACCCAAATTGAAATCTATGATATGAAAGCAATGAAAGGTCACACAAGCCTAACACATGAGAGTTCTTTTTATCCCAAATCAAAATATTATCAGCTGAAAAGATTACCTGAATTCCTCGCAATGCACTTAGTAGATTATTACCTATTTTTGGCAATTTTTGCACTTTTTCCAATCAAAATCAGCAGAAACCAATCAGAAATAAAAAATCTCAATTGTTAGGGTTAGCTGTCAGTCCAAATCCAAAAAACAAATTTGACCAACTACCTAGAAAAATGAAACAACAATTGAAACCTAGCACCAAAACTCGTACGATAGTGGGTATGCAATCATACAACAGTTTGAAAACTCGTACGACACTAGGTGTCTGATCATACAATAGTTGAGCTTCCAGAAAACAATTTGTTTTTTATGGTATGATCCTCGATTGAATCAACTGTCATATGATAGTGGGTATCTCCTGGTATGAGTTTCTGACAAAACTTGTACAAAAGTTGTATGGAAAGAAAATAAAAATCACAGTTTTGCACAGAAAACAACAAGAAAATGATAGAAATTGATAAAAATGAATTGGAAACCCATTTTAGGGTCCCACGGTGGGCACCAAAAATGTGTGTGTGAATTTTGTACCTAGCTATAGACACAACACTTCAATAAAACATTAGAGGTTAGCAAAAATCAAAATCTACAATGAATTGAAAGCTAAACTAACCAAGCAATTTACTGCCTTCTAGGAGGTGCGAGTATGATCTTCTCATATTAGACCGAGACCAGTGACATTGACGACACCTAAATGAAGGATTTGAATGCAAAATCTAGATATGGGATGGATGCAAATTAATCTATTTTTTTAGATTTTCTATGCAATTGAATGAAAAACTAATATGAATCTATGCTAAATGAAATTGATATGCTATGAAATGAATCTAACAATGATATTCTAAATGATATGAAATGCTCAAAAATAATTGAAAATCTTACAACAGCTTGGATTCACAAAGATGATTCTTCGATCTCCAATTTGGCAGCGTGAGGATGCAATTCGTGGATGGATCCCAAATGAAGAGCTGAAGCCTTGATTATATAGAAATCTAGGGCTTTGGAGGTGCATGATAAAATCCATAAATCACTCTTGATGAACTTAGGTTGATTTTTGAGTCAACAAGGAATCAGAGATAATTAACTCACAAAATCATGCAAAATCATGCAAGAACAACTTTTTAACTCAAATCAGAAGTTTAGATCAACTTTGAACTCCAAATAGATGTTGAGTTTCCAAAAGTTAACAACTTGCATTGATTTTCTGATTTAAAGTTTAATTGCTTTTTGAATGTGCACAATTAATTATGAATTAATTTAATAATTATAGTGATTTATCCTCAACTTAACTGATTTTTGAATTAAAAATAATTGATTTATGGGTTAATCAATTATTAAATCAAAATTTTATTCAAAAACTATATCATTAAATTTGACAACTGACATTAATTAATTAAATAAGAATTTAATCAATTAGTCATAAGATTTTTTATTTATTGTTAGAATTAAATAATACAATTTAGGATTAAAAGTAATTAAATTCAATTAAATAATTAAGTGGCGGAATTAAATCTAATTAATTAAATATGAAAATATTCAATTAATCAAACTTTAGGATAAATATGATTTATCACCAAATAATCATTAAATTAAAGATAATTAAGATAATTAGGAATATTCCTCGATGCAGAATTTAAGATAATCAATTAGGATTTTGATGATGTTTAGATGTGCCTTAGGTTAGGACTTCGATGCCGATTTTGTTCGATTTGATGATGTAGGAGGTTAATGAACCTATAGCCCATTTTTGGGGTATTACACTATACACCTTCCATTTTTTTTCATTAAAAGTAACTCGTCCGGCATTTTTAAGTTGACTCATCAAACATTTCCCTAGGTTGACTTGTTAAGATTTTTCCTAGGTTGACTCGTCAAGTATTTTTAGGGTTAACTTGTTAATCGACATAAGTCTTGTTATAATTGGTTAGGGTTAGGGTTTTCTCAATATATGAGAACTTCATAGCTTCTTGCAGCAACATTGAGTTGCAAGTGATTGCAGATTGTAACAAGCTAAAATTATTGGATAATAAGATTGGACTATCTGTTTGGTGGACTTAGCCCAGGAATTGAGTGAACCACGTTAAATATTTGTGTCTTCTTGTTCTACTTGTGTGATTTATTCCTTTGTATTATTGAATATATTTGTATGTATCTGTTAATATTTTTTGTCTACTAATCCTAACAATAAATTGGCTACATACCCTGATAAGGATCTAAAAATGAGTGTTCATGTTGTAGATATTCCTCCTCATTATGGCATGTTGTTATCTAGAAAATGGAGTGCATCTATGGGAGGTAGTTTACAACGTGATGCAGTGTAAGGCAAGAGAATCCCCGATGGAGATTTCCTAGCCCCTAGCAAATAACCACACAATAGAATATAATAACAATACAAAGATTTAGAACCACATAATGCCAAAACTCATAATAGAATTATCATATTTTCATCCAACATGCTCGGTTGTAAGGCCTTCTGGGTTACGACCAAATACAATGCAATTCCAATAGTAACTTTGCAAGATCCCTCAAGATCCAATCCAAACCCTAGCCACACTATGGTAGAAACCTCCAGGTAGATCTAAACTTGTGCCCGCAAGCCCTCCAAGCAATCTCCTTGTTTCCCAAGCCACAGCTACTAGTTCTCCTCAAAATTTTCTCCTCTACCTCTTCCTCTTCTCCAAGATGGATGAATGATGCCTAAAGACTTCCCCCACAACCCCTACTTATACCAATCTAAGCCACAGAATGGCCCTGAACATAAATTAAATACAAACACATAAATTAAATGCCATAAGTCGGCCAACAACAACAATTAAATGCCCAAAATTGATGTCTTAGTAAAATTGTGATATCTCCTAGCTCTGAATGAACTAAAACTCATGCTTCGAACCATAGGTAGAAATATAGGCCCTCTTCAATCCTTGAAATTTTCATCATCTAACTCTTTGTGAAAAATTACTTATATGGCCTATAATAGGCACCAAATTCCTAAGCAAGGCCGAGCTCCTTCTAGGCCATGCTGAGCAATCAAGACCATGCCAAAGTTCCATTAAATACATCAAAACCAATTACCCAAGACCCAAGTGAGTTTATCCAACTCTATCAAACCCCTCACACATGAAAATAAGTCCACACAATTCCATCAAATCTCCCAAACATGTAAGATAGCCAACTACCCCGGGATGCTCCTGCATCACAATGTGATCTTTATTTTGCTACTTTTAATATTAATGGTGAAAATGTAAAGGTTGACCATGAGTCAAGGGTTCCACATATGATTGAGGTTAATGAAGATGATAATATGACATGTTTTCTTAACCTTGACATGGACATGTATTCAAAGTTGAATATTTGATAGTAGATGAGAAGGAGCCTATATCTTTATCTGAAAACAAGGAGAATTTATATGACATCCTTGTTCTTATTATCCTTGAGATATCATCAAATCTTCATGTTTCCACCTTAAGGATGGGGTCATATATGTGGGGCCTCCTTATGTATCCTTTTGTGGATTTCCTAGGAGGTAATTCTTTCCTTGCTTATCTTTTTGTATTATATAGAAAATTCATTTCAAGATAACACTTTCCTTGGGGAAATCCTTTTATAGATTATCTTGGAGAAAATCCTTTTGTCTTTTATATTTTTGTAGTATATATTCCTTTGAAGACAATGCTTTCTTTGATTATCCTTTTTCACTAATATAGTGAATTCCTTTAAGGACAATGCTTTCCTTGAGGTTATCCTTTTGCAAATTTCTTTGTAGATAATTATTTCCTTGGATAATGCTTTTTGATGGATTTTCTTATATAAAATGCATTTCATGGTTATTCTTGGATGGCTTGACCAACATACACAACTTTCTAGACCATCAACTCCATCTTTGCATGCCAACATATCTCTTGAGATAAGTGGAACATGCATATCTCTCTTTATAGATTTTTCTCTACTCTTCCTTCTCGTTTGCCTCATAGATAAACATAGTATAGCTTGTTATTTGGTAAAATCTATGTTCTTTCATGGATCACCTAACATAACACACTTTTATAGCTTGTTTAATTCATGATTTCTTTTCTTTCTCTCTTCCATGATCCCATAAGCATAATTAACTCACTAGTTGGTTGGATCATGGAGTCTTGTCTCATATTTGATGTTTTCTCTTGATCTTTCTATATGACTACTTGTTCTCTTGAAATAGCATTCTAATATATATTTCATTTGGATTTGGATTTTGCTAACCATTTTGGGGCTAATAATGTTATGGTTGTAGGTGCTTTTGCTTGAAATATTTTTCCAAAAATTGCATGCATAAGGGCTACTAATGGTTTTTGTAGGGCTGCCCAAAAAGCATAAAAATACAAAAAAAAGTGCTTGTTGTTTATGTCATTTCAAGTGTGGCAATTACTAATTGTTTCATTTCATAGGAACATAATACCTTGTTGTAGGAATTTTGAGGTGGTAGGAGAGTATGCTCTTCACCTTTGTGGTGAAATAGAAATCTTGACCCATCTTGGGATTTTGAAAGCAAGGGAGTAATTGAATCTTTTCTTGGTGTGTTTGGGAGAAGTTTTTGAGATAGGGGAGTATGCTCTTCACCCTTGTGGTGAACCAAAAACCTTGAACCTCAAAAAAATTGATCCACTCTTTGTTTAGTCTAGGATCCTTTAGTGAGCCTACTCTTGAGCAATCAAGAGGAATGACCCAAGTGGGGACAAGCCTTTTGCCAGCTATTCTGACCCACTACAAACTCAAGGCTATCAAGGACACAAAACCTTGGTAGACGTAGTGCTTGTCTTTGCTTGATATGAGTAGCTTGTGGGATTGCGACCATGAGGAAAATGTCAAGCAAGAATGCTTAAGGTACTCTTGAGGCCGCGAGGTCCGTTACTTGCCGCAAGGTAAGGAGTCCCTTTGGGGAGCAAGTGGGGTACTACGAATGGAAGCCCTTATTAAGAACCATAGATAGAAGCCACCCTATTTTTTCTCTTAGAACTTGGTGCAAGGATTGATCCAAGTGGAATAACCCAGATCACCCCAAGATTACTCACCATCTGTGTTCCTTTAGTTGTGTCATTGGCACTTCCACGACAAAGCCAATCGCTATTGTGGGCAACCACTTTGTGTGAGGCAATAGAGCATCAAGTGTGGGCCAAGTTGTTAAGTATTAGGCCTTTGTATTTTTAGGATAGAAAGTTCTTGAAGTGTTCTCACTGTGATATACCCGTGTAAATGTTCTTGCATATTCAACACCATGGTAGTATTCATAGGTTTTTCAATTTTGATATCACAATTGCTTGTCTTGGCAAGGTTTCTTTTGCCCTTGTTTCAAGTGTTTGAAGACATGTTTGATCCCCTAATATTTGCAAACCTATCAATTTACTATTGTCACTATGATTGAAATCAAAAAATTCAACCCTCAAACTGAAATTTTGATCAAACAGTCCTTAAAATTAAGATTTTACACTTCACTAGTCAAAGAGTCGTACAATCCTGAAATAGTATCACACCCTGTTCTGAGAAATATCGTGCGATAGTTCATATCACACTATTTGCCTAGAAAATATCACCCTGCTTAGCATGAAATATCACCTAGAAAGAAAGTGTCACCTTTTTAGCCTAGTAACTGTCACCCAAAATCATTTGACTAACCTGCTGATTTAAGCCATTTTCAGTATTTTCCTTAGTGGACCAGATTTTAGTAAGTTTTAGACTCTATCATTAGAAACCTATTTGTACCTTAGATTTTTGGATTTAGACATCTTGATTTAAGTGATCTTTGACTTCACCAAAGATCTTGTTTGTTATTGATAAGTTGGGAATTATCCTTATTGACAAAGTTCACCTTTAGACTCTTTGATTGCACACTTGGAGAGTTTGAGTACTCTTTTGTCCAAATTCACTTTCATTTAAATTAAATTTCAATATATTTTGGGTAAATTTTCCTCCTTATCCATATGTGCTAGGATACTGAAATCATTTTATTATGCACCACTATGGCAATGATTGATCTATCCCCTTTTGTTAGCTTTCTATTTCACCATTTCTCTTTTGGAAAAATGAATATTTTCACTATCCTAGTTTGACATCAATGATTCCTAAGTTCATCTTATCATTAAGGGTCTTTTCCTTTCATGCTAGTTACAACAAGATACCAAGTGGACCAAGGAAAGCGATCCCAAGTTATCTTCAACCAATTACCTTTAGTCCAAACCTATCAAAAGAGAAAGGGGAAGGAACCTATCTTTTATCAATGTCCTAAGAGTACTTCAGAAGTTTTGTTTGAGCCTAAGAGCAGCCTTAGTGAGTTGAGTACCTCTTTGGCACCTTCTCAATCAAATATGGACATGAGTTACACCTTGACTAAACAGCAAAGAGAAGCAATGGATCAAACTCTTGATGACATTTTCCAAAGACATAGGGGTGACATGATGTTTGGTGAATCTTCTTATGATAATCAACCTGAATCCCCTCCCATCAACACAAGATATCTAGATGCTCACCAACGAGCTGAAAGACATTATAGACAAGCCCACCAAAATGAACGGTCACAACACGAGGACCAAAACAACCAATCTTGGGATGTTCATGTGAATGTAACTAACTTATTCAAACATTCAAGACCAACTTCTCCACTTTGAGACACCTCATGATATACAAGTGAGAGATTAAAAATAATTGAGCAAGAAAAATAAGCCTTCTTGAATGAACAAGCTACAAAAGAAGAAAAGCTTAGACAATTAGATTATGAAAAGCAAGCCTTGTTGGATATAGAGAGAAGAGCCACACAAGAAGAAAAAGATAGGCTCCTAGCCCAACAAATCAATGCCCAATTCAACAATAGGGGTACCAATAGTGGAAACAACTCTCCACCATCTACTCCCTTGGGCACTTCACGGGGCAAAAGATATTCAATGTCACCCTCAAGATCTCCTAGTCCTAGAGGTAGAAGGACTTCACAACATGCCCATTATAGGAGACATACACCTCCTAGGAACTCAAGACCACCCTCCCAATGAGCTCATTATGGCTCTCAACATGGAGGAAGTAGTGCAAATTTTGAAGCTCAAGATTTTATGAGGATGCAACAAGAGCCACTATTTCAACAATATGTGGAAAAATATGTTGAGAAAAATAAAGATAAGTTCCTAGAGAGTTTGATTAACAAGGGTGCAAGGGTTCCCTATAATTTTTATGTGGAAAGAAAATTCAAGAAACATAACCCATCACAAGAGGAGGAGATTAGACAAATGAAAAAGATGATGGAGAAAATGATGGCTCCTAAGAGTTCCTTCAACCTTGATGCTATTTGTCCTAATTCTTTTGACAGGAGTGTAAGTATGAAGGATTTTCCTAAGAAGATTGAATTCCCACAATATGAAAAATATGATGGTAATGGTGACCCACATGATCATGTGTGTTAGTTCTACATTATAGGTTTTGAATTTCACCATGAAGACTCCTATCTTATGAGATTATTTCTAAGGAGTCTAAAAGGTCAAGCAATGGAGTGGTTTACCAATATAACCCCTCCCGTCAAAACTTTTAAAGAACTCATCCACAAATTTGTGCAACATTTTTCATACAACTTGTCAAGATCAATCACCATGCTAGATTTGTGCAATTTGAAACAAAACCAAGGGGAATCTTTTATTACATTTCTACAAAGGTGGAGACGAATGTGCTCCCGCTATTCTAGGACTATTCCCGAGGATGAAAGCATTGACATTATTGTTAGCAATCTGGTACCAAAGATGTGGTATGAGATTTGCAAGATGGTCTTTGATTCATTCGACACTATGGTCAAAGCCGCATGTAGAATAGAGGATGTCTTAAAAGAGCAAGGTATTTTGACTAAACAAACCAGTAAAAACCATAGTCAAAATAATAACAACTTGCATAAGGATAAAGGCAAGAACTCGCACTAGAAAAAGAATAAACAAGTAGTCAATGACAGAGATGTTGACTCTAACCAACTAAAGGATCAAGGTGTCCTCCATCTATCTAGCATAGTTCAAGCCATGAAGCTTAATACATCCTCTAACCAACAAGAGCATAAACAAAGGTATCAAGATAAACCCAAGAAAGAGAAGAGACAATTTTCTAAGCTTGGTGATTCTTATGAGGATGTTTTCAAAACCCTCATTGCTAACAATCTTTCACGACCTCAAGACCTAGCCAATTTCTGCATACCTGAGATCAAACCACATTGGTGGAATGAAAAAGCTTTCTGCAAGTACCACAATGGTATTGGCCATGATATTGAACATTGTTGGAAGCTCAAACATCTTGTTTGAGATCTAATTGAGAGTGGAAAACTTCAAATTGATGGGTTGAATACTAATGCAAACCACAAAGTGTTTAAGGAGCCTTTGCCCAAATATGATAAGGGGGAAACCTCTAAACCCAAAGATGGCAAGGATGCAATCAACTACACCTACACATCTACAGAAAATGTCATCAACATGCTTGAAGTTGTTGATGAAAGTGTCAATATGATGGGAAGCAAAGATCCTTATGGTCATGATGATTCTCCTCCAATATTTGATGAAGAACCTGTGATTGTGCTTAGAGGCCCTCACTCTCGAAGGTCATCCCAAGCTCTAAACATTGTCACTAGAAGCCAAAATCAAGGTCCTATGGTTATTAGAGGGCCTAGTTCCAAACCCAAGAAAGTGATATCTAAAAATGTCACCACCAAGTCAGCAGTCAATCCTGAAATGAGCTACAATCTTGTTAACCAATTACAAAGAACACCAGCTCAAATCTCAATTTTTGAACTCCTAGAATTGTCTCCAAGACATAAGCATATCCTTGAGGATGCTTTGCATGCAGCAAATGTCCCCAACAACATAGATGTTGACCAATTCCAAAATATGGTTAACCACCTTGCCAGCCCACATTACCTAACATTTTTAGAGGAAGACAATAAAGCTTTGAGCCATCCACACAATCTTGCCCTTCACATTAAGGTCATGATCCATAAAACCCATGTCAGACATGTGTTGATAGATGGGGGTGCTGGGCTCAACATTTGTTCTTTGAGTCTATTGAAAAATTTGGGTTATTCTGAGCAAGTTATTGATACCAGGAAGAAAATCACCATTAAAGCCAATGATGAGGCAAAGAGAAGTTCTAAAGGTCTAGCCATTCTTCTTGTTAGAATTGGTCCTGTAGAAAAGGACATTTTGTTCCAAATTGTTGATGCTAGTCCCTTAGCATATAATATCCTACTTGGTAGACCATGGATCCATGACATGAAAGCAGTGCCATCTACCTACCACCAATGTGTTAAGTTTCCCTATAATGGAGTCAAAGTCTATATACCCAAGGATAGCACATTGTCTATAAATGCAATTTTAGCAGGGACTCATGTTCCTCTTAATAGAGCAACAGAAAATTTTGATACAACTCTTGAGCAATGCAAGAATAAGTTTAAGTCCATAGACCTTGGTATGGGAGATTATCAACTTGACTCCTTTACAAAACTACCAGTCTCACCTAGGTCTTATGGAAAACCTTCACAGGAGATGTGACCTTCATCCTCAACCATCACTCTATTTGGTACGTTTGTAGAATCCTCAATGCCCATACAGGATGAAAAAGAAGAGGTGGCCATTAGAGATTGGATTTACAAAGAGGAAAAATACAAGCACAATGAAAATTTCAGCCCATCTCCTAAGGCTTATGGGAGAGGATACACTTTGGTCAAAAATATGGGTTACCCAGGTCATGGTCCTCTCAGCCACATATTAGATGCTAAAGTGGAACCACTTGATCATGCTCTTTTTGGGCGCAAATCTAAGACAACAGTTGACCTACGTTTTGAAAATCAGAAGAAGAAGACTATCCCTATCCTAGCTGTGACGGATAGTGAATATGAATCAGACTACACACCCAATTTGCAAAATCAACAAGACATGTGTGAATATTGGGTTCCTTCTACAAATCTCCTTTGGGGAGATTTAGAGGATATAATTTTACATTCAACAGCTGCAAACATAGATGCCAGAAAAGGTGATACCCTTCACAACATCGAAGCTTCTACATCAAGGCATCCCAAGGCTTCCTGGTGCAAATATCCCAGTAGGGATTTAGATACTAACTCACATGAGTATGAATGGGACTCTTTGTCTGATTGTTCCACAATTGACATGGACATTGATGTTGTCCATACATATAGTTCCCAACCCAAAGTAGCTAACGAGTCTAGTGTAGGATTAGAAGATTGGAATCCATGAATCACTTTAGTGGATGATGCTTCAATTGGTAGGATAAATCCCAATTTGGGTACCTTAGAGGGATACTTGATAGACCCTAACTTTACACTCACCATAGATAATGCCTTCCATATTAACAACATTGAACCAGCCATTGACCTACCCCTTGTCAATCCTAACTTAATCGATTGGTCTTAGTGCTATCAAGAGCCTCAACTCCCAAACTTTCAGAATGACTATGAGATAGCATGTTACCTCAATGCCCTTGAGCCTGTAGTCTCTTCCACCAGTGAACCAACTATGAGTATGACAGAACTTGATATCAAGTACCTCAGTCACAAAATGAAAAGAAAAGAAAAAAAGAATAATGGTTCTGATGGTGAAAACCACAATGTGGTGGTATCAAAATCCAAAAAAGTAAAAATAAAGGATGTATCTAAAGGTGAAAACCTCTCCGAGGTGCCTAAGGATGGGGTACTTGATCATCTTCCAAGTTATTTTCAAGACAGGTCATCAGTGCTTATTGAGCCTACACAGCCAGTTAATCTAAATACATAAGAGGCTCCACAAATTGTGCACTTGGCTCAATCTTTATCAACACAAGAAAAAGAAGCATATACCAAGTTCCTACAAAGAAAAAAGATAAATTTTGCTTGGACTTACTCAGACATGCTAGGGTTGGACACAAATCTCATTATGCATCATTTGTCCATAGCTCCAAGAATTAAACTAGTTAAACAAAAGTTGAGGAAAATGCATCCTCGTATAGCTCTACTTGTCAAAACTGAACTAGAAAAACTCCTAAGTGTAGGATTTATAAGAGCCATTGATTATGCTGAATGGATTTCAAACATTGTCCCAGTTTCAAAACATGACGGGTCCATTCATATCTACACAGATTTTAGAGATCTTAATAAAGCTTGCCCAAAGGATGATTTTCCACTCCCAAACATAGATATGATAGTGGACATGACTGCGGGATATGAGATCTACTCATTAATGGATGGATTTTCTGGTTATAATCAAATCAAGATAGCTCCTGAAGACCAGGAAAAGACTGCATTTACTTGTGCATGGGGAACCTATTGCTGGAACATCATACCATTTGGCTTAAAAAATGCAGGAGCTACTTATCAAAGAGCTATGACAACCATCATCCATGACTTGATGCATAAGAATATGGAAGATTATGTGGATGACCCGTTGGAAAAATTTAAAAAAAGGGATACACACCTAAGTGATTTGGAAGTCACTCTAGATCATATGGAACAGTTTCAACTGAGATTAAATCTGAAAAAATGTGCATTTGGGGTCACCTCCAGAAAACTTCTAGGATTTATTATCTCATCCAAAGGAATAGAGGTGGACCCAGAGAAAGTTCAATCAATATTGGATATGCCACCTCCTAAAAACATCAGCCAAATGAGGAGTCTCTAAGGATGCCTTCAATCTATAAGGAGGTTCATTTCACAACTAGCAGATAGAGCTCAACTCTTTAACAAGACATTGCACAAAGGGGTCAAATGTGTCTAGAATGAGGATTGTCAGAAAAGCATGGACCAAATCAAGGAGTACTTGGCCAATCCTCCAATCTTAATCCCTCCTATCCCAGGAAATCCACTCATATTGTATGTTTCAACAACAGAATCTTCCTTGGGGGCATTATTGGCTCAACTTGATGACACTGGAAAAGAAAGAGCTATATATTACATTAGTCGTACTCTTGTGTCTTATGAGGTTAATTACACTAGTATTGAAAAATCTTGCCTTGCAATGTTGTTTTCTTCCCAAAAGTTTCAACACTACATGCTTGCACATACAATACACCTCATTGCAAAGATTGATCCTCTCAAATATTTGCTTGGTAAGGCTTCTCTCATGGGTAGACTTGCTAAGTGGATGATGATCTTATCCAAATTTCACATAGAGTATGTTGAGCATAAAGCCATAAAGGGACAAGCCATTGTAGACCAACTTGCTGATTTTCCAATTCAAGATAGCATGCATATTCAAGTTGAATTTTTAGATGAGCACATAATGTACATGACTACAAGAACATGGAAGATGTTCTTCGATGGCTCTTTCATGCAAAATGGTTCAAGAGCTAGAGTGTTATTTGTTTCTCCCCATGGGTACACAATCCCTAAATCCTACAAACTTTTGTTCCCATGCACAAATAACATTATTGAATATGAGGCCTGAACAAATGGACTAAAAATGGCAATAGAATGGGGAATTACAGAGCTGCACATTTATGGGGATTCATAATTGATCATCAACCAAGTTAATGAAGAATACCAAACAAAGGATGACAAACTGATACCCTATAAGAAGATGGTTGATTCATTGTGATGATATTTCACCTTTGTTACATTTCAACAAATCCCTAGAGTAGAGAATAACGTAGTTAATGCTATGGCTACATTGGCTTCACTTCTTTAGCTAGAACAACATGAGTCTAGATACAAATTCCTGGTGGAAGAACTACACTATCCTATTTATGACTCCCCAGAAAGCCAAGTTGTTTGTACCCTTGTTGGCCATGAGTCATCCCTCTACGGTGTCATTTACTCATACCTCTGTGATGGCATCATTCCCAAAACTTTCAACCATTCTGAATGACAAAACCTTGTCTGTAATGCCTCCTTCCATACCCTTATCTCTGGTGATCTGTATAGGAGGGGTTTAGATGGGACACTTCTTAGGTGCTTGGAAAAGGAGGAATCTGACCAAGCATTAGTTGACATTCACAAGGGCATTTGTGGAGGACATTCTAATGGTCTTGCCATGGCTCGAAGGTTGCTTAGGACAAGGTACTATTGGCCTACAATGCCAATGGATGCTATAGATTTTTCCAAATCATGCGAAAAGTGTTAGAAACATGGAAACCTGATTCATGCTCCAGGCAGGGAGCTTATTCCTTCGATATCTCATTTGCCATTTCAGTGTTAGGCCTTTGACCTTGTTGGGAAAATTCATCCCAACTCATCAGGTGGACATAAATTAATTATCACTGCTACTGATTACTTTACCAAATGGGTAGAAGCCATTCCACTATCTGTTGCTTCAGGGAGAATAATTTCTTTATTCATTTTGAACCATATCATCTGTCGATATGGTGTGCCTTCAGAAATAATCACTAACAATGGAGATCAGTTTAAAAATAAGGACCTTAAGCAACTCTGCAAGAAATTTAAGATAAAATAGCATTGGTCCTCCATTTACTTCCCACAAGGAAATGGACAAGCAGAGGCTTCGAATAAGACCATTCTCAAAATCCTCCATAGAACAGTTCACAAGAATGGTTGAGATTGGCACTTACAAATAAATCCATCCTGATGGGCTTACAGGAATGATTATTCATACTCCCACAGGGGCTACTCCTTTTGCCCTTACTTATGGTACTGAAGCAATGTTACCTTTAGAGGTCGAGATCCCTTCACTAAGAGTCTATCTCAAAGGTTTGGTTACAGATGAAGACTATCACGCCATGAGATTACAAGAGTTAGAACTTCTTGATGAAAGGCATAAAGCATCATTTGACCACATGAGGGTTTGCCAAAAGTGTATGTCCAAAGCATTCAACAAGAATGTTCACCCTAGGGAATTTCAAGTAGATCTTGTCTTGCATGAGAATCCTAAGAACCAGCAAAATAGAGAACAAAAGGGCAAGTTCAAACCTAATTGGCTTGGACCATACATTATTAATGTACCTTTTGGGATAGGTGCTTATTTACTATTTGATCCAGAGGGGGAGCAGCTTCCTGATCCCATCAATATTTTGCACCTAAAGAAGTTCTACCCATGATGCCTATTCTGTCTGGGGACATCCTTTGTACATATTTATTAGTCCTAAAAAAAATACCAAAAAAAATCATATATGATGCTGAAAAAATCCTAAAAAGCATATAATGTCCTGAAAAAATTACAAAAAAATCAAAAATTCAAAAAATTCAAAAAAATAGAAAAAGTGCCTCGGTGAAAAATTGGAAACAAGTGCCTTGGTAGAAAAAATTAAAAAAAAAAATTGCAATAAAATCCAAGTGGTGAAAACCTAGAAATAGGTGCTACTTGAGGCCTTTGCACCTCTATTTATTAGCATGCATCCTTGACACTTATCCTTTCTCCATCATACATTGGTTTTGAATTGGTCTTTGTCTTTGTCTAGGGGGCATAACTATATTAGCTTTGGTCTCTTGGATGTGCTAGTCTTTAGGACACCTTGCAAACAGTATTTCTCAACACTTCCCAATTGTATTTTTGAACACTACACTAGCATCAAGTGTTTCTCAACAGTTATCAGATGTCTTACCCATAGTCTATGATGATGCAACATTTCTCCCTAGCAGATGCGATACTCAAAGTTTGACTCTATGACCTACACACATGCACTTAACATTTGACTCGCTGAGACTTGTTTGACTTTATTTTTCTTTGTGTGCTGTCTATGATGATTTCTCTGATGAGTGTTCTCTCCCTAATAGTTTTCAATGATGTTGAGCTAGAAGACTGGGGGCATGAGAACATGTTTTATTGCTTTTTCTACTTGTGGGTATATTTTGTTAGTCTTAACTATCATTAGCATTTATGCTTGATCCACTTGACATTTGGGACCTACAAGGTATTATCCTTGATTATTTTTATGCGAGTGCATGCTTATAGCCATCTTGACTTTCTTGTGTCTTGATGCAAGCATAATCTTGCTATAGAAAACTTAGGGAACCTCACTAAACTAGTCATCATGACCTATATGTCTTTGATGCCTAGGTGGGATTTCCACATTCCTATCTAATATAGATCATATTCATATACCCATAGTCATACTAGTGAGTGTTGTATGATCTTATGATGCTACTAATAAAGCTCAATGACAATTATTAGATGTCTATTGGCATTGTGACCTTGCAAGTCAACCACTTTTCATAGTAGCTTGCATTTCTAGGTTCATGTTAGATTAGTTTTTCATCTTGCATATGGAGAGAGCTCTCCTTTTATCTTTCACAGACTAGTCGGTCAACTACGCTCATCTTTTCCCTTCTTCTCGATCATGTCTTTCGCTCCTTGTCTTTTCATCACATTCTGTTCCTATCATCACAAGGGGATAATCTTATCATCACATCTATACCTTAAAGAGATCATTTTCAAAAACATGAGTCTATATCATAAACATGAGAACAAAACATACATCTATGAGAGAGATCATACATGAGCATATAAACATACATTTTGAGCAATATGATAAGACAATACAAAAGCTGAAACATCCATCACAAATGAGACAAACACAAGATATGTCACAAATCCAGTAAATCTCATATATATAATAATGTCATGATACAAAATACAATATGAGATCCCAAAATCTGGATCAAGTCTCATGATATCTAAACATCTAAACAATCCTAAGCCTATGTCTGACTAGCACCATCATGTGGTGCTGGTGGTGCTAGAGCTACTGGTACCTTTGGTACCATATCAGACTTCCCAGCTATCACTGAGTAGGGTGGTGCTCTCTGACCCTCTGGTATAGCTTGAATGTAGAGACCATGATAATATGCAGCTCATGTTGCCTCTCTCCAGCTCTCTACAGTGGCAACCTATATAGCTCTATCTCACCACTCTATCTCAACTCTCAGATCAATTAGCTACTACTCTCTGACAACTATAGTGATCTTGAGCTACTGCATCTCTATCTCTAATGCCTGGATCCTAGCTCTGAGGTCCTCTCCCCTAGTAGGCTGATCTTGCCCAACACCCAACCATCGGCGAGATGGCCTTGCTGTGTCATCTCCCTCATCTACTAAACTCTACCCCTGTGGCCATTTTTGTCCACCTGATCAAGAGCTCTATCCTCTCTCTCCTCTCCTTCTCCCTCCACCATCTCCTCCATGCCAATCATCTCCCCAATCATCTCCCTGTGTTGTCGGTTGTGCATTAGGTACCATAAATCTAGGAAATGGGGATCTCTGCCTCTCTACCCTATAAGCTGCATCTACCATATTTGGGAGGTAGTCCCATGGCTCCTAACATATTGTAGCTATATCCTATACTTCCTACTGGTAATCTAGCATCGGCAGCCAACCCTATCCCTCCTCATCCCTAACCCGAGCATAAGTGGTAATCTTGGTGGGTACCCTCTACTGGCGCCCAAACTGTCTCCAAACCCAGCTAATGACAAACCTCTCCACAATATCTGCATGCCAACCTACCAATGGCTGACTGCATAGCATATAATCCAACTCATGTCAGTCACCCTACTGCTCACATGCCCTGTACAGCCTCCATACGAATGAGGTCATCTCATCTAGCACTCTCTTGTAATAGGTCACATCTCAGCTGTGTGGCTGAGATATGAAACCTGTGTATCTGTATATATAGGGGCATCTCCACTCCCTTGGCTGCACTCATGGTTGCACCATAGCAATGTGCTCCCATGCCCATATCTGAGTGAGAACGGCCCTGCATGCCCAAGTCCTACTATCATGATAGACTATCTCATGGAGCTCGTGGTACATATTGGCCAAGATGGTTAGGCCCCATGCCAGTCATCATGGATGCACCACCAAATCAGCTACCAATTGAACCCATCCCAGTGGGAATCCCATCTAACTCCTATCAGTAATAAGGGCCTAAGCTATAATCGAACATACTATACAAGGCACTAGATAATCTCTTCCAAACTCCTCCATCAGCCTATCCCAGCTGAGATGTCTATCTACAAAGATGACATCTTGAAACATATCTTGCATGATCTGTCTCTCCTCTGTCAGATCTTGATCATAGTACACCTGTGCTGACAAACAATCATGTTAGTTTCTATCATGTGGAAACTTTACATCTTTGACTATCTATAAACATGATTATACTTACAAGATCTTCGTGGCTCAGAACTCATAGGATTAGATAGACATCCTCCAATGTGATTGATGCCTGTCTAGTAGGCAAGTGGAAGGTGTTATGCTCCCTATGCCATCTCTCAGCTAGCGCATTCAACAACCCATGATCGGCTCAAATGTCAGGCATCTACAGCAAATAGCCAAAACCCATCTCCCTCAAGTCATCCTTGCCAAGATCATCTAGATCTCTGACACATCGCAACCCGGTCACTCGAGGTGCTCTAATGTGGAGCATAGGAAGGTTCTCCTACAAGTCATTTAACCCAAGCCAAATGTTAGAGCATATCATGATGGATGTATACAATTAGTACAAAACATCTTAAAAGAAAACATTGTTAGGACCCATGTCATTTTTCTCAAAAACATTAAAACATGTCAAATTTTTAAACTGTGTGATACTATTTTTTGATAAAGTATCATACGATACTTTTTTCTATAGCAGTGCGATAGTATCTTGAAGTGCAATACTTCGTATGGTATCACACGACATTTCTTCTGGTATCATGTGATACTAGACTTAATGCCAGTGTGATACTTTGTTGACCCACAAAGTATCGCACGACATTATCCCCTAAAGGGTGCGATACTTCATAAATGTCGTACAACTTTTCACACAAGAAAAAATTTGAAATATTTGAAAAATATTAAAAATGTGTTTTAATTGACATAAATGCTCATTAAATGACTCAAAAGAGTGAGTTTTTCTAAAAACATACTGGGGCACCATACTGTGGAGGTCGGTTGTGCAACTAGGCGTGCTCAAATTGATGCCTATGGACCGGGATCGCTGCTTGCTGGGCCATTTTATCTCTCTAAGCTCTCAAGATTCTCAAATCACAATAAGTCAAATGATTTTTGAAAATGACCTTTTTGACCCCTTATATAGCCTTTTGACTTTTTTGACCAATTTTCAAAACATCTCAAAATTTCACAAAAATTGCACCCCTGGCTAATTTCAACGTCTTGGATCCATTTTTAGACTCAAAATCAAAATTTGAGTTCATCTTGATAGTCAAAATCACATTTTAAAATCTCCCCTTCTTCTACGCAATTGGCTGACCATTTGAGGCCTAATCTTTCGATCTTTCTTGGGGCATTTTCATCTCCATCTCTTTCAAACCTTCTGGTCTTTCATTCATCCCCTTCACTTCATCTCTTTGAGGTTTGACTTCATCTTTATCCTATATCTTTCTCAATCAAACCTAATCAAACTAGGGCATATCTTCACGGCCTAATGGTTATTCTATTATCCTTCATCTTCGATTATGATTTCTAGTGATTTGATTAAGTCTATCAATTTACTGTTTCTCCTCTACCTGATTTTTATTTCGATTATGAGGGGGCAGCACCTATCAAACTTCAATTCTTGATTTAGCTATATCAATCAACTTAGCTTGAGATTCTTATCTCCTATTTCAGACTTGATTATCACTTAGCTATACAAGTGTTGGTCTTGTCTTTTAGTTTACCCTTGTCAACTTATGCTTATGCTTGTCCTGATGTGTTCCCATCTATCGAACACACATCTGGGTTATTTTGTGATCCCAAATTGATCTCACACTTCAATTCCATTCTTTGACTGCATGTGATCCCGATTTGACCTCACATTAGTCAAAGAGGGGCAAATGTATGCACCCTAAAATGGTCACCTAGACTTTGGGCCCCGATTCAGTAATTTATCAATTCCCTGAATCAGCATTTTCAGCTTAATATCATTTTCCTTAATCAAATCCTAATTCTATTATTTATTTGATTTTATTCTATGGATTAACCATTTTATCCTAAGTCTTTATTTAATTAAAAGGAATATTTCCTCCCATTTTATTAAATAAAAAGTCCCCACTTTTCCTCTTATTCTAAGTTGCACAAATAAAGCATTATTCCTATTTTACAAAAAGGGAAAAAGCACTTTTTGTCTTATATGGTCACAAAAGTCAACTCTTATTTTCCTATTGGGGGATATTTGTGCACATGGATTCATTCCTCTTCAAGCCCCACCCTTGATTAAATCCATTTTCTCTTAATCTCCATCGTTCGTTGTTTCTCATTTCCTATAAAAGAAGAGCTCTCTTCTTCATTTTCATATCAATCTTTTTATGCTAACTTTATGTTGTAGGATTTCTTGGAGACTTTGGAGCTTTTGAAGACATTCTTGCATCTAGCTTTCATTATTGCTTCATAGTTTAGTTTTCATTCTTGCATATTAGCTTCATGTTTATTTCTTTCATAGTTTAGATTTCCTTTCAAGCTTTAGAAATAACTCACATAGCTTAATAGGAAGGTTTTGTAATATTTGCATCTTTCATTTCCATAGCTTAGCTTGCATACTCATCTTAATCTATCTTGCATTGCATTTCATTTGATTCTTGAGGATATTGGCATTCTTGCCCTTGTCTTCATTTGAATCTCCCATTGTGTGGTTTACTAGCAGGGTTATAGGCTTAACTAGCTCTAGCTGAAAGCAATACTGATCAGGATTAAAGTGGTAAAATACTGAAATCTAATTTTTCCAAAATTTCATATGTTTTAGTAAATTGCAATTTTGAGGGTCTTCGGTGCATTTCTGGGCAAATATGCTGCCCAAAAAGATGATGGAACATCAATGTTTCCAAAATTTGGTTCAAGATTATTTGAATACCTTTCCAACGCATCAAACGGTTTGTAATTTGGAGCTAGGATGAGAAAGTTATGCCTTCTCCAAGTGGACCTAAATTTTATATTTAGTTTTTTGATAAATTTTGATAGTTTTAATAGTTTAATTGTAATAAACATTATGATGACTCTTCATTTCAATTCCAAGGGATTTGTGTGACCCTTGGGATCCATCCGACTTGTATAAACTCCAATTTTGAATAGAATGGAGATATTTTTTGGTTTGCAATCTTGTTGTTCTCAATTTTCGTGTTGAATTCTACAATACTGCAGGTATCACACCAGGTATTGTAATCTGGTTTTCATAAATCAGATCAGTGGTATCAGTACGGGAATGCTCCTTTATGCCAATTTACACAAGGTCTTCCTACCAAAGATTAGGATTGGATACACAAGATTTGTCAAAATACCCACCTTTGAGATGCACATGATCGAAGATGTCAGACGATGATGTTAAGAAGTTGGTTGAGGAAGCTTTAAATAAGAAATGAGAGGAGATGATGAGTCAATTTTCACACCTCCTACAAAAGCAAAAACCCTCTGAATCTGAAACATCATTTTGTGGAAATACCCCTTTCAAAGTGCAGGTCAATTTTGACATCCCGAATTTTGAAGGAAAGGTCAATTCTGAAGCTGTTGATAACTGGTTATCAAAGTTGGATAGGTTCTTTTCTGTAAATAATTTCTCAAATGCTGAAAAGATAACATTTTCTCTCCTCAAAGCTGAAACCCATGTAAAATTAGCATGGGAAACCAAAGTAGCAAATAAAGAACAAGAATCAATTGCTGAAGATGGTTTTATACTATCTCTTGATAAGAAGCCCACATGGGGAGAATTTGTGGAATACATAAAAGAAGCTTACCTCCCAGAGGATGTATATGAACAAAAATACATAGAATGGCAACTTCTTCGACAAAAGAGGGATCAGTCTGTGCAAGATTACACCAATACATTCCATTCACTTTCAGCAAAACTCAGTGTTAATGATTCAGAGAAGCATCAAATTTTGAAATATCGGAGTGGACTTCACAGGTATATTCAAACAGAGATGGAATTTTTAAATATTGAGACATTGGCAACTGCCTATAAATATGCTACAAAAATTGAAGAAAAATCCAAGCAAAAAGGGAAGAGGGACTACTTTGCAAACAACAAGCCAAGGGTTGAAGGTGGCAATAAATTTGCAGGAAAATAGGTGACCAAGGAACTTCATTCAAATTCACCCAAGAACACATGGTGGTCTACTAAAAAGATAGACACAAGCATGTGGTGTGAGATGCATAAGTCCCCAACCCATAATACAAAGGATTGTCGAAGTATTAAAAATTTGATGACAGAAATACGAGGAGAGGAAGCTGAACCTGAATCGTCACCAATAGATAATTCTGAGAAAGAGGAGAATGATTCCATCATAGAAGTAAACCCATATGTCATAGTTGGAACTGCAAAAGTATTGCCCCGTGAAGATGAAGAGAGACTTTTTCATTCACAGATGTGGGTTGATGGAAAGCCTCTGCATTTTATTGTTGACAGTGGGAGTCAAAAGAATTTGATCTCTAGGGAGATAGTCAAAAGATTAAATCTAAAAGTGACAAGACACCCACAACCATACTCTATGGGATGGGTAAATGAGGGACAAGATATTCAAATAAATCAACAATTTCGTTTGCCATATTCAATCAAGCCTTTCAAGGATGAAGTGATATGTGATGTAGCATTGGATGTATGTGATGTCTTGCTGGGGAAACCATACATGTATCAAAGGCATGGGGTGTATGAGTCCAGGCCGCGTAGTGTTACAATCAAGCTTGGTGGGAAGAGGTATCAAATACCAGAGGTATGTCCAACACAAACTACTTCTTTAATTAGTGTTAAACAATGTAAATGCTTGATTGCTCAAACTAGAGCTTTTGCTGTACTCATGATTCGCCCTAAACAAACAAAGTCAGTTGTTCTTAATACACATGATAAGGTAATAGAGAATCAACAAAATCAGATGGATAAAATTTTGAAAGATTATCACAGTGTGTTTACACCACCAGTGGGAGTACCAACACACTGTCAAGTCAAGCACTCTATTGATTTAATCCCAACCACACCGCTACCACATGAGCCAATATATAGGAGGTCAGTTTTGGAAAATGATGAGATTAAGAGACAAATTCAGGAGTTGATTCAGAAAGGACACATTCGTCCAAGTCCTTCACCTTGTGGAAGTCCAATTATCCTTGCTAAAAAGAAAGATGGGACATGGAGGCTTTGTATTGATTATAGAGCATTAAACAAAATCTCTGTTAAAAATAGATATCCAATCCCTTGAATTGATGATTTGTTGGACCAACTTAGGGGGGCTAAATTCTTTACAAAAGTTGACTTGAAGTCTGGATACCACCAAGTACCAATTGATCCAGCAGATGTGTGGAAGACTGCATTTAAATCTAAGGAAGGTTTGTTTGAATGGTTGGTCATGCCTTTTGGCCTAACAAATGTCCCAGCCACATTTATGAGATTTATGAATGATGTGCTTAGACCATTCATTGATTCTTTTGTAGTTGTTTATTTGGATGACATACTCATCTTTAGCGGGACTTGGTCTGAGCATTTGCAGCATGTTGAACAAGTTCTTTCAACTCTGCAAAAACACAAACTTTATGCCAACATTGAGAAGTGTTCTATTGGTATGCAGAGTATTCAATACTTAGGGTATATCATTGACACTGAGGGTGTTCATGTTGATTCAGCAAAGATTCAAATAATCCAATATTGGCCATCCCCTAAAAATTTCACAGAGCTTCGCAGCTTCTTGGGCTTAGCCAACTTCTATCGCAGATTTGTGTTTGGTTTCTCACACATATCATGGCCTCTTAATCAATCACTAAGGGGTGGAGCACAAGCAAAATTTTAGTGGACAGAGGCAAAGAAAAAAGCATTTGAGGAGTTAAAGAAAAGACTATGTTCAGCACCAGTATTGGTCCTTCCAGATCTACACCAAGCATTTGAGATAGACACAAATGCATCAGATTATGCTCTTGGTGCGGTACTCACACAACATGGGCATCCTGTTGCCTATCACAGTGAAACTTTTTCTAATACAGTACATAGGTATCCCACCTATGATAAGGAGTTGTATGCCATTGTTCAAGCTTGCAAACAATGGAAACACTATATACTAAGAAAGGAAACTGTTATACATACAGACCATAAACCACTCCAATTCTTGCAAACACAAGGGAAGCTACAGAATGATAGACATCAACGGTGGTCAACCTATTTACAACAATTTCACCTCAACATTCATCATAAAAAAGGAAGCAGTAACAAGGTGGCAGATTGTTTGAGTAGGCCTCCAATTGCAGGTTTGACAATAGTGTTGGATTCATGTGGTCATCAATCATCCACTTGGGAACAACTATATAGTACTGACGCTAATTTTGCTAACATCTATAGTAATTTGGTAGAAGGAAAATTTGTCTCTAATTTTCACTTGCAGGATGGGTTTCTTTGCCATAATGGTCACATATGTGTACCCACCGAAGAACGGAAGAAAATGATATGGGAAGCTCACTATAGTCGTGTTGCAGGACATTTTGGTATTGGTAAGACTACTGCTATCCTTCAAAAGTATTTCTATTGGACAAAAATGAAGCAGGATATCATTTCACATATACAAGCTTGTGCAACTTGTGCAATTGCAAAGCCAACAAATCGTAAGTTGGGTCTATACTTACCATTACCTATTTCTGATAAGCCATGGCAATCTGTTTCAATGGATTTTATGTCTAGGCTTCCAACTACCAAGCGGGGGCATGATTGTGTATATGTTGTGGTAGATAGGTTTTCTAAAATGGCTATCATGGTGGCATGTAAAAAGATGATTTCTACAGAAGATACTGCCAAGCTATCTTTTGAACATGTGTGGGTTCATTTTGGTTTGCCAAAAACCATTATTTCTGATCGGGATAGCAGGTTCATTAGCAAATTTTGGTCTGCACTATGGGCTAAAATGGACATGAAATTGACAAAGTCCACAGCATTCCACCCCAAATAGATGGGCAGACAGAAGTGGTGAATCGAATGATTATTCATATTTTATGGATGTATCATTCAAAACATCCTCGCACATGGGATGAAAGCTTACCCTATGTGCAACACAGCTACAACCATGCACTCCATAGTACTGCAGGGCACAGTCCATTTGAGGTTTCTCTTGGGTACCAGCCATTGGCACCTATGGATGTAGCAATACCATCTCTACACTCTAGTAGTCCATTGAATGGTGACAAGGAGGTAGATAAAGCCAAAAAATTCATTGATAACATTAGACACCTACAACAACAAGTTCATGAGATATTGGAGCAGAGTAATCAGAAGTATAAGGAAAGACATGATAAACATAGAACTCCTCATCAGTTTCAGGTTGGTGACAAGGTATGGTTACATCTTCAGAAAGAGCGCCTGCATGGACCAAATAGGAAGCTTCATCCTCTTCGTTATGGACCATACACTATTGTGAAACAAGTTGGTGAGAATGCTTTTGAACTTAATTTGCCATTCTTTTTGGGACTGCATCCAGTTTTCAATGTGGAATTGTTGAGACCCTATTTTCCTCCTTTATTGGATATCTCCCAAGCTACTGAACACATTCAAGCTACAGAGTTAAATCCCTCTACTACTATCCAGTCCAGTGTGACCATGTTATTGAAGCCATTTTAAAGACTTTGAGAAATCAGAACATTCCTTTGTATTGGGTGGTTCGAGCTGGTCAGCATTCTCATCAAGGCAAGTGGTTTACTAAGGAACAAATTGAAGAACAATTTCCTCATCTGTTGCAGCAGATTAGTTCAATGGGGCCCATTGCCTCTTAAGGGGTGAGGAATGATTAGGATTAAAGTGGGAAAATACTGAAATCTAATTTTTCCAAAATTTCATATGTTTTAGTAAATTGCAATTTTGAGGGTCTTCGGTGCATTTCTGGGCAAATATGCTGACATTGATGTTTCCAACATTTGGTTCAAGATTATTTGAATACCTTTCCAACGCATCAAACGGTTCGTAATTCGGAGCTAGGATGAGAAAGTTATGCCTTCTCCAAGTGGACCTAAATTTTATATTTAGTTTTTTGATAAATTTTGATAGTTTTAATAGTTTAATTGTAATAAACATTATGATGACTCTTCATTTCAATTCCAAGGGATTTGTGTGACCCTTGGGATCCATCCGACTTGTATAAACTCCAATTTTGAATAGAATGGAGACAGTTTTTGGTTTGCAATCTTGTTGTTCTCAATTTTCATGTTGAATTCTACAATACTACAGGTATCACACCAAGTATTGTAATCTGGTTTTCATAAATTAGATCAAATACTCAAGTTATCCTTGTGACTCCATGCCTAGGGAGCTATGGATCAATTTTTGAGACCTCATTCTTGAGTGTTCTTGAATGTAATGATTCATAGAAGTGCACTATTTAGTGTGTACAATGATGCTTCATATTCAAGTCCAACTCAATAAAGTTTCTCTAGAGGTGGCCCTCCTTCAAGATATTTTCAATAATTGAGCTCTAATGCTCCTTGTATAATTGTCAAAGTCCCTCTAGATAGTTTCACCTCTTGCAGCCAGTCACCACCTTGTGGCTCTTATATGGTAAAAGATCCTCTTCTTGATGCTCTTAAACCCCACAATCATAGGCTCCCTACCACCAATCTGGTGGTGGGAGTGGTTTTCTAGGAAGCTCTTTACCTCCCCTCCACATGAGGGTTTTCTACTTTGGGTGAAGTATAGAGTATGCGAGCCCATCCACTTGTAGTGAAAATGGTTGGCCAACTTCTAGTGGTAATGGTGGGTGGCTCAGTTCTTCCAAATAGCTCCCTAGACTTGCACTATCAATCTCTCTCGTGAAAGAGGAAAAGAACAAAGAGGAGGTCATTATTGTTGATGAGGGGTGATCTCTTTCAAACATCACCCCTAACCCTACTCATGTATGTGATAAAAAGGATGTCAAAGATCCTTTGTCGCTTCCTTTTGGTGCTTTTTATCACTTCAACGGCTTTTATTTGTGTAGTTTTCTCTCCCATTTCTACCCTTGTTTCTTGTTTTGAGCTCTGCCTGTTTGATTTTTTTATCTTAGATCACTACCAGTATGACTCCTAAGGGGTGGTCATATATATTCCCCTACTTTTTTTTAAGTGTACATTATTTTACATTAATGGTAACATCCATGCTATTCATAAAAAAACTTGTTAGATTATATTGTAAATATTAAATCTTTAAACGTGTAAGCATGGGGAACTGATTCAAAATAAAAATGCATATAATCTCATCTAAAAGTAGTTAAAAAACTATGTGATCTTCTAACATTATATTATAAGAATGATTCTATCCAGTAGGAAGAAGTGCAAACAAAATGAAATCTACAATGTATGAATCGAACGATACAAGAGTTGATCAAGACTAATGTGGATAGTGATAGATTAATAGAAGAATGATTTTAAATTTATGCTAATTTAAATGTAATAAATAATTTAAAATAGATCCCAAGAAAAAATATTTAGAACAAAATTAAAATAAAATAAGTTTTTACAACTTATATATACACTGCATAAAATGAAAGTGACATCAATACACCTGTACCACAAAAGAGATACTATTAAATATATCATCTCTATATTATTAACAAAAAATACTTTTATTTTTAAATAAGAATGTTATAATAATCTAAATAATGCTAAATTCAAATCTCTCCATTAAAAATAAACCAAAACTATATTTACAAATTACATGTTCATGTCTTTAATAATATTATACAGTAATATTTTTTGGGAAGTGAAGCCCCAATCTGTTAATAGTTCAAATCAGACTAAGGCAAGGCACTCAAGAGAGAGGGGGGTGTTGTTAAGGTAGAGGCACCAAAGATGATTGAAGTAGTGTAGGTCTATGTAACCTTAGGGAGAGGCACACCCAATTATCTATTTATCACTATGTTCTAGAGATATTGATTGGCCCTCTATAAGCAGTCCTACAGCCCAATTCCTTCCTCAACTGTTTAAGATGAATGGCAATCATGAAAATTCAAAAGTCTGAGTATTTATAAGTAAAGTGGCTCAGAAAGTGATTGATTGGTTTCATATGAACCAGAAAGGGTATCATTATCAACCCTATCAACACAATCATCCTTGCCACCGTGCTCTGTCTGTCTCTGTAGTTTTAAATGGTAACAAAATATACCTTGCAAAATGTTTGGTTTTAAAGAAAGAGATTCATTCATAACAATCCAACACAGGAAAATGAGCAAAGAGAACCAAAGGGTGAGAATAAAAACTCAAAACCAAATATGAGAAGAAAAACTTGGAACAAAGATGAGAATCCAATGGACAGATGCGCTATCTTTTGTTTCGTAAAGATCAGAGATTTACAAGCGTACTTGATAATGTGGGCCTCGTTAATTGACTTATCTATGATAATGATTGAAGTGCTTTTACATAAGACATAAGATCAACTAACATCGTGGTTGCATCTCAACCAGGCAATGTCTTGATAAAGTTTCAACTACGTATCAGGAAAACACATCCTTCTGGAATATCTAGTGTTAATAAATGAATATATAAATCAATTATTATAAGTTAACAATTTGTGTGATTTTTTAAGTGGGATTTCTCTTATAATTTTATGTTTTAAAATAGAAGTGGAAATGTATTAGGGTTTGCAAACTTTTGTAGATTATAGTTATGGAACATTTGGAAGTTACATTGAGAAGAGTAGAGGATCTTGACATTATGGAAAAATGTGTCTATACTAATTGGCCACCTATTATGTAGTGTTGAACTTTGGTTTGTGTGTTTCTTAGAATGATGAGGTTTTGTGTGTTTCTTAGAATGATGAGGTGAATAGTGTAATGGATTTTTATCTTGAATGTTGTCAATATTTGGTATGGTGAAATGGCTATCCACCAGCTAAAATGCATCAAACATCTATTATAATGCATTTATTATGTATGAAAGAGATTGATCTTTCTTTCTTAGTGCATTTCAGACACTAGATAGACATTGCCTTCACATTGGGTGTGGATCTAACTTACAAACTATGGTTCTTAGTGCTTATTGTTTTGTGAAACTTCTTGTGGTTTGTTCTTTTAACCTTTCTATAAATTATACACATTGGGTAGGCATATTGTGATGTTTTGAGATTAAGTATTGTTATGATATGGAAATATTATCAAATTAAATAGTTGGAGCAGATGTATTAATGTAACGTTAAAGTTGTGACTAATACAAAATTGTGTTCTCTTTGGTAGTATATTTTTCTACATACATCTATTATTATGTATGTAATTTTATATGGTTCTCAATTTTATTATTGTTAATTGTAATTACATGATTTCTCAAGTTCTATTTAAGATTTAAATGTTTAATCATATGTTCATTTATTCAAGTTTGCGGACTTAGCTCATACACATTCATTGTATGTGTTTACTATTTTTTTCACATTTGGTTTAAATATCAATGGTTTTGATTAAATGAGGATGCATTTCTAAAAGTGTTAGTGTTGTGGCATTTTATTTTAGTAGTAATGTTTAATTTAGTGTACTTTATATATACATGTGTGGTTGGATTCATGACATCTACTTTGCATTTAGATATTAAAAAATACATTGGCTTTCAATATCAAAAGTGGAAGTGGAAAATGAAGAATCTCTTAGAAGAAAGACATTGATGGACAACTACGAAGGAAAGAAAGTATAAGTATTTTTTATGAAGACCTTATAAATTGGGATAAGAAAGCATGGATAATCATTTGATTGCATCATACAATATTTTTTCTCTTAAATGTAAAAAGGATGCTACCAAACATAGCTTGTGGAAGGAATAGATCACAAGTATTTGAGTGCATGAAATTTTGTGCTCATTTTATTGAAATGCTCGATAGGACTCTCATAGAAATTTTAATCTATAAAATTTGGGGGTTTTGGGTGTTTTACATCGTCAAATTATTGTTAGGTATATTTGTCATTGCTGGCAAGAAATCTAAGGGATGCAAAATAGAGTTATCTACCTAAGAATTTTTAGAAATGCTTGTTTTGCAAAGAATGATTATCCCAAGCTTTAGTTTGTACTCCAAGATCAATTTCTTGCATCAAATAACATCATTGTTCCATTTCTCCTTTAAGCGTGTCCACTTAGGGAATAGAAATATGAACCCTTTTCTTTCTTGTTCACCAATTGTTATATAGGACACCTTTCTTGCTTTCTTCATTTTACTTTGAGATGTTTTAAATGATCCTTGTAACATTGAAAATTCTTCTTCTCCTAGCTATTTAAAAGTTTCAGTTGACTTCATTGAATTGTATGGGTGAGCCAAGTTAAGAGTTGTCTAGATGTAGTACCAAGTGTCCTATCTTCTCCACCAGTTTCTTCTCTATCATTATTGTGCTCTTGATTGATTTCCTCTTCTTTTTCATCCTTAGGAACCTCATCTTTGTGGTGATCTTCAGGAACTCCATCATAATTATGTCCTCTATGCATCTTATCTTCATTAAGCATTGTATGCATTCCTTCATCTCGATCCACTTTCTCACATTCATTTTATTGTTCCTCCCTTGTGATGATTTCTTCAAGGAATGACTTTCTCTAACCAATACTCCTAGTCTCCTATATCTAATTTCTTTTCTAGTTCTAAAGATTTAACTTCTTTTCCTCTCTCCTCTTCCTCTATATCATCTTTCAAGTCAACAATATTGCCTAGATTTCCTATTCAATATAGGTATTTTCTCCCTCACCTTGTGTAGTTGAAGAGATGCATATATATTTGGCCTGTGATGAGAGTTTCTTTCAAGGAAGAGACATATGTTCATATTGTGAGCAAGGAGGAACATCATTTTCTTGTTCTAAAAGTACATCTCTCATCATTTTTTCTTCCTATGTAATTGATGCACCTCTACTTCTAGTTCCTTGAAAGATTCAATAAATAATTACCTTCTAGGTCCTTTCTCTAACCTTTTAGAATTTTTTGGTTACTTAAGTGATATCTTACCCTTATCCTTTGTTTTGGGTGCATAAACCTACTTTTGAATGTAATATATTTTTTCTCTCCTGTGGAAATATCTTTTAAAGACTCTCCTTCTATAAAAACTCTCATTACCTTTATTGGTATCTTCATAGTAGTAGGTATTGCATGGCCTATTTATCTTGAAATCCCTAATGGTAATGTTGAAGAAGATAGATTCATATTCTTTCATGTTTTTATTTTTTGGTTGGGGATCCTGTGTTCATACTTGTAGCGTAACAACAATCTAGTATGGGTTCTTAATACACTCATTGGTACATTGGGTCCTACAACTATTTCCCTTCATCCATATTTACTACTCCTCTTGATATAAGATTATATATTGAATATGATGATATTATATATTCCTTCAAAGATATAAGAGGGGTGTAACCTATTTTCATCATCTTAAAACCTTCATGATTCATAGTATTTTTGGCTTTATAAGACAATTAAAAATCTAATCTATACAAAATACCTTAATTTTTTTAAATAATGATTCATAAAAATTTTAATGTGGCTATTGATGTTGGCATCACATACCCTCTAGATCCATTTGAAACAATTTTGATCCAAAGAACTAGTGAGGCCACAAATGAGGGCACTCATCCCCGCACTTCACTTGTTGAGACCCATGAGCTCAATGGCCTAGTGAAGGAAAAAGGTGTGTGAACACAATCCCCCAATAGTGGTTTGAACCTTGGTGGTTTCTTCACCAACAAAGTGTTTAAACTTTAAAATTACACATCTAAAGACTATATTACTATCCCTTACTCTTACTTAATAATAATTGACATAATTTATCCAATCATGTTCTACTTTTGTCTCATGATTGTAATATGCCCCAATGGTTTGGATAATCTTGCCAATCAAGTTAAATATGTCTCTACACACCCCAAAAGTCTTTATAGAGAAAGATGAAATTTATAGCTCTGCTACGTTTTCATTCTTCATATATAGGTAAGCGCAAGAACCTAGCCTCATTAGAAAGTTGAAACAACAATTTATGGTTCCAATTGGGTTTTGCTTCAAAAAAACCCAATTGCAATATTCTAATTAGTTTAATGTGTATGGGGTTTTAATTCAAAAGTCTCATACATGTTAAGGCTCAAACATTTTGAGCCATAACACATTTGGGTTTTTTGAATTTTTAAATAATCTGAATGTGTTACCTTTGATTGTTTTGTTTTATAGGTGAGTGGTCACTATTTTTCCCACCATCTTGGTGCACATACCCAATGATGAGGTTAATGCATAAAGTAAAGATCATAGACCCTCTAAAGACTATATATGATATAAACTGATCTAAGAAGGATATCACTAAACTGTATGAACATTGATGAAATCTCTCTAAAGAGGAAAGTGTTTGCATGATTGCAAGCTCTAATACCATGTTGATGTATCCAACCAAGATCAATAATCTACAACACCAAATAAGAGAGAAATAAAACAAGATGTCATTCCATCCGGACAGTTTTGGGTGTCCCTCGGTCTGATGCTGCTCTTGTTGTCTCTAGTTCTGATGCAGTCCTAAATGTTGGGGTTGTGCAGTCTCTTGTCTAGGCTTCTCCTGGGAATGTTCGGGGGAATGGTAGTGGTGTTATTCCTGCCCCTATTGTGGATTCTTTAGCTTGGTAGAAGGCTGCTGGTTTGGTGGAGGATGGATGGACAACAATTAAGGGAAAGAAATGTAAATCATCCATGCCTTCTTTTGATATGAATGTACGTTCTCATAAGGTTGGGCAAAAATGGAAATCTTGATTGCCCTTTGTTTGGTTCTGATGTTTCACTTGGTAGGAACTATGGTTTGTTCCTTTGGTTTTTTTGGTGGGCCACCATAGTTGTATTGATATTTTATTGCCATATCTTTTTTATGCTCTTGTACAAGGTTTCAGGTCCTTTCAAAACCTGCTTTTACATAATCAAAACATTTTAATACATAATATTATTTATAATGTACAAACTACATTGATAAATAGGCAAGATGTAATGAGGTGTGATAAAATACCTTAAAACAAACATTATGCATAGTGCACAATATTAATTTCTACGTGACTAAAATTTAATTATCAAACATGGCCCCATTATGAGTAACTTATAGAATTCCACCTATAACTAAGTAAACTTAAGTCATGTAAATAGGTTCCCACAATAACTAGTTAGCAACAAATCCATAGTCACACCTATAGTAGGAAGTTTACAAATTATAATATCAATACTACATTATTTTTAGCTTTGCAACTTCTATAATCTTTGAATACATTCTAGAATGTCCCATGATTTTGATAATATAGAAGGATGACTTTGAAATTAGCATATTCCACTCTTTCTCACTCCTTTCTCATCCTCCATTTCCTTGGGCCATCATAACCAAATCACCAAGTATTTTAGGAAATTTAGTTGGCATATGTGAATTAGGTACCACGGCTTCTAACAATAAAAGTTTTCCTTTCTCACCCAAAGACTTATAACAATTATCAAGTATCTTCACAGAACTCTCATGATCCCAATTATGTAACACATTTTGCATCACCAAATCATTGTATATCAATTTGAAACATATTATGTATTCAACCATTATGTGATACCCAAAGAAGAAGCATTAGAACCAATCAATTAATTAATTACCTTCAAAATTATTCCATCTCCATGTGGTATGCTCTCAAACATGTTGCCACCCACATGCTCAATAGCTACATATGAAAAATTAAAATTAATTAAGATTTTTAAAAAAAAATTATAGACTATTGCATATTGAATAGGTTTTGGTCCATGTTACTAATGACTAATTTAAAATTTCAAGAAGAAGTTCTAACAAACTACATTAACAAACAAGGTTGTGTTTAAATTTGAAAGAATAAATAACCCTCAATCTTATGGTTTGAAGTTGACTAAATTCAATTGAGTATGTGTATGGAACCTTTTATCCATACAAAATGAAAAACCATGTTACCTAATTTTTTAAACTTTGGCTTGTCCATAATTATTTTGTTAAATAAATACATTATAATCTTCACCACACCAGGACATTCTAAATTATTTTAGCAAAACCAAAAATCCAAAATTGTAGATTAGTGCAAATAGAAGTTAATTATTCATTCTCCAAAATTTATGTGAGTCTACTATATAAAAAATAAAACATGAAAAAAAAATTATGTCAATTTAAAAAAATTAATGGAAAAGTATATTTCTGTGTCAATTTTTTAATTTAAAGACTAATTTTCAAGAAGCTTCTCTATTAAAATTTTATTACTATTTAAATAAACTTTTAAATAATTTTAGTCACTTTTAGTTCACACACACACACATATGTATGTAGGTGTACATGTATGCATATGTGTATGTATATGCATGTGC
Source organism: Chamaecyparis obtusa (assembly GCA_027943335.1). Taxonomy (NCBI): domain Eukaryota; kingdom Viridiplantae; phylum Streptophyta; class Pinopsida; order Cupressales; family Cupressaceae; genus Chamaecyparis; species Chamaecyparis obtusa. The sequence continues at coordinate 1,797,315 of BSBK01001373.1, read as the reverse complement.
ATGTGCATGTGCATGTGCATGTGCATGTGTGTGTGTGTGTGTGTGTGTCTGTATGTATGTATGTATGTATATACACATGTGTTTGTCTATGTATGTATGTATGTATGTATAGATATATATGTATACATATACATATATGCATATATACATACATACATACATATATATCTACACACATACATATACATATTACAATTCAAGTGTATATTTATTCTTAATTTTTAACTTTTAATCTAAACCATTAAAGTGAATTTAAAATAAGGGAAAATTTAACCTAACCAAATAACCACATTTAAAATAAGGGAAAATTTAAAAAAAATTATTAGACTTATAATTCATGTGAAAATTCAAAATGTTGTGTCAACTATGAAAACATTATAAAAACTTAAAATTAGTTGAATTACTGAAATAAGAATGTCAAATATCAAATGGTTGCATTTCAAAAAATATTATAAGAACTTAAAATTAGCTAAATTATTGAAATAGGAATTATTACATTCATGAAAACTTATTAGATACAACTTACATAAACAATTCACATTCTTAGTATGCATTAAATCCAGTTTTAACTATGTAAGAAAAACTCACACCATCAAAACCATAAATAATGCATACTAAAATCATAGTATGCATTCTTTGGTTTTGACTATGTAAGAAAAAATTTACGTCAGAATTATAAATAATGCATATTTTGTTAGCAACCCATATTGTCTCATTAAAAAAAACTCACGCAACCAAAACCAAAAATAATGCAATTCACATATTCAAAATTATAAATAATGCATACTAATATCATGCACTATGGAAATTATATTTGCAAGCCATATTATCTTAATTGGAAAAGGACCACAATATCAAAACCATAAATAATGCATATATTAATATCATAGAGTATCAAAAAAGATTTATGTCTATAACCCACATTGTCTTATAAGAAGAAAAAAAATCGCATAGTTAAATCAAGAAATAATGCATACTAATATGAATGAACTATGACAATAATGCTAATATCAACCCTAAAATGAGTGAAACCATTGATCTTAGAAATGTCAAAAATACCAAATGATCATATTAAAAAACTATGATATCTTACAACTAATTAACAAGTTTATGAAATGTAATGTATGTATGTATGTATGTACACAAGCCAAAATCACAATATATCTTGATAAAATAAATACTTTTTAAAGGAGGATAAAGATCTTTTATTGCCTATCCTGCACCTAAATTTGCATGGTGTGAAGACTCAACTCATGCACTATGTGAGAAAAAACTCATACAATCAAAATTAGAAATAATGCATACTAATATCATGGTGTTTGGAAATTATATGTTTGAACTTACATTTTCTAATTAGGAAAAGCTCACACAGCAAAATAAAAATATTGATGCATATTCCCATAGTCAAAATTAGAAATCATGCATACTAATATCATGGACTATGGAAATAATGGCTCCATTCATATTGTCTCATTAGAAAAAGATCATACAATCAAACCCAAAAATAATGAATAAAATATCAAGGACTATAGAAATTTATGTCTACAACCCACATTGTCTCAAGAAAAACTCACAAGAATCAAGTGGAGAAATAATGCATACGAATATTATGAATTATGAAAATTATCCTAATACCAACCTTAAAATGAGCAAAGTCCTTGAGCTTAAAAATTTCAAAAACATAGAATGGCCACATTAAAAAAATGTGGTATCTTAGAACCAATTAAAAAGTTTATAAAATCCACACATACAAAACATAAAGCATTTGTTTTTTATCAAATGAACTAAGGTTAAAATTACAATAAACTAATAAAATAAACAACTTTTTAAAAGAAAAAAAAAAAGAAGAGGAGAAAGAAGAGCTTGTATTATCTATCTATAAATCAAAACTAATACATCAAAACTAAAAATAATGCATACAAATATCATGGATTGTGGAAACGATATGTCTAAAATGCAGGTTGTTCACACAATTCAAACCTAGAAATCATGTGTAATTATATCATAGCTTATGAAAATTATGTGTCCAACTCACTTTGGCTCATTGCATGTGTAAAACATGATATGATCTTAAATTAACAAAATCTAAAATTATCAAAAAATTAAACTAATCACATTACCAAAAGAAACTTATACACTTGAAACAAATTGACAAGTTCGTGATATCCACTATTTGTGATGTATAAAAATATTTCAATTTAAAAAAGGAAAAAGATGTAAATAGAAGAACATAAAGTATCTATCCATATATTAAAAAGAACTTTTCATTGTAACAAGCATGATGACCACACCTTGGATGGATGGATCCTTTACAATCCATTTTATCAGATGATTTTTTTTGGGTCTACCTCATACTCTACATTAAAGGGACTACATTTTAATGCAGCTTTGGTTGTATCAAGTGCAAAGACCACACCTCTATGGAATCCAGATGGATAGATAGATGGGTCCTTGTATAGTCCATGATACGACTAAATGATCATTTTTGGGTCTACGATGAATTATAATAATATAGGACTTCCTCATGCCCTATAGCAAGGAACCTAATTACTTCAAACAAGACATATACCCTCAAATTGTAACTCTTCTTCAAGACTTCAAATTCTACATCACTAGATCAACTAATCTATAAAATTATATCTATTGAAGAGTATAAGTTCTTCACCACTAGACCAACTCAAAGGTCAAATTATACAAATGAAGAGACCAATTAATCTGAAATAGCTAGTGATCTATTTTTGGGTCTGCCCTGTACATTAGAATACATCTTTGACCATATCAAATGCAAAGATCACACACCAATCAAATAGATATATGGATGGATCATTTTATAGTCCGTAAAAAGATCTAATAGCCAGTGATCTATTTTTAGATCTAATAAGAATGCATTTTGACCATATCAAATGCAAAGATCACACCCAAATGAGATAAATATATGAATGAATCATTTTATAGTCATGATATTGAAAGATCTTTTTTGAATCTATGATGACAGACTACCTCCATGCATGATTGATCTAAATGTACTAGATCAATAACATTACATATTCTGAAGTTCATATTCTCCCACACTAAAAGACTACACAATCTAAATTTATGACTTCTCCTTCAAACTACAAATTCTCTACCAAGATGAAATGCAGAGACCAACCAACCTGGAATAGCTGGTGCAGTCTGAACGACGTGGGGAAGATCGAAGTTAATTCCCCGAACATGCGGAAACGCCTTCACAATCAACCCCAAAGCCGCTCCATTCCCGCCTCCCACGTCCACAACCATCCCCAATTCCTCAAATCCCCTGTAAAAACTCACAATCTCTTTCATGGCCGTCACGGTGAAGGACGCCATGCAGTCATTGAAAGCAGAATTGATCTCCGGATGATTCTTCCCATAATCCCAAAAATCCATCCCGTGAGCCTTCTCGAACGCATGGCCGCCATGGAGAACGCATTCATGGAGGTGCTGCCACGGGGCCATCATCGCTTCATGGGTCTGCATCAAAACCGATGGAACCAAGCTCGCAGGATTGTTCTCCCTCACGTACAGAAGCCTTGCGCACTCGCTCAGCGAGAATCGAACCTCCGACCTGTCGGATTGTTCGTCCGCCTGGGATTGAATGAAAACGCCCCTGGCCGAAAGATATCTGAGAATGCGGAAGAGGTAGTCGAGATTGGGCGTTTGGGTTGGAAGGCGGGCAGCAATTTGGTGGAGGGAAAGAGAGGCGCCCGGGCCTTCGCTGAAGATTATGTCTGGGATTTGCAGGAGGAGCGCTGATTTCAGAACAAGCGCGGGTACGAAGGAGAACATCGTCTCAAAGGCTTCCTGTGTATGTGCAGCCGCATTCTCCAGGGAATCTGACTCCACTTCTGCTGCGAAAAATATCGAGTTTTGAGTGCACAGGAATACCCAGTATTTGTAAAGCTTTGAGGATGGGATTTGGGGTCGGATTTGGGCAATGGAATGCCCAGTGTTTGTGATGATTGAGGATGGGATTTGGAGTCAAATTTGGCAATGGCGGACCAAATTTGCTCCACAGGACTATAATTGAGAAGCTCGGTACTTTGCCTTTTAATCCCAAAGTGGAAAATATGATGACTCGTATGAATGTTGCGGTTCCTTGCATTTGTGGTACACTCTCAATGGTGAAGCGGGTGAACCATTTTCTGCAAGACTCGGCAATGGCGGACCAAAATTGGCCCAGTAGACCATCATTGAAAAGTTAACCACTTTTAACTTCACCAGCTCACACCGAGGAAGCTGGCTGGAATTTGAAAATGGGAAGATGTACTTTTGTACTTTCAAATTCTCATTTTGGTCCAAAATGAGAATTCATTTGCTGGAAGATGGCTGGAATTTGAAAACGGGAAGATGTACTTTTGTACTTTCAAATTCTCATTTTGGTCCAAAATGAGAATTAAAGTACATCTTCCCGTTTTCAAATTCCAGCCATCTTCTAGCAAACAAACAGGACTTATTAAAGAAAAGGATAGGAGGGATGGGACCCTTTTATGGATACTCGTTGGAAATTTAGGATCTCATGGATGTACCCGAGCCCCTTCTTATTATCACTTTCTATGATTTCTATTTACATTAATTGTATATGGACTTTAGGGGTCTTTTTTTATATTTACAATTTAAAATTGTTTATTTGCATCTTTATAGTTTTTTTTTTCATAATTAGAAAAATTCTATTTATCTTTTTCTTTAATGACTTATACTACAAATAGTCATCGCATTTTTTCTTTTAATTGAGTTTCCATTAATTTTTTACAAAAATAGATGTGACATAAAGTTTTGTTTGTTCTTAGTGAAATGACATAACTTAGCTTCTCTTATTTTTCATAATAAAGAGAAGTCTTATTCTATTGAATGAAAATTTTGACAATTGTTGTCTACTTGTTGAATGCACAGAGGTTTGTTGAAGGTCTTATTGACTACTACTATATGTGTAGAGCATACAAATCTTGAAAATCTATGAGACAATTTAATCCCAAATCTAGGAAAAAATTGACTGGTGCTCTAATCCGTTAGGGTTTAAGGGGTCAAGATTATCAAATTTTTAATTTTTTTCTAATTTGATTTTTTTTTCGTGCATGTAGTTCTCAATCAACAATTATAGGATGAAGTAGAAGCTCAAACAAGAGAGTCAACCCAAGTTGAACAAATGGATGTTGGAGAAGATTCAAGATCAGCCCCTACAAAAATTCAAACAATGGAAATTGGAGAAGGGTCTAGATCAGTTGCTACTATTGGTATGGATGACAACATAAAACTTTCTCAAACTATAAAGAAAAACATCAATTATAAAAACTTAGATCATTTACTTGTAATTGATGTGGACAAATTGAGATCACTTGTTGATATTAAACCCTTAAGTCTTTCTAAGAAGAGGTCATTGAATAAGATAGCAAAATAAATAATGACCAAATTTGATAATCTTGAAGAAATAAGGGGTCTTTTTTTCAATTTACAATTTAAAAATGTTTATTTGCATCTTTATAGTTTTTTTTCATAATTAGAAAAATTCTATTTATCTTTTTCTTTAATGGCTTATACTACAAATAGTCGTTGCATTTTTTCTTTTAATTGAGTTTCAATTAATTTTTTACAAAAATAGATATGACATAAAGTTTTGTATGTTCTAAGTGAAATGACATAAAGCTTCTATTATTTTTTGTAATAAAGAGAAGTCTTATTCTATTGAATGAAAATTTTGACAATTTTTGTCTACTTGTTGAATGCACAAAGGTTTCTTGAAGGTCTTATTGACTACTACTGTATGTGTAGAGCATACAAATCTTGAAAAAATTATGAGAGGATTTAATCCCAAATCTAGGAAAAATTTGACTGACACTCTCATCTGTTTGGGTTTCTGCATAGGGTTGATAGCTTGGCAACTTTCACCACTAGAGCTAGCCTTTGGCTTGGTTTTCACAAGGCAATCATGCAAGGTTTATGAGGAACTAAGGCAAAGAGATGATAGATAGAGAGACCATATGCAAGATCTCTCACAAGTGGGTAGGGGAGAGGACCCAATAGTTGTGCACCCTAACTCTACGCTTCTCAAAATCCTATGTGAAAATTTCAAATCACCCCTATTTTTTTCAAGAGCATAATATGCAAGTCTGTTTCTTATAACTAAGGTTTTAGGGTCACATCACCAAATATGATGCCACATCAGCATACTTTTTCTAAGGGGTCCAAAATAACCCAAAAAAATGTGACACAAATGGTCGTGTAAAAATGAAACCCATAATTGAGTAGTTGATGTGGCGTCACATGTTTGGTTTCTTTTTAGAATAAAGGATACATTTCATTCAATTATGTTTATTCATCATTAGCAATAATTATTGGCAAAATGGTTAGCACACCCCTCAGGATTCGCGACATGGCTTAACCTCCTCCTCTTTCTTCTATAAGTCTAGTGGTTGTATCGGGCATTAAAAGGTTGATCTTTTGGTGCAACAACAACTACTACTTGTAACAAGTGGTATTAGAGCTTGGTCACGGGTTCAAATCCCCTTGGGTAACGCTAAGGGGGAGATTGTTGGAAAAATGGTTAGCGCTCCTCTCAGGATTTGCGACATGGCTTAACCACCTCATGTGTCTTCTATAAGTCTAGTGGTTATATCGAACATTAACAGGTCGATCTTTTGGTGCAATGACAACCACTACTTGTAACAATAATAACTTTAAAGTCACAACTATTAGTGCAATTTTGTGAAAAATATTAGACATTAAATTAAAAATTATGTGTATTAAGTTAACAAGTGTGAGTATAAAATAAATAACTCCTATCATAGCCATTAGAATATGTTTAGGTTTTGGGCCATGTCCCTTACTTTGACCAAAATCATTCACGTCAACTCCTCCTTCCAAATAAGGGGTATTTGTTGGAATTATGGAAAGATGTGTACTAAGAGGGGAGGGGTGAATCAGTACCCTCAAAAACTTTTCAAACTGAATCCTTGTAAACATGAATATCACTAACCAACTGTATCATTTATATTTAACATACATCCAAAATATAACTGAAATGTAAATGCATGCAATCTAATAAATAATGCATTCATGAAACTTCATACACATGACACTTGTATTTTGGTATCACAAAAACCCTTGTTAGAAGGTAAAAACTATGGTGAGGATAACACCCACAAAGCTTCACTACTGCAGTAACAAAGTTTTTGATTAAGGCTACAAAGATTTTGATCACTTTTGGTGATCTTAGCCAGTTAGGAGTAACAATGAGATCAGCTAGATTTACTTGGTTAGAGGATTTTAGCAACATAATTAAGTGTGCACTCGGTTAAGAGATTTACAAAAGAACTTGTTAAGTTCACCGTGTTAATAGATTTAAGGTCTACTACAATGGCTAAAAAGTAACAGTATGATCGATCTGTAAATAGAAACTTAACATGTCTGATATCATATCTGTAATGTGCTTATATGTTATCACCTTAATGTGATTGATCTCTTCTATGAACTCTACTCGGTAGATTTTTGTTTCTAATAAATTGTATGTTCAGTTAATGCTTGTCAATCATAACCTTTTTCTGATCTTTAGATGTCTTCCAATGTGGCGGCTACTACATGTGTGATGATACTTGTTAAAATGACATGAATACAAATTTTATATCAAACCGATCTGACCTAATTAGGGTCTAGACACTATCTTAGAAAACCTAAGATCAACGGTACAAATGAATAACCTAGATCATCATTACATAGTAATCATAAAAAATTAAATGATTACATCCATATTAAATTTTGTCTCGATCTTGGTAAACCATTTTCTAATCGGTGTAAATCATTTACCTTGTAGTTTGTGTCATTCCAAACTGCTTTGTTTCATGTTTTACTCGGTGTATATTGTATTCATCACTTAGTAATTAACTGGTGCTTGATTCATATGAATGCTCAGTGACCACTATGCTCGTTAATCAATGATTATCTAGCTCGATAAGAGTGCTCAGTCAAAACCGTATTCAGTAAACATAGTGATATGCCTTGGTTATGTTTGGTGTCTAGGCTCTGTGTATTGACTGATTGTCCTGTCTTGTATCTTTTACTGACTGAATGAATGAATGATACTAATGACAACCACTAATGCTCTTAAGGAGTAACATTCTCCCCCTTTGGCATTAGCATCAAAAAATTTATGTATATGTACCGATTGCAAAATTTGAACTTAACCAAAAAAATGTGAATCTATGTGAACTCACCCTTTGTACATGCTCTCGATGTGAAGTACATACAAGAATATATGAAAGAATATATATATACATACATTTTCCCCATTTTTTGAAATTAATGCCAAAAATGTACTCAAAGCTTGTAAAAAATGTTCTGATGGGTTTTCTGTAAAGTAGCCAAGAGGTTTTCCCATTCCTATTTGAGATTCTCAAGAGAAATGTGCTCTAATCTGACTTATGCATGCATATCAAAAATATTCTCTATTATAGATATATCAAGGGTGGAAACTAACTCTTTTGCCTTATTCACATGTCATTGCATCACCTTGAGTTGTGGAAGTAACTATGTGTGTAGCTCGGTTACTTATTCTCTAATTGAGTCTTCTTCCTTCCTTAGTTCTAATCTTAACCACTAGATTTGTTGAACTTTAGCATAATGCTCATAAAATGCATTTGGCTCGGTTAAAATATTATTTGCACTAACCTTGTGTGATAAGAGAAAACCTAACATGTTCAGAACAAGCATAGACATTCAAACATTATTCTAAAAGCATATTCCTAACATATAGAGAAAACTATTTGCTAAGTTGTTCATATAGAGCTTAAACAGGAGCTCCCTGTCACTGTTTGATTTTCTCTCACTTTAGGGATGTGGGTGTGCTCTCTAATCACTCAGAGAATATCCCTAATGATGATTAGGAGGGATTAAGATAGATTAAGGACCATAAGAACCCCATATTGGCACATAACCAGGTGTAGATCACCTGATTTGTCCCTAGGGCCTTAAGGAGCCTAACAATACAAGGATGCAGATTATGCTAAAGATGATTAATCTAAGGTGGATTTTAGACCAAATGAAATTTGATATGATGAAAAGAAATGCATAAACATGAAAGAAACTAAGTTAATCTAAGTTATCTAAACTATGGTGTGAGTTATGAAAGCTTGAAAATGAGTTAATTGAACAAAATAGGATAAAAGCTTTAAGATCTAGGATTAATCTAGCATTATAACTTTACTAAGAAATGAAAGATGAATTACTTGTTTGCTCTTGGAAGAGGAGGGTATTTATAGGATTTTTGGAAGGGCTTGTGTTAGGATTAGGAGTTAGGGCCTGAGTCAGCATTTGGGGTAGAGCTAGAGGTATGGTTTTGGGTATGGTTAGAAGGGCAAGGGTTAAGGTTGCTCACACATGTGTGAGAAACACTAGGGAAGAGTACCTAGGGAAAAAGAGTGGAAGAAGAGACTTGGGTCTCATTAATGGCTTGTAAGAAGCCTTAATGAGGGTGTAAGAGGCTTTAATGAGTGTGTAAGGGGATCATTAATGAGGGGGTTTGACCAAAAGTCCAAGGATGAGGGTTAGGACTAAAAATGGTAGGAATCACTCTCTAATCAAGTTTAGGAAGGGTTTAGGAAAGTTTAGGAAAGTCTAGAAGGGTTTAGGAATCTCTAGAAGTTTCTAGGTTTTTGAGGGGTTCAAATAAATATTTCATTTATTTAAAGGTTTTAGTCAATTTATCAAATAATTAATAAATTTGGGGGGGAATGATGTTTAAATGAGATTTAAACATTTTGAGAGGGGATTCCTTAATCAAACATTTTTAATTAAGATAGGAGGAAGTAATGGAATAATAATTAATTAATTAATTAATTAATTAACAAATGATGATGTCATCAAGGGATTTTGGAAAATAAAAATACTTTTATTTAGCAAAGAATTTTTAGGTGTCTACATTTTTCCCCTCTTTGATGCGAGGCCACAAGTGGTGTGGCGTCAAAGACAAGAAAATAAGATGCACCGGGCTATAATTTAGAGGAATAAGGGGTTGTGCCCCCTTGAGAATATAACGCAAAGAGGAAACATTGTGGAATTTTCTCAAAAAGAATAGAGAAGGGAAGGAAAATGATGAAGGAAGAAGGGAGGATAAATAACTAGACTTCCAAGAGAAAAGAGGCATGAATGCAAGATGAGGTGGAATGCAAAATGCAGGATGCAGCTACATGAGAGATGCAAGATGCAAGATTAATCTATATGATGCAGGATGCAGGGGATTTTGGGAAGCTCCAAGTGTAAATGTGGAGAGCACAACCTAGTTTGATATAGCAACATGAGATACCTACCAAGGATACCGAGATCACAAGGCATTGTCACTATCATTGCATAGGACTAATACGAAAAAGACATGCAAGGTTTCCCTAGCATCATGCATGATCCCAAGAAGGAGCCATGGTAGAAATGATGTTGGAGAAACCACAAACCAATGACATTTCCCAAGTGCACCATGTAACTATGAAGATCAAATGTGAACCATGCAAGGGTCATGTCCGACCGACTCATAGACAGAAGTAAGAAATCAAAATACCTTGCCCCAGATTACCTTCATTCATAGCGCACCGTGATATAAAGGATCGTAGTGACTTTGAGGAGATGAGCAACGAGAAGTCATAAAAAATTAACAAGATCCAAAGGACAAAATCCAATATCAAAATGATAACGCCAAAAGACATCCTTTTCCAAGGAGAGAGATTGATTTGATTGATGGGGGGAGAGATTTGGTCTTGATGTGAGGAAGGATACATCAACACAGACCTGGTGTGATGGGTGGAAGATTAGGTTGGAAAGGAGGAAGGATACATCCTCAAGGACCTGCTAATGAAGAGAATGTTGTGTTGTCTTCGGCAAATGATGAGGTTCAAAGATAATCACTGTGATCAAGGATAGTTGACAATTGATGTTGTTGAAGTACGAGGCTAGGTGGGACAATATTTTGGATCAAATGTTGTTGCAAGACCGACAAGGGTATGTACAACAAGGCACAAAGATATGTACAATTGACAGGGAGGTATTTACACCAGATATGTACAGAAGCTCAGGATTGGGGATAGGATGATCTCGCTAGATAGGATATTTACAAGATATGTACAAAATGTGGACTTGGTTGTTGCATTGGATAGGCTTGAGCATAGAACATTGTGGGATGGAAATGGGATGGTGGTGGGGATGGGGATGGTGTTGAGAGGATTGAAGGATCAGGATGGGTGGGGATGGGAGTTTGATAGATAATGACTCAGTCCACTATGTATGGTGCATGTTTCTAGGTTTTCACCAACATACTTGTCCAAGGCACTTGAACTACCAAGTTTTCACCATTGGATGATTATTTTTCCAATTTTTATTGCTTTTTCTACTTTTTCCAATTTTTTTGGATTTTTTTTATTTTTCAAGATCTAGTTCAGGCATAGAACCTCTTTAGATGGATGATGTTGATAGGATCATTCAATAGCTCACCTTCTAGTGTTGATAACTGATAGGCTCCAGAGCCAAAGCATGTTGTGACAACATAGGGGCCCAACAAAGTAGGCTCAAACTTTACTTTCTTCTCCCGATGCATTTGGACTTTATGATTTTCTTTGAGGACCATGTCACCAACCTAGAACTATCTAGGATGGAACTTCTTGTTATAACTCCTTTTGAGTCAATTCTAGTATGCAACTAGGTGATCATATGCTTGTTGCCTCTTCGCATCTAATAGGTCTAGCTATGTGAGATGTGCCACTCGATAGTCTTCATCTGTAGTAAAGTTCTTCATGGAGACTTGTAAGGATGGGAGCTCAACCTCAATGGGTAGAAAAACTTCAACACCATATAAAAGGGAATATGGGGTGGTTCCTATGGGAGTGTGGAAGGAAGTGTGATAGGCCCAGAGGGTAGAATTTATTTAGAGGTGTCAGTCATGATTAGAATCATTGATAACCTTCATGAGGATTTTCAGGATGGTTTTGTTGGTTGCCTCAGCTTGGCCATTTCCTTGAGGGAAGTATGGATTGGAGAAATGGTGATGGATGTGGATTTTGGCACGCAGATCATCCACATGATGTTTTTCAAATGGTGTGCCATGATCTGTGAAGATTGTGGATGATATGCCGAAGTGACAAACAATATGGTATAAGATGAACTTGGACATTTGGATGCCAGTAGTGAGGGTGAGCAGAATAATTTCAACCCACTTTGTGAAGTACTCTGTGGTCATTATGATGTATTTATGTCCATCTAAGGAAAGGGTAGTGATTAAGCCAATGAGGTCGAAGCCCCAACATGAAAATGGCCAAGGTGGCACAATGGGCTGCAAGTCCTGTGCTAGCTCATGAATCAAATTTGCATGTTGCTGACATGGTAGATATTTCCTGACAAATTCACAAGCATCATGTTCCATTATTAGCCAATAGTACCCAACTTAAAGCAACTAATTTTCTAGAACCATGCCACTCATGTGGGCAACACAAATTCTAGCATGGACCTCTTGTAAAGCGAGGATGGCCTCATTTGAATCTAAACACCTATAGATGATATTATGATATCCTCGATGATAAAGGGTGTTGGCTACAAGAGTGTAGTGGGAAGCTCTATGAATTAGGTTTTGGTGTTGGTTGTTGGTGAGATGGGAGATATGATATCATTTTTAAGATATGCTTGGATGTCATGGTACCATGGGGACTGAGGACCAACCAAGACACACACCATTTCTACATCAGCGTTCTCATAAGTAAGCATGTGTAGATTCTCGACTAAGAATTTGTATTGTGTTGAATCATGAGGGATCTCTAATAAGGATCCAATGGCTTCCATTGCGTCGGCCGCTTTGTTTTGAAGCCTTGGTATTTGCATGAACTATAGACTTAGGGAATGCTCTTTCAGTTTGTCCACCAGTTCCTTATAGGGTAGCAACTTCTCATCCTTTGTCTAAAATTTATCTAGGATTTGCTTGATAATCAGCTATGAATCTCTGAACACTTGGAGTTCTCTCTGAATAGTAGTTTTGAGACCTGAGATGAGGGCCTCATATTCTATAATATTATTAGTGCATGGGAATCCTATCTTTAATGATTTGGGGATATAATCACCTTGTAGTGTGATGAATAGGATTCTTACCCCTGACCCATGTGATGTGTAAGAGCCATCAAATTATAGCTTCCATATGGGTTGTTCTTCAATCATACATAGGTGCTCATCAAGGAATTCCATGATTAGTGGATATGCATCCACCAGAGGTTCTTCTACTAGCTAATCAAAAATTACTTTCCCTTTGATTGCTTTCTGATCTATGTACTAGATGTCAAACTTGCTGAGTAGCATGACCCATTTTTCCATATGCCCTATGAGAGTTGTCCTTGATAATAAATACTTGAGTGGTTCCACCATTGAGATGAGCTTGATCATGTGACTAAGCATGTAATGTCTAAGCTTTTGAGTGGAAAAGACCACTGTGAGGCATGCTTTCTCCATGGGTGAGTAATTAAGCTCATAGCCAACAAGAGTTCGGCTGATATAGTTGATGGCTCTCTCTTTATTGTTGTCATCATGTTGTGCTAAGAGTGTCCCCAGTACTGTAGTAGTTATAGATATGTAGAGTAGAAGAGGGCAGCTTGAAAATAGTGGTATGAGGATTGGAGAGTTTGCTAGATACTCCTTCGGCTTCTCAAAGCTTCTCTAATAGATAGGATCCCAGTTGAAGCTGGTGTCTTTGCATGAGAGGTGCGTGAAAGGTTGGCACTTATCTGCCAACTATGAGATAAATCAACACATTGATTGGAGCTTTCCTTGCAAGCTTTTGAGTTGTTTGAGTGTTCTTGGAGGAGGCATTTATTTTATAGCTTTGAACTTCTTTGGGTCGATCTCTATGCCATGTTGGGATACAATAAATCCCAATAGCTTTCCAGATGTAATGCCAAAGAAACATTTCTTTGGATTGATCTTGAGCCCATAATGATGAAGGTGATCAAACACACACTCGAGGATGTCGAGGTTGTTAAGAATAGTCCAAAGAGATAACTGAGAGGGGGGGGGGGGTGGTGAATCAATTATCTACAAGTTTTAATTGTTTATCCAATTAAGTATACTTAAACATAAAGTATAAAAACAATGAAAGAACACTTGAACACAACACCAATATTTTGGTTACGGGGAAACCCAAATAGGTAAAAACCCCAATGGGAATTGACACCAACTAATATTCTGCACTAGTGTATTATGATCCTTGTTAGAAGATCCTTAACCCTGTTAGGAGTTTATTTACAATATATTTAGTACAATAGACCTAGTCAAGGATCAGACATGTTAGGATTCTTTTACAATAGTCCCTGTTAGGGGAGAGGACGCACTGTTTGAGAGCACACTACTCAAAGGGGTGAAGGCTACAACCTTCTGTTTAACCGATACACACCATATCTAGATCTTGGTGAACTGTGCTTTGACCTATTATCTAGATCAGTTCTAATGTATAGCACAAATACTTTACTTGGTCACATAGACCTTCTTCTAATGGCTCAACACTTCACACACTCTGCTCTGCTCTTACTATTAACCATGAACCACACTTCAGCAATCACAAATGAATGCCTATAAATATCTTTCCTCTAAATGATATAATCAAGTTGGCCTATAAGAACCACCTTGAAATCATATTAGAGAAGCCATAAAAAAATCCATTAATAATTCAGTCGGCTCTACTAAGCCCGCAACACATTCAGGGACCTATCCAACAAGATAATTGTAAACGCACGCTAAACACTGTCGGCTCTACCAAAATAATTGGATCTTTCTCCTCAATCTAAATTACCTTATGCACTCTTAACCAAACCTTACTAACTCTTCTCCAAGCTCTAATCTAAGGGCGCATACCAAAATGATAGGCACAACTCCAAAACCAATATAATCTATGTCGGCTCTTCCAAACAAACACATGAAACTGCTACTGGTGAATAGCAACTGCATAACTTCACTTCTATTGATCATCATAATCTACATCCATGAGTGTAACATCACTAACATGTCTCCATCACATATCCAAATGCACAAGGCTCCATGATAACTATACAGAAAATCACACACAGAACACTGCATGTAACTCTGTCAGGGACACTGCTAACACAAGCTGCTATATAACTCTCTGTACTAACAATTAACCTTTGCGCTCATGATATCATGCTAATAACATGTCCATGATACATATACTACAATTTTACTGCATAAGTCTTCCATGCATGCTACTTACCATATGTTGTCATCAATGATAAACATATAGTCAGCACTAGCTTGTTGGAAAATCTCCAACAATCTCCCCCTTTGGAATTGATGGTAACATATGGAATGAAAAACCACCACCAATCTAATGAGAAATTATTTTATAACATTCTCCACCCCCAAAGATGAATCCTCCATCTACTGCAATATTCTTCAATATTCTCCATTTCCTCAACTGAACTGCTTCCATCACTAAATACTACTCCCCCTTAGTATATTACTCCTACTTTGCCTCTATTTTTCATGACTCTGTATATTACTCCCCCTTTGACATCAATGGAAAAGGGTGCCATTCGTTTTAAGCATCGATACTACTCCTGAGGTAGAGTAGTCAACCTTCCATCAGTTCCTAAGAACTGATGCCTTTTCTTCTTTCTTCTAAGTAGAATCAGGAAAGGGAATTACTCCCAACTTCTCCCTGAGATACTGATGAAGGGTGCTCCCCTTAATACCACAAGCACATAATAGAAACAAAGAAACAACAATAATTTGTAAGAATAGAAAATGGGCTTCTTATTATCTCCACAAGTGTGGAATTATAAATTTTAGAATTACAATATGAAAAGCCACATGGGCATTCCCCTTACAATATTTTGTAGGATAAAGCCTTGAATCATTACCCAGATCTACCTATAACTTCCCTAAAAAACACCACGGGCCTTCTTTATATAGGCAATTTCCACCACCCGAGAAGGTTCCAGAATTTTAGCCCTTAGGGCCGACCAAACTTAGAATTATTTTATTTTTCAATTTATTACATCAAATTTAGCTCAAAAAAACTTTTGAAACCTGAACAAAAATTTTGAAGCAAAATTATTTTCTACCATTTCAGGTGGCCCAACTTCCAGAGACCATAAGTCATCACCAGTTGACCTAATTGACTATTATGACCCCAATTCATAAAGGGCGCGAGGAGCTCTACAATACCTAACTTGCACAAGCTCCAATCAGCCAAAGTTTCAACCTCATTCAGGGCCTCTAAAGCCTTCAAAACTAAGTTCAAAGTTTTTGTACCCTCCTGTCAATATCAAAAATTTTCAATATCTTCAAAACTAGACTTGATCTAGCAATGAAACTTTACTGGCAGGATGATATGACTAAGATGAACCTCCATGTGTGAAATCAAAACATTATGAGATCATATGACCAACTTACTAAAAATAGCAAGTTTCCATAAATAGCAGCTTTTCACAAGATAGCCCTTATTGAAAAGAAACCAGAAATATTTTTGGGTGATGCAAGATTTCTCTTACACCTAGGATGCTCCTACATTAGACACCTAGGGTAATTTGAGAAGTGACCCTATCATGACTCAAGTGTGAAGAGGAAAACCAAGATGGTTAACCTCCTCCCTTATCAGCAATGATGAATCTTCAACAGGTCATCCTTTCCATTTGACTAGATATTCTTCATATGTCTTGTTCCTTGTGCTTCTGCCAACACGACTATCTAGTATGTCCTCAATCTCCTTGGTATCTGAACTAGTTGCTGGAATACTCCACTATGCTACTATAATCTCATCTTCAACACCTCCTTCATGATACTCTATCAAGTCTAAAATGTTAAACACTGGTGAAATTTTCAGCTCAATAGGCAATTCTACCTCATCTAAATTTCCTGAATCATGATTCTTCAGTATCTTACATAGCCCAAACTTATTCATTTTCAACTTGTTATATGTACCAACTGGAAACCCCTCCTTCCACAAACGAACCATGAAATCATCTCCAACCTAAAATTATTTATGCCTCCTTTTCTCATCTACCTTAGCCTTATACTATGCATTTATCTTGGTAATGTGCTTCTGCACCTCCTCATGGATGTTCTTCAAATGTTCTACAAAATCCTTAGCTTCAGCACTACTTATTTCTCCATTATCTATCTTTCTCAAATTAGATGCATTTCTTGGACTACTTCCATATACAATCTGGAATGGTGATTTACTAGTGCTCCTGTTGATAGAATTATTGTATGCAAATTTTGCCCGTGGTAAAATCAAATCCCATCCTGGTGGCTTGTCTCCAACCAAACATCTCAACAAATTTCCCAAACTCCTATTCACCACCTCTTTCTATCCATCAGTCTGTGGATGATGTGATGAACTTAACTTCAATTCTATCTTTAACTTCTTCCACAATGTGTGCCAGAAATATCCAACAAACTTAGTGTCCCGATCTAAAACTATGGTCTTTGGCAAACCATGTAGTCTCACTACCTCTCTAAAAAAAAATTCTGCTACATGAAACAACATCATTAGTCTTCTTGCAAGGAATGAAATGTACCATCTTTGAAAATTTATTAACCACCACAAAAATTGAATCATGTCCCCGCTGAGTCCTCAGTACACCAAGAACAAAGTCCATATTGATATCCTCCCAAGGCTTCTCTGGTATAGGTAATGGCTAATACAACCCTATATTCTACTTCACTCATTTCACCATCTAACATACTCTACAATGCTGTACAAAATTATTCACATCTTTCTGCAACTATGGCCAATAATAATTCTCACTAACCAAAGCAAGGGTTTTATCACGACCAAAATGTCCAGCCAATCCTCCACTACGCTTCTCCTTGATGAGATTCTCCCTCATATAACTTCATGGAATGCACACCTAACTCCCTCTAAATAGTATATCATACTAAATGATAAAATCCAACCACTTTGTTCTATCTAGAGTAACAGGTTCTTTACAAGCTTTTCAAGCTTCTCCAAAATTAGGATCCAATGGGTACAATTTTTTGAATTCCTTGAACCCAACCACCTCAATCTACATTTCTGTTAGCAATATTCACTTTCTACTAAGTGCATCTGCAACCCTATCAAACTTTCCACTCTTGTGTTTCAAAACAAATGTATAACACTTCAAAAACTCAACCCATTTCAAATGCCTTTGATTCAACTTTCCTTGACTATTCAAATATTGCAAAGCTTGATGGTTAGTATAAAAAACAAACTCCTTAGGAAGCAGATAGTGTCTCCACTTCTTTAATGCCTGAACTATAGTATAAAATTCTTGATCATAAATAGAATATTTTCTATTGGCATCATTTAACTTCTCACTAAAATAAGCAATAGGTTTACCTTCTTGGCTCATAATAGCTCCTATTGCAGTGCCACTAGCATCACAGTCTACTTGAAACACCTTATTAAAATCTGGAAGTGCTAAAACAGGTTGTTCTGTAACTTTCTATTTCAACAGTTTAAAACTTTTATCTACCCCATTAGTCCACTTGAACTCTTTTCTATCCCTTTCTCATTATTTCAGTCAAGGGTCCACAAATACTGCTAAAATTTCTGATAAACTTTCTGTAAAAGCTAGCCAAACCATGAAAATATCTTACCTCAATAGCACTCCTTGGAGTAGGCCATTCAAGGATAGCCTATACTTTCTCTGGGTCCATTTGTAGACCTTCTATTGAAACTACAAATCCCAAATACACTAACTCTTTCTTCACAAAACTGCACTTCTTCAAATTTATCAACAATTTCTCTTCTCTCAGTTTCTCAAGCACCATATGAATATGCATCATATGTTCCTCTAATGTCTTACTAAAGATCAAAATATCATCTAGGTAAACAATGACAAACTTACCCAAAAATTCTTTCAGAACCTTGTTCATGAGCTGCATGAAAGTGGTCAATGCATTGGTTAGCCCAAAAGGCAAGACTAACCACTCATACAGTCCTTCCTTTGTCTTGAAGGCAGTTTTCCATTCATCTCCTTCTCTGATCCAAATCTGGTGATATACACTCTTTAGATCTATCTTTGAGAAATATACAGCTCCACTCAAACAGTCCAAATATCATCCATTCATGGAAATGGAAAACTATACTTGATTGTGATCTTGTTTATTTCCCTGGAGTCTATACACATCCTCCATTCTCCATTTTTCTTTGGTGCTAATACTACTAGTACAACACATTGACTCAAGCTGTCCCAAATCAACCCCTTATGTAACAACTCATGTACTTGTCTATTCAACTCTTCACTTTCTACTGGTGTCATTCTATGTGTTGCCTTATTTGGCAAACTAGCTCCTAGAATCAGGTCCATCTAATGACTGATCTTCCTTACCAGTGGTAATCCATCAGGTACATTATCAGATACAATATCCTAAAACTCATTCAACAAATATGGAACTTCTATAGGAACATCTTCTACTTCTTCTTTACCAGCTTTTGGAATTAAAGAAAAACACACATGCTCATGCCTCATACCATCTAAGAATTTTCTTCCATCAACAAAATTTATTCTTGCATTACCACATACCTTTTCTTCTACGTCATTCAATGGCTTTAGCTTATGTTGCACTCCATCCTTCATCAGGGAATAGGTATTCATGTAAACATCATGTATAGCACACTTGTCAAACTACCATGGTCTACCCAACAACATATGACATACATCTATAGATATAATATCACACAGTACCTCATCATGGTATCCACCAATCTTGAAATTCACTAGGCACTATTCATTGACCATGACCATGTGGTCATCCTGCACCGAGGCAATCTGGTATGGATGTGGGTGTTTCTATCTCTTGAGCTTCAACTTTGTCACCATCTCTTCTGACACCAAATTGTCAGTGCTTCCACTATCAATAATCACATCACAACATTTACCCTCACACTTGCATCTAGTCTGAAATAGGCTCCTCCTTTTCTCATGTTCATTCTCACCACTCGATAGGACTCTTCTGTTAATCAGTGTTTCTCCTCTTTCAGCATCTTCACAATGTGATGATCTAGCATCTTCATCTACATGTGCAACTTTGGTCTGGCCTTCATTTCTCATGTCTATCCTTCCTTGGCATTGAGGACATTCAAATGCCCTATGACCTTCTTCTCCACAATGATAACATGTTCCACAGAAGCCTTCTCTTCCTGATCCTTGTCCTCTTCTTCTTCCTCTCTAATCTCTATTATTCTGATCATAGAAATGATTGGAAGTGTTTCCTCTCTAGTTGTGACTACTAATGGCCTCATCCTTCTTTTTTGGATCTTCATTTTGGCCACCATATGGCCATCCACCAGATCATCCACCATGACCTCTTCCATTTTGTCTTCTCTCAAACTTCTTATTCAACTTTTCCTCTACTTTTAGGAAAAACTAGTATACCTCTTCAATACTATCCATTTGAACCAGATTCAACTCATCCTGAATGCTTCACCTCAACCCATTAAGGTAATGGGAAACTTTCTCCTTATCAGCTTCTGCATGGCCTATTCTAATGAGGAGTCGATAGAACTCCTCTATATACTCCTGAACAGATCTTCTTGCTTGTTTCAAACTTTGCATTTTCTTTAGTAGGTCAAGCTCATAATTAACAGGAATGAACTCTCACTTAAATTTATCCACCATCTGATCCCATCTTGTGATTTTATCCTTTCCTCTTTGATTTCACTCCAACTGAATCTCTTTCCACCAAATCTTCGCATGACCCTTCAGTCGGGCCTTCACAAACTTGACCCCATCAGGATCCTCGATATCTTCATACTCAAAGTATTCCTCTAATTCATTGATCCAATTGATCAACTCCTCTGGGTTAAGATTTCTTGAAAATGTAGGAACCTCAATCTTAGGTCTTTTCCCAATCTTGGAAATGGCCCAAAAAAGCCTTTCTTCCTCCTGGTTCAAAATTTTCCCTTCTCCTTCTTGCTCAAAATTTCCTTCTTCTTCAGCTTCATCCTCTCTTCCATCTCTGACATTAAGATTCATTCCTCTATGAATCTCTTCTTACAATTCTCACACTTGTCTCTGGAGTGCTCTAACCTCAGCTGTCACAACACATCTCTTCCACCATGTTCCCTTCGTGGAGGCATTTTCACGCTATTTGTTGAAACACTAACCATGGTCCTAGTGCAAACTACCTCATAGTCAATGATCTATTTACACACTCAAGAACTCCTAATCTGATACCACTTGATGAAGGGTGCTTCCCTTAATACCACAAACACATAACAGAAACAAAGAAACAACAATAATTTGCAAGAATAGAATATGGGCTTCTTATTATCTCCATAAGTGTGGAATTAAAAATTTCAAAATTACAATATGCAAAGCCACATGGGTGTTCCCCTTAAAATATTTTGTAGGATAAAGCCTTGAATCATTACCCAGATCTACCTAGAACTACCATAGACAACACTACAGGCCTTCTTTATATAGGCAATTTCCACCACCTGAGAAGGTTCCAGAATTTTAGCCCTTAGGGCTGACCAAACTTAGAATTATTTTATTTTTCAATTTATTACATCAAAGTTGGCTCAAAACAACTTTTGAAATCCAAATAGAAATTTTGAAGGAAAATTATTTTCTGCCATTTTAGGTGGCCCAACTTCTGGAGACCATAAGTCATCACCAGTTGACCCAATTGACTATTATAACCCCAATTCAGAAAGGGCGTGAGGAGCTCTACAGTGCTCTATTACACAAGCTCCAATCAACTAAAGTTTCAACCTCATTCAGGGCCTCTAAAGCCTTCAAAACTAAGTTCAAAGTTTTTGTACCCTCCTGTCAATATCAAAAATTTTCAATATCTTCAAAACTAGACTTGTCTAGAAATGAAACTTTACTGGCAAGCTGATATGACTAAGATGAACCTCCATGCATGAAATTAGAACATTCTGAGATTGTATGACCAACTTACTAAAAATAGCAAGTTTCCATAAATAGCAGCTCTACACAAGATAGCCCTTATTGAAAAGAAACTAGAAATATTTTTGGGTGATGCAAGATTGCTCTTACACCTAGGATGCTCCTTCATCAAATACTCAAAAGTATCCTTTGGCAAGGGCTTTGTGAATATGTCTACCAACTGATCTTTAATACTCACATAGTCCAACTTAACTTCTTTTTCTTCTACTTTCTCTCTTAGGAAATGATACTTGATCTTAATATGTTTTGTCTTTGTATGCATTATAGTGCTCTTTGACATATTGATAGTGCTAGTGTTATCACAATGAATAACAATAGGATAATCAATCTAAATTCCAAAATCTGTTACCAATTGCTTGATCCAAACAATTGTAGAATAATTCAAGACTTCTACAACATACTCCACTTCTTCTATTGACTGAGAAATACAATTTTGCTTCTTTCTTGTGCAAGTGACAAATCTACCACCAAGAAACACTGCTCCACCTGATGTACTCTTTCTATCATCAATGCATCCTGCCCAATCAGCATTAGTATACATAGGAAGCTCAACATTTTCTGAATTAGGATACCATAGACCATAATCTATAGTGCCCTACAAATATCTGAATATTCTCTTTACTACCATGAGGTGACTTTGTTTAGGCTCTGCTACAAATTTTCCAACTATGCCAACTGCATTGGAAATATCAAGTCTAGTTTGAGTAAGATATATGAGTTTACCAATCATAGACTTGTACAATGTTGTATCTACTATTGTTGAGTCATCTTCTTTTGTAATCTTGCATCTAGTGATCATAGGTGTACCTACTAGCTTGTAATCATCCATTTGGAACTTCTTCAATATCTCTTTCACATATTTTGACTGATTAATGAATATACCTTTCTTTGTTTGTTGCACATTCAATCCTAAAAAGTATTGTATAGGTCCAATCATGCTTATCTCAAATTCACTCTGCATTTCCTTAGCAAATTCAGCACTAAGTTTGTCATTACCTCCAAAAATAATGGCATCAACAAATATAGCTACAAGTAGTAGTCCTTCAGATGTTTCTCTTATGAATAGATTATAATCTACTGCTCCTTTCTTGAATCCAATCTTTGTGAGATATCCATCAAGTCTCTCATACCATGCTCTAGGGACTTTCTTAAGTCCATAGAGGGCTTTCTTCAATCTGCATACCATATCAGGTCTGTCTGATAGGGTGAATCCTTTAGGCTGCTCAATGTATACTTCTTCTTTTAGTTCTCCATTCAAGAATGCTGACTTGACATCCATTTGATAGACTTTGAAGTTTTTGAATGTTGCATAAGCTAAGAATAACTTAATAGCTTCTAATCTTCTCATAGGTGCAAATGTATCTGAATAGTCAATGCCTTCTCTTTGCGCATATCTTTTACATACCAACCTTTCTTTGTTTCTTACCACTATTCCATCTTCATTCATCTTATTTCTAAATATCCATTTTGTTCCAATCACATTCTTATCACTAGGTCTAAGGACAATTCCCAACTAGCATTCTTAATAATCTAATCTAGTTCTTCTTTCATAGCATTAGGCAAATCAGAATCATTACATGCATCTTAAACACTTAAGGGTTCAATCTGAGATAGTAAACATACCACTTTATTATTTGCTTGATTCTTTGCTTTTGATCTTGTTGTGACTTTGCTGCTCTAATCTCCAATGATGTCATCCTTAGAATGATATCTAGAAGTAAACTTTGGAACTTTAGGTGATGCTGTCTCATCAACCTTTGGATTTTTTGTGTCACTTATCTCAGGGTCATTGAATAACACATCAATGTTGTTAAACATCTCTTCAACAACTATTTCACTAGTGGAAGGTCTAGGTCCTTCTTCAATCATAGGTGAGTAATCAAGATATCTTTCTTGAACCATAAAATTTTCATCAATCTTAACATGAGAAATTTCAATGATCTTCTTTAACCTTAAATTGTAACATCTATAAGCTTTTATTTTAGTAGAGTAACCAAGGAAAATACTTTTATCACTTCTTGCATCAAACTTCTCTACTGCTTCATCTCTCTTGATGTAGCACTTGCTTCCAAATATTTTGAAGTATTTTACTATGGGAACATTACCAAACCATAGCTCATATGGTGTCTTGTCCGCACCTAGCCTCAATTGAATTCTATTGATAGTATAGACTATTGTATTAACTACATCTCTCCAATAGGTTTTTGCAACTTTTCCTTCAATCATGATGGTGCCCGCTATATCAAGAATAATCCTATTCCTTCTCTCTACAATTCCATTTTGCTGAGGGGTTTTAGGTGCACTCAACTACCTCTTTATGCCATGTTCTTCGTAGTACTCATAGAATCTTTTAGAGGTGAATTCTCCTCCTCTATCTGATCTCAAACATTTTATCTTTAGTCCAGATTCATTCTCAACCTTAGCTTTGAACATTTTAAGCTTTTCAAATTCTTTTGACTTATCTTTCAAGAATGCAACCCACATCATCCTAGTATAATCATCAACAAACAAAATGAAATACCTTTCACCATAGTATGATCTTGTTTGAGTTGGACCACATAGGTCTGTATGAATTAGATCTGACTTGTTCTCTGCTGAATTGTGCTTTCTCTTGAATGAGTTTCTCACATGCTTTCCCATCACACATTCCCTGCATATAGTATCAACTGGCTTTTCTATACTAGGTAGATCTCTTACTGCCTTTACATTGCTTATCTTTCCTATGTTATCAAAATTGATATGACATAGTCTTTTATGTCACAACCAACTGTCATCAACTTTAGCAACAAAAAAACTTGCTTCTGAATTGAGTTGAGAAACATTACCTTTAGTCTTTACGCTAACACCATCCTTGTTGTTAATGATGCATTTGTTGTCTTTGAACTCCAACTAATAACCTTTTTCAAGTAACTACCCAACACTAAGAAGGTTATGTTTCAAACCATTTACATATATAGAGAAGATCATCAATATTGTTCTTTCCATCCAATGTGATAGCTCCTCTACCAATGATAGGTTTAGGAGTGTTATCTCCAAATCTAACCATACCACCATTATATTTGTCCAAATGAAAATCTATCTTTATCACCTATCATGTGATGTGAACAACCACTATCTATAATCCAGTCTATCCTTATATCAGCTTGTGAAATGAATGCTAGCTCGTGTTCCTCTTTCTTAGCTTCATGAATTGTCTTATTGTTCATTTTTTATATCATAGCAATGGATCCAATTTCTTCTTCATCTGAATCATCATCTAAAACTCCATCTCTAGCATAGTAACATTCTTTAGAGTATTTAGGCTTGTAGTCATTTTTGAACTTTCTAGCTCTTGAAGGACACTTAGATGCAAAGTGACCAATCTTATTACATGAAAAGCACTTGAATGACAATTGACCTTCATATTTTCCTTTTCCTTTCTTTTCTCTTTTGGAAATCATAGCAATGAAATCATCTAGATTTTTCTCTTCATCATCATCATCAAAATTACCAGAAGTGCTTGCAGATTTCTTACCATGGACTGTTGCTTTGAAGGTTGTCTCACTTTTGGGTTTTGTCTTCAATCTTGAAATCTCAAAAGCTAAGATTTTGCTGATCAAGGTCTCTCTCTTGAAATTTGATGTAATTTTCATGGTCTCATCAAGGATGTTGATCTTGTTTTCATATTCTGGAGTTAGAGTAGTCATCAATTTTTCTATAATGTCTTCCTCTGAGATCTCACCACCATTGTTCCTAATTCCAGCAACTTATTCATTGATCCTTTGATTGTAAGATCTGATGTTTTCTTCAGGAAGCATCTCTAATGCATTGTATCTTTTCTTCCATGTTTTTCTATGCACATCCTTTGCTCTTTTGTCTCCTTCAAATATGTCTTCTAGGTACTTCCATATTTTTTGAGTTGTGTCTACTTTCTTTATTTCTGAAAACTCACTATCAGATAGGGCACTGATAAGGGCTTCTTTGGCTATTCCATTTTGATGAAACAATTCCTTTTTCTTTTCAGTAGCATCATCCTTTACAAGGTCTTCTAAGGTAGGGATCTTGATTGCTTTGGTAGTTACATCAAAAAATTCAAAATCAACGCATTGTAAATGAGTCACCATCTTGTTCTTCCAATCAAGATAATTCTCTCCATCAAACTTAGGACTTTCTTTTCTGAAGAATTCCATTTGATCAACCTCAAGCTATTAAACTTTCTCTCTGAGGAACTTGGCTCTGATACCAATTGTGAGGAATAGTCCCAATAGATAACTAAGAGGGGGGGAGGGGGGGGGGGGGTGAATTAATTATCTACAAGTTTCAATTCTTTATCCAATTAAGTATACTTAAACATAAAGCATAAACACAATGAAAGAACACTTGAACACAACACTAATATTTTAGTTACGAGGAAACCCAAATATGTAAAAAACCCGGTGGTAATTGACACCCACTAATATTTTGTACGAGTGTATTATGATCCTTGTTAGAAGATCCTTAACCCTATTAGGAGTTTCTTTACAATATATTTAGTACAGTAGACTTGGTCAAGGGTCAGACCCTAGTAGGAGTCTTTTACAATAGTCCCTATTAGGGGAGAGGACGCACTGTCTGAGAGCATACTACTCAAAGGGGTGAAGGCTACAACCTTTTGTTTAACTGATACACACTATATCTAGATCATGGTGAACTATGATTTGACCTACTATCTGGATCAGTTCCAATGTATAGCACAAATACTTTACTTGGTCGCATACACCTTCTTCTGATGGCTCAACACTTTGCACACTCTGCTCTTCTCTTACTATCAACCATGAACCACACTTCAGCAATCACAAATGACTGCCTATAAATATCTTTCCTCTAAATGATATAAACAAGTTGGAAAGTTAGAACCACCTTGAAATCATATTAGAGAAGCTATAACAAACTCCAATAATAATTTAGTTGGCTCTACTAAGCACACAACACATTCTGGGACCTGTCCAACAAGATAATTGTAGACGCACGCTACACACTACCAACTCTAGCAAAACAACTAGATCTTTCTCCTCAAGCTGAATTACCTTATGCACTCTTAATTAAACCTTAATAACTCTTTTGCAAGCTCTAATCCAAGGGTGCATACTGAAATGATAGGCACAACTCTAGAACCAATATAATCTTCGTTGGCTCTTCTGAACAAACACAAGAAACTGCTACTGGTGAATAGCACCTGCATAACTTCACTTCTAGTTATCATCAAAATCTATGTCCATGAGTATAACATCACTAACATATCTCCATCACATATCCAAATGTGCAAGGCTCCATGATAACTTTATGGAAAATCACACACAGAACACTGCCTATAACTCTGTCAGGGACACTGTTGACACAAGCTTCTATATAACTGTCTATACTAACAGTTAACCTTTGCACCCATGTTATCATGCTAATAACATGTCCATGTTGCATATAATGAAATCTTACAGCATAAGTCTTCCATGCATGCTACTTAGCATATGTTTTCATCAATGACAAACATACAATCAACACTGGCTTGCTAGAAAATCTCCAACAAAGGTGTTCTAGCCATGTCTTAGATTTCCCTAGGATATCATCCACATAGTCCTTCAGGATCATGTGTATCATATTGTGGAAGATTGTTGTCATTTCTCATTGATAGGTGGCTCCTACATTATTTATCCCAAACAACATCATATTATAGCATAAGGTTCCCCATGGAGTCATGAACATTGTTTTATGTTGATCTTCTTCTGCTATTCAGACCTGATTATATCCCAAGAATCCATCCATGAGTGACAAAATATCATGGCTTGTTGTAAGGTCTATGATCATGTCTATGTTGGGCAGTGGGAAATCATCTTTTGGATATGCTTTGTTCAGGTCCCTAAAATCTGTGCATATTCTAATATCACCTGAAGGATTCGTGACTAGAACCGTGTTGGAGATCCACTCCAAATAGTCTATTTGTCTAATTATCTTATTTTGGAGGAGCTTCTCTAGCTTTTCTTTTACTAACAAGGCTACCTTTGGATGGATTTTTCTTAGCTTTTTCTTGACTGGCTTGGCAGTCGGATACACATGATGAACTACAACTAATTTGGAACTAGAATGAAGCATCTGTAATTCAAGATTACTAAAGAGTTAATGATTAGATAATGCAAGATGATTTAATTAGTTTTATGTTGTCATTGATCTCAACTAGCTTGACATTACTTATCTTGTAAGTTACTATACCGACTCATATGAAGAAAGGAGAAAGAGATGAAGAATAGAGAAATCTACATGAGAAAGATGTATATGTTAGATGAGGATAAAGAATACACTGAGTAACTTATTGATGAGTCTTTGAATTGATGGAATTGACTTCATTATGTTGCATTTATCTATAATGAAGAATATAGCTAAAAGACACAAAATAGTGTTGTCGGTAGATGAAAGCATTTTAGTATACACCAATGGAGTGTAGTGTATACCGAGCATAGTATTAACTGAGCATGTGTTCACTGATGCATTTCTTTGTTAACCGACCAAAACAGAAAGGAATTAAATGATTAGTTTAGCCAATAAATTGATGAGCTAGAAATTGTATGATTCCAAGGTAACAGATAAGGTTTGTTATGAAGATCAATGGCTAACATAATTGAAGGAAGATCTAATGGAGCAGATTGAAATGTGTTATTAACACAACAACTGAGGAAGCCTAAAGTGGAAAAATCTATGAATATGATTAAGCGGAAAAATCTAATGGAGGAGAAGAAAATGTTTTACATGTCTATATCAGAGACTAAGCTTTCATTATGAAATGAATGCTTGGAGAAGAAGAAACTACAAAATTATCGCGTGAAGAATTTTCCATGCATTTTGATCATACTAGTTAATAAGAATCGAGCTACAGAATAGTTACCAAGCTATAGAGAGCAATTACCGATGAACAGTAAGTTAATACAGTATTGAATCTAAAGTGATACATTGATCATAAGGATTTGTATGAGCAAAATATTGATCTGTAATCTGCAATTGAAGTTGTATTAAGGTAGATCAACTACTATTACATATTTAACCATTGTACATAGTCAAATCTCTTAACTGAGTGGACTTAGAAAGTCTTATGATGTATCATTCATTAGAGTGAACATTCTTATCCTATCAACCCCAAAGTGACTACTGGTTGGATGATAACTTCTAGTCTAAAATCCTCTAACAAGGTTACACCTAACCATGTGTTTGTAACCTTTAATAGGGTTGGGTCTTCACTGACCTCACTTCAGAAGAGTGAACATTTGTGGGTTGCCAGTCCTAGGTGGTTTTTCCCTTCATAGGGTTTCCACATTAAATCTCATGTTATGTGTTGATTTTGATATTTGTTTGTTATCATTCTTTGCATATTTCATATTAGATTTGATCGATAACTACTATAAGTTTAGAATTGATAATCGGTAAAAGCATAGATAGTGAAAGTATTTTATGTTTATCGAGTAGCAGGAATTGAAGTATTTGTTTTGGATTCTACATTTTGATTTGGGATAGTGTTTAACTGATTCATCCCCCTCTCAGTTATTCCAACAATCGGTATCAGAGCCACAGTTGCTTAGAATAGAGTTTTATGGACTTTAGCACAAAGGTCTCAAGATGTATAAGAGGGAAGTACCTAAACTAAACAAAGAGAACTTTGCAGTATGGAAAAGATGAATTTTGTTGCACGTATCTAGAATTGGGAACTTAGCTATAGATCTGATGAAGAATGGCTAGATTGCACCACCCACTAGTCCCTTAACCCTTGATCAACTAAGAGAAAAGCATGAACACAATGTCACTATGATGGAACTTACTGCTGCCTATACCGATGCTGAATTAGAAGACATTAAAGGATGCATTACTACTAAAGAGATGTGGGATAAGCTAAATTTGATATATAGTGGAGATTTGAATGTTAAGAGAGCCCGAGTAGAAAGTCTAAGAGGTCATTTTGATTATACGAGGATGAAGGAAGGTGAGAACATAGTACAATATTCAAACAGACTGAAAGAAGTAGTGCATGCTATTAGAGCATCTAATGGAGTTATTGATGATGAAACAATTATAAGCAAGATTCTCATAACTTTGTTGCTAGTTTATGTGATCAGGATCTCTGCAATTCATGAAACAAGGTTCATTTTCAATCTTACCCTTGATACACTAATCGGTAAGCTTACAACCTTTGAATTGAATAACTTTGACAACAGTATTGTTCCTTCTATTGAATCTACTTTCATGTCTTCTTTGAAGATTAGTAAGTCTAGCAAGAAAATTAAGAATGATGACAGTGATAGCAATACTGATGATGAGCTTGATGAGCTTGAACCTCTTATGGCTAGAAGATTACCTAAAGGAAAAGGAAGATATAGAGGTAAGTTACCTTTGGCATGTTTTAATTGTAAAGAGTTTGGTCATATTGCTGCTAGATGTCCACAGAAGAAAGATGATGATAGATCCAAAGACCGATCAGAATGAAGCTATGGGAGAAGAGTCAATAGAGGCTACCGATATAACAAAAGAGATAATCAAGACAGTTATGACAAAGGAAAGAAGGTATGTTACATTGCTGAAGATATTGAATCTGAATCTGACATTGATGATGGTATAGAAGTAGTATTTGTTGCTATGAAAGATGATTTAGAGGAAGAAGAGAAACATGAAGAGATAGCACTGATCTCTAGAGTAGACAGAAATGAAACATGGATCATAGATAGAAATGATGCACCTTGTATGGTAAGAGGTAAAGGTTCACTGATGATCAATGATAGAATTAAATGTGAAAATACATACTGGGTAGATGGACTGAACTATAACTTGTTAAGTGTGGCATAGTTGAACAATTCAGGCCACCAACTTGCTTCTAAGAGAAAAAATGTGAAAATCTATGATGATGGAGGAAGACTTGTCAGAACTGGTACACAATCCAAATGTAACCTATTTTATCTTGATATTGATTAGTCTTCTTGTTTGTTAATGAAGGATGAAGATGCATGGTTGTGGCACAAAAGATTATGTCATGTGAATTTTGATAACATGATCAAGATTAGTAAAAAGAGAAGAGTTAGAGGATTTCCTAATTTGTCAAAACTAGATCATGCTATGTGCCATGAATGTCAAAAAGGTAAGATGACTAAGTCTAGTTTTAAGAGAAAAGATTACTCAACAAAGAAGATACTTGAGTTGGTTCATACCGACCTATGTGGTCCTATGAGAACTCAGAGTTGTTCTGGTGATAGATAATTTATTCTTTTTGTTGATGATTATACTAAACTGATGACTGTCATGTTTTTGAAGGAGAAATTTGAAGCTTTCAAAATTTTCAAATGGTATAAAGCAAAGGTAGAAAAAGAGACTAGAAAGGAAATTAAATGCTTAAGATCTGATAGAGGAGGTGAATTTATATCTGATGAATTTACTAATTTCTGTAATGAGCATGGTATTAAAAGACAGGTCTCTGCACTGAGGACACCTCAGCAAAATGGCATTGCTAAAAGAAGGAATAGATCAATAATTGATTTTTCTAGGACACTGATGATACAAAAGAATTTTGCTCAGACATATTGGAGAGAAGTTGTCAGTACAACTGTATATGTTCTTAACCAAGTACAATGGAAAAAGGACACCAACCAGACACCTTATGAGCTATGGTTTGGACACAAGCCTACTATAAGTTATTTTAGAACTTTTGGAAGTAAATGATTTATCTTGAAAGATGAGAGAAATGGAAAATTTGATTCAAAAGGAGATGAAGGGATATTTCTGGGATATTCCTCTATAAGTAAAGCATATAAATGTTTGAACAAGGTCACAAATAAGATTATTGAAAGTAATAATGTTCATGTTGATGAGTTTGATGAAAAGAACATGGAGGATAGTAGAAAGGAACCAGAAGACTACAATTATTTCACTTACATTGAACTTCTAGATTATCAACTGAAACCGCAGCCTGTGATAACCAGTCCGCAGGCAAACAATGCTGAATAGCAGGAAGAGGAAACCAACGAACAAAATGTAGCTGTCGAGCAAGCTAATGAACCTAAATAGGATGAACAAGAAAGAAGAGATAGAATACTAGCTATATTTGTTAGAAGACATCATCCTGAGACACAAATTATTGGAGACAAACAAGCTGGAATGCAAACTAGGAGCAAAGCAAGACAAGGTACATGCTTAGTTTGTGAATTTGAACCAAAAAATGTTACATTAGAGAATGAGGAATAGATTAATGCAATGACCGAGGAAATAGAAAAAATAGAAAAGAACAAAACTTGGAGTTTAGTACCCCAACCAAAAGACAAAAAAATTATTGGTACTGAATGGATATTGAGGAATAAGCGAAATGAAAATGGTGAAGTTACAAGAAATAAAGCCAGATTGGTATGCAAGGGATATGCATAGGAAAAAGGCATTGACTATGGTGAAACATTTGCACCTGTTACTACATTAGAAGGAGTTAGAATGCTACTTGCATATGCTGCACACAAGAAATTCAAAGTTTATCAAATGGATGTGAAGTCGGCATTTTTGAAAGGAATACTTGAAGAAGAAGTCTACATAGAACAACCTGAAGGGTTTGGTTATCCAGACAATAGAGACATGGTATGTAGATTACACAAAGCTTTATATGGTTTGAAGCAAGCACCGAGAGCATGGTATGAAAGACTGCATACTTACTTGCTAAGCATTGGATTTGTTAGAACAAGTGAAAATAGCAATCTGTATATGAAAGGTAATTGTTGGTGTAATTAAGTATTTACTAATTACACTTTACTTAAGTTTACTTAGGATAATGCATTTGCATATTAGTTGTCTTTGAGACACCTAGGAGTTTGCATTTCTTTTTAGCACATGGTTAGGAGAATCTCCACTTTAGGTGGTCATAGTTGTCTTCTCATACCTCTTTGTGTGTGAGATCCACCGTTAGTGATCTTATCACATTATCATCCTCTCATTATTGCACATGTTGCACATACTTTCATGTACAATGGAGGATGATCCACCTTTGGTGGACATGTGATTCCACCATGTCTAGTTGTGATCTTATCACTTGCATATCTTCTAGATATCATGCATTGCCTATATATTGAGGCATTCCTATATTGTAAAATCATTCAATCCATCTATCTATTATTCATTATTTGATCATTTGATCATATCATATTTGTCTCTCTTGTGCTATTTCTTGAGCTTCTAGATCTTTGCATCTATTCTTTGCCTTAGGCAAATTCTTACATGGTATCAAAGTGATATCAAAATTCTTACAGTAATACTAATGACACTATTCTTATTGCTAAAATATTTGTGGATGATATTATTTCTGGAGGACAAGATCATATATGCAAAACCTTTGTTGATGAAATGCAAAAAGAATTTGAAATTTCTATGTTCGGAGAGATTAAATTCTTTCTAGGACTACAAGTGATTCAGTAGAGTGATGGGATATTCATCACACAATCTAAATACATAAAGGAAGTATTGAAGCCATTTGGCATGGAAGATGCTAAACCTATGGGAACACCAATGGCTACTAAATGCAAACTGACAAAGGAGCATGAAACTATAGAGGTAAACCAAACACTTTACCGATCCATGATTGGTAAACTAATGTATGTAGTTCATAGTAGACCAAATATAGCACATGCTATGGGGATTGTTGCTAGGTTTTCTGCTAATCCTAGAGAATCACACATGATAGCTACTAAAAGAATCTTAAGATACCTAAAAAAGATAGAAGATTATGGCATTTGGTATTCTAAGGAAGGAAAGTTTGAGTTGAAGGTTTACACCGATGTTGATTGGGCTGGAAATGTGGATGACAGAAAAAGCACCACTGAAGGAGCATTTTTCTTTGGTGAAAGACTTGTAACCTGGACAAGTAAAAAGAAAGCTTGTATTTCTCAATCGATAGCTAAAGCAGAGTATGTTGCTACTACTACAAATTTTTCAAACATTGCATATATCAAGCAAGTGTTAGAAGGAATGAATGAGGTAATTACCAACCCGGTGATTATATACTATGACAACACCGGTGCTATTAACATTTTGAAGAATCCAGTGATGCACTCTAAAACAAAGCATATATCTATTAAGTATCATTACTTAAGAGAAAAATTTCAAGAGAAGCAAGTGAAGTTAGAATTTGTTACATCTAAGGAACAACTTGCAGATATCTTTACAAAACCTCTACCAAAGGACACATTTGAATACCTGAGGACTAGACTTGGGGTCCGTCCCCTATCTATCGGTCACTAAGGTGATCTGGATGTTGCATCAGCCTACCTTTTGTCAGAAGATCATTCATGTTGATGCAGCATAGTTCACACTTTGAATCATGTTCAAGGTTGTGATTAAGTTTGGAAAATTGAAACAAATTGAGATATCAGTATTCAAAGATACAGTGAATGTAATGGACAATAGAGAGTTACTTGGCTACCGACAAAGCTATTTGTTTATTTGTTTCTTTGGCATTGTTGTCAAAGGGAGAGATAAATAATATGAAAAGGAGAGATAAATAAAGGGAGATTTATTGCACCGATGAGAACTATCTGAGGGAGAGACAATCTGAAAGGAATAGAGCACTAAAGATTAGTTACTAAAAAATAGAAGTAGGAACAAGAGAACTAAAAAGATCACATCTGATGACAAGCATTACAGCTTTACAAATGTTGATTAACATAGTGATTAAACATATTAATTCTATTTGACTTACAGAATTTGTTTACAGAGTTGTAGAATACATGTTTGGTATGTGTATGGTACATTTCATATTACTTGAGTTGCCATCAATGCCAAAGGGAGAGCTTGATGAACTACAACTGATTTGGAACCAAAATGAAGCATCTATAATTCAAGATTACTGAAGAGTTGATGATTAGATAATGCAAGATGATTTAATCAATTTTATGTTGTCATTGATGTCAACTAGCTTGACAGTACTTATCTTGTAAGTTACTATATTGACAAATCTGAAGAAAGGAGAAAGAGATGAAGAACAGAGAAATCTACATGAGAAAGATGTATATGTTAGATGAGGATAAAGAATACACTAAGTAACTTATTGATGAGTCTCTAACTTGATGGAATTGACTTCATTATGTTGCATTCATCTATCATGAAGAATAGAGCTGAAAGACACAAAGCAGTGTTGTCGGTAAATGAAAGCATTTCAGTATACACCAATGGAGTGTACTGTATACCAAGCATAGTATTAACCAAGTGTGTGTTCACCAATGCATTTCTTTGTTAACTGATTGAAATAGAAAGGAATTAAATGACCAGTTTAGCCGATAAAGTGATGAGTTGGAAAGTGTATGATTCTGAGGTAATAGATAAGGTTTGTTATGAAGATCGATGACTAACATAATTGAAGGAAGATCTAACGGAGAAAATTGAAATGTGTTATTGACATAATAGTTGAGGAAGCCTAAAGTGGAAAAATCTATGAAGATGATGAAGCAGAAAATTCCAATGGAGGAGAAGAAAACAATTTACATGTCTATATAAGAGACTAAAGTTTCATTATGAAACGGATGTCGAAAGAAGAAGAAACTGCAAAATTATCACGTGAAGAAGTTTTCATGCATTCTAATCATACTGGTTAATAAGAACTGAGCTATAGAATAGTTACTGAGCTACAAAGAGCAATTACTGATGGACAGTAAGTTAATACAGTATTGAATCTGAAGTGATACATTGATTAGAAGGATTTGTATGGGCAAAATATTGATCTGTAATCTGCAATTAAAGTTGTATTAAGGTAGATCTGTTGGCAATTTGGCTAAGGTATGTACATAGATGTTTTCATTATGGAAACATATTTTCCCTATGAAGATTGCATAAGCTGGAAAGTAAGTATGGAAGATTGCAAACTAAAATTGTCTAAGTATGGAAACAGTGATTTTGACAGAGCACCCGAGATAGTTTATTTTGGCAACATTCACTGGAGCATCATCAGAGTTTTCATAGTTGAACTTAGACTCTAGGATGTCTATGAATTCCCCATCTCAGTGTGCAAAATTTTTTGGATAGTACAGACAAAGTTATGAAGGTTTTACCGATGACAGTGTATAGCAGACAGAGCAGTTTTGAAGACAGAACTAGTAAATGAATTAAGGGATTATTTTGCTTGTCAAAATAATGACTTAAAATTGTAAAGAGCTGACATTTTAGATGTTTACTCTTGGATTATGATGTGCAAGCTGACTTGAGAAAGATATTATGTTTGTACCTTGTATAAAGATGTGAGGTTGTAATGACCGAACATAGTTGTAAACATACTTGAAATGTAACTTGCGATAGTTGTATATTGTGATAGCAGGGAAAGTTATTGATGTGAAGTTGTAAGCAGCACCATATTGTAATTAGTAATCATTTGTATTACTTGTTTGGGTAGTGGGCTCATTTGGTAGTCAAGTTTTGTAACTACAACTCCTAGCACGGTTGAGGCTTCTAACAAGGCCTATAGTCCCTTAACCAGGACTAATACACTATATGATTGTAATTGGCTCCTAATAGGCTCAACATACTTAACAGGATATCTTTTGATTAGTAGATCTTTTTGGGTACCATCCCCACCAGGGTTTTCCCTTGGCTAGGGTTTCCTCGAGAACATATCATGTGTTATGAGTTCTTTACATTTACTGCTATGTATGCTATTTAGTTTCTTATGCTTTGTATGCACTAAAGTAATCTGTTATATCCATAAGTGGGAAAAAGAAAAAGTTTTTGAAATACTGATTCACCCCCCCCCCCCCCCTCTTAGTATTTCCTATTTCTAACAATTGGTATCAAAGCTTAGTTACTCAGAGAAGGAACATTCAAGGAAAGCCTAGCAGCTTGAGTAAGATCTCTATGGATATGGATCAGTTACAGAAGAATCTTGAAGAAGCTTTTGAGCATATTGATATACTTATTGATGAAAGAAACACTCTGAAAAGAAGGTATGATGATGTAAAGAATCTTATTGATAAATTGAAAGGTAAGATAGAAGATCTAAAATCTGAAAGGGAATCTGAATTTCTTATTGAAGATTGTGATGATTTAGAGAAAGAAAATGTGATCCTTAAACATGAATTGAAGATAGCAAATCTGAAGCTTAGTTTGAAAGATGGAGATGACAATCTGAGATCTGAGAATGAAATTTTAAAGAATGAGAATGAAGATCTGAAATCTAAACTTGGCTAGGTAACATCTGAATTTGATAAAGTCAAATTGCAGTATGATGAACTTGAGAAATACAACAAGATAGTTAAAGGTGAATTAACTCAATCTAAACAACAACTTGAGAGACTATATTCAAATAGTGAAAAGATTGGTGAACAAATATCTTATGGGAAACCTTTCTATGACAAAACTAGTCTTGGATTTAGCACATTTAGTGAAAGAAAGAAACCAGATTTGAATGTATGTGAAAGCAGTGAAGAAAAGAAGTTAGATGAGAACAAATTTGAAGAATCACCTAAAGAAGAGGAATCACCTAAGCAAGAAGAATCATCAAAGAAAGAAGAACCACCAAAGAAAGAAGAACCATCCAAAGGTATGCAAAGAGAATTCAAAGGTAGATGTTTTTCTTGTAATACAATTGGTCACATGAAAAGAGATTGTACAGGTAAGAAATTCAAACCTCTTAATGGATATTGTTATAATTGTCATGGTTTTGGACATAGAGCTATTGAATGTAGAAGATATAAAGTTATTGAGAATAATTATAATAGTAGAATGCCTAGGAATACTAACAATGTAGATCAGAGGACTACTGAAGATATGAAAAGAGGAAATGGAATAGTATGTTACAGATGCAACAAAATTGGACATATTGCTAGAAATTGCAGGACTCAAATCAATCAGCAAGTACCTAGATATGGAACAAATAGAATCATATGTCAGATATGTAACAAGATTGGACACACAACAAGATTTTGTAGAATGAACAATGGAGGTTATCATCATAATCCTAACCCTAACCCTAGAAACTATGCTAGAAGGAATGAGAATGCAGGAAACAAAGAGAAAGGATGTTGCAGCAATGAAAATGAAGTAAACTTTGTTAAAGGCATAGATCAAGGAAGTATATTCAGCACTAAAGGTAATCAGGAAGGTAATGTATCTGATGGTAAGAATGAATCTTTATTTAACCCTTCTTTAGGTACTTAAATTATGTAAATTTTAGTGTTTTAGGAACTTAGAATTAGTATAGAATTAGATTTTGAAAGAGTTAAGTTTTGCGTAGTTAGATGTAGGTTTGTTATGGTATACTAATGCTATGGTTAAGTGCACAAAAATAACTATTGTGTTTTTCGAGGTCACAAAAATATTTTGTGGTTGCAGGTTTAAAGAATCATCTTTTCGACATTTTAGCAGAAAAAGAATTAAATGTGATGTCAAATTGAGTGAATGTTAAGTGATAAAATATTTAAATCAAAGTTATTACAATTATCAAGCAATTAGAAGTGATTTGGAGAGTGAAGAAAGAAGTTTGGAAGTGATTTGTAGAAGTTTGAAGTGTCAATCAAGTGAAGCCCTAATTTTGTGAATTTGAGGTATTTATCTGATCAAGATCTTAAATCAGTATTTAAAATTAGTTGTAATCATGGATGTGTCATTGGTTCACAATATTAAGGATAAGAACAGACCTTAAATCAAGAAAGATCCAATAGAACCCATAGAAAGAGATGTTAGTTTAGCTTTGTCATCTGTACTAGACGGAGTTCTTCATATTGAGAA
This sequence comes from Chamaecyparis obtusa, assembly GCA_027943335.1. Classification (NCBI taxonomy): domain Eukaryota; kingdom Viridiplantae; phylum Streptophyta; class Pinopsida; order Cupressales; family Cupressaceae; genus Chamaecyparis; species Chamaecyparis obtusa. The sequence continues at coordinate 1,758,649 of BSBK01001373.1, read as the reverse complement.
TGTTAAGAGTTATCTTGGATGCAAATATGAAACCCTAAGGGAGAATGATTTTAATGAAGAGTATCAGATTTTGTACAAAAAAGATATGACAGTAAAACAAGGTTATGAGCACTTAGAGAACAATGAAATCATTAACTATTCAATGAAATATGAATTTGATGATGAGGAGTGTACAAAGATCATTTTGAGCAAGATACACAATGGTAAATTTTGGCTAGAAGATAGAGTCATAGACATTACTGCAGACCTTATTCATGATGTGACTAGACTATCAAAGGTTGGTGTAATTCCACTTAATGAGAAAAACATGAGAAAGATTGTAATTGACAACACCGGTTCAGTATATAATTGCAAAGGTATAGTCATTAGTAAAATCAAGCAAGATGATGTAAGATACCTATGTAAGATTTTGACAACAAAATTCTATGGAAGCTCTAGAGAAGATGATATGGCAACAAGTATGGTACACATTGCCTATTTGATGTGTGTAGAGAAGAAACTAGTAGACTTGTGTGAGATTTTGAGGATACAATTGTTTGAGAACCTTGAGAAGATAAAGAAGGCCAAATATACTCAATTTAGATTTTCATCACTGATTACTTATATGTTTTTCCACTTGTTAAGAAGATTTCCTTACATTTTTGATTGGAATGATGGTGAGAATACTATGGAAAGAATCAATAAGGTTTACATGAAACATCTTTATGAGAAGGTCAATGATAGTGTGAAGCTTGTATTGAAAACTTTTTAGAACATTGTGGTGAATAGATCAAGGATCCCTCCATCCTTAGTTGAGAAATACAAGGAAGATATCTATTTTATGGTTGATACTAATTTCACCTATATTGAAGCAGTAGAACCTAGACATGAATTCATAGACCCTCTTGGCTATGAAATCTTTGAGGTTGAAGCTAAAGGATATGTCAATAGATTGTTGAAAAGTAAAGTGGATGCTCATAGAAGTAGATTTGGGACATATGAAGAAAACTTTGATTCAGCAAAGACTCTTAAGGATGAGAAACAATCAAAGAAGAGAGTGGAGTCTACAATAAAGAAAATTTTGAAAGATGTTGGAATAAGTGAGCAAGAATATGATATTGCAAAGAAGACTATAGAGGCAATCAGAAAAAGTGAACTTTTATCAGTTCCACCTTTGGCATCTAGTGTAGACCCTGTAGAACCTATTCAAGTTAAGGTCAAGGTTGAAGAACCTGAGAAGGAGCAAGAGAAACCAAGAAAAAGAGTGAAAGCAAGTGCTTCTGGACTAGAAAAGAGATGAAAAGTAATTGTCCCACCAATTCCTAGAAGAGTTGCAGAGATGAAAAGTGATGAAGTAGCAGCAAAGAAGAAATCATGGAAACCAAGGATAGAAAGAGTTAATGAAGACATAATGCAACATGGAGACTTTACTGAGATGAACAAGTACTATGATTTATATGGTTCATCTAAAAAATTAAATTTAGAGAATGCAATGGTTACACATATGATTTTGGAAAATAAGAAGTTTGATACCATTCAAGGAAAGATACCAGAAGATTTGTACAATAGACTTATGAATAGAAAGATGAGAGCACAAGATGAGGATAACTAAATGAGAGAAAATGTAATAAGACAATTTTGTGACATTACAAATGATGATCATCTTAAGTAGATCCTCAAGCCACTTGGAACCCTCTTGAGAACCAAAAGGAGGACAATACAAAGCATGGGAGGTAAATATGAGCAAGTGAAAGCTGAAACTGAACAAGCAGTAGTGCAAGTGCTAGTAGAGTTGGTAACAGGAAAAGATCAATCAGTTGCAGTAGAGGAACAGAGGATAGATCAAGCACAATCAGAGGTAGTAGCAGAATAAGTTGAAGATGAAGAAGTACCCTCTTCTTCACCTACTAATATTGCTATAGAATCAATGGATATTGAAGGAACCAAAGTCACCTTAGATTTAGATGATGCAGTGTTCAAAGACTTGGACAGTATTGTTGACAATTTGGCTTTGGGAGAGCAAGGAAAGAATATTGAGATAGAATCTACACAAGCAAGAGAGAAAATGGAAACAAAGGCCCCTACTCCTATTGTACCACAAGAAGACATCAGTCTTACTCCTAAGACTGGAAAGGAAAAAGGAATAGGATCATTGATTGAAGATTTGAGCAAGGAAGTTGATGATGATGATCAATTAGAATTGATTGCCTCTTTAAACAAGATAATTGGAAAGAATAAAAAGGTTAAGAATTTGGAAGGTAGTTTGAAAGATTTGATTGACAAACTACAAAGTGTAATATCTACAAGAGTATTTGATTCAGATCCACTTGAAAGAGCAAAGTTGGTAATGAATTCCTTTGATGCTGAGTTCACAAATTTGAAAGAAATAGGTAAGGTTAAGGCTCAAGCAGCTTATGAAGCTAAAATGTTGTAGAACATTAGTCAGAATATCAAGAATGACATTGGCAGCCTTGACAAACACATTAAGAACCTAATGAAACACCTTGAGATTGGAAAATGTTTGTACATTCAGTGTACAAAATCTAAGAATATAACAGTTGAGGAAGAAAGAAGATAAAGGAGAAGCAAGATGAAATTTCAGCTGAGAAAAATTCATTATCTAGCCCTAATGTAAAGATAAGTTTAGTTGAGAAGAAAATCAGAAAGCTGTATGATGAGATAAGAATTTTTAATGATGAAAAGGTCAGGAAGAGTACAAGGATGAACATCTTGAGAGAGCATGTCTCAATCAAGTTGACTATTATAGAAGAGTAGCTTGAAGAATGTCTTACTGCTAAGACATCATTTCAGAAGTTCAATTTTGATTCTCTTCAAACCTGTCAGATTGCAGCATACAGATTGAGTACTTTACTCAATGTAGTAGAATCAATTAAGAATACTTGGGAGAAAGATTTTGAAGCTTGGAAATCTGATTTTGTAGATTGTGTTGCAACCCTACCAGCTTTGTAATAAGATAATAAGGTAAAAAATTTTGGCACAATTTTGTATATCCCTTTTCGCCCTTTACTTTGTCATTTTGTCAAAGGGGGAGAGATACTTAGTAGAAAATTGTCTATATGATGAGGAAGGATACTCATAGGGGGATTTCTATGGATTATTATGAAGTGGTATAGATTATGTAGTATATTTTGAGGAGATATAAGGATAATATTCTATGGCCACAATTTTGATACAAATTTTGAGATTTTGACATGTATACTTAGCCAATTTTCCCATATGTTGCCACCAATGACAAAGGGGGAGATTGTTGGCAATTTGCCTAAGGTATGTACATAGATGTTGTCATTATGGGAACATATGTTCCCTATGAAGATCACATAAGTTGGAAAGTAAGTATGGAAGATCGTAGACTAAAATTGTCTAAGTATGGAAACAGTGATTTTGACAGAGCACCCGAGACAATTTGTTTTGGTGACGTTCACTAGAGCATCATCAAAGTTTTCATAGTTGAACTTAGACTCTAGGATGTCTAAGGATGCCCCATATCAGTGCACAAAAAGGTTTGGATAGTACAAAAAAATTTATGAAGGTTTTACCAATGACAGTGTATAGCAGACAAAGCAGTTTTGAAGACAGAACTAGTAAATGAATTAAGGGATTATTTTTCTTGTCAAAATAATGACTTAATATTATAAAGAGCTGATATTTTAGATGTTTACTCTTGGATTATGATGTGCAAGCTGACTTGAGAAAGATATTATGTTTGTACCTTGTATAAATATGTGAGGTTGTAATGACCAAACATAGTTGTGAACATACTTGAAATGTAACTTGCGATAGTTGTATATTGTGATAGCAGAAAAAGTTATTGATGCAAAGTTGTAAGCAGCACCATATTGTAATCAGTAATCATTTGTATTACTTGTTTGGGTAGTGGGCTCATCTGGTAATCAGGTTTTGTAACTACAACTCCTAGTAGGGTTGAGGCTTCTAACAAGGCCTATAGTCCCTTAACCAGGACTGATACACTATATGATTGTAATTGGCTCTTAATAGGGTCAACATCCTTAATAGGATATCTTTTGATTAGTGGATCTTTGTGGTTACCATCCCCACTAGGTTTTTCCCTTGGCTAGGGATTCCTCGAGAACATATCATGTGTTATGAGTTCTTTACATTTACTACTATGTATGCTATTTAGTTTCTTATGCTTTGTATGCACTAAAGTAATCTGTTATATCCATAAGTGGGAAAAAGAAAAAGTTTGTGAAATACTGATTCACCCCCCCCACCTCTTAGTATTTCCTACTTCTAACAAGATCAACTACTATTACATATTTAACCATTGTACATAGTCAAATCTCTTAACTGAGTGGACTTAGAAAGTCTTATGATGTATCATTCATTAGAGTGAACATTGTTATCCTGTCAACCCCAAAGTGACTGTTGGTTGGATGATAACTTCTAGTATAACATCCTCTAACAAGGTCACACCTAACCATGTATTTGTAACCTTTAATAGGGTTGGGTCTTCACCAACCTCACTTCAGAAGAGTGAACATTTGTGGATTGTCGGTCCCAGGTGGTTTTTCCCTTCACAGGGTTTCCACGTTAAATCTCTTGTATTATGTGTTGATTGTGATATTTGTTTATTATCATTCTTTGCATATTTCATATTAGATTTGATTGGAAACTACTATAAGTTTAGATTTGATAATGAGTAAAAGCATAGATAGTGAAAGTATTTTATGTTTACCGAGTAGCAGGAATTGAAGTATTTGTTTTGGATTATACATTTTGATTTGGGACAGTGCTTAACTAATTCACCCCCCTCTCAGTTATTCCAACACTAGAGCTAGATGATGGATGAAAAGATTAGGATCAAGCCCTGGCATGTGTGCATATGACCATGCGAAATTAACAATGGCTTCTTTGAGGAGTGTTGTGAAGGCTGCTTCTTCAGCTTCTGTCATAGATGCTACAATGTAGGTGATTCTTGGGTACTCTTTTGTGCCCAAGCTGATTGGTTTTGTTTCCTCAATGATGATAGGTAATTTCTTGAGTCTTTAATCCTAGATAGGGAGAAGAGGCAAGTCCTCATGTTCTAGCTCCTCAGAAGGGTTTTCACCAAAAGATACACCCTTTATTTTATCTTTTTGAGAGTTGGAATGTGCCCCAGAGGGGTTTTCACATAAGGACTCATTCTTTTCTTTTTCTTTTTCAATTTTGTGGCTAAATCTTGCCTCTCCCCCAAAATATCCTATAGGGTCAAGCTTGTAGACATGTGTTGATTTTGAATCCTGATCTAATTATTGGCTTGATGCCCCCATAAATTCTAGGAGTGCTTCTATACTTTAAAACACATCGATATGACTAATGCTTGGTTGGTCCCAGTCTATGAGTCCAGGGTGGATGAGGGGAAGTTCTATGACATTAATGGTGAGTTGATGGAGGATAGAAGTGCCTAGGAGGGTATCATCATAAAAGATATCATCATAGGATTTATTTTCTTCCTCTTCGGGGATGTCTTTGATCTCTACAAGGTCATCCTAGCTATTCAATAGGGGAACGCTGGTCATGTTGGTGCCCCCAGTTGTGGTATTAGGCTCTTGTATACGCAAGTGAGGAGTATTAAATCAAATACCTTGATTGTTTGGATTCTTTGATGCTATGATTGGGTCTTTGCTTCCACCTTCTTGTGGTCCTAGACCACTGCCTTGGTATTTATATTGTTATGTGGCATACTTGTGTGATTGTGGATATTTGTCTCTGGAGTAGACAAGAAGTTCAGTGTCAGGTGGTGGGGGATCTCTGTACAACCATTGATGGATGCCAAGGTCTATTTATTGACTATCTATATTTTCATGGGAAACAAATATCAGTGAGCCTAATTGCTTGATTTCATGCTTAGCTTGAGTATGCTTTCTTTGGTTGCTTGGGTGCCCTTGTGTATGTGTATCAAGTGGGAGGGACCCTATTGGAAACACATCATTTAGGGTGTATTCACCATAGCCCTAGTTTTTGATCTTGATAGAGGAGAGAGTGGATGCTAAGATAGTCTTTGGATCACTATGGGATCAAGAAGAGCTTGTAATAGAAGTGCCAATTTCAGTTCCAAGACAATGAGTGGAGTGAGGGAATGATGCCTCCATCACATGGAAATATGTGGAGGGTTGGGGGTCTATATGGATGGTAACCTTAGTGCCTTGATGCATAAATTTGATGCGCTGATGATAAGTAGATGGTACAGCCTTGACGGAATGAATCCATGGTCGGCCAAGGAAGATATTAAATGGTAGGTCAAGATCAACAACATGGAAAATGGTGTCTTGAGTTGCTGGGCCTAGCTGGGTAGGAAAAAATATTGTACCTTCAAAGGTACACTCCAAGTTATTGTATGCCTTGATGGTGATTACTTCATGTGATATATCAGCCTCCATGAACCCTATTTGCTGAATGAATTTCAAAGTACATAAGTTTAGGGCTGAACCATTATCTATCATAACACTTTTAATGTAAAAATCTCTAACCATGACAACGATGCAGAGAGGGAATTTGTGGTCACGCTCAATAGCTGGTATGTCAGATGGTTTGAAGGATAGAGGATAGGATGTTGACAAATGTCCCACAAGATTCTCAAACTAGATGGTATTAATGTCTATGGGGACATGTCCTTCATGAAGTGATCAGTTGAGGATTTCTTGATGGATGGGTGAAGTGAAAAGAAGGTTGAGGATAGAGATTTGGATAGGTGTATTCCCAAGATGTTCTATAAGGGTGTACTATGTATTGTGTGTAAGCCGTGGAGTGGAACCGGTGACATTTATTTAGCCTCTATGTGTGGTGACTTCACACTGACTATCAACTTCTCTAACATGGATGACATTGACTATGGGTTCAACTTGGGTTATACATCCAACAAAATTTTCATAGTTGATATGGATAGTTGTATAATCTTTATGGTTAGCATGGTCTCCTTGCTTGTCTTTGCCTTGGTTCAGGGGTGGAGGATTGGCATTGGCTTGGTTCTTCCCAGTATTGTGTTGAGGGAACACGTTTTGATAGATTTGCAAATCGGCATTAGGTGAGGCTTACATAGGTTTGTCAACTTGGATCACCTTTCTATTGATGAGATCTCATATGTAATGTTTTAGTTTCATACACCTTAGGGTTGTGTGTCCTTTAACATGATGATAGTCATAGTACTTGTAATTTTTGTACCAGTTGGTCCTGGGAGTAGTGTCATCGAATTGCTGCATTGGTGGGTAAGTAATGAGATTGGCTTTAGCCATTAGATGAAAGATCACATCTAGAGGTTCACCAAGAGGGGTGAAGCTTCATTTCTAATGGGTATGGGCTCAAGGCCTATTCTAATTTTGGGTAGTAGAGATGGCATTGGCCTGACTTCCTTGGTTTTCTTGATTCGCTTGTTGTTGATGGTGTTGCTGATTTTTTTTATGTTGATATTGCTGCATAGGTTGTTGATTGATTTGAGGTTGTTTTTGGTGATATGTAGGAGTTGGTGTAGGACTGGCCACAACAATTTGGACATTCTTGGTGTCTATGGCTCCATTAGTGATAGAATTTTTTTTTTATTCCAGTAACGGGGTTTATCATTGCTAGGTTTGTTGTGGGAACCATCTTTGTAATGCTAGATCATGCCTTCATCTAGGAGGCCTCTTTTGATATCTATCCCTTTTCTTTTGATATCTTGATAGGTTTGGATGCAATTCATCCTCATGAAGTGGGATAGTTTGGGATGCAAGTTATCGATAAAGATCTTCGTAAGATTTTTCTCAGGGGGTTGGTAGGATAACTTGGTAGTGAGGTTTTGCCATTGTTGCAATTAGTTGGCTAGGTTTTCTCCTCCTTTCTACTTTATGTTACAAAGGTCTAGCAAAGACAACTCATTCTCAACATTGTGGGCATATTGAAATGAACTTCTCAGAGAGTTTAGCAAATGTTGTGACTCTACCATAGGGTATCTTGTAGAACAACTCAATAGCATTTCCTACCAAGATTTTGGGGAATAAGCGCATAAGGTAGTTATCACTATACGCCACTTCTTGACAAGCCATATAGAATTTTTTGACATGGCTTACTGGATCTCCTTTCCCTTCATATTTATCAAATTTTTGTGTCTCAAAGTGCTTGGGAAAGGGAATGACTATGATTGATCTGTCAAAAGGATAGGGACAAACCTCATCAAATTTGAAGGCCTTACTCTTTGTTCTAGTCTTGAGCTCTTTAAGAGCATTCTTCATTTCCTCCCACTCAATGTTGATCAGCATTAGAGTGGATACTCCCATGGGAAAGGAATCTAATGGTGCTTCACAATACAGATGATTTTGCATAGGATATTGTGGAGTGGGATATGGAGATTGCCCAGCAAAATTTGCTGATTGGAATAGATTTTGAGGTGATGATTGTTGGGCAGGATACTATTGCTAAGGTGCGGAAGCATATTGTTGTGGAGGATATGAAATGGCTTATTGTTATTGAGGGATGATGGGATGCTACTTCTATTGCACTAGATATGATGAATCTTGTTGATGTTGTGAGATAATGGGAAGTTGTTGCTGCTATGCTGGAAAGTATTGTTGCGATGGAGGAGGTTGATGGAATGGTGCAGCTTGCTAATAAGATGGTGCTTGGTGCACTTGGCTTTCTTCTTGTTTGATGTAGGTTGGGTACATTCCTACATTTATTAGAGGTGGAACTAAAGTTTGAAAGCTAGTGACATGGGGTGGTTCAGAAAAATAGCTTCCGAGATGAGAGTTTCCACTAAGAGATGAACACTTTCCACTTACCAGAGGAGGAGATGATAGTCACCCTAGAGAATACATATAGGATTCTGAGAGTATCTTTTCACAGGCCTCATGTAGAGTAAAAAACCCAGTTGAGAGAGGGCACTTTGGCACTTCAGGCCTTATTTTGAGATGATTTAGTGATGGGTCAAGCCATCTCATGGGATGATTTGATCAGCCAGTATGGTGCAGGGTATAGATTAGAAGTTGTATTAGCAGCATATCTAGGCCACCATCTGATGCCAAATCAAGGATAGGATGGAGTGGAGTGCGGTTGGGGATGCATGTTATAGAGGATGTTAGATCAACCACCAGTGAGATTTGGATGGGGCAAGTGCATGTTGGCATAGATGTACCATGAGATGCATGAGATCATGTATCAAGGTGCTAGGAGCATGGTAGCAAGGGTTTTTGTTCTATAGATTTGGATCTGGGAGCATCTTCCCATATGTAGGACAATTTTCCATGATACTAGGCAGCCACTACAGCCTTATATATATATATATATATATATATATATATATATATATATATATATATATATATATATATATATATATATATATATATATATATATACATATATATATATATATACATATATATATATATATATATATATATATATATATATATATATATATATATATATATATATATATATATATGTATATATATACATATATATATATATATATATGTATATATATATATATGTATATGTATATGTATATATATATGTATATATATATATACATATATATATATGTATACATATACATATATACATATATATATACATATATATATACATATATATATATATATATAGGTACGAAGGTCCTATGACTCAACCAGTGCAAGGTAAGATAGAGCAATGGCGAGGGCAGATGGTCAACATGGTTGTAGTGGTTTGGTGGGTAGTGACAGAGGTCTAGGATGATGTCAGGCATGAGCTCCCTCACATGTTCTTTTCATGTCCTTTGATAGGGCATACCATTAGCATCACTGATAGATTCCCTCTTACATGGGTCCTCGGGCAGTTTGGTAGGCCTCAAGACATATCATAGGAGTATTACGGTTATGCTCACTTTACCGATGAGGTGAAGAAGGGCCTGATGGAAAGATTAGATCAGGGGCACTACATGATTGAGGCATGAATAGCATCAGCCCAGTGGGACTACATGGTGATAGTTAAGGATGCAAGTGTCATGCCATCCTATCAGGCACATTTACTAGCACATCCATACCCATGTTTCATAGATCCTATAGGTATGGTTTAGAGGCTACAACAGGTGGTTTAGCCACCTCCAAAGTAGCAGGAGGTAGCTCAATAGTAGGTACCATAGTAGCAACAACAACAGATATCTTGATAGAGGACTACATAGGTAGACATTCCTGCTAGACCGATGGGCACATATTTAGGTACATGTCCTAGTGATACACAGGGAAGATCCACTAGGAAGAGGACTGGGGACACTTCATAGAGTAGTAGCCTCCCAAAAAGGAGGCACAAGTCAAGGACATAAATATGCAGGATTAGGATGCACAGGGACCACCTTAAGTTGTACAGTTACAAGATTCACTACGGAGGAGCCAGGAGAAGGTACGACAGGTGCAGAGAGAGCTAGTAGATCAGGACATATAGGTCACTATTTGGGATACCAGGATAGTAGAGAGAGACAAAGAGATCTAGGAGCTATAAGAGGCTATGGCTAGGTTATAGATTGAGGCTTGATATGAGGCTGGCTATTCATCTTACTATTATGCATCTTATGTAGGATGAGTTCCAAAGCCAGTGAACCAGGTTTCATAGTTTTCAAAGTATGCTGGAGCACCAGCATTTCCATAGGGACCTCCCCCATAGGAACCACCATAGGCACCACCACAAAAACCACCATAGGGACCACTATAGGGAGATATGCCTCCACCTCCACCTCCTCTTGGTGGTAATGGTTAGATTTATAGTAGATCTTGATATACATTGTAGCCCCATTATAGTCTCTGCTCGAGTAGCACCATTGTTTTGTACACTGACATTTGATCGATCAATATATATATATATATATATATATATATATATGAGCTCATTTTTTATATCATTGCAAATTTTATATATTGCTTTAGATGTTTATGTTTTATGAGATGTTTCCTATGCGATGAATGTATGGATATATATGAGATGTACATGGTTTCTTTATGAATATGCACATGTTTTGTATGGTATATATGTATGTAATGTGAAATGCAATGATAGATAAATGCAATGTATGATTTGATTTATGCTTATGATGGATGCACATATATATGAGTATGTAGGTGTAGAATGTATGCATATGAGTTTATGATAATGCACTTTGTGAATGCAATGTATATGGTACTAATTATCATCTCATGCAGGATATTGCAATATATGAAAGGTACAAAGCAAAAGACTGTTTGAAGATCAAGAATGAGGGTCAAACACTTGTGTAGCCAAGATGAACCTAGGATGTAAGATGAGAACCCTCAGTAAATAAATCCAAAAGAAGACAATGAAGTAAGCATCAAAATTGTTGCTTGCTATGCAAGTCTAGAATGAAAATGCAAACAAAGGCTAGATGCAATCCCTAGGACTTGGTTGTTGGACCCATTGGATATTTATCATTAGATATTTTTTAGTATCAGATGATTGTAGGATTTCATACAACCCTCACTGACATTGCAATCATGAGAATATGAATATGACAGTAGTCTTAGATTTTTTGGAATGAGGTGTAAGCATTAAGGCGCAAGAAGTCAGAATGATCTTGTATCATCTTAAAATGAAAGCACTTCCATGTTAAGAGTGTTTAGCCCTTTGAGTGAGTGGTCTAGGTCATGTTAAGCACCTTGAATTGGCTCTTTTCTCAGATTTGACTTGTTCTCCTCATTCTGCTTCTATCTATCCCTGATTTTCACTTCAATTTGCATTTCCTAGCATTCTAGGTTAGGATCTTGAGGTTTTTTATCAAAAGGTCAAAGTTGACCTTTATGGGTCAAAGTAAACCTCAACCCTAACCTTGGTCAGAGTTGAGCTCATCCTTGACCCTCTATTCAGATTTCAAATTTCCTTGATTTTTGAGTGTTGGGTTTCAGGGATATTTGTTTTCCCACCTCCGGGTCGGCCATTTTGGGTTTCAGAATGGTAAATCCTCAAATTGCACTTAATCTAGGTATATTTTATAAATTTTAGGACCTAATTTGGATTTAATTCTCCGAGGTGGCCCCTTTAGAGGATTTAGCCCTATTTCACTATAAAAGGAGGCCTTCCTCTCTCATTTTCATCATCAAGTTTTGCAATCTCCTCTCTCAAGGTGATCAAGCAAGCATTTCATCAAGAATTTTCAAGGAAGTATTCAAGTCTTTTTCTCCATCCAAGTTCTCCATTGAAGATCAAGGATTCAAGCATTCAAGCCTTTGAAGGGATTTGGTTCGAGCATGCAAGATTCATCATTCAAACCCTAGATCTAGCCATCATGGTGGTGTCATCTTCCTTCAAGATCCTTTGTTCATCTTCTAGATCCATTCATTCTTCTATCAAGGTGGATTCCAAACATACAAGCATGGAGGTTTTGTATTTACTTTCATGGTTTTGATTTACATTTGCCATTATTGTGTTCAAGCTTTCATATCAATATATTTGTTTACATTCGAAATACAATTGCATATCTATCGAATTGCATAGCTTCACTGTTAGATCTACTTCTACTACTTGTTAGCATTCTTATTCCAATTTCAATATTAAGTTTGATTCCAAACTGGGGTTTGACTAATGCAAACCCCTCAAACAAACAATAAAAACCCTCTTTTTCTTGTAGGTGTAGGTGCGGAACTTCAGATCTGAGATTGGATTTGGATACCCTTTTCGGTGAACTTCTGAAATCTGTGAACAAAGTCAGAATCAACCTTCAAACAAAGAATGTAGCCTTTGACCTTTTATGAGGGTCAAAGACTACCTACCATTGGAAAGACAATATTTCTAGGTTTTCTTCATCTCGGCATTTCCAATCTGAAATTGGTTGCAGAATTGCCTGAAAGTACACACAGACATCATAAATTGGCATTTTCTAGATTTGCCCTAATTTGAGGTTAGTATTTGTATTTCAATTATTGCATATTTCAAGTACAATCCTACCATAGGGAAATATAGGGTTTTTCTCTCTCTTTCATATTCTCCATAGATTGATTCAATTGTGTATTAACCTTAGGTTGATCAAATTGGATCTCTCCTTTGGGAATTTGGATTCAGGAGTGGATCTCTGTTAGAAATAGGAAATATTGAGAGGGGGGGTGAATCAGTATTTCACAAACTTTTTCTTTTGCCCACTTATGGATATAACAGATTACTTTAGTGCATACAAAGCATAAGAAACTAAATAGCATACATAGCAGTAAATGTAAAGAACTCATAACACATGATATGTTCTTGAGGAAACCCTGGCCAAAGGAAAACCCTGGTGGGGATGGTACCCAAAAAGATGCACTGATCAAAAGATATCCTATTAAGGATGTTGACCCTATTAGGAGCCAATTACAATCATATAGTGTATCAGTCCTGGTTAAGGGACTATAGGCCTTGTTAGAAGCCTCAACTGTGCTAGGAGTTGTAGTTACAAAATCTGATTACCAAATGAGCCCCCTTCCCAAACAAGTAATACAAATGATTACTAATTACAATATGGTTCTGCTTACAACTTTTCATCAATAACTTTCATTGCTATCACAATATACAACTATCACATGTTACATTTCAAGTATGTTCACACTTATGTTCGGTCATTACAACCTCACATCTTTATACAAGGTACAAACATATTAACTTTCTCAAGTCAGCTTGCACATCATAATCCAAGATTAAACATCTAAAATGTCATCTCTTTATAATATTAAGTCATTATTTTGACAAGCAAAATAATCCCTTAATTCATTTGCTAGTTCTGTCTTCAAAACTGCTATGTCTGCTATACACTGTCATCGGTAAAACCTTCATAACTTTGTCTGTACTATCCAAAAAAAATTGTGCACTGAGATGGAGCATCCTTAGACATCCTAGAGTCTAAGTCCAAATGCACAAACTTTTATCATGCTCTAGTGAACATCGCCAAAACAAACTATCTCGGGTGCTCTGTCAAAATCACTGTTTCCATACTTAGACAATTTTAGTCTGCGATCTTCCATACTAACTTTCCAGCTTATGTGATCTTCATAGGGAACATATTCTACCATAATGACAACATCTATTTACATACCTTAGCCAAATTTCCAATAGATCTCATATTTCCCCATACATTACATTCAATAGAGTTGATTCCATATATTTCCTCTATTCATTTTAGTGAACCCGACATACTTACTCTCCTTCATTTTGTGGAATTAGATGTCCTATTGTGTTAGCTTATAGATCCTTTCTTTCATTTAGATTAGATCTAGTTTATGCTCTTGCATTTTAAAATTCAAAAATACAAAAAAATCTATATATTCAATAAAATACAAAAATATTTCTTACATTTCATTTTCTATGGAGATTGTTAAGATGCTTTGGTTTGTGGTCATGTTCTTTATTAGCCTTCTTTTAGCATCTCTTTATAATACCTATGATGTTTATGAAATTATCATTCACTTCATTATGTTGATGACCCTTCACTTTTCTCTTGCCTATGCTTTTGTGAAGTTGACCGACACTAGTCTACCTACATTCAAAACTTTCATTAAAGATTTATGTGGTAGCCTTATTAATCTTTTGGATTATGTGAAGAATTTGGTAGATGATACACCATCTCCTAATCTTCCTAATCCTAATCTGATATCTAATTCTCCATCTGATTATCCTCATTCTTCCCGTACTTATGATGGGATTCAAGCTATAGTTCAAGATGCGAATGTGCAAGATTTCTTTGATTTACCTTCTCCTCTGATTAATGATGATATTAAAGGAAAGGGTAAAGAAACTTCTTCAAAACCTATTATCCCACCTTATACAACCTTTATGCATGAACATGATAAACAATCACCTCCTGTAGAAGCTTTACGTAATATGTACACTACCGGATATAATATGGTGACTAAACAAGGCTATAAAGGTTTACGACTTGGAGTTAATGAGCATGGTATTAGGTTTCTAGTTCATATACCCCCTAAACTAGATATGTGTGGTGTTGGTTGTTCAAAATATCAAATCAAGGTAGGTGGTGTTGACCATCATCCTCCTCTTCACATTCTTCTCCCCACACCTATCTTAGATAACCTTAATACTCATCAAGAAGTGGCTAAGAAGGTATATGTTGAGATGATGAATTCCAAGAAAGAAATCTTTAGACCTATGCCCATAGATGCTTTATGCAAATATAAATGTCATTTTCATTATAGTAACACACATTTACTTGCTGATTGTAAACATTTCAAGTTATATGTTAGAGAAAGAGCTACTTTAGGAATTATAGCTCACTCTCATGTAGTTTTACAATTCCTTCATAATTTTGATATAGGGGATTCCCCTCCTTCTAATATAATGTAGATGTTCTTCCCCTATTGTCTCATGACTGGGGGGCAAGAGGTGTATCTTCATCCAGTCTCCTAGGATCCATTAGGCTTTTAGCATATATTATATCTTCAGCTTAATTGGTATTCTTACCTATTTTTCTATGGTTTTGCATTATGTTTATAATCATCAATAGATCTTTTTCAAGATATCTTTTCTAAGACACTTGTTTTGCTAAGGTATCCCTTGTCTCTACCCCTACGCGGCAAGGTACCTCTTTGTTTCTCTTTGTCTAGGGAGTTGCTTTCCTTAGCTTAGGGGTATTTGTTTATATTGTAATATTATTTCAACATATTGACAAATGTTTTGACTATGGATAACCTTCTTATATGAGAAGTTGTTGTCCTAAGTCATCACTTCTTCTCTATGTTGCAAATTATGTTCTTTATAGACTCTCACCCTGGCTTTGGTGTTAGAGTTGTTTCCCTCATTTCAAAGATTCTTCTTCCTCTTCTTTGCAAGGGGCCTGGTGATTGAATATTTGTTCCTACCTGTTGAAAGATGATATTTTATCTAAAACACTCCTCTTTGGTGGGGGTCTTCTTGATAAGATCTCTTTCACTTGAGGATCCTTTTATATGAGTGACATATCCTTTTCACATTTATCTATATTCTTGGATGTAGAGGTCAATATCCCTCGCTAAGAATATGGTATACATTCTTGTAAATAGGATATCTTCTTGCATTGTGAAGTGGGTATCCTCTTCCATCTTTGTTCCTACACTTGGGGGGCAGGGATGCCATCTCCTTCTATCTTTCTGGGATTCATCTCTTTCCTTGGGTAAGAAGTATTTATCTATTATGTGATATCCAATCATACATGAAAATTTAGGTTTGCATTGAGGATATATGTCCTTGATAAAAACCTCTTTTGTTGTTTGACATTAGGTTTCCATGGTTGATATATCTCTCACCTTGGAAACTGAATAGTGTGCTATCCCTCATAAGGGTTACTTTATTTTTCTTACATGATATCTCTTTGCATTTGTCCCTTCCATGGCCTCATAGGAGTTGTGACCTTCTTGGCTTGGACTAGGTGTTGTTTGTGGATATTGTCTTAATGTTGAAGAAGGCTTTGTCCTTGTTCTTTTCTTTCCTTAACATGTCAAAATAGTTTTTTGTTGCCATATTAAGGAGGGGGTCATATATAGGGTCTCCCTTGTACTATGGTTTTTATTTTTACATGCTAAATCTTGGAAGGTAATGCACATATGTTGCTAAATCTTGAAAAGACAAGCATCCATATGCTAAATCTTCTAATGGTAATGCACATAAGTTGCTAAATACTGAGGAGACACGCATTTTTAAAAATTTTCAATATGCTAAATCTTGGAAGGTAATGCACATAAGTTGCTAAATCCTAAAAAGGCATGCATCCATTTGCTAAATCTTCTGATGGTAACACATATAAGTTGCTAAATCCTAAGGAGACATGCATTTTTCAAAAAAATTCAATATGCTAAATCTTGGAAGGTAATGCACATAAGTTGCTAAATCCTGAAGGGACATGCATTTCTAATTTCAAATATGCTAAATCCTCTAAAGGTAATGCATATAATTTGCTAAATCCTGAAGGGACGCGCATTTATATGCTAAATCTTCTGAAGGTAACACACATAAGTTGCTAAATCCTGAGGAGACATGCATTTCATATTCATAGTGATATAAGAAGGTGGATCTATGGGTATTCCAGAAGCCATCAAAAGATTTATTACAATTGCAAGCACAGTTTATGGGTGAACCTATTGGGCTCTCCCTCCAGGGTGATTCATGGTAAGGTGGGCATCTTACTAGGTGAGGTAATCACTATTTTTCTCTTTCTCTCTTTTCACTTTCATGCTAGTAGGACTGGATCATGAAGCTATGTTATTTATAGTGTTTCTCTTATATTTCTTATGTAATCATTTATGCTTTTATGATATTTTTCCAAATATGATATTAGTATGAGAATTTTTTCTTAGTAAGGTTTCTTGTACTAGTTGATTTGGGTTTGTTTTAGTACTAACCCCTCTTCTTGTGTCTTTTTCCTTTTTGCTTTCACACCCTTGTGCCTGTATGCTAAGTTAGAATCCTTAGCCCGGGGGCTTGTATCCCTAACTAAGTGTCATTCTATTTTCAAATCCACTGGGATCTCTTCTTCTTCTCCTTTACCAGGAGTTTGCATCGAATCCATACTCTTGCTAAAGTGGGGGCTTAATGTATCATCTTAAAATAGAAGCACTTCCATGTCAAGAGAATTTATCCCTCTAAGTGAGTGGTCTAGGACATGTCAAGCACCTTGAATCAACTCTTTTCTTGGATCTGACTCGTTCTCCTCATTCTACTTCTATTTGTTCCTGATTTTCACTTCAATCTGCATTTCCTAGCATTCTGGGTCAGGATCTTGAGTTTTTTGACCAAAAGGTCAAATTTGACCTTTATGGGTCAGAGTCAACCTCAACCCTGACCTAGGTCAAAGTTGAGCTCATCCTTAATTGCCTGTCCAGATTTCAAATTTCCCTAATTTTTAGGTGTCAGGTTTTGGGGATATTTGTTTTCTCACCTCCAAGTTGGCCATTTCAAGTTTCAGAATGCTAAATCCTCAAATTTCATTTAATCTAGGTATATTTTCTAAAGGTTAGGACTTAATTGGGATTTAATTCTCCAAGGTGCCCCTCTAGAGGATTGTGCCCTAGTTCACTATAAAAGGAGGCCTTCCTCTCTCATTTTCATCATCAACTTTTGCAATCTCCTCTCTCAATCTCTCAAGGTGATCAAGCAAGCATTTCATCAAGCATTTTAAAGGAAGCATTCAAGTCCTTTTCTCCATCCAATTTCCCCATTGAAGATCAAGGATTCTGATGTAGGAGCATCCTGGGTCTAAGAGCAATCTTGCATCACCCAAAAAAAAATATTTTTGTTTTTGTATTCAATAAGGGCTATCTTGTGTAGAGCTTCTATTTATGGGAACTTTCTATTTGTAGTAAGTTGATCATATATCTTAGAATGTTCTAATTTTACATGTGGAGGATCATCTCAGTCATTTCAGCCTACCAGCAAAGTTTTATGGCTAGATCAGGTCTAGTTTTGAAGATATTGAAAATTTTCAGTATTGGCAGTAGGGTACAGAAACTTTGAATTTAGTTTTGAAGGTTTTAGAGGCCCTGGATAAGGTCAAAAATTTGGGTGATGGGTGCTTTTCTCAGGTCAAGCCAGTAGAGACCTTTGTGGAATTTTTGAAATGGGCTAATAGTAGTCAATAGGGTCAACTGGTGATGACTTATGGTCTCCAGAAGTCGGGCCACCTGAAATGGCAGAAAATAATTTTCCTTCAAAATTTTTGTTTGGGTTTCAAAAGTTATTTTGAGCTGACTTTGATGTAATAAATTGAAAAATAAAATAATTCTAAGTTTGTTCGGCCCTATGGGCTAAATTTATGGAACATTCTCGTGCGGTGGAAATTGCCTATATAAAGAAGTCCCGTAGTGTTGTCTTAGGTAGTTCAGGAGAGTTCTAGGTAGTAGATCTGGGTATTGATTCAAGCCTTTGTCCTATAGAATATTTTAAGGGAATGCCCATGTGAGTTTGCATATTGTAATTTTGAAAGTTTGTAATTCCACATTTGTGGAGATAATAAAACTCCAATTTTATATTCTTGCATATTATTGTTGTTGTTTCCCTATTTTTGTTATGTGTTTGTGGTATTAAGGGTAGCACCCTTCATCAAGTGGTATTAGAGAAGGAGTTCCTGAGTGTGTAAATAGATCACTGATTGTGAGGTAATTTACACTAGGACAGTGGGTTAGGGTTTCTGTGTAAACAGATCACCGACTGTGAGGCAGTTTGCACCAGGACCGTGGTTAGGGTTTCAATGAAAAGTGTGAAAATTCTTCCATGAAGGGAATGTGGTGGAAGAGCTGGTGTTGTAACACCTAAGATTAGGAAACTACAGAGACAAGTGAAAGCATTGCAAGAGGAGATTCACAGAGGAATGAATCTTAATGTTAGAGAGGAAAGCAAGGATGAAGCCGAAGAAGAAGATCAAGAAGGAGAAGTCAAAGTTGTGAACCAGGAGGAAGAAAGACTTTTCCAAGCCATCTCAAAGATCTAAAAGAGACCTAAGATTGAGGTCCCAACATTTTCTAGAAATCTTAGCCCAGAAGAGTTGATCGACTGGATCAATGAATGTGAAGAATATTTTGAGTATGAAGATATTTAAGATCCTGATTAGGTCAAGTTTGCAAAGGCCAGATTGAAAGGTCATGCAAAGATCTGGTGGCAAGAAATTCAATTGGAGTGAAATCAAAGAGGAAAGGATAAAATCACAAGATGGGGATGGATGGTGGATAAATTGAAGTGATAGTTTATTCATGTTGATTATGAGCTTGACCTATTAAAGAAAATGCAAAGTTTGAAGCAAGCAGGAAGATCTGTTCAGGAGTATATAGAGGAGTTCTATCAACTCCTCATTAGAATAGGCCATGCAGAAGCTAATAAGGAGAAATTTTCCCATTACCTAAATGGGTTGAGGGCAAGCATTTAGGAGGAGCTGAATCTAGTTTGAATGAATAGTATTGAAGAGGCATACCAGTTTTCCCTAAAAGTGGAGGAAAAGTTGAACAAGAAGTTTGAGAGCACACAAAGTGGAAGAGGTCGCGATGGAAGATCTGGTGGATGGTCATATGGAGATCAAAATGAAGATCTTAAAAAAGTAGGATGAGGCCAATAATAGTTAGAATTAGAGAGGAAATAATTCCAATCACTTATAGGATTAGAGTAATAGAGATCAGAGAGGAAGAGAAAGAGGAGAAGGATCTAGAAGAGGAGGCTTCTGTGGAACATGTTTTCATTGTGGAGAAGAAGGTCATAGGGCATTTGAATGTCCTCAACACCAAGGATAGATATGAGGAATGAAGGCCAAGCCAGAGTTGCACATGTATATGAAGATACCAAATCATCAAATTCAGAAGATTTTGAAAGAGGAGAAACACTGATTAACAGAAGAGTCTTGCTGAGTGGTGAGAATGAACCTGAACAAAGGAGGAGCCTATTTTGTACAAGGTGTAAGTGTGAGGGTAAGTGTTGTGATGTGATTATTCATAGTGGTAGTACTAATAATTTTGTGTCAGAAGAGATGGTGACAAAGTTGAAGCTCAAGAGGCAGAAACATCCACATCCATATCAGGTTGCCTGGGTGCAGGATGATCACAAGGTCATGGTTAGTGAACAGTGCCTAGTAAAGTTCAAGATCGGCGGGTACCAAGATGAGGTATTATGTGATATTATATCTATGGATGCATGTCATATGTTGTTGGGTAGACCATGGTAGTTTGATAGATGTGTTGTACATGATGGTCATGTGAATACCTATTCCTTGACAAAGGATGGAGTGAGACATAAGCTAAAGCCAGTGAAGGAAACAGAAGAAAAGGTATGTGGTAATGCAAGAATAACTTTTGTTGATAGAGGAAATTTCTTAGATGGTATGAGGCATGAGCATATGTGTTTTACCTTAATTCCAAAGGTTGGGAAAGAGGAAGTCAAAGATGTGCCTATAGAAGTTGCAGAATTATTGAATGATCCTAATGGATTACCACTAGTAAGAAAGATTAGTGATCAGATGGACTTGATTCCAGGATCTAGTTTGCCAAATAAGGTAGCACACAGAATGACACTAGCAGAAGGTGAAGAGTTGAAGATAGATTTGAAGTTTAGTTCATCACATCATCCACAAATTGTATATGGAAGTATTCCCAGAAATGCATCTGAGTTGAGAAAGATAGATAAAGGAGAAATAAGTAGTGCTAAAGCTAAGGATCTTGCAAAACACTGGAAGAATGTCCATGAGGAGGTGAGGAAGCATATTACCAAAATGAATGCACAACATAAGGCTAAGGTAGATCAGAAAAGGAGCCATAAGGAATTTCAGGTTGGAGATGAGGTCATGGTTCATTTGTGAAAGGAGCGGTTTCCAGTTGGTACATATAACAAGCTGAAAATGAAGAAGTTTGGGCCATGTAAGATACTGAAGAAGCATGATTCAGGAAATGCATATGACGTAGAATTGCCTACAAAGATAAATATTTCACTAGTGTTTAACATTTCAGATATGATAGAGTATCATGAAGGAGGTTTTGAAGATGAAGTTACAGTAGCATAGTGGAGTATTCCATCAACCAGTTCAGATATCAAGGAGATTGAAGACATACTAGATAGTCATGTTGGCAGAAGCACAAGGAATAGGACATATGAAGAATATCTGGTCAAGTGGAAAGGATGACCTGTTGAAGATTCATCATGGTTGACAAAGGAGGAGGTTCACCATCTTGGTTTTCCTCTGTACACCTGAGTCATGATGGGGTCACTTCTCAAATTACCTTGGGTGTCTGATGCAAAAGCATCCTGCGTGTAAGAGCAATCTTGCATCACCCAAAAAAAAAAGTTTTTATTTTTGTATTCAATAAGGGCTATCTTGTGTAGAGCTTCTATTTATGGGAACTTGCTATTTTTAGTAAGTTGATCATAAATCTTAGAAAGTTCTAATTTTACATGTGTAGATTCATCTAAGTCATATCAGGCTACCAGCAAAGTTTCATGGCTAGATCAGGTCTAGTTTTGAAGATATTGAAGATTTTCGGTATTGGCAATAGGGTACAAAAAGTTTGAACTTAGTTTTGAAGGCTTTAGAGGCCCCATATGAGGTCAAAAATTTGGGTGATGGGCACTTTGCGTTGGTCAAGCCTGTAGAGTGCTTTGTGGCATTTCGAAATGGGGTTATAGTAGTCAATCAGGTCAACTGGTGATGACTTATGGTCTCTGGAAGTCAGGCCACCTGAAATGGCGAAAAATAATTTTCCTTCAAAATTTTTGTTTGGGTTTCAAAATTTATTTTGTGCCAAATTTGATGTAATAAATTGAAAAATAAAATAATTCTAAGTTTGGTCGGCCCTATGGGCAAAATTTTTGGAACCTTCTCGAGCAGTGGAAATTGCCTATATAAAGAAGACCCGTAGTGTTATCTTAGGCAGTTCAGGAGAGTTCTAGGTAGTAGATTTGGGTATTGATTTGAGGCTTTTTCCTATAGAATATTGTAATGGAATGCCCATGTGGCTTTGCAAATTGTAATTCTTAAAGTCTATAATTCCACATTTGTGGAGATAATAAGAAGCCAATTTTATGTTCTTGCATATTATTATTGTTGTTTCCCTATTTCTGTTATGTGTTTGTGGTATTAAGGGGAGCACCCTTCATCAAGTCATATCAAAGCAGGAGTTCTTGAGTGTGTAAATAGATTTCCAATTGTGAGGTAGTTTGCACTAGGACCATTGATTAGGGTTTCTATGTAAACAGATCACTGACTGTGAGGCAATTTGCACCAGGACCATGGTTAGGGCTTTAGTGAGAAGCGCAAAAATGCCTCCACAAAGGGAACGTGGTGGAAGAGCTGGTGTTGTAACACCTAAGATTAGGAAACTATAGAGACAAGTGTGAGCATTGCAAGAGGAGATTCACAGAGGAATGAATCTTAATGTCAGAGACGAAAGCAAGGATGAAGCCGAAGAAGAAGATCAAGAAGGAGAAGTCAAAGTTGTGAACCAGGAGGAAGATAGACTTTTCTGAGCCATCTCAAAGATCAGAAAGAGACCTAAGATTGAGGTCCCAACATTTTTTTGAAATCTTAATGTAGAAGAGTTGATTGACTTGATCAATGAATGTGAAGAATATTTTGAGTATGAAGATATCAAGGATCTTGATCGGGTCAAGTTTGCAAAGGACAGACTAAAAGGTCATGTGACGATCTGGTGGCAAGAGATTCAATTGGAGCAAAATCAAAGAGAAAAGGATAAAATCACAAGATGGGGGTAGATGGTGGATAAATTGAAGTGACAATTCATTCCTGTCGATTATGAGCTTGACCTACTAAAGAAAATGCAAAGTTTGAAGCAAGCAGGAAGATCTGTTCAGGACTATATAGAGGAGTTCTATCGACTCCTCATTAGAACAGGCCATGCAGAAGCTGATAAGGAGAAATTTTCCCATTACCTTAATGGGTTAAGGCCAAGCATTCAGGAGGAGCTGAATCTCGTTCAAATGAATAGTATTGAAGAGGCATACCAATTTTCCCTAAAAATGGAGGAAAAGTTGAACAAGAAGTTTGAGAGAAGACAAAGCGGAAGAGGTCGCGATGGAAGATCTAGTGGATGATCATATGGAGATCAAAATGAAGATCTAAAAAAGTAGGATGAGGCCAATAAAAGTTAGAATTAGAGAGGAAATAATTCCAATCACTTACAGGATTAGAGTAATAGAAATCAGAGAGGAAGAGGAAGAGGACAAGGATCTGGAAGAGAAGGCTTTCGTGGAACATGTTTTCACTGTGGAGAAGAAGGTCATAGGGCATTTGAATGTCCTCAACACCAAGAAGGACAGATAGGAGGAATGAAGGCTAGGCTAGAGTTGCACATGTAGATGAAGATTCCAGATCATCAAATTTAGAAGATGCTGAAAGAGGAGAAACATTGATTAACAGAAGAGTCTTGCTGAGTGGTGAGAATGAACCTGAACAAAGGAGGAGCTTGTTTTGCACCAAGTGCAAGTGTGAGGGTAAGTGTTGTGATGTGATTATTCATAGTGGTAGTACTGATAATTTTGTGTCAGAAGAGATGGTGACAAAGTTGAAGCTCAAGAGGTAGAAACATCCACATCCATATCAGGTTGCCTGGGTGCAGGATGATCACAAGGTCATGGTTAGTGAACAATGCCTAGTAAAGTTCAAGATCAGTGGGTACCAAGATGAGGTACTATGTGATATTATATCTATGGATGCATGTCATATGTTGTTAGGCAGACCATGGAAGTTTGACAGATGTGTTGTACATGATGGTCATGTGAATACCTATTCCTTGACAAAGGATGGAGTGCGACATAAGCTAAAGCCATTGAAGGAAATAGAAGAAAATGTATGTGGTAATGTAAGAATAACTTTTATTGATAGAGGAAATTTCTCAGATGGTATGAGGCATGAGAATATGTGTTTTACCTTAATTCCAAAGGTTGGGAAAGAGGAAGTCAAAGATGTACCTGTAGAAGTTGCAGAATTATTGAATGAGCCTGATGGATTACCACCAGTAAGAAAGATTAGTGATTAGATGGACTTGATTCCAGGAGCTAGTTTGCCAAATAAGGCAGCACACAGAATGACACTAGCAGAAGGTGAAGAGTTGAAGATAGATTTGAAGTTTAGTTCATCACATCATCCATAGATTGTATATGGAAGTATTCCTAGAAATGCATCTGAGTTGAGAAAAATAGATAAAGGAGAAATAAGTAGTGTTGAAGCTAAGGATTTTGCAAAACACTGGAAGAATGTCCATGAGGAGGTGAGGAAGCATATTACCAAAATGAATGCATAGCATAAGGCTAAGGCAAATCAAAAAAGGAGGTGTAAGGAATTTTAGGTTGGAGATGAGGTCATGGTTCATTTGCGGAAGGAGTGGTTTCTAGTTGGTACATATAACAAGCTGAAAATGAAGAAGTTTGGGCCATGTAAGATATTGAAGAAGCATGATTTAGGAAATGCATATGAGGTAGAATTGCCTATAGAGCTGAATATTTCACCAGTGTTTAACATTTTAGATTTGATAGAGTATCATGAAGGAGGTGTTGAAGATGACGTTATAGCAACACAGTGGAGTATTCCAACAACCAGTTCAGATATCAAGGAGATTGAAGACATACTGGATGGTCATGTTGGCAGAAGCACAAGGAACAGGACATATGAAGAATATCTGGTCAAGTGGAAAGGATGACCTGTTGAAGATTCATCATGGTTGACAAAGGAGGAGGTTAACCATCTTGGTTTTCCTCTAGACACCTAAGTCATGATGGGGTCACTTCTCAAATAACCCCAGGTGTCTAATGCAGGAGCATCCTGTGTGTAAGAGCAATCTTGCATCACCCAAAAAAAAAAGTTTTTATTTTTGTATTCAATAAGGGCTATCTTGTGCAGAGATTCTATTTATGGGAACTTGCTATTTTTAGTAATTTGATCATAAATCTCAGAATGTTCTAATTTTACATGTGGAGGTTCATCTTAGTCATATCAGCCTACCGGCAAAGTTTCATGACTAGATCAGGTCTAGTTTTGAAGATATTAAAGATTTTCGGTATTGGCAGTAGGGTACAGAAACTTTGAACTCAGTTTTGAAGGCTTTAGAGACCCCGAATGAGGTCAAAAATTTTGGTGACAGGCACTTTGTGCAAGTCAAGCCTATAGAGCGCTTCGTGGCATTTCTGAAATGGGGTTATAATAGTCAATCAGGTCAACTGGTGATGACTTATGGTCTCCAGAAGACAGGCCACCTGAAATGGTAGAAAATAATTTTCCTTCAAAATTTTTGTTCGGCTTTCAAAAGTTATTTTGAGCCGACTTTGATGTAATAAGTTCAAAAATAAAATAATTCTAAGTTTGGTCGGCCCTATGGGCTAAATTTCTAGAACCTTATCAAGCGGTGGAAATTGCCTATATAAAGAAGGCCTGTAGTGTTGTCTTAGGCAGTTTGGGAGAGTTCTGGGTAGTAGATCTGGGTATTGATTCAAGGCTTTGTCCTACAGAATATTGTAAGGGAATGCCCATGTGGCTTTGCATATTGTAATTCTTAAAGTCTTTAATTCCACATTTGTGGAGATAATAAGAAGCCAATTTTATGTTCTTGCATATTATTATTGTTGTTTCCCTATTTCTGTTATGTGTTTGTGGTATTAAGGGGAGCACCCTTCATCAAATTCAAGCATTCAATCCTTTGAAGGGATTTGGTTCAAGCATTAAAGATTCATCATTCAAACCCTAGATCTAGCCATCATGGTGGTGTCAACTTCCTTCAAGATCCTTTGTTCATCTTCTAGATCCATTCATTCTTCTATCAAGGTGGATTCCAAGCATACAAGCATGGAGGTTTTGTATTTACTTTCATGGTTTTAATTTACATTTGTCATTATTGTGTTCAAGCTTTTATATCAATATATTTGTTTACATTTGAAATACAATTGCATATCTATCGAATTGCATAGCTTCATTGTTAGATCTACTTCTACTACTTGCTAGCATTCTTATTCCAATTTCAATATTAAGGTTGATTCCAAACCAGAGTTTGACCAAGGAAAACCCTTCAAACAAATAGAAAAACCCTCATTCTTGTAGGTGCATGTGTGGAACTTTAGATCTGAGATCAGATTTGGATACCCTTTTTGGCGAACTTTTGAGATCTACGAACAAAGTCAGAATCAACCTTCAAACAAAGAATGTAGCCTTTGACCTTTTATGAGGGTCAAAGACTACCTCCCATCGGAAAGACAAAAGATTTTTGGGTTTTCTTCATCTCGGCATTTCCAGTCTGAAATAGGTTGTAGAATTGCCTGAAAGTACACACAGACATCATAAATTGGCATTTTCCATATTTTCCCTAATTTGAGGTTAGTATTTGTATTTCAATTATTTTAGATTTCAAGCACAATCCTACCATAGGGAAATATAGGGTTTTTCTCTCTCTTTCGTATTCTCCATAGATTGATTCAATTGTGTATTAACCTTAGGTTGATCAAATTGGATCTCTCCTTTGGGAATTTGGATTTAGGAGTGGATCTCATATTTCCCCATACATTACATTCAATAGAGGTGATTCCATATATTTCCTCTATTCAGATCTGAACACCTATTCCTTTTAATTTAGTAAGTTAACATAAGCATCACAACATAGTTTCTAGAATGACCTGAATGTTTGTTGCATACAAACATGCTAGAAATGTGAGATTTCTCCTTTTGCTAATTGAATGATAAGCATATCAAGGTGCTTGCAGTGACCCTTAAATTCACTTCACAAGATGAGCATTTGTAATTTCACTTGTAGGAGAAATAATTCACTTCAAACAGACAAGGAGAATAACCAACCTCACCAAAGTTTCCTTATAAAAAGAGTCGAGGTACACATGGAAATCTGACACAAGATGAAGGCTCTTATAGTGGAGACCCCTCTTATATGGATCCTTTGGATCATTGGAACTAAACCATCAAATAGAAAGCAAAGAAAAGATCATGCCCCCAGTCTTCACTTCTCTCAGTCAAGATAGACATTTTAGAATTTCTCAAGAAGAAATGATAAAGAAAAAGAACAAGCACATAAAAAGAAAAGCTTAGCACGCTTTAGAGAGTTTTAAATCTAGTTTTTCAGTTTCAGTTTCAATGGATTGATGTCGAATTAGAATTATACAGTGCAAGAAGTCTTAATAGGATAGCGATAGTATTAAAATGCAGTGAGAGCCACTAGTGACTAACGCAAGAGACGGTCTCAAGGAGAAATCAAAGTGCTAACAAAGTATTAGTAGGAAGACATAGTGAGAACCACTAGTGACTGATACAAGAGATCCTTAGGGAGAGAGATCTAAGAGTGAATGAAACATCAATAGGAAGACGTAGTGAGAACCACAGGTGACTGATGCAAGGAAAATCCTCCAAAAATGATAGGACAATGCCCCCTAGACCAAGAAGGTGCCCCCAAGCATGACCAGTTTCAATCCATGTAGAGTCGAGCATAATCTTGAAGATAAGTGAAAGAGACTGCATGAGCTAGCAAACTAAAGCAAGAAATGAACTAAAGCAGGAAACCAACTAAAGCAAGAAGAAAACTAAAGTAAGAAACATGAGAAAGAAAACTAAAGCAGGAAAGCAAGGAACATTTGTGCAAGGCCAAGTGGTGCTAAAATAGGTATAGCTTTGTGGAACAAGAGGTGCATGTTTACCAAGTTTTCACTATCTTGGCAAAGATTCTATTCTTGCTACCATGACACCTATTTGCCAGGTTTTCATCAATGGCACATTTTTTTTCTTTTTTTGATTTTTTTGTACTTTTCTCTTTTTTAATTTTTTTTGTATTTTTTATTTTTTTATTTTTTTTAGTATTATCAAGGTGCTTGTTTACTAGGTTTTCACTAAGATGATCATTTTTTCAAGACATTTTGTAATTTTTAGGATTTTTTTAGAATAGAGTATATACAAGGAGCATGTAGAAGATGTCTCAATTATAGAACCGCTTTAGGTGCAAAGCGTTGATCGGCTCCTTGAGTTGTTCTCCTTTAGTAGTAGAGAGTTGGTAAGCACCAAACCCAAATGTTGCAGTGATAATGTACAGACCAAGCTAGTTTGGTTCAAACTTTCCTTTCTGGATTCATTGTTGTTGATTTTTGGAGTTCTCTCTCAAGATAAGATCACCCACCTAGAATTCCCTTGGTCTAACCTTCTTATTGTAGCTTTTAGAAATTCTCTTCTGGTATGCTTGAAGATGATCAAACACCACTTGTTGACGTTCATCTAGTAACTCTAGCTCTTGCAGCTAAGATATTCTAATGTCTTCATCAGTAATGAGGCCTCCTAGAGAGATTTTGAATGTAAGAATCTAGACCTTAATAGGCAACACAGCATCCACACCATAACCTAAGGCAAAGGGAGTGGCCCTTGTTGGTGTTCCAATGCTTGTTCTATTGGCCCATAAGGCTAGATTAATCTGGAGGTGCCAATCTCTACCAAATTTGTGAACTGTGCAGTGTAGGATCTTGAGAATTGTCTTGTTGGATGCTTATGTCTATCCATTACCCTGGGGATAATAGATGGAAGACCAGTGCTGAATTATTTTTAACTTAATGCATAATTCCTTTAGATCATTGTTCTTGAATTTCCCCCCATTGTCAATGATTATTGAGGAGGGTACACCATATCTACAAATGATGTAATTCAATATAAACCTGGCTATAAATTTTCCATTAGCTATGGTCATAGGTACTCCCTCAACCCATTTAGTAAAATAATCTATAGCATTGATAATGAATTTGTGTCCTCTAGAGGAAGATGGATGTATCTGACCCACCAAATCAAAGGCCCATTTCTAAAATGACCAGAAACTAATGAAGGGAATGAGCTCCTTGGCAGGAGCGTGAATCAGATTTCTATGTAACTGACACTATTTGCAAGATTTGGCATATTGTGTAGCTTCTTTTTCCATATCCAGCCAATAGCAACCAGCTCTAATAAGTTTAGGAGAAAATGTCAGACCGCTCAAATGAGAACCATAGATGCCTTCATGCACCTCAGCTAACAGACTTTTGGACTCATCAAGCTCTAAACACCTAAGGAGAGTACCAACTAGACCTTGCCTATACAAGTCATTAGTGACAATGACATAGCATGAACCACTATGGATTAGGTGATGCTTTCTATTCTAGGTGTAAGTGTCTAGAATAATTTGGTCCCAGAGGTATGAGTAGATACGATGGTAGTGGGATGAATCATGTCCAATGACTAAATAGATCATCCTAGATTTAGGGGTATTGTAGGCTGGGTAGCGTAATGTCTCCACCAAGAATTCATGTCTAAAGTCATTTTCTGGCATCTGTAGCATAGAGGCAAGAGTATCCATAGCATCAGTTGCTTTATTATCTGCTCTTGGAATCTACTAGAAATTGATGTGTGCAAAGTACTTTTTTAAATCATCAACCATTTGTTTATAAGGTACTATTTTATCATCTTTTGTCTGATAAATGTCATTAACTTAATTGATGACCAATTGTGAGTCTCCAAAGACCTTAAGTTCATCCACATGCCATTCAACAACTATCTTGATGTCATTGATTAGGGATTCATACTTAGAAGTGTTGTTTGTACAAGGAAACAACATTTTGTATGCCTTTGGTAGAGAGTACCTTTATGGTGTGATGAATAGTATTTTGACACCTGACCCTTGCTAGGTGAATGATCCATCAAAGAACATATTCCATGTTTGATGTGTGAGAAACATTATGGACTCATCCTAAAAATTAATGTTTAATGGTTGATGATCCTTGAGAGGAGCTTCTGCCAACTGATCTGCAATCACTTGTCCTTTAATGGCCTTTCTCTCTACATACTCAATGTCAAACTCACTAAGTATCATGACCCATTTTACCAGTCTACCTATGAGGGTAGCTTTACTGAGTAAGTACTTTAATGGATCAATCTTAGCAATGAATCTTTTAGTGTGAGTGAGCATATAGTATTGCAGCTTTTGTGAAGCAAACACCACTACTAGGAAAGCTTTTTCAATGACTAAATAATTTTCTTCACAAGAAACTAGTGTTTTGATGATGTAGTAGATGGCTCATTCTTTGTTATTATGATCTTCTTGAGCCAACAAGGCACCTAGAGATATGTCTGTAGCTGAGATATAAAGGATGAGTGGCTTCTCATGAATAGGAGGCATCAAAATTTGGTGGATTTGAAAGATATTATTTGATTTGCGTAAGCCCTCTATCACAATCTTCATTCCACTCATAAGTCACACCTTTTTATATAGAGTCTTGGTGAATGGTTGTGACTTATCAACCAATTGTGCAATGAAATGCCGAATGGATTGTAGTCTACCCTAAAGTCCTCTCATTTGATTGATGTTCTTTGGTGGAGGCATTTCCATGATAGGTTGAACTTTCTCTGGATGTACCTCTATGCCTTTAATAGATATGATGTAACCCAATAGCTTACCAGAAGTGACGCCAAATGCACACTTTTTCTGATTAAGCCTTAGACTAAATTGTTCCATTCAATCTAGTATAGCACCTAGATTTGTAAGATGTGTCTTTCACTACATGCTTTTATCCAAAGTGTCATCCACATAATCTTCCATTGTTTTGTGCATCATCTCATGAAAGATGGTGGTCACAACCCTTTGATATGTAGCTCTAGCATTCTTAAGTCCAAAGGGCATGACATTCCAATAGAAAGTTCCCCAAGCACATGTGAAGGTAGTCTTCTATTAGTCTTCTGGAATGATCTTTATCTAATTGTAACCAGAGAAACCATCCATTAGAGAGTATATTTCATAGCCCACCATCATATCCACAATCATGTCAATATTGGGTAATTGAAAGTCATCTTTAGGACATGCTTTATTTAGGTCTTGAAAATCTATGTAGACTTGAATGGATTTATCATGCTTAGTAACTAGAACAATATTGGAATCCATTCCTCATAGTCAATGGCTCTGATGAAACCAGCTTTGAGAAGTTTTTCTAACACTTCCTTGACTAAGAGTGCCACATGTGGGTGCATCTTACGAAGCTTTTGTTTGACAGGCTTAACGTTTGGTGCAATAAATAGATGATGCATGATTAGATTGGGATCCAATCTAGGCATATCAGAGTAAGTCCATGCAAAGTTGATTTTCTTGCTTCGAATGAAATTGGTGAACTCTTCTTTCTCTTATGTAGATAATGACTATGCCAAATTAATAATCTGAGGTGTAGCTTCCAACCCAAGTTCACTGGTTGGGTTGGCTCAATTAGCACTGATGATATTTCTTGAAAATGACTAGGAAGTGTATCAAGTATCTCATCCTTGGGTGCCTCAGAGAGGTTTTCACCCTCGGATACATCTTTTATTTTTAATTTTTTTGGCTTTGACACTACCACAATGTGGTTTTCACCATCAGAGCATCTATTCTTTTTTATTTTAATTTTGTGACTGAGATACTTGATATTAGCTTCAGTCATGTTGACACTATCTTCACTAGTGGACAACATTAAAGGTTTGACATCATTGAGATAACAGGAAAGAGTATAGTTAGTCTGGAACATAAGGACTTCACTAGCTGGAGAGGGAGAGTTCCAGTTGATGAGCTCAGGATGGCAGAGTGAAAGAGAAGTGGCGGGCTAAAGTGCGTTCACAATATAGTCATTGAAAGTGCGGACAAGAAAGTTGAGACCTAAAGAAATCTCATCTAAATGTGTGTTCGAGTCCTGTCGAGACATCACGGTGGAAATAGAGGGTATTTTAGCATTAGTGGAATCACACTCAGTCATCCTAACACTAGACCCTTCACCTACATTGAGAAGGTTTTCATACACATGAATATCATCTATATCTTTATCAAAAGTTGCATTAGATAGAGAATCAAACTCATACTCATGTGAATCAGTGATGCTTGATATAGGAATTCTATCATCACTGGTTCTACCATTTGACTCATTCTCATCTCTTGTAGTATTAATGGTTTTCTGGTTCTGTTCTTTCTTGAACTTCTCTTGAAAGGATGATGGCATGTACAACTCACCTGCATAATTAGGATTAGTGTTTTGGACTTCTATCAACCTCTCATATATCAGTGGGGTGGCCAAAGTGGTGTCACCAAAATCACTGTCAGTTTTTGCTATATTGACACATGGTACAAAATCATCTGGTTCTTCAAGGAATTTAGCAAAATCTAGAGGAATAGGATAGGGAAAGATATCCTCATCTAAACTATCCTCTAGATTTGCAACTATGGTAGTGTCTTCAGATTCTAGCTGACATTCTGGCTCTAGTATAAATTTATTGATCCCTAAATGAAATGAGATTTTCTTGAAGCCTAGACCTATAGTGTCCTTGGTTCAATGACCTGGGCCTTCAATTGGTTCAATAAAACCATTGTCATTCACCCCTATAGGGTCACTCCCTTTATAGCCGAAGCACTTCATGATTTTGAAGGCTTTTTTGTATGGTTCTTATTCTAAGTCATGATCAGGAGTGATTTGTTCAGATGTGTCTTTTCCTTTGAAAAGCCAAGCTATAATGGCCCTATCTTCATACTCATCTTCTAGTGGCATTGTGGCTCGTACAAAGGCACCATCATAGACTATTTGAGGAGAACTAGTAGAGGCTTTATTGCTCTTAGAGGGTCTCCCATAGGAACACGGAGATGGAGGCAAAGTTGTCAATGATAATATGGGTTCAATCTGATACCCTCACATGCTTGTATCTTTCAGTTTCAAAGTTTGTTCCATTTCTTTGAGTTTGGCATCATATAATTTAGTGGACTCTCTATTAGTTGGGACAAAACTATCTGCAGATTGTGTGAGTGTGTTGCAAGAATAGTTGGTATTGGCAGGTACTGTCACTTCTTCTCCATGGAATGGGAACTTGATACATTGATGATATGTGGATGGAATTGCCTACATTTCATGAATCCATGGTCTTCCTAATAGTATATTATATGCAAGGGGAATGCCTAGAACTTGAAAAACAACATCCCTCTCAACAATTCCAACTCGGATTGGCAACACAACCAGACCTTTGGATTTATGTTCCTCTTCATCATATGCCTTAGTGGTAATTTTCTTGTGGGCATCTATGTAGTCTTCATCATAGCCTAATTGGGTAAGCAGCTTAGCAGAGAAAATATTAAGGCCAACACCATTGTCAATGAGGATGTGGCAGACATGCTTTGGGCATATCATGACCTCAATATGCAGAGGGGTGTTGTGTGGATGGCTCAGAGAATGATCATCTTCTTCAAAGAAGGAAAAATAGTGAGGTGAGGTTAGGTGACCCGCCATGGACTAAAACTAGTCAAGATCCAAATATTTTAGGACATTTGCCTCTATGAGGGCTTTATCAAGAATCTACCTATGAGTAGGTGAGATCTTCAATTGCTCAAAGATAGTGATGTGAGTGTTGGTACATTGCAATTGGTCTAGATGTTGTAATTAGTAGTACAAGGCATGCAGACTGATTTTGAGTTCTTGTTGGTAGGGCCAACAATAGCTTTATTCGTAGGTTGCTTCGGTGCGGATGGAGAAGAGTTGGGACCCTTAATGGTGATCTTCACATGAGATCTGGTAACAACATTTGCATAATCCTAAGATGGTTTTGGTTTGGAATAATGAGACCCAAGGCCTCGCAAGACAAATGGAGTCTTAGGCTTAGGATCATTCTCACTGCCCTTGATAGTGATCACATCACAATATTCGATATTAATGACATTGTCATTGGTAGTGTACATGTAGGTATCCCTAGCATTGTCATTCTTGGTCTTGGAAGATTTTCCCTTCTCATGAGGAGGAAATGGGTCTTTGAATGCTTGATGATCTGAGTTCTTATTATGACTACTTATAACAATATCCCCATTGTTGATGAAATCTTGGATCTTATTTCTAAGTTGAATGCAGCCAGAAGTTTTATGGCCCTTGTTTTGATGATAATCATAGTATGCAATTTCATTCCACCAAGTAGGCCATGGTTGAGGATCATAAGGACGTAAATTTTCTAGAGGGATGATTATCTAGTTTTGCACAAGAGTCTTGTAAACCATGTCAAGAGGTTCTCCCAAGGGAGTAAACTCACATTTGGGTCGAGAGGCCCAATGTTTATTTCTAGAAAATCTCAAAGGTTGTTGAGTATCTATCATAGTCTTTTCAATGGCTTTGGCCACCTATAAAATGAAGGTAAGGTTGAAAATAGACTTTGAAGGGTTTGGGGTTACATTGTCAACAATGCCATCATTTACAACATCTATGTTCTTGTTGACAAACTTATCTTTATCTTTGTTTGAGGAGGAATACCCTTGATTTTTATCCTTGTTCAAAGTCAACTCTCCTTTCTTGATCACAAATGCTTCTATCCTCATAGCTTATTTAATCATATTATCAAAAGTTAGGGGACCTTGTAGCTGTACTTGATATCCAAAATCAGGGACGAGATTGTCTAAAAAGATATCAATATTTTTGGACTTAGGCAATTTGCAAGGATATTTTGTATAGAGTTGTCTCCATCTCTAGAGAAATGCCAAGAAAGGTTCCCCTTGTCATTGTTTTAGATTACAAATGTTAGGAATGAATGCTAAATATATCCTATGGGAGTATTGGTAGCCATTATGTAGCAGTTATTGTTGCGTTCATGACTGTGATTGTCATTGATATCAACATAATGATCTACTAGAGATTAGTAGAGAAGTAGACAATGTTTGGATTAGCGCATGTAAGATATTGAAGATCAAGCTATGTGATATTGAGGATTTACTTTGTGATATGTTATATGTTCATGGTTAAGAGCACAGATAGTAATTCTTTTATTCATGGAAGTTATGATCATTTTGGTGGAAGCAATATTCAGGTAGTGTTCCTGAGTAGTGGTTTGTGGAAATTGGATGATATCTCCTAATCGGGATGGAATCTAGTTTTGCGCAGTTAGAGAAAAGTTAAAGACATGTTGATAGTGATGTGGATGACATTGCAAACTTCAAGGTTGCACGAGTGAAGAGTTATTCTAATTTGAAGCTGACAATTTTATGTAAATTTTGATGTAACGTGTGGAAACTTTTATTTTGTAATTTGGATGCTGACTCATTTGTAGTTACTTGAGTGTGGTATAAAGGAAGGAATTTTCTTCCTTGTTTTGATATTGACATCAATGAAATGATGAAGTGAATGAAGTTGTGAAAGTGAATTTGTGAAAGAGGTCATGCGAGGTATAGAGATTTGGTGTAGCAATGAGTTTAGTTTGGTACAGTCAGAGATGAGGTAACATTTTGTTGAGATTAGAAAAGATTTGATATTATTCTATTGAATAATCTAGAGATCAATTGGACAGTGTGTTCAGTGATCCTGCCATTGAAGCTATTTGGGCAATGGGTCCTTATGTCTTCCATAACTCCTAACAGAGTTAGAATCTTTTAGCAGGGATTCAAAATCTCCTAATAGGGACTCATATGTACTGAATGTATTTCATAAGACTCCTAATAGAGTCCATCCTTTCACAAAGAATATTCATATTAGTGCATCTTTTTTGGGCATCATTCCCACCGGGGTTTACTCTTTGATCAAGAGGTTCCCTAGTCAGCATATCTTGTGTCATTGTGTTATTATGTATGAATATCTTTCTATGGTTATTAATTGCATTGCTTATATGGTTAAATGTTGTTGAAGTTGATAAAGGTTATAATTATCAGATAACTGATTCACCCCCCTCTTAGTTATCTTGGTGGACTTTACTTTCTAACAATTGGTATCAGAGCGCCAGGTCCTTGAAAGAAAATTTTAATAGCTTAAGGAGATCCATGATGAATTTCAAAAAAGAAAGCCCTAAGTTTGATGGAGTAAATTTTGACAGCTGGAAAGAAAAGATGAAGACACACCTACTGTGTTTAGGACCAGGTTATTGGTTGATTACGAAGAATGAGAAGACTATCATTGATGAAGATAATATTGAAGCATGTAGTAATGATGAGAGAGATCTATTCATGTGTAACATACTTGCCAGAGAAGCACTTTTGTCAGCCCTTCCAGAGAATGAGTACAGTAAGGTAAAATGTTTGAAAACATCTCATGAAATTTGGAAAGCTTTACACTCTACTTTTGAAGGTGATGAACTTGCAAAGAAAGTTAGATTACATAATTGGATATGTGCATTAGAAGATATAAGAATGATGGAAGATGAATCTGTTAGAAGCTATATTAGTACAATGTTAGAAATTGTTGCTGGTATTAAATCTTATGGAGGAACAAAGATAGAGAATGAAGTAATATGGAAAATTCTGAGGACATTGACTCTTGCATTTAAGTAGACAAAATAGATGATTGAACAATTTATACCTTGTACTTCAAACTTTACTAGAGAAACTCTTCTTGGAAGATTGGAAGTAACAGAGATGAACCTAAGGTTATCAAGAGACTTGCCTAGAATGGAGACAGCATTCTGTGCTCTTAGTGTTTGCCCTACTTTTTCAAGAAGCATCAGTGTGAGTGGAGATTATGCTAGCATTAGCAGATCTAGAAATGAAGAAGATAGGAAGATTGAAGAAGGTATTGCCTTTCTTGTGAAGAGAGAACCAAATGGTAAGAAAAAATATAAATGTTGGACATGTCAAGAATATGGTTATTTTGCATCTAAATGTCCTAAGAGAGTTAAAAGGTATAGAAATAATTTTAAGCCTAGAAGACCTAAGGAATGTTATTATGGAAATGATGAAGATCTTGAAGCTAGTATAGAAACAACCTTAAGTGAAAGTGATACTGAGAATAATGATGACATAGGATTTGTAGCAATTAAAGAAGAAAATCTTGAAATAGAGGTTAATGAAGAAAAATCCCTAGTTTCTCAAGTTGAAAAGAAAGCTAATTGGATTATAGATAGTGGTTGTTCACATCATATGACTACAGACATGAGAAAGTTCATAAAATTTAACAATTATGATGGAGTTGTTAGAGTTGTTACAGTTGATAAGTTTAAGATCATAAAGAATAAAGTTGATAATGAATCTGGAATGAAGATTAAATGTTTGAGATCTAATAGAGGTGGAGAATTTACTTCTAGAGAATTTAACACATTTTGTGAATTGAATGGTATTAAGAGACAGTTTTCAACCCCTAGAACACCTGAACAAAATGGTATTGCAAAAAGGAGGAACAGATCAGTGACTAAAGCAGCAAGAGCTATGTTATTTGAGAATGACTTGGTGAAGATATTCTAGAGAGAAGCACTGAACATAGTAGTTTATACAATGAATAGAGTACAAATTAGAGTAGACATAGACAAGACACCCTATGAATTATGGTTTGGACATGCACCCTCAGTTAAGTATTTTAGAATTTTTGGAAGCAAATGTTATATAAAGAGAGATGATGATATTGAAAAGTTTGATCCTAGAAGTGATGAAGGTATATTTCTTAGTTATTCTTTGATGATAAAAGCTTATAGATGTTACAATAAGAGAACTAAGACTATTGTTGAAAGCACAAATGTTAAAGTTGATGAAAAGTTCAAAATTCAGGAAAGAATACTTGATTATGAATCAGATGAAGGAACTCATCCTAGACCTAACATTGAGACTACTAAATTATTCTATGAAACTGATAGTGATTTGTTGAATGAAAGCCACAGTGAGATCATTGAAGAACTGACACCTGAAGTGAGATCTGATACAGTGACACCTAACAAGAATTTATCAAGGAATCACCCTATTGAGAATATTATTGGAAGCATAGACAAAGGAGTTCTAACTTGAAATAGTGTACAAGAATAGTTATGTTTGATTTCTCAAATTGAACCTAAATCTACTAGTGAAGCTTGTGAAGATGAACATTGGATTAAAGATATGAAAGAAGAACTCGATCAGATTGAAAAGAAAAAAATATGGGAACTGGTCCCTAGACCTAAAGATAAGAATGTTATAGGAACAAAATGGGTATATAGGAACAAGATGAATGAACAAGGAGAAGTAGTAAGGAACAAAGCAAGATTGATTTGTAAAGGATACTCACAACAAGAAGGAATTGACTATGAAGAAACTTTTGCACTTGTAGCAAGAATTGAAGTAGTAAGAATGTTTTTGGCCTATGCAGCTTACAAGAAATTCAAAGTATATCAGATGGATGTAAAGTCAGCATTTCTAAATGGAGAGTTGGAAGAAGAAGTCTACATTGAGCAGCCTAAAGGTTTTCCTTTAACTAAAGAAGGAGACATGGTATGTAAATTGAAGAAAGCTTTATATGGACTAAAGCAAGAACGTAGAACTTGGCATGTAAGATTGGACAAGTATTTGATAAAATTGGGATTTACAAAAGGAATAGCTGATAGCAACCTCTCACAAAATAAATTGAAAATGGTTTTTTGGTTGTAGTTATTTTTGTTGATGACATTATATTTGGAGGAGAAGATGAAGCCAGTGATAAATTTGTTGATGAAATGAAGACTGAATTTGAAATGAGTATGATTGGTGAAATGAAATACTTTTTGGGATTATAGATAACACAGAAAAATGATGGTATCTTTGTTAGTCAAACAAAATACTTGAATGATTTGTTAAAAAGATTTAGAATGGAGAATATAAACCAATTGGAACACCTATGGTAACTAGACATAAGTTATCTAGCATAGATGAGACTCCTGCAGTAGAACAAAAGAAGTACTAATCTATGATTGTAGGATTATAGTACTTGACACATATAAGACCAGACATAGCACATTCAGTTGGAATTGTAGCAAGATTTCAAGCTGAACCTAGAGAATCACATTATGCAATAGTGAAAAGGATACTGAGATATTTAAGAGGCACCATTGAGTATGAATTGTGGTATGAAAATTTTGATGATTTTTCCCTATGTGCATATACAGATGCTGATTGAGGAGGCAGTGTTGATCATAAAAAAAGCACCAGTGGTGGAGCATTTTTCCTTGGAGGAAGATTGGTTTCTTGGCTAAGCAAGAAGTAGAATTTTATTTCACAAAGCATAGCAAAAGCAAAGTATGTAGCAGCAGCAAACAATTGTAACTAGATAATTTGGATGGAGCAAATGCTGTAGGATATTGGAATAAAATTTTTTGAGCCTATTGTTATACATTTTGATAACACCAACATAGTTAGTATGTCTAAGAACCCTATATTACATTCTAAGACTAAGCATATAGAAATAAAGTATCATGTAGTAAGAGAGAAAGTTGTTGAGAAAGAAGTCAGACTTGAATACATAAGCACAAAGGAGTAGATAGCAGACATATTTACAAAACCTTTACTGAAGGATACATTTGAGTATCTAAGAGGTATGCTTGGGGTTATGCCCCAGCCTACTTTTGAGAAATGATGCAGATTTTTACATTTGTCCAGTGGTATATGAGCTTTATCTTTCTTCTAGACTGGATGTTGGTACTTCCTCTATGGGGGAGTATGTGTATATGACCTGAGTCATGAGGACTCTAGTGAATATATTTTCTAAACAGTGTCTTTTGACATTGGAGTTGTTATTGACATAATGATGAAATTTTTATTATTGATGTCAATGGGGGAGAAGTGTACATGAAAAACCTTTTGTACCATCTGTTGGAGAGAACTGATTAGGAAAATGAAGCAAGATTTGATTGATGAAGAGGAGCAATAGTGTTGCAATGTTGGATTTATGGAACATTGGATGTTTTTCATCTATGTTTCCATCAATGCCAATGGAGGAGATTGTTAGGAATGAATGTTGAATATATTCTATGGGAGTATTGGCAACCATTCTATAGCAGTTGTTGTTGCATTCATGACTGTGATTGTCATTGATGTCAACATAGTGATCTACTGGAGATTAGCAGAGAAGCAGACAGTGTTTGGATTAGCACACATGGGATATTGAAGATAAAGCTATGTGATGTTGAGGATTTACTTTTTGATATGTTATATGTTCATGGTTAAGAGCATAGATAGTAATTCTTTTATTCATGGAAGTTATGAACATTTTGGTGTAAACAGTATTTAGGCAGTGTTCTTAAGTAGCGATTTGTGGAAATTGGATGATATCTCCTAATCAGGATGGAATCTAGTTTTGCGCAGTTAGAGAGAATTTGAAGACATGTTGATAGTGACATGGATGATAGTGCAAACTTTGAGGTTGCATGAGTGAAGAGTTATTCTAATTGGAAGCCGATAGTTTTGTGTAAATTTTGATGTAATGTGTGGAAACTTTTATTTTGTAATGGATGCCGACTCATTTGTAATTACTTGAGTGTGGTATAAAGGAAGGAATATTTTTCCATTTTGTGATATGTACATGAATTAAATGATGAAGTGAATGAAGTTGTGAAAGTGAATTTTTGAAAGAGGTCATGCGAGGTATAGAGATCTGAAATAGAGATCTCATGTAGCAATGAGTGCAGTTTGGCATAGTCAAAGATGAGGTAACATTTTGTTGAGATCAAAAAAGATTTGATATTATTTTGTTGAATAATCTAGAGATCATTTGGATAGTGTGTTCAGTGATCTTTCCATTGAAGCTGTTTGGGTAGTGGGTCCTTCTATCTTCCATAACTCCTAACAGAGTTAGAATATTTTAGCAGGGATTCAAAGTCTCCTAAAAGGGACTCATATGTACTGAATGTATTTCATAAGACTCCTAACAGAGTCCATCCTTTCACAAGGAATATTCATATTAGTGCATCTTTTATGGGCATCATTCCCACTAGGGTTTACTATTTGATCAAGAGGTTCCCTAGTCAACATATCTTGTGTCATTATGTTATTGTGTATGAATATCTTTCTATGGTTGTTAATTAAATTGCTTGTATGGTTAAATGTTGTTGAAGTTGATAATGTAATACCCCAAAAATGGGCTATAAGTTCATTAATCTCCTACATCATCAAATCGAATGAAATCGACATCAAAGTCCTAACCTAAGGCACATCTAAACCTCATCGAATCCTAATTGATTATCTTAAGTTCTGCATCGGAGAATATTCTTAGCAATATTCTTAATTATCTTAATTATCTTTAATTTAATGATTATTTGGTGATAAATCACATTTATCCTAAGTTTGATTAATTGAATATTTTCATATTTAATTAATTAGATTTAATATCTTGCCACTTAATTGTTTAATTAAATTTAATTCTATCTATTATTAATTATATTATTTAAATTTTGACAATAAATCCAATATCTTATGAATAATTGATTAAATTTTTATTTAATTAATTAAAGTAAGTTGTCATTATTTAATAATTTAGTTTTTAATAAAAGTTTGATAAAATAGTTAATTAACCCATAAATTAATTATTTTATTTCAAAAATCAGTTAAGTTGAGCATAAATCACTTTATTTATTTATTAATTCATAATTATCCATGTGCACATTCAAAAGAAACAGTTAAACTCCAAATTAGAAAATCAATGCAAAGTGTTGACTTTTTAGAACTCAACATCCTTTTGGAGTTCAAAAAGCTGATCTAAACTCTAATTTGAGTTAAAAAGCTATTTTTGCATGATTTGCATATTTTTTGTGAATTAAATTATCTTTATTATCAGATAACTCAAAAATCAAGCTGAGTTAATCTGAGTGATTTATGGCTTTCTTCCATGCACCTCCAAAGCCTTGGATTTCTATAAAATCAAGGCTCGGCTCTTCATAATTCATCTCGCAAATTGCAAACTTACTCTACAGGAATCATAGCATATCAGATTTGGAGAATTGCGATTGGAAGGCTCAAAGCTTATTGCAAATCAACATTGTTGTGAGATCAATTTCAAATTCATAGCTTTCATATTATTGTTAGAATCTTCATTCTCATATCATATCATTTCTAGATTAGCATCATAGATCAATTTCCATATTAGCATAGATTCATATCAAGTTTTTATCATTCTTATTGCATAGAAAATTCAAAAAAATAGATTAATTGCATTCATATTTCATATCAGTTTTGCATTCAAATCCTTCGTTTAGGTGTCGTCTAGGTCACTGATCTCGATAACAATCTGAGAACATTAATCTCGCACCTACTAGAAGGCAGTAAATCGCATGGTTAGATTAGATTTTATTTTTGCATGATTTTGATTTTTGCTAACCTGTAATGTTTTACTAAAGTGTTGTGTTTATAGATCAGGTACAATTTTCACACACAAATTTCTGGCGCCCACCGTGGGGCAACCCACCTTTGCATGCTGGTTTTGATTTTTTGGGGGGAGCTGAAACCTCAAAGTTTCAAAGATTTAATTTTATCTCCCAAACGGCTTGGAGTTTTTGTCTAAACATTGTTTTTTAGGTTGGTGACATATCAAGGAAGCTACAGTAAAAAATTTAGAATTTTCTGAGATGTTTTGAATTTTTAATAATTTTTTTCTTGAAATTCTAGAAAAAATTAATATCTGACGCAAATCAACATATTTTTCAAAAAAAATTATATTTTTGGAAATCTCTTTAAATTCTATAGGGGGTCCATTCTTTGTGTTTTAAATTTGGACATAATATAATAGCTCAAATAGTCAATTTATAAAAACTGGTCTATTTTGATAAAATGGGTCTCTAGGGCACAAATGAAGAGATTTTTCTAAAAATTTTACATTTTTGGAAAGCTCTCTATTTTTAAGCAGGGGTCTCTATTCTAAATTTCTATTTTTGTGGCCAAAATCATATCAAAAAAATTAGATCTTGTTGACTAGGTCAAATACAGCAAAAAAAATAAAGTTTTGTGATGGGTATGCACTTTTTTTTTTTACATGGTTCAATGAATGATATGAGTTGTCATTTGGGTTAATTTTTGGTTATTATTACTGATAATAATTGATTTTTAGAGCTAACCCTATGGTTTTCATAAGTTGAATATATTTTGCATATCTTGTTTGCTTGTTGGAGAGTTCGTCACTTGCTTGCATGGAAAAGCTCAACAAGAATTGCTAAAAATCAGGTAAAATCTACTCAGCACGTTGTGAGGATCCTAGGTATTCTCCTTCATCTAATAATATTTTGATTTGGGACTTAAAATAAATCTCTTATGTGTCAAGCTTGTGTGCATCTTTTCATGCTTTTGATCTATTTCTACACACTTGCATAATTGATACTAGGTTGTGACCCCTTAAGGATTCATTAAGTAGTCTTAGAATACTTGTGATTGATCTTGATTGCTATCTTGGGTTATTGGACTCGCTAATCCACCGGCCCCTCATTTCCACCCCATGGTTGCAATCTCAGCGCCATAAAAGGGAGGGGTCAACAGGATAGAAGCGTTAAGTGTTCCACTTGGCAACCCTTTTGTGCTTTTAGGAACTCACTTATTTTCTAAGTTGGGGACTCATTTTTAACTTGTGTGAGGTGTTAAGTGTTCCACCTTGTGGACTCATCT
Organism: Chamaecyparis obtusa; assembly: GCA_027943335.1. Lineage (NCBI taxonomy): Eukaryota > Viridiplantae > Streptophyta > Pinopsida > Cupressales > Cupressaceae > Chamaecyparis > Chamaecyparis obtusa. Next base: position 1,714,943 of record BSBK01001373.1, on the reverse strand, counting down.
CATATTCACTTTAAGCGTTAAGTGTTCCTCTTTCTACTTTTTGGGTACTTTTGGTAGATTTGCTTTCAGAAATATATTTGTGCTCACATAGTAATTAGGCCCTATGAACACTATTCGTGATTCTTGAGAGATTGGATTCCTAGTGAAATCCTTCTTGACAATAGAATCCTTGTAGGTAGGGAGGATACTTAGTGTTTTTCACATTCAACTTGGTTAGTGTGTCTTCTCTTATTGATCGATACATTCTCTCCCAGGAGAGGTTGATAGATCACGTGGGGTTGACATCATGAGCTTTGGTGAATCAAAATTGGTTAGTGTACCTTATCTTATTGATTGATACATTCTCTCCCTGGAGAGGTTGATAGATCACGTGGAGTTAGCATCATAGACCTTGGTGAAGAAAAACTTTGTCTTAGCGTGTCAGATTAATCTGCTTGCTTTGTTTGGGTTAAAAGTGAAAAGGTGTCAAAAACCTTGGATCTAGAGCCAAATCCCCTTGTGGTATACTATTGTGAGTCATCTTTAGAGAGGGTTAACCGTAGCAGACAATCCCTTCATAGGGAAAATTGCATTGACGGAACCTCAAGCGATCATAGCCATTTTTGCTGTGGTAGTGACAGCAGCTATATAAATGTCCTTGTGGAAGAAATCTCCATGGGTATGGTTCATTGTTGGGTTGTCAGATCTCCCTAGCAGCTCCTGAAGATTAACTTCTCAGACTGTGTCAAAACCCTGGTGCGCCGGGATTAGAGTTCACCCCTTTGAATCATAAAAGTTGTAGAGTCAAACCATTACTAAAAACCTTAGCGAGGCCAAATTTTCATTTATAGGGTATATGTGCGTTATTGCAAAACATTTTTGGAACATACACAATTAGCGCTTTTGAGGATTAGAATGAATAATTCACTTGATTGTTCATGCGCAAGGTTGCTTTTGCCCTTGTTCATTATTTTTAGACATGCTTGAAATCACTTGCTTGCTATTTTGCGTGCTTGTTTATCTATCTGGTTAGTGAAAATGAACAAATCTGTTACAATCCTCAAATCTGGACATTGATATTTGCAAACAATCTAAATCTGCAAACTCAAAATTTTGCAAAAATTGACGTAAAATCCTTTCTGGAATCAAAAATCATTTCAGGAAGTCAAAAGTCATACGAGTTTTTCCAAGTTTTGTTTCATTACAACCCATTTTTCATATGATTGAGTACCCAATGTTGTATGAGTTTCCATGCCAGCAAATTCTCAAAGTCAAAATCTTGCAACTGTCATATGAGATTTTCAACTGTCATTTCATTGCTACCCAACTGTCATATGAGATTTTTAACTATCGTTTCATTGCTACCCAACTATCGTATGAGTTTTGCAACTATTGTTTCATAGCATACTCACTGTTGTACGAGTCTACAGAGTGTCGTTTGGAAATTTTTTGGAGAGTTGTTAGAAAATTGTCAGAATCTTTCGAACAAATCACTGTGTCTAGAATAGAGCAATAACTATTAAGAATCAGTACACATGTCTCAAAGAATTAGTACACAAGAGGAAGAAGCTCTAATCACCGCTATGATGAAGTAGCTGCAAGCTATGCAAGTTGAACTTAACAATCTTAAGAAAGAGAAGGAACCCAAGGAATTCTCTAGGGAAGCTCTATGCCCTTTTCCATTTGATAAAGACTTGTACATGTCACCATGCCTCCGAATAGAATGTGAGCAATGTGAAAACCCTTATGATACCTCTTCCATGGAGAGTGACACATCCAGCTTTGGAGACTATGATGACTATGATGACAGACAATGTAATGATACCTATGACACCTCTATTCCTAAGAGTCCTCCTCGTCGTTCATTCCTGCTTACTACAAATGGGCCGTCACATTGGATAGATCATGATGGTGATCCATATGATTCTGATTTTGAAAGAGATTTTGATGGCTTTTGTGGACAATACCTTGATTATGATCCATCTACTACTGCTGAGGACTATAAAATGCATTGTGCTAGCTTGAAGCATCAATACTAGAAGGATCTCTCCTCTAAGGACTCTCCTACTGAAAATAAAGATTATCTTCTCAAGAAAGATCATGTTAATGTTGGACCTTTGTCTTGTGATGGTTTCCTTCCATCCCCTACTTCCTCCAATACCCATACATTTCTTAAAGTTTTTGAGTCTTTCAAATCTTTCACAGAACCTTCATCTGACACAAGCCCTAATACTTTTCATGTGGTTCCCTATAGTTACCCTCCAGGGCTACCTCTTAAAGAAACTCAAGCTAACCTTCATTTGGCTGCTAATATTTCAATAATGATAAACCTAAAGAGCCTAAGCCTTCATATGCTATAATGCCTACTTCATCTAGTCCTTCACCATCTCTTCCAAAGTCTTCCATACCATTCCAACATGCTTCCTTGTCCTTAGAAGTGGCTCCATGTCAAGAGGACTCCAGAAATGATAAAGAAAAGAACATAAAGAAAGATCAAGATCAAGAACCCTCCATATCATCCACTCCTTTTCATGATGTCTCTTATCTACCTCAGGGTTCTTTTGATCCTATAGACCCTTTTTCATGCATTCCACCATGTCTTAAGTCTTCTCCTAAGCAAGATTAGGCTACTACTTACACTATTGAGCTTATTGACAATCAAAATGACCTTACTACACTTGTGCTTTCCAAAGATGATACTTCCATTGAGGTTGCTAAAAATGGTGTTGTTACTTCCAATGTTTAGCCTATTGAAAATCAAGAGAAAAATTATGCGCTTATTCTATCCAAAGATCCTTGTCAAGATCAAAGTCTTCCATCTTCTTATTCTACCACTCCATGTTCGCTTCCACTTTCTACTCTTCTTAAGTCTTTGTAAGCTTTGGACAATCCTATCAAAGAAGGTGCTCCTATTCAAGATGTTCACGATCCTATTGAAAATCCTAGTGATCCCCCTAAAGATGCTAATGTCCTTGGTTGTCATATAGATGATGATGAGCTTATTGATTATCCTTTTGTGTCTTCTACTTCCATCCTTGGACCTCTTCCACCACTACTAAGGGCTTCATGTCTGCCTTCCATCTTGGGTCCTTATGTCCCTTCACTTTCCCCTCCTAACTCTCCTAATTCACCATCCATCTTGGGTCCTTACATACCTCCATCTCCTATCTTTCCTCAAGATCAACATAGATGCATACCCTTGAATCCTTTTCATCACCCACCCATCTAAACCAATCATAACCTCCTTCTTCCACAAGTCCCAAGTCTTTTGGAAGTAACTTGAATGTTCAATACAAGAAAAAGAAGCAATACAAGAATCCATCAAAAAAAGATCACCATGTCTCCTCTAATAGACATGAAAATATAAAGTCAAAAGAGATATCTAAGAAAAAAACTACAAGACAAGTATGGGTTCCAAAATTCATCATTGAAGATATTCTCTCTAGATCATCAAAAGGAAATAAAAAGCCTATGACTATATGGATTCCAAAGTCTCTCTTGAAAGAGTCTGGTGTTGAGAAAAAAGTGAAGTTGACATTCAAGCTTCCAAAGACTTCCACTTCATCTCCTTCCAAAAACATTCCTCCATTCCATGCACCTAAACTGCAACCTCTGCTATCCATTCACCATATTCCTTCACGTATTCCTTCATTCACATTTCCTCCACCCTCTCACCACCCTTCAAGGTATGTGCTGACATTGATCTTGCCTTCCTTTCCATCTACCCTTTCACGATCCTTCCGTTCATTATCCTTCTACCTTCTATCCTTTTTCCTCATTTTCCTATTCCTCCTATCTTCCAACCTCACTCGCTTTACATAAAACCTTATCCTCCATTTTTCTCTTCCATCTCCCTTTCTCTATCAGCATCTTTGAGCGTATCATTTTGAATCCTTGGCATATAATGGTTTATCCTTTCAAAGAGCACTATCTAAAAGTTTGCCTTCTTCAAAAAAAGAGAAAAAAAAATTTTAAAAATAAAAAATTGAAAATGTGCCTTGGTGAAAACCTAGAAATAGGTACCTTGGTAGCAAAATTTTTTTTTAAAAAAAAATCATCCTATGGTGAAAACCACTCCCTTGTGGCGCCTTGGATAAGTACCATGATGAAAACCTGGCAATCAGGCATCATGCATAGTTCTTCTACATATTTCATCCATTCCATCTTCTCTCTTTGATCTTGACAAGGTTGATCTATACATGAACATTTGGCTATTTTGTGAGTTGTCTGATGATGATCTTGCTTTCATTCCCTTCCTATTTAGCCTTCATATCCATCTTCCTCCATTCATTTTTGCCTATCGCTATCCTTTTCCCCTTTGGTCTTGATCTAATCAAAAGAAAAAGAGTAAAACACGATGCTACGAAGCCTCTTGACATGTCTACTCCTTTGGACTGCATCCTTTCCTGTTCTTGCATTATGACTTTTGTGACTTATCCTATGTTAGCCTTTCATTGCTTGTCCAAATGCACTTTACAAGACAATTTTTCCCTAGCTTGGGTATTCTTGAGGATTTTTCCCTTGAGGATTTCTTCCCTTCATTATCCTTTATTCTCTTGTCTTCCATCTCTTCCACCAGCTTGCTAATCCCTCTTGTTCTCCACCTTGCTAGACATTGGGACTGCATGATATGATCTTGCTTGGGAGTTTGCAATGGATAAAGATGCTATCAAGTATACCAAGTATCTGAACAAGTATCAGAACTAGTATCAGAACCAGTATCAGAACCAGTATCAAAACAAGTGTCAGAACAAGTCTCAGAACAAGTGTCAGAACTAGTATCAGAACCAATATCAGAACAAGTATCAAAACCAGTATCAGAACAAGTATCAGAACACCTACTGGGGCTACACCTTTCACTTTAGTTTATGGGTCTGAAGCAGTACTGCCTATTGAGGTTGAAATCCCATCACTAAGAATCAGAATGCATGGTCTAGTAACTAATGATGACTACAGAGTGTCTAGGTTGCAAGAACTAGAACTACTAGATGAGCACAGACAAGCAATGTATGATCATCTTAGAGTATATCAGAAGAGAATGTCTAGAGGCTACAACAAGAAAGTCAGACACAGAGAATTTCAGGTTGGCGATCTAGTCTTGAGAGAAAATCCTAAAAATCAATCCCATTGAGAACACAAGGGGAAGTACGAACCCAACTAGCTGGGTCCCTTTGTCATCACTGCTACTTTTGGCTCTGGTGCCTATCAACTCTCAATGACTGAAGGAGAACAGCTCTGAGAACCAATCAATGTTCTCCATCTGAAGAAATTCTACACCTAAAGCATTCAGTCTATGGTAAAATATCTTGAAAAAAATTATAAAAATTAGAAAAAGTCCTGAAAAAATGAACATCTTGGTGAAAACCTAGCAATAGGCACCTTGATGATTCACAAAAAAATTTAAAAAATATCAAAAGTACAAAAAAATTTGAAAAAATGAAAAATACAAAAAAAAAAATGAAAAAAAAATAAAGTGCCTTGGTGAAAACCTGGAAACAAGCGCCTTGGTAGAAAAAATAGAATCTCTGCCAAGATGGTGAAAACATGGCAAATGGGCACCACTTGTTTCAAAATGCTCCATCTATCAGTGCAATCTTGGTCTTTCCCAGCTTTCGGTCTTGCTTTAGTTTGTCCATATCTCCCGATTTGTTTTTGCATTTCCAGTTTTCAATAAGTCGGTCTGTACACCAATCTGCTCAATCGTCTATATCCTATCAATGCTTAACACTTGGGGGAAATCAATGTCATATCCTATGGCCTCCAATGTATCTTAGACATGTCATATCCAATTAGAGTCCTTTGAAGCTTCAAGATGGGTCAGTCAGTCAGTCCTGTCTCCAAAAAGGATTTTGCCTCTACAACAACGCAATCAACATCAAACATCAAACTGAAAATGATCTATGCTTTTCATGCTTTTATCTCCTTGTATGCTTACTGATTCACATTGAGATTTCTACATATTGTGTCCCTTCAAGCTCTTCGATGATGTCCTTTATAAGATTTAGAGAGTGATGACTGGGGGCATAATCTTTTCTTTGTCTTCTGCTTGTATGTGACAATCTAACAACTTTGGAAATTCTGGATTGAAATGGTGTCCAACTGTAAGAGCCTCTATCTCGAATTGGATGGCCATGCGTACCTCAACCATTGATACCCAAAAAATTCAAGGAAGTTTGATCTAACTATTCTCTTTTTAAGTGAGTTCTTTCTCCTACTGTGAATGTGATCTTGCCTAAGGATGTGAATGATAAAGGGTCACTACAGGTAATTCACATTGGATTTAGTATGATCTCTTGATTGTTTGTTGTGTTTCTCATGCAAGGTGTATTCCAGTCATCACAATGTTTATGTTTTGATGCTTCTACAAATTGCTATATCAAAATGGACATGATATTTAGGTCATCCTGGCGCTTATGCATTGATTCTTATATCTAATCTGACATTTTGAAAACAAAATCAATATTCATATGTCCATGGTTGTTTGACCAGTGGGTGTTGTATTGGTTCTTGAGCATTACAAATCAATATTCATATGTCTATGGTTTCATAGCTAGTGGGCATTGTATTGATTTATCTGGTTACCTAAAAGTTCAATGATGATAACAAATCGACACATGATCAGTGACTAGGTCCTAGGTCTTCGGTTGCATTTCATTTTGCATTTCTCTTTGCATTTTTCATGTTGCATGATCTCACAATGGCTAAATGAACTTCAATGCTTAAACAATTCTCCACTCGCATCTTCAAATCTAACAAGAGCTGAATCTCACACGAAGGTTCCTCCAATGAAATAGCAAGTAGAATCCTTTTTCAGGATCAAAATTCAAATCTGAGATCATTCATATTATTCACTACTTGCATAATCAACCTTCAATCATCATAGAAATCTAGAATTCAACTTAATTGATTATCTTCCATCAAACTATTGAAATTTCAACTTGGTCCACCATGGTCACTTCATGGTCAAACCTAGTCAAACTTGGTCTTTTGGGTCCTTCCAATGATTTAGAATGCGTTCTTGAACGTGTCTAACCACTTTTCCAATCAATTAGCATGCTTCTGAAATCTCAACACTGACTTTTCTTGTCAGATTTCAATTTTAATCCCGAAGGGGGCAAGGTATTGCACATCAATTCAAAGTCTGTAAATCAATTTCTATCAACATCTTTCATTAGTGATCAAGACAAACAATCACGTCTAGTTACTGATTCATCAAAAGACCTCATCACTCGGGGAAAATCTATCATCACTTGGGGTAGATCAGATTCATCAAGATCCATATCAATCTGGTATTCTCCTAATCTTGTAAATTGTATCAGTTTTTGCAACCATCGGATCATAGTGTTCTTTCCTTGGTTCTTCGGCAACTGAAGGGTTTGGATGTGATACCTGCTAGTTCTGCTAAGATAATCAAGTCTAGAACAGGTCACTCACTTCTTTGCAATCCTAAGATTTGGAATCAGGCATTTTGACACTTTTTCGCAATCATAGGTTCATTCACTGCTACAGTGAACATTATCTTTGGTCATTCAGGACCTATTATCTTCATATCAAATCAATATCAATCAGCTTCTATCTCATATCAATTATCAATTTCAAACATCAGTTTCATATCTTTATCAAACACAGACTGTCTTTGAACCACTGTGCTTCACATAGTAATTCAAAGAGGGGCAAAATGTAATACCCAAAAATGGGCTATAAGTTCATTAACCTTCTATATCAACAATTCGAATGAAATTGACATCGAAGTCCTAATCTAAGGCACATCTAAACATCATCGAATCGTAATTGATTATCTTAAATTCTGCATTAGGGAATATTCCTATCAATATCCCTAATTATCTTAATTATCTTTAATTTAATGATTATTTGGCAGTAAATCACATTTATCCTAAGTTTGATTAATTGAATATTTTCATATTTAATTAATTAGATTTAATATCTTGCCACTTAATTATGTAATTAAATTTAATTCTATCTATTATTAATTGTATTATTTAATTTTGACAATAAATCCAAATATCCTATGAATAATTGATTAAATTCTTATTTAATTAATTAAAGCAAGTTATCATTATTTAATAATATAGTTTTTAATAAAAGTTTGATTAAATAATTGATTAACCCATAAATCAATTATTTATTTTCAAAAATCAGTTAAGTTGGAAATAAATCACTTTATTATTAAATCAATTCATAATTAAAACATGCACAACCATAAATGCAGACAACTATCAATTATCAATTAAAGCTAAACTCTATTTTGAGTTAATCTATGCTTTTGCATATTTTTGTGAATTAAATTATCTTTATTATCAGATAACTCAAAAATCAACTTGAGTTATTTTAGTGATTTATGGCTTTTTTTCTCATGCACCTCCAAAGCCCTGGATTTCTATAAAATCAAGGCTCAGCTCTTCATAATTCATCTCTCAAATTTGCATCCACAGAATCTCATAATTTTGCAAGCTTACTTTGCCAAAGTCATCTACGAATTGCACAACTATTTTGGAGAATTAGAATTTGGAGAATCAAAGCTTCTTGCGAATCAAGGCTATTGTGAGATCAATGTGGCTTTTTTTTACATTCATTTAGATTCTTTTTCATATCATTGTTAGATCATTTTAGCAGATCAATTTCATATAGATGTCATATCAAGTTTTTATCATTCTTATTGCATAGAAAATCCAAAAAAATAGATTAATTGCATTCATATTTCATATCATTTTTGCATTCAAATCCTTCGTTTAGGTGTCGTCTAGGTCACTGATCTCGATAACAATCTGAGAACATTAATCTCGCACCTACTAGAAGGCAGTAAATTGCTTGGTTAGATTAGATTTTAATTTTGCATGATTTGATTATAGCTAACCTCTAATGTTTTACTAAAGTGTTGTGTCTACAAATTAGGTACATTTTTCACACACACAGATAAAGGTTGTAATTATTAGATAACTGATTCACCCCCCCCCCCCCCCTCTCAGTTATCTTGGTGGACTTTACTTTCTAACAACAAAGATCTCAAATATTAACTAGATGCTTGATATCATCTGAATAGTGTTGGAGGAACAAATTTGTAATCTCATCAAAAGTCTTGATACCAGTGGGTAGTCGAGAGAACCACTCCATAGATAGCCCACCCAAGCTATGAGGAAAGAGGTGCATGAGGTAAGTCTGATCATGTATGAATTCCATGGATAGAGCACCAAACTCTCTCAAGTGATCTTGGGGATCAGTAGTACCCAAGTATTTATCATATTTGGGAAGTTCTACTCCTTTGGGAAAAGGAGGCATGCGAAGATTCTTATCACAGGGGAAAGGATAGATGCTTTCCATCATGAACTATTGTACTAGTTTATCCTTATCCTTCACAAGTTGGCTAATTTTCTCTTGCATATCTCAAACCATCTTTTGCAGCTTAGCGGTCTCAGATTCCTCTTCTTTGGCCACAAGTGTCTCTACTTTGAAATCTAGGGGTAACTTGGCCCCTTGTTTGGCTAATTCTAGAAAGTATTTCTCCTCTTCTACAAGGATAATTTTCATCATCTTGAGAAGACCCTTATTTTCTTCCATAGCATCTATGTCATTTTGGGTTATCTCCTCATCATCATTACCAAGGATTTCAAAAATGCTTTGGGATTGATATTGATTCTAGTCATTTTGAGAGTGATAGTGATATTGTTGCTGGTCATTTTGAGCTTTGTCATGGAATTGGTACTAATTTTGATCATGACATTGGTCATTTCAAGATTGATCATGACTTTTCATGTATTCACCTTGTTGGAAGTCAAATGGGTCTCCCATCTTGTCAACGTAAGATTGTGCAGCATGCACAAATTCAACACGAGTGTGCATAGTATGTCGAGAGGTCATGGCAATAGATTTGATATGGTCAATAGGATCAAGTTCATCTAGTGACCTTTCAGAGTTTTTCTGATCTTGGAATAGTGGGTTATATTGTTCTTGAAACAATAAGTCAGGCTAATTTTGAAACAATGAATTGTAACGCTCTTGGAACACTGGATTCTAATTCGGACTGATGTTTATGTGAAACATACGTATGACCCTAGGCCAACTGGTAGGAGAGGGAGATTAAGGTGTACTCTCTTTTAAGATTCTCAGAGAGGAGAAATGTAAGTATTTCTCTTGACACTCAGGTTGTTTGATAGATTCGGAATGACCTCTTCCTGGATTGCGAGATCTACCTCTACCTTGTCTAGTACCACGTATGGGGAATATGTTGCCACTTCTAATCATAATAGGCATAGATGAAGATTAAGTAACAAGAGAGGACTTAGGATTATGCTCAAAAATCTATCTCTAGGATAGCAAAAAAAAAGTGATAAAGTCAGATGCACCTGACATGAATCATCGAAAGTATGGCTAGAACAATCGAGATGTGACTATCACATCACAAGGTACAAAAGCATAGTAGGATAGGATAAAAAATAGAGAGATGATGTGAGTTTAAGTAGTAATCATTTGGTTCTCAACCTGAGACACTCAGTTTTAGACAATGGATAATAGGAGAATAAGAAGACGGACCCCAAGCAAAAATCAGATTAGGCAGAAAATTGACCAATCAACAGGAATTAGCTCACTATTTTGAAAATTAGGGGATAGTCTCGCGCAAAGAAATGAAATCTCATGCATGAAAATTTTGAACTGCACGCAAGAATATCTTGTCTCATGCGAGGAAATGCACAGGATCCTGAAATCTCCCACGGGAAAAGACCAGGGTTTGACAGATCGACATAGGTTTCAAGATAAAAATCATATTTTGAGACACAACATGAACTATTCTCTGGCATAATGTTGAGTTTTTAGACAAATTTTAGGACATTTTAGATCAACAATCTCAGTTTGAATGTTGCAAGCAATCATTTACAAGCATAAAGTTTGGACCAAGCAATAGTGACGCAATCAGTAGTCACAAATAGTTCTACTGAGGACAAAGCAACTCAAAAGAATCATGGGGGTCTTTAACAAGTTTGATCATATTGGACAGTTTAAGACTCAAAACAATCACTCAATTATCCCTACAAAAGAAATGGTAGAGAAGACAAAATTTGTGCCTCACAACTTATGTGCATGCATTCACCTCACATAGTTGTGTCACCCCCTAGAGGATGCCTGTGTTTTAGGTGTTTCCAAGGACTCAATAATATATGTTCAAAGGTTACCCTTGAAGTAGGGTTCAATTTCATATATCACCTTCAAACATTTAGGTGCATGCCTATGGTGAGAATCTAGGGGAGAGATTCTTCCCCCTCCTTGCGCAAAGATTATGTCTCCTTTTGGAGGTGATCCAAGTAGGAAACTAACTAAGAAATTGTTTAGTGGGCTTCTATTCACACTAACCTTTGGTGCCCCTGATATAGGGCTAGGGCCTCACAGCCACATCGACACCTGAAAGTCATACACCCTCGCAAGTAGGGCTAGGAGTGGCACCACTTAGTACAACAGACAGAGCTTTCTCAAGATGATAGTCCTAATCGAGAGAAAGAAGTCAACATGGCTTTGGAGTCTTTAGACTCAACAAAGATTTCTTTATTATAGTGAGGTGGAATCACCAGAAATAGGTGTGTACTCACTTGAGTCATTCCCAGAGGTTCAACTTCTGGCAGGCCCTCTAAATGTGACACAAACTCTGGCTTGGATGCAAGGGTCTGATTTTATGATTCTCTCAAATAGAGAAGAGCATACTTCTCTACCTCTTCACCTTACCCAAACACACAAGACATGTCTATCACTGAGCTAACTCCTCTTCAACCAATCCATAAGCTTTTGGGTTTCTAGTTCTCTCAAAGAGAGAAGAGCATAATCCCCTAACAAATGGGCATGCTAAAGATTTTTTTACCTTTCCTTGCTTCCCCAGGTATCTATCATGCTAGCAAAATCTGGGTCTTGGATTCATCCATGGGCATCACTTCCATGTAATGAAGAGCCTATTACCCTATCCTTCTATCAAAACCCTTAAGAAATCTTCACAAGGCCCTAATTAAACTACGTGAATAAAGCAATAAACAAGCAGAATGTTTTTAAATTTCTTAGACAACCGTCCTGCAAGAAAACTTTCAGTAAGTTTATAGTCTTCGTCAAACGTGCTCCAACCCACTATTATGTTGTATCAAAAAAATTAGATATAAAAATCACAGCAAATAACCAATGTCAAAAAACTACAGCAAAAAAGTACAAAATTTGGAAAAAATTTAAAAATTTGTTGTCAGACTCGTGCAAGGAAATGCATAGATCTACGCAAGAGAAGATCTTTCTCATGCAATGAAATGCCAGAGATAGAAAAACATTGCATGACATAGTGAGGAACCTCATGTGAGATTCCGTACATAGTCGTACGATCATATGGACATAGCATTAAATGTTTGTCAGAAAATTTTTAAGAATGAGGCCAGAAATCAATTTTTTGCCCCACAGTGGGTGTCAAAATGTTTATGTCTGAATATGGACCTCTAATTCAACCATAGACTTCAACATAGTCCTTACTCATCGATCACACACAAAGATGAATATGAATTATTTACTTTGCATGCTCATATGAACCGACCTATTGCCTCCTATTTAGGTGGGGTTTTAGATTTACTCTCAGAATCGAGACCCCAACAACCATAGACCAAGCTCTAAAATGGAGGATTTAAATGCTAGAAATTGATTGCAATTGAAATTAAACTAGCATGAGAATGCAAAATTAATCTAAGAAACTTGAAATGAAATGAGAATTAAGCTAAGAACATAGTAAAGAAAACTAAATTATCATGAGAAATGTATCATCATACTAATAAATGAAGTTACGCTAATATGCAATGAGAAAATAGCTTAATAATGTAATAATGAGACAATAATTTGACAAAAAATTGATGCTCAAAAGATTGCCTCCTAAATGAGGAATGAGAGGTTCATAATATAGAAGAGCCCAAGTGGAGACTAAAGAGTTTCTTGCAAAGAAATGGTCGTCTCTTCATATCCTTGGTGGGAGGTGAAACAATTTGGAGAGAATTATCTAATTAATTAAATGAAATATTGCCACATGGGTGGATTTTTAAATTATTTGAATATTTCAATTCAAGGGAGGATATTTCACTTAAAGAACTAAATAATTATTAATTCCTTTTGATGTGTATTAGCTAAAGGGGGTGGAACTAATTTAATAAAAGCACTAGCACTTTTGTAATTAAATTAATTAATCATAGGGATTATTTAACCAATAAATGTCGATATTTAGGAATTAAATATAGTGTATGATTAATGCAAATTTAGGGTTTTTTTCATTTGACACCAAGTCAAGTAAAGTCAATTAGGAGATAAAATTGCCTAGTACAATAGGACTTTGATGATGTAGAAATTTGAAAGAATGCACCAAAATTGATTAAGATTGCAAGGCACCAATTTTGGGGTATTACAAAAGCTAGCAGAGGTTGTGTTTGTTGTTGTTGTGCTGCTTGAGAGAAAGTGGCTTGTTGGTTTATAGGCATGGATATGTGGGATTTGGTAGGTATACCCAAGGATTGTATTTCTTCTTGGGTGAGGCCTTAAGGAGAGCCTATTCATGATGGGATTTGTGATGTGGAGGATGTTGGAAATGCAGATGTGATGGAGGGAGCTTGGGATGCAAATGGGGGATTGTGAGGTCCCATAGGAGGCATGCCTATTGTGAAAGTAGTTTTTTGGGCTTGTACTTGGGTAGATGCTTGTTGGCGAGTGGAAGAAGATACTTGTGTTGCCCATGAGAATGGTGATGCAGATGTGGAAGCTTGCTGGTAGAAGGAGGGAAATGATTGCATTGCCCCTGGAAATGATGGCATAGATGCATAATCTTGCGGAGTGAAGAAGGGGAATGATTGTGTTGCCCCTAGAAAGGGTGATGCTTCTTGGCTCATGGAAGGTCGAAGAAGTGCTTGTGTTTTGATTTACGTGGGAGGTGGCGATTGGTTTTGTGTCAGGATTCGGGCTTGAATGATGGCTTGAGATGCCATAGAAGATGATGATGATGTTCCCATGATGGAAAAGGGTGTGGATTGCACTATGGCTTGTGTTGTGGGACTTGTGAAGCTGCTTTGCAAGAGAGGAGGAATGGGTGAAGCTACCTAAGATAAGAAAAAGTTAGGATCAAGGATTTCCTAGATGATGAGGGAGTAGGATTTTGTTGGGATCTGGATGGTGTTTATGAGAATGTGAGGTTGGAGATGTGGTGGAATGGAATTACCCTCTTGCGCAATGTTTTCCAATATAGCCTGCCTATTCTGATCAATAATTGCACTCACCATTTGTGCATGCCCTAGATGGTTCATGAAAGTTTCCATGAAAAATAAAGTAGGGGATCATTGGGGTCTTCCCACACATTCTCAATTTGTGGGATTTTTGGATTGTAGGTTACCATCACGCTGGTGGGATTATTAGGATCAACTGAACTAGAGGCTAGTTTGGGATCCATGTTCCTTCTCCTCTTGGATCGTGTCTCAGCAGGCATGGAATGAAAATCTAAGGATGAAGATGCAGATGATGGAGGATGGATGTAGGATGGTTTCTAAAGACTCTAAAGATGATGGATGCAAATCTAAAGAAACTCTAAGGATGGTGGATTTATGTGATGTGATGTGAGCACTAGTACAAAAATAGCAATATATGACAAAATAAACTACCAAAAATTATAGATAAATGACCAAATTTGGTCACATGACCAGTGGTAGTTTATTGCCGATCATTTATCTCATGACCAAATTTATGACTAAACTATTTTAGTCATTTATTTGGTCATTTATTTGGTCATATATTTAGTCTTTTATTTGGTCATTTATTTGGTCATTTGGTAGTTTATTTGGTCATTTATTTGGTCATTTAGTTGTTTATTTGGTCATTTGGTAGTTTATTTGGTCATTTATTTTGTCATTTGATCATTTATTTGGTCATTTATTTGGTCATTTATTTGGTCATTTATTTAGTCATTTATTTAGTCATTTATTTGGTCATTTATTTGGTCATTTATTTGATCATTTATTTGGTCATATATTTAGTCATATTCGAGCATGATGGAATCGAACCATCATCCTCCTACTTGTAAAGTAGGTGCTCTTCCATTGAGCTAGTACCCTTTAAAGAATAATCATACCATGTATAGTAGTACTTTCCACTAAACATGATTTCAAGTTTTTCCATCTATAGTTCAAGGGTATCAAAGCTTAAGGGGAGAATGACTAGTGATACTTTAAACTCAATGGTGAAGTTATTCAATGTGCAATATAAGAATGAAATGAATAATACCATTGGAAAATACATTACATGTGGCTTGTTCCCCTTATTATAATGACAAGCATATATTTTTAGGGGAAACTAGCCGCATTAAATAGAGATAAAGTATGTACCGATCACACCTTCTCCATTTTAACTCCTAATTAACCCATCAAAAGCTTTATTGCCACACTCCTTATAACCTACCAATCTATTGCAATTTTATCCAATACATCAATCATAAAATTGGTATTATTAAGGAAATTTGATACACACTAGATTCAACTTATCAAAATCGATAGCCATTTTCCAAGATCTCATATTTGTGGTATATACTAATCCTTAAGATACATTAATAACTAATAACGTAGCATCTTTCTTATCATAGCTGGAAAACACAAAATATTAAACATTGACCTTAAAACTACTTAAGGATGCCACAAGTCAGTAATACATTGGAATCACTAATCATTGTTTGAACACTTTAGTTTTCCAATTATGACCAAATACCTAGGTCACAAAAAAATAATAAAAGTAACTAAATTGACTAGGTCAACGTTACTTTTTTAAAATACAATTTTAACTAGTTTCTTTGAAAATCAAACAAATTTATAAAAAATATTTAAAAAAATTCTAACAAAGACAAATTTTTAAAATTATAACAAAGAAAGTATGTTTTAAAAAATTCTAACAAAGACACAAATTACTCATGTTAGATACAATCTTTGATAGATTACCTGATACTATTCTGTAGACTAGAAAACTCACCAATTAAAGGTTTCAAGGCTTTTTGTGCATCCATATCATGCTTAGTAACATCTTGCTCATATTGCTCCACATAAAGTCTAATTGTAGCACCAGTTGACCTTGTGCCCTACAGATTAGATCCCTCATTGTTAATCACCAAATATTTTACTAGTAAAGAAATGTTAGACCTAAAGTACAAATAGTACAGTGATTCAACTTAAATAATTTGACAATCCTTGTTATCAAGAATAGAAAATCCTTGGTCAATATTACAATATTGCCTTTTCTTCTACAATAGCAAAGAAAAAGTTTTTATGTTACTCAAATAAAGTGTATGCTACTAACTTTCCTTTCCAAATAGGACATGATTGCTTTGAAATGCTTTGACATCACTCGATAATGAAAAAGGTCTTTTAAAGGCCTATCATAATAGCAGAGGGGGAAATGGCCAAATGTTGTGGGCATAAGCACCAAGATGAATGGATTTTAAGGATTTTTTTCAATATTTCAAAGCTTTTGTCCAGAGAGTTATTAATAGTAACAGCAAATCCTACTATTCATAGGATAGGCTTCTATCTAAAGAAAGAAAATGAGATGCCAAACAAAGGTGATAAAGAAAAAAACATTAACTGATAGACAAAATATAATTCTAAAACCATCTGTGAAAACAAAATGAATTCCTTGTTTCGATGCAATACTCCCATCAACCTAAAATATTTGAGACAAAAGTATTGTATTATTGCAGAACTTTCTTTAAAAAAAGGCACTAGGCCAAACAATTAATATTCAAGAATCATATGCACACTATAAATGAGAAGTATGTTGCCTTTAAACTTATTGGATATGTGTATGAAAAATCATCCATGAACTTCAGTTCATAGCTCCCTACATAGAGAGGTACCCGAGTTGGTCTAGTGATCACTTAATCATAGCAGCTAGGATGATGGGTTTCTCTCTTTTTTTTGTTTGGATCACATTCTCTAGCCTCTCCTCATGCTCAGAAGGCAGGGAGATTTTGGTGAATAGTACCCACAATGAGACTGACACTAATATTGCTTTTGCAGAAGCTAGTTTTTTTCCTAGGAAATGATACAACTGCTACTACCCCACCCATTCCTACAACTACAGGAACAACCCTTTGTTTGGCTAAGAACAATGTAGATGATACAACATTGCAGGTGGCCCTTGACTATGCCTGTGGACTTGAAGGTACAGACTATGCTAACATACAACAGGGAGGAGTCTTCTTTGAGCCTGATAATGTGTAGTCTCATGCATCCTATGCTTTTAATAACTATTACATTAAGAATGGTAAGGTGCTAAGGACTTGTGACTTCAATGGCAATGCAGCTCCTACTGAATTGAATCCCAGTCGTGGAAGTTGTGTTTTTTAGACAAGCAACACAACTTCCATTCTCAATGGCACCATTCCAGGAAGTGGGGGTTCAAGCACTGGAGTAGAAAACATGTCACACTCTCTAAAGGGACTGATAGTATTTATGATTCCATCAATCTCCATAATTATATCTCTTGTTGGTGTAATGTTCAATGAGAGGATTTAATAAGGTGTCACCTAGTTAGTGTACTATTATTAAGGATAGATGATATTGTCTTCTATGATCTGTAGTTCTACGTAACATTGGAATATTAAGAGTTCTTTTAACCTAGCCATTCCCTTCCAATAATGGAAAATTTGGATCAAAAGGAATATATTATTCCCAAAATTTTGAATGATGGCCCAATTCTGAACAGCTAGGTGGTGTAGCTCAATTTAGAGTAATATGCTGCTCAGAAAACTGTGCATCAACAGTATGTACAAAGAAATAGTAATAATGGAAATAGCAATAGTAATAATTATATTAAACATAATAATCATCAGCAGCAGTGGATTAGTAGAAGTCAAATTTAGCCTAACAAAGATGCAGCAATAGATAACAGTGAAGAGAAGAAGAGGATTCAGTCCGCAAATGGTGAGTCGAGTACACATGACTAGAAGGCCCAGCTCAAAATTCCTCCTATCAATTCATGTTACAGGACTGACGATGTAACTGCCACCAAGGGAAATGAATTTGAAGACTATTTTCTTAAGTGAGAGTTACTTATGGGCATATATGAGAAGGGATTTGAAAGGCCTTCTCCAATTTAGGAAGAAAGTATCCCAATAGCTTTAACTAGAAGTGATATACTAGCAAGAGAAAAGAATAGAACTAGAAAAATAGTTGCCTTTTGCATCCCTACTTTAGAGAAGATATATTAGAATAAAAATTCTATACAAGCACTCCTTTTGGTTCTGACACATTGAGTTCTAAAAAAAAGTTGAGCAAAAGTTAAGACTTGTATTCAAACAGAAAAGCTTGAAGCACATTATCCACAACTTTGAAGCATCTTGTCAACAATGCTAAAGAAACATGAGAATAGTTATCATCTACCAGACGTGAAACTATCAGCATGATAATTATCACAAACTTCACTAAAGCCAATTGTAAATATATCATCCTAGCAATGGTTCATCTGTTAACTAGATTTTGACTTACATGTCTCTTGTATATTATGATAATAACTATGATATATCCTAGATAGATTTGCATTGTCTGTGTATAATGTTGCTAGATATCATTAAATTATATGTTTTTTGTACAACTAATATACACGAGAGCCATTTCCACTTCTAGTCCTGTGTCAGTTTTTACTTAATTTGTCATCACCCATTGTCATCCTTCATAGACAATAGCAATACCTCAAGAAAATACTCTAGTATATATTTACTCACATTTCTTAGAATCACCACTAACAAAAACACCAAAAATCTAGAAGAGAAAGGGGGAAAATACTGATAGAATATGAAGTCAAATTAAGTGAGGCTAAGAGGGAAACTTAAGACTAGAATCTAATTTTCCATAGCATCTAGTTGTGAGCTCCTATGCTCTCCATGATTCTAAACAAACAAATATACCATCTATCTAGTGGAAAGAGGACATTAAGAGCATAATAAATAAGCTTCAATTTTTAACTAATCATTGTTTTGATTAGCAAAGCCATATGAGTGGACAACAAGAAGCAAGAAAAAAAATATACAACAACACTGTGATGACCAAGTGATAAGGTAAGTAGAAGTAAAAAGATATAATGCAGCATTTGAAAGCTAATGAATCTTGTATTTCACAAACACAAGATAACAATTATCATAGGGATTCAAGAGAGAATAGTTACAGCTAGAAATTATGTGATATTAGAAGAAACTAAAGAATGTTGAAGATGTAGAAAAGATTTTATTGAATATGATAGAGAAACCGGTAGAAATGGCAACATAATTATCAACAATATATCAATTTCAATCAAATACTTTAGATGTCCTTTTCAGCTTTGACAGGGTGTGTTGAAAAATCTCATCAAATGATCTTAAGAAATTAGTGTTGTTGATTTTCCTTTGTATCTGCTGGCATTAAGGGTCCAAAATAAAATTTGTTCCCTAAAATGGTTTTGGTCCATTATAAACATTTACTACACAACCACCTGATGACTGACAAGTTGTTTTGGTTATCCTCAAGATTTTAAAGCTTTATTTAGTTTATAATATTTTCACTGTGCTGCATGGAGTTTCCAGAATAGGGATGGCAGGAGATAGCATGATTTGTTTGTAGGATGGAAGTCTATCTTTTGAAGAGAGCAATTAAAAAAATAAGGAAAATTATAAAAAAAAAATATACAAAATTTCAAATTATTTGATTATAAGGCATTTATCATACACATTGTAGAAACATACTATGTTTAGGGTCAACACACAAATAATCATATAAATATGTTATTTCATTGTCAGCACCCAGATCATAAGCTTCATTATTTCCTTTTCTTCTAAAAATAGCCACTCTGACACTTCCTGCACTAGGTGCTCCAGCCTCATATGAGATTGAGAATTCCTGGACTATGGTTCCTATTTTGTTGAGAGTCTAATTCAAAATACTCTGATCTGTTGAGAAACAAATGTCTAGCAACTTCTGCACCAACTTCTCCCGGGTATAATAATACTAGGAATGCTTAGTGTATGTTTCCTTGGAAGGGTATTTTAGCACCCTTCAAAAGGATCATATCAGATAAATTCAACCTCCATTGTGTATATGAATATAGCATGCAATACATTTAAGGTCTCAAGTGTTGGGCTAGTTAAAATTTTCATGACCTGATGACCAACAACAACCAACAAAGTGTGTTGATCTATGCTTCACAGTGGTGAGGCAATGAGATACACTAGTGAAATAGGAAGAAGAAGAAGATGAATAAGAATCATTTTTATAAGTAGAAGATATCTCCTACTTATCAATTGATGAGATAAAAGAGATTTAAAATGAATGGTTCATAAGACACAACACTTGCTGAAGGTTTTGTAAATGGGGTAGCAGGATAAGTAGACTTAACATTGGTAGGAGTTCCATGGTTAAGTGCGCTTGAGTAGGATAAATACTGGGATAGTTGAAGTCTTGATGCGTCACCCATGTGAGTTTCACCTAAATGAAATAAGTGTTAAGTGTTTCATTCATTCTCATGAGAGATGGGTTCATGTGAACCACTACTCATGAAACATGGGTCAATGAGTTTGACTTGAAAGCTACATAGTTGAATCTCAACACAATATTAATAATGAGTTCAATACACATCGTAGTGTCATAAGATCAAAACTTACCAATCCATTATTATTTAATATTTTTACTAGCACTCATGATTTTGCTAGCAATCACATTTTAGCCAATTTAAGGAAATATCAAGTGAATATCCTTGATGGCATTGAGCATTTATAATCACCAGCAAGCATCTGAATGTAGGTGGTTTTTAATAAAATTTCAAGCTTATTTCTCATCATAGGCAAATAGAAATGCAAGAAAAAGCAATGTGGAGTTGTTTGAGTTTTATCATGCCTAAATGAAGTCAAGTTTTTTACTAACATACACACTCTTTTCCTTTCGCTAATTAGTTTACGCAGTCTCACAATGAATGACAAAAATTGAACTTCAAGATTCTAAGTTCAAAATCAATCCCTATGAGCCGAATCTGTGCCAAAAATAATGGTAAGACATTGCCATCCTTGTTGTCTATATTGATGATCTTGCTATCATAAGGAGCAACAAATCAGAAGCTTGTCATGAAAAATAAAGTCCTATCAAACCACCTAATACTCAACCTACTAAAATAATCCACATCTTGATTTGTCAAAAAGATAAAATTTACATGAAAATGTCATTTAATTCTAGGTGATTAGATAACCTGGGAAAAGAAATAGTTTTATGGTGCTATGAAATTAACAAATTTTTATTAATTCTTTCATTGGTGAGACTAACCTGAGCAACCAATACTTGACCAACAGTGTATTTTTTTTCTAATTTAAATTTTCTCCATAGTGATATGCATTGAACTAGTGTAATCAAAATATTTGAGGATGGAACCTACAAAGAGAAAGTATATACTACAGATTATCCAAAAAATTAAAAGAAAAGAATAAATAACCCAAAAATCCAAGAAAAAACAACCAAAAAGCATACCCCTTACCAAGTGCTTGATGCACATGCATTCATTGGAGTAGATAAGCTTCTCTCCATAATGGAACCATCTGCACCAGCACTTTCTATTAATGCAGAAGTTGGAATTGCCTCAATCATATATGGTTCCTCATCCAATTGTATGGTTGCCATAACGCCAAGCAGCTTCAAATACTGCAAACACAGATGTTCAAACTCTCATAATAAACTAAATATATAATGAGAAAAAAAATATAGCTAAATATAAATATAATGCAATGGACAATGCATAAGGACAGCTAAATCATAATATATCTTCTCCTATATGGCAAGCTAATGTATTAGTTTTCCAGGATTACAAATATTCCCTCACTAATTATAGCTAGTTATGTTATAAAGTCTAATTTGGATAAAAATCAAATAGAATAATTCTCTAAACAAAATATCTAGACAACAAACGGGTTGATTCCATTTTGAAGCAAAGATAAAGCTTGCTGGGAAAGCATTGAGGGACACTACAAAATAACTTCAGAGCCAGGTCAAGAACCATTTTCCACTAGATGAGAAATCAATTTGTAGCATCAAAATTTTGGGCTGCCAACTTATTGTCAAGCCCAAGTTTTCAAACTATGATTTTTTTATAAGACAACAGGAAACCCCAATGAATATCGATCCAATATATCTTGAGACATGGTGAAAATAAAAGGTAACATAAAAATCAAAGTCCAGTAAGCAAATTGGAGAGGAATTAAACATAAGGGAAATCATATAAATACAATACACAAACATTAGACATTATACATTTATAAACTGGAGTGACAATGCAACTGGGCTTCAAAGAAAAGGGGGTCTTGTTTTAAGATGTTGTTACATTTTCAGGAAGTGTATTTGCTAGAATGAAATTTCAACCCTTTATACTATATACATAGTGTATACATTTAAAAATGGCTTCATTAATTAATTAAATATTTATTATTTAATTACTATTGACTTGATAAATTAATTAAATATTTATTATTTAATTAATATTTATTTCTTCTATTTATTAAGTAAATTATTCAATTTATTTAATAAATTCACTATAGTCTAATTTTATATCCTAAGTCTTCTAAATAGTCTATTAAAGTGATTTAATTAAATACACAATCACCTAAATATGACTAAGTCTTCTAATTCACTTCATCCACCTAGTCACCTGACACATCACCTTGGCTAAAATAAATAATTATTATTAATTATTTATTCATATTTATCCTCACCCACACATGTCCTATTCTTAAGGGCTATGTGGCCTCATAAGACTTGGTCTCATGACCACATGTCCTCTCAACAACCAAGTCAAGAGACATTCCCTATTCCTAAGGGGCTTCTCAAGCCACCTCTAAGGGTCAAGGGTGACTCATAGGACACTTGTGCAAAGAGTCCTCATGAGGAAAAGGTCTCTCCCTCTTTCTCTCTTTGGTCTTTGTGAGACACTTGACATGTGTCTTTCCCTTCCACCTTCTTCTCCTCCATGTCAATGTGAGGGGAACATCATCCCTATTCTTCCTCTCACATTCCAACTACATCCCCCTTTCTCTCAACTCTTTCAACCAAGTGTATCCTAGCCCTAGGATCTTCCACCTTTCATTCTCAACCGTAGGATTGTGCCACCTAGGCCTAGATCCTCCAAAACTCTATAAAAGGAGCCTCATTTCTCATTTAAGAGCTAATAGGTATTTTTGATAACAAGCATTCAAGCATCCAAGCATCCAAGCATTTAAGCATCCAAGCATTCAAGCAACCAAGCATTCCATAACAATCACCATTTCATTTGCATTTCATCCATTAGTTTGCATAAGCTATTGTGCATACAATTTCATTCAAATCTCCACACTTTGGTAGCATCTTGGGAGAAGGCTTCATTTTGGAAATCTGAGAGCTCAACATCTTCAAGAAATCAAAGCTAGGAGGAAAATGGAGACAAGCTACATGGTAGGTGAAGGTAATTAAATTTGTTTAATCATTTCATAGTTACTTTGCATTCTTCATTGTGTTTGCATTAGATACATTTATTGGCTTTAATAGTTAATTTGTCATTTCTAGTTGTTAGACATCTAATTTGCAGACATTTTTAGTGCTAGAAGGAGGGTCCAACCAGGCTTTTCACTTTCAGTTTTTAGTTTTCCGTCTGCAAGTTTTTCTACAGGTTACTTCTATGCATTTGTCCATGATTCCTGCGCATCTATTCATTTCTATTGCGCATCCATTTTCTGCAACCACAGGCATAAACTTTCATCTGGTTTTCCCTCTTTGTCATATTTGTTGTGCATTCATTCAATTATCTCATGCATATATCCATTTTTGTTATGCATCCATAGTAACTGCGCATACATACCACCAGACTGCGCATTCATTAAACTGTTTCATGCATACATCATTCCTGCACATACATCCATACTTCCTGCGCATTGATTTAACTGTTCTACGCATTTATCAGCTTCTATAGAAAAATTCAATTTTCTTTTAGATTTGTTTTTAGCTAACATTTTGACAAGTGTCTGTTCATTCTGGTAGTATTTTTAGGCTATTTTGCAGGATGTAATTTTGAAGACCCCATTGCTAAAAAAAAAATTTCTAACAGTTTGATTACAAATTGCCAAGGGGTTTGCAAAATAGACTATAATTTTGTTTGGGCTTAAAATATGACATGTTTTTGCTTTGTGTGTCTTCCTTAGCATAGATTCAAGTTTCTGTTGTGTTTTGCTTAACAGCATATCTGTAATCCCAAAATTATAACAATGTATCCTCTCCCCTTGCCATTCGTGGACCTTGGGTGTAAGAGAAACTATTATAATTTTTAGAGAGCGGTCTTTGGTGGGAAAAGAGGTACTCACCCCAAGGAATGACCCAACCGGTAACAGGCTAAAGCCAAGCCCTTCTAAACCAGTATATAAAAAATGCTAATGTGATTAGTCTCACATTAAATAGGTGTGAATTCATTGTGGCAACCAAAATCTCTTCCAGTACCCTAGTGGTGCGTTAAAGTCCTACTTAGTAGAGGTGAAAGCCTTGCTTTGAAAGGATTGGGAGAGCCCCCTTAATTGGGAAAATGACTTGATCACAACCACCTGAACGGATGTCCTTACTACAAAATTTTGTTTAGTGGCCAAAAACCTTCTATCTGCTGGCTCAAGGAGTCACCCAAGCTTGTGAAGACACCCCACATTACTCACGGTTCATAGTAGAGATAGCAGTTCTTTGGGAAGTAATGACCCATTGAATTCAAAACTTGGTGTGCCTGAGAAGTGAGTGCACTGTAAGGAGGAGCCCGTGCCTCCAAGTTCCTAGGATGTCCACTATGGATTTGTATGGCTGGATTTTATTATCCTAGTAGGGATTCAGTAGATATCATCCTTGCCAATCTTAGGATTGTAAGCATTTTTGTGCATTCATACTAGATTAAATTAGATTAAAATCATATTTGTCTTGTGTGTGTGTGTTTATGCATTTTTACTTTTCCAAAAACTAGAAAATATCAAAAGAAAAAAAAAATTCTAAATCATCAAACCAGCAAAATCATCAAAAATTTGACAACCTACACATAATTCAAATCTTGATGCACATATGATCTATGTTACTGTGCATTTACATATATCAGATCACATCTGTCAAAATTTGTTGTGCATTTGTTTCAGTTTATTGTGCATATATCACACTGTCTTGCGCATTTATTGTTGCGCATTTACAACAAAGAGCATTCCCACAGGCTTTTGGAATTTCAAAATCACTTTTTCAGATACCCATTTTCATCCTTAGTAAGATTCTGGAAAAACAGTCGAGTTACACAAACCTTTGATCTTTAGTTTGACCATTCATCACTTTTCATCATTCCTTCATTAAATCATTTTTCTTCCAAATCTTTGAAATTCTCAATTTTTGTGTTGAAACATTATCTTATCCATTAGATTTTGATCTTTGTGAGTTTACCATATCAAGATATATCATCCTTAATCATCAAACTTGCTTAGGTTATTGTCTCTTGATTTCTCTTTGTCATATCATCGTGAGATCTATACCTCCTATTGACTTAGAGTTTATCCAGTTGTCTTATCACTTTTCAACACATTTCAATATCTTTCCTATCAATCACTTTCCATGTCTTCTCATCAAAAATCTTTCATCCCACAATCAATTCTTTCAATTTTATGGTTAAAACTTGATCTCAGAAACTTAAACAAGCCGTCAATCCAGAATCCCTAGGCAAGATGGAAGGAAATACCAGCAACGAAGAAAATCCTTGGCCCGAAGCTCCTAAGAAAACTTCACTTTTTACATCCACTGATGAACCTACCGATGAAGGAATTAAGGAAGCTTCACAAGATCCTCAAATTTATCATGTCATGGAAAGACTATTAGGCTTGGATAAAGAGATGTATTTTCTCATGCTTACTCAACAAGGAGCTAAGTTACCAAGGGATTTTGATGTTTCTTATCTTAGAGAACCAGCTCATACAAATAATCAACAAATTCCTAAAGGTTCTCAAGATACTCATGGAGCAAAGGAAACCAATCAGCAATCCAATGCTTCTCATAGTCATGAACAACACACTATTTCTCAAAATGATCAGCCAAATCATGGTTCACCAAACAATGCTTCTCACAACAATGTTTCCCACAACACTCAAGGAAACACACTGTCTTTGGATCCCATCCTACAACAAATCCAAATTCTTCAACAACAAATTCGTGACATCCAAACTGGATCATCAACAAAGAAGTATTCCTTGGATGATATATGTCCTTATCCTTTTGATAAGAATTTAGCAATGATTCCATTCCCTCCTCATTTTGAGGTACCAAAATTTGACAAATACAAAGGGAATTCAGATCCACAAGACCATATCCATGAGTTTTGTGTTGCTTGTATTGAAGTCTCTCACAATGACACTTATCTTATGCAACTATTTCCATGAAGTTTAGGAGGACAAGCCATGGAATGGTTCTCTAAACTTCCCCCCGGCATCAAATCTTTTAATGAGCTTCTTGACAGATTTGTGACTCATTATTCATATAACATCAAACATGAGGTCACTATGCTTGATCTTTGCAATACACATCAAAAGAATGGAGAACCTTTCCTTACTTTTTTGCAAAGATGGCGTCAATTGTTTTCTAAATATCCATGAACAATTCCTGAACAAGAAAAGATGGATATTTTTGTGCATAACCTTACACCAGAAATGAGTTATAGGTTACAATTGCAATGTCCACCAAATTTCAATAAGCTCATAGAAAATGGTATCAAGATTGAGGAAGCCATGGTCCAAAAAGGTGAGATCAAACTTTATTCTAAAGTCAATGTTGGATCCTCAAATTCCAATTCCAACAACTACAACAATGACAAATCCAAGTTTTGGAATAAAAACAAAAACATTGTTAATGATGGGATTGTTGATAATCGTAATGTCAAACCAATGCAACCCCTTCTTAATCTCACCAGTCAAGCCAATGCTACTCAAGGAACCTACAACAATCAATCATCAAATCAAAATACCAACAAGGATTCATCTAAACCAAGATTGTCTTTTATGTCACCTCGAAGAAACTTTACTCCTTTGGGGGAATCTCTCAAATCAGCATTACAGAAGTTAATCACAAAGAAACTCATTACCCTTCTTGAAATGAAAGATTTTGAACCTAGAGTAAAGCCTTCTTGGTGGAATGAGAATGATTATTGTGAATTTCATAGAGGCAGAGGACATAAAACAAATGATTGCAAAAGACTCAAAAATGTAATCCAAGATTTAATCGAAAGTGGTGAAATTGGTGTTGATGGACATGTCTCGAATGAATCACATATAGCTTTCAAAGATCCACTTCTTGAGCATGAAAAAGGGGGTTCTTCCAACAATAAGGGTGATAATAAAGCTAATTATAATTCCACTCCCTATCGATATGTTGGTAACATTTTTGAATGTCATCCTTCTATGTATTATGCCAATGTTATTACCATCAAAGAAAAATCAGAGAGTCAACCAGTCCAAGCAACTACTCATGCTCAAGCTAAAGTTACTCTTCAAGGAGTTCAGTCTAAACCAAGCACTACACAAACTAAGTCCGTTTATGTCCCAAAGTCTATCCCAAATACTTCCAACTAGTACAATCTTTTGGAACAACTTAAGAAAACACCTACCCAGATATCCATCTTAGAGCTTTTGCATCTTTCTCCATCTCACAAAGATATCCTTGAAAAAGCTCTCTTAGAGACCCAGGTTCCAACAACTCTAGATCCTGATCAATCTCAAGCTATGGTGGGCCATTTAACAACCCCACACTATTTGTCCTTTACTGAAAATGATGATTTAGCCATTACCCAACCTCATAATGCTCCTTTACATATCAAAGTCCTTATCTAGAATCACAAGATTAAAAGAGTATTAATAGATGGGGGAGCTGGCTTGAATATCTGCATGTTAAAGTTAGTCCTTGCATTGGGATTTTTTGAGAATGTCGTTGCTCCAAAAAAGAAAATCACAATAAAAGCCTATGATGAGGAAGAGAGATCATCCAAGGGGTCCATTGTTCTTCTGATTAGAATTGGTCCTATTGTAAAAGATGTATCTTGTCAAGTTCTGGACATGGATCTTGCTTATAATATTCTTTTGGGAAGACCGTGGATTCATTCCATGCAAGTTGTGCCATCAACTTATCACCAATGTATAAAATTCCCTCACAATGGTCAGGAGATCACTATCAAAGGAGATTCTAACCCTTTTCAATATTGTATCAATGTGAGGATTTTTGATTCTTTGGTTCCCTATAATCGTACTGGATCTTCTGCAATTACACCTGGTGACCCTAGTAATATAGCATCAACTTCTAAATCAGACAGGATCAAGATAGATATCAAAGAAAGAAGTATGGGAGAATATACTTTAGGTCAAGCTCTTTGTATCACTGAGTTACCTTTATCTCCCAAATCATATTGTAGGTCTTTGATCACTAAACAACAATCAGAACCCCCTTCCACCCTTGTTTATAACACATTTATAAGTGGGGGCACAATATCCAAAGATGCAGCTGAGTGTAATGCAAATTATTGGCTTAAGACACAAAAGATTGAAGAGGATACTAAACATGAATGTATATCACCTTATTTTTATGGAAAAGGGTATACTTTGCTACAAAAGATGGGATATCAAGGTGCTGGACCTCTAGGGTTACAAAGAGAAGGTGTTATAAAACCAATTTTGCAAAATCCCAATTATCAAAGAGACACTACAGGATTAGGATATAAAGGAGAAGGACCACAAGAATCAAAAGGAAAATCAAAAATACCACCTTTTCATGAGACATCTAAAGCTCCTGCCTTACAATTCAGAAAGCATGGTATGTATGTAGATCCAGAGAAACAAAGGATAGCTCAAAGAATCATTGATAGACTTGAAGATAATGATGATTCTGATTCTAATGATTATGAATGGGATTCCTTATCTAATGGAACTGAAGAAATAGGAGTTGATGTTGTCCATCAATATAGTAACAATTACCATGAGGGAGAGAGTTCAATGAGTGACTCACTAGGATTGGTCCCACGTAATACTACTCATGTTGATCGTGAGTGAAGTGAGCGTTATCTTATGATAGATGATTTGAATGAGAGTATGGAAATAGACCTTGCTGATACTATTCTAAACCTTGACAACTTTTCCATCAATACCATCTCTACTTTTGAAACTGACCCAAATGATCCAATGCCCCTTGTCCATCCTGACCTTATTGATTGGGATTCTCCCGATCACCCAGAACTTGATGTCTTCCATAATGATGACATGATCATTGACTATCTTGGTATCAGGGATCATTTACCACCTGGGGATCACAAGTCAGGATTTCTGATAGAACTCAATCACATGGCCTATTTTGGAGAGAGAGCCAATCCTTTCAGTCATAAAAATATAAAAATAATCAATAGATCTAATGGTGAAAACCACTCAGTGGCAGTATTAGATCCAAAAATAGTAAAAAGAAAAGATGCATCTAATGGTGAAAACCTCTCTAAGGTGCCTGACGATGGAAGGATTGACACTCTTCCCAACTATTTATATTAAGAACAATCTGCCATCCTTATAGAACCAACAGTACCACTTCACATTGGAACAGAGGAGTTTCCATGCATCCTCAAAGTAGCAGCATCCTTGACAGAATGAGAGAAAGAAGCTTTTGCAAAATTCTTTAGAGAATGACAAATCAACTTTGCTTAGTCCTATGCTGATATGCCTGGTTTGGACCCCAATCTCATTATGCATCATTTATCTATCAAACCAAGTGTAAAACTAGTTAAGCAGAAGCTCCGCAAAATGCATCCTCACATTGCTCTAATGGTGAAAGCAGAATTGAAGAAGCTCCTAGATGTTGGATTCATTCAGGCTATTGTTATGCTAAGTGGATTTCAAATATTGTTCTGGTTTTGAACCCAGACAAGTCTATCAGGATTTGTATTGATTTTCGAGATCTTAATAAAGCTTGTCTGAAAGATGATTTCCCTTTTCCAAATATTGATATGATTATTGACCTAACAACTAGGCATGAGATGTTGTCATTAATGGATGGATTTTCTGGCTATAACCAAATTAAGATTGCACTAGAAGACTAGGAAAAAACTACTTTTACTTGTCCATGGGGTACATACTGCTGGAATGTGATGCCATTTGGCCTAAAAAATGTTGGAGCAACTTATCAAAGAGCCATGACCATGATCTTTCATGATATGATGCATACCATCATGGAAGATTATGTTGATGACATTTTAGCAAAATCTAAAGATAGAGCTGGTCATTTGAGAGTGTTGGATAGAATATTCACCCGGATGGAAAAGTATCAGATTCGACTTAATCCAAAGAAATGTGCATTCGGGGTCACATCCGGCAAACTGTTAGGCTACATTGTCTCAGCTAAAGGCATCGAAGTAGATCCAGAAAAGGTTAAAGAAATATTGGAGATGGCTTCCCCCACTAACATTAGTCAGCTAAGATCTTTACAGGGGTGTCTACAATCCATCTGAAGATTTGTTTCTCAACTAGCAGATTGTAGTCATTTCTTTCAGCATTTGCTACATAAAAATATCTTATTCCAATGGGATGATAAGTGTGAGGAAGCTTTCAACAAAATCAAGCAGTATCTAGAAAATCCTCCAACTCTGATGTCATTAATTCTAGGCAAGCCACTCTTGCTCTACATTTCAGCCACAACAGTCTCACTAGGTGCTCTTCTCGCTCAGCAAGATCATGAAGGAAAAGAGAAAGCTATTTACTACATCAGTTGCACTTTAGTGGGATATGAGTTAAACTATTCCCCTATTGAAAGAGAATGTCTAGCTATTGTCTTTGCTTCACAGAAGTGGTGATGTTACATGTTATCACATTCTACTTAGCTTATTGCAAAGATTGATCCTTTAAAGTATTTGTTAAGCAAGACTGCATTGACAGGCAGGTTGGCTAAGTGGGTCATGCTACTTAGTGAGTTTGATATTGAATATGTAGATAGGAAGGCTATCAAAGGTCAAGTGATTGCAGATCAACTAGCTGATGCTCCATTAACAGATGACCAACCTATACACATAGAGTTTCCTGATGCTCATATCTTAGCTTTGTCTACACAAGCATGGAAATTATACTTTGATGGCTCATACACTCAACAGGGTTCAGGAGCTGGTATTCTTTTTATCATGCCACAAGGATACACTCTTCCAAAATCTTTCAAGTTGTTATTTCCTTGCACCAATAATGTAGCAGAATATGAGGCTTTGTTGATTGGGTTAAAAATGGCTTTACAATGGAACATATCTAAAATAAATGTCTACGGAGATTCTTAGTTGATTGTTAACCAGGTTAATGATGATTACCAGACCAAAGATGATAAGTTATTGCCATATAAATGTATGGTTGATGACTTTAAAAATTATTTCTCTATCATCACTTTTGAGCAGATTCCTTGGCATGAAAACAAGGCTGCTGATGCCATGGCAATGATTGCTTCTTTATTTGATATAGAAGATACCAAGGCCCGTTTTGAGTTCTTGGTGGAATCCCTGACTTGTCCTACATATGATGAGCCTGATATGAGTATTATATGTCATCTGATTAGACATGACTCCCCAACCTATGGAAAGATCTATTCTTACCTCAAAGATAACACTTTACCTCCTGACCTATCCTGCAATCAAAAACAAACTTTTCTCCACCAAACCTCCCGCTATATCTTAATATCTGACACCCTTTATCGGTGAGGTTTTGATGGTACTCTCCTGCGATGTCTCAAACATGATGAAGCTCAACTTTCCTTACATGATGTACATGAGGGTATTTGTGGGACACATTCAAGTGGTCCTTCTTTGGCTAAGAAACTCATGCATATGGGTTATTATTGGCCTACCATGGAAGCAGACTCCTTTCATTTTGCTAGGGCATGCAAGAAATGTCAAATACATGAAAACCTTATCCATGCTCCAGCACAAGAGTTACATCCTTTTACAACTACTTTTCCATTCAGTCGGTGGGGACTCGACCTCATGGGCGCTATCAATCCTCCATCTTCCAATGGCCACAAATGGATTGTTACTGCCACAAAATACTTCACTAAATGGATTGAGGTTGTTCCATTAATTACCGCCATAGGAAAACAAATCTCCATGTTTATCTTAAACTATATCATTTGTAGATATGGTATACCTATGTATCTTATCACTGATCATGGGAAATAGTTTCAAAACCAAGACATGGATGACTTGTGCGCCAAATTCCACATCACCCACAACTATTCCACCATCTACTATCCTCAAGGAAATGGCCAAGCTGAGGCGTCAAACAAAACAATTATTAAAATCCTACAAAAGACTGTCAATGATGCTGGCTGTGACTGGCATCTCTAACTTAATCCTACCTTATGGGCTTACCGCACCTCCATCCATACTCCTACTGGAGCCACTCCACACTCCCTTGTCTATGGATCTAAAGCAGTCTTGCCCCTCGAGGTTGAGTTGCCTTCACTTCATGTTACTCTTAAAGATTTAATTCCTGATGAAGAGTATAGAGTTGCACGTTTGATTGAATTGGAACTCCTAGATGAACACCATCAGTGCACCTATGATCATTTGAAAGGTTATCAGCAGCGTCTATCTCATTAGTACAACAGCAAGGTAAAGATCAGAGACTTTCAGTTGGGTGACTTAGTCCTTCAAGAAAATCCAAAGAATCAATAGCACCGTGAAAAGAAGGGCAAGTTTGAACCTAATTGGTTAGGACCTTTTGTGATTATAGCAGTCTATGGTTCTGGAGCCTATCAGTTATCTACACCTGAAGGGGATCCCTTGGATGAACCTCTTAACAGCATCCATCTCAAGAAGTTCTATCCCTGAAATCTCAATGCAAGGGGCATGTATATAGTCTGTATATATATTCTGTAAATAAAAAATAATCAACAATACAAAAAAAAAATCACAAAATCAAAAAAAAAAGCTACAATAAAAGCATATGGTGAAAACCTGGAAACAGGCACTATGTGTGACAAGTTAGCTCCTCTATCTATTAGGATTCTTCTAGTATGTCCGTTCATTGTATATATCCACAATAAAATAGTTACTTAGTCCTTGTCCCCACCATGTATATATCATAATAAAATGGCCAGTTCATACACCATCCATTGTATCTATCCATAATAAAATCCCATCATAGCTTGATCTTTTGTCATGGTCTTCATCCTAGTCTTGTTGCGCCTTTCTTCACCCATAATAAGTCAATCCATCACTTCGCTGGGGGCATGTCCTTGACCTAGTTTGGGAAGTGGATCTATGATAGTCATGACTCTTAGAGGACATAAGGGAGTTATTTTCACCAAGCAAGGCAAACGTAATCAAATGTTCTTTCACAATGGTATCTTCATGTTGAATCAGAATCTACGATCTATCCGTCGAATTGTGACTGCTTATCTATACATCTTGACTATACATCATCACTTGAATTGATCAACATATCCTAAATCAATCTTTTTTGGCAAAATAAATGTATATTCATGGCAGGAATGTTAGAATGGTTTGTTATAACTTATGCATTTATATCTAGATTTCATTGTTATCGTGTTTCCTATGCTATTCCGGGATATCTTTGACATGAGTTTAAAACTCCCATATGTCATTAATTAGAATGGTCAGGATGGGGCATGATATTTTCTTTGATTGCTATTTGTGGGGTATTTTCTGATGTAATTGAAGGAACAAGTAATTGGGGTGTCTGTGTATAAGTGCCTTCATCCATTTCATAGTATTGACAACATGCAAATCATGTTGTTCTAACAAATGCTATTTATGGTGATACGCCATCGCATACCTCAACTCCAAATATTTGTTCCCCAATGGAGGGGGGGAATATTCCTTGTCTATTATGAAAATGAAACTCAGGTCATCTCGGTTCAATTATACCTAGATGCTTGTCAAGTTTGCAATATTAAACTCGATGCAAAAAGTGCTCAGGTCATCCTGGTTTAATTATACCATGATGCTTGCATTTTCTTGCAACATAACGAGCTCAATGATGAAACTCAAGTTCCAGTTATTATGAAGTTCTAAGATGCTACCTAAATTTGTGGAGATACATTCATTTCATATTGTATTTCATTAAAATAGTTCATGACATACATATCAGTGCTCCTTTTATAGATTTATAGGTTACATTTCTTATTAGGTTATCTGTTCTCTTAGTATATTCTTCTTGTGTCAGATACATTGTTATTTAAGTTGAGGACATTTGGACAACCAAACATATTACAACTTTTTTCATTTAACATTTTGCACTTAATCATTTAGAGACATATGTTATCTTCATTAGGAATGTTCATTTATATATAATTTGATCATTTATTATAGCTATCGTTTCATCTCATTTTCTTTTATCATTTTATCAGTTATTACATTCAATCATCTTAGGTACATTATCATTTATTACATTAGATATCATTTGCATTACACTATCATTTATTATATATTATATGCATTTTACATCATTTATTTATTATCCATTATCCACATTGTTCATCACAACATTGCATTGATAATCACATAGCATTAGTAAACTCATTTAAGACATACATTTATATCATCATATATATTAGATTATTTGTCCATTAGCATCATATAAAAATCAATCATTTTGCATTTTAAGACATACATTCTATGCATATTAAAGTAAATCATCACATCCTACATATGTCAATATGCACATGTATATAAATCATCAAAGAAAATCATGATAGAACTGCATCACTGTATATATAGAGTCAATCATATAGCATCCATCATATAAAGTCCATAGAACAACAAAACTATCCGAATGTCTAATGATATAAATCAATAACAATGTGTCCATAGTCCTTGTCCATCAAGTCAAAATATAATGATACAATGAATCATAATGGTACAATAGTGTATACAATGCTCTCTCAACATCTATGAACCACTGCCTCTAGACTCTGTCTGCCGCAGTCTACGGGATCCAATGTGGCCCTGTGCTACTACACTCCCTGATGTTGAGGATCCCCTTGACCTCTTGAACCTATCAGTTCTCTCAAAGGGCTTGATGGCACACCCTCTCCACTAGCTGGTGCTCCTCTATCATGCACTACTATCTTGATCACCATTGAGCTCTCCCTATAACTCCCGATCCACCGATCCCTCAGGACTGCTTGTCTGTATGCCTCTCACTAGTAGGATATCTCCTTCCTAGCATGTATTATGGCTCTCATGGTATCTCCATGGGGACCTAGGTCCTTTGTCCTCTGTAACTCATCTAGTAGCATCTCAAACTCCCCGAGTCTCTCAATCACTGCATCCTGCTCATGTCTCAGGACATCCATCTGGCACTCTAG
Organism: Chamaecyparis obtusa; assembly: GCA_027943335.1. NCBI lineage: Eukaryota > Viridiplantae > Streptophyta > Pinopsida > Cupressales > Cupressaceae > Chamaecyparis > Chamaecyparis obtusa. Next base: position 1,679,565 of record BSBK01001373.1, on the reverse strand, counting down.
CCTCTCTATCCATCTCTCTAGACCTGGCACCCAGTCTACCTGTACCTATGTAACTGCTAGTCTGACTAGCAGTGCATCAATATCTAGCTCCTCCTCTATCGCGTCTCTTTGTAAATAGGGATCCTATCCCCCGATGTCCATGTTCGACTGCTCATTCTATGCATGTACATCTGGCATCTCAGTGTCAGCCACATCTTGTACCTGTACCTGTGGCACTTGTGCCTATCCCTATGTAGCTGCTCCCTATACTGTAGCAACTGGTATCTCTACCTGAGCGAATGGTACCTATAAGGGATCTCTTACAACTAGCTTTGCTAGCTATATCAGAGGCTATCTCCATCCCTATCCCCTCTACTTCACTCCACCTCCCCTCATTCATGGGCTAGCTCTCTCATTGCCACCTCTCTCACCTCTCCCTCCATCTCTGCCATGTCCATCTCCACCACCTCCATCTCCTCCTCTCCCTCATCCCCTCCTATCTCATCCTCACCACCTCCCATGACTTATGTCTGCAAGATCTCTCTCTGGAGGTCTTGCTGCTAGATCTGTGATGCGTGATACAGGATGATCTCTCAAAAACTACTCCAAATCCATAGTCATCCTAGGATCGACAACTATCTACCTCATAGACCATGCCTGGAATGGTGCATCCAAAAACTCCTACTGAGCAACATCGAATCATGCCATGGGCCCCCAATCCTGTCTCTCCTGATGCATCTGTGCAAACTTAGTCACTCCCTGGGGCATACCCTGAATCTTGCCAAACTGGCAGAGAACCTGACTGACCAGTTGTCTCTCAATAATAAATGGCATTCACCCTATCAACCATCATGAATCAAAATACAATCCTAGCTACCGCTCATCATCCCATGGCTCACACCCTAGGTAGGGTCTCCATGTCACTATGTCCAATGTATCAAATGTGTACTGCCAAAACTCTAAATGTCCTCATTTTTCCTGTGACAAAACTAAGGAGTACAAATGAATATAGGTCTGCCCTACACCCCGGAATCTAATCACCAATGGTCTAGTCACTACAATATGCTCCCATGCCCAAACATGGAGTAGTGTCACCCCTGCTGATAGAGATGCACCCTTGTGGTACACCACCTGATGTAAATCATGATATAGGTGTTCTAATAAACACACCCCCCAAGAAAATCAGGTCCCCTCCATCACCCACTTTAATGTGTGGCCCCATCCAACTGCAAATCCGTGTGACCTCTGATCAAGGCATATGAATCCCCCAATCACCCCTACTAGAACCACTAGAAGAGGGTCATACAAGTCGACCATATCCTCCTAACTAATCTCTCCATCATCTATATCCTCATCCCCAAAGATGACTCTGCACTCTATGACCCCACCGTGCCGATCATACTGCACTAACTCTCCTGTGATGGGAAGCCGGAGGATGCGATATACATCCTCTAGTGTCACTGTCATCTCCCCTATCAAAAGATGGAAAGTACTCATCTCTGAGTGCCATCTCTCATCTAATGTGGTCATCATGCTTAGATTCGCCAGAATCTCAACTGTGTAAATCACATAGTAAAGTCCTGATGTTCCAATCAATAGTCTATCTATCTCCGACAATGCTGGTCTCAGATTCTATGTGATGGGATATCTCTCCCATGACATCAGAACATCTGTGATATCCTCCTATTCAAGTCAACAATAATCAACCTATCAAATTTTGATAAATTGATCTATCAATCTATCTATCCTATCATATCAATTTCAAACATGTTTATCACGTGTGTTAACAGATGATTCTATCAATTGTCTATTTTAGACTGGCTAACTAGCGAACATGCTACAATGTTTCCAATCTTGATTAAATTGATCACAATCAACCACCGATAGATCAAATCAGCTTATCGACATTAAGTTTGACCTAATTGACTATCCATTATGACCAAATTTTACCACCTAACACATATGCATAGCATTGAAACATGCATGCACAACTTTCTTTCACATTTGCGTAGGTTTTTATCGATGCGCAGTCTTCTTCCACATTTGCACAACATTTATCGACATTTGTGTAGCTTTAAACATATGCACCATTTTATTTCCCATTTGCATAGATTTTCCTAACACGTGCAGCAAGTACCTATGCACACTTTTATTTCATGCTTGCGTAGCACTACCATTCTCATAGTATGAATGTGAAATTATCCTTAACGAATGCGCCAAAAATTTGAATTTCTGCGCAAACGTCACAAGTTGCTGGGCATTGATGTGCCGCAACTACGCATTCATATTCCGCCTAGAAAAATAAAATTTTCTAATCTAATTCTACCATTTGATCTACCCTAAACATGCTAAAATTCTACATTAACATGCATCAAATCATGAAATTACGAAGGGGGATCGAATCACCTACTGGCTCACCTGAATCGAGTGGTCACTGGAAGTGTCTGACCCTCTCAAAGTGGTGATCTAACAACAAGAATGGCATCCTGGTGGCTTTGCTCTTCTCTCTCTCATGTTCTACTCTCCAAATGATAAGTGTGCACAATGAGCCTTTTATGGACCCCTAAGCCCTATTTATAGCCTGTGGACCCTATGTGCTTGGTGTGTGAACCCTATCTTTCATTTTTATTCCATTTCACCCCATTTTCACCCACCTTTTCTTCAGTTTCTTTCATGAGATTGATTAATCAAATTAAAAAAATCATATATCACAAATTATTAATCAATCTCTCGAGGGGGCATGCTTACATCATTTTAGACATTGTCTGAGGCAGGGGCAAAAATGCTTGAAATTTTCTTTGAAACAATGTGATACACACATTATTTCAAAGAGGGGAAAAATGTATACATTTAAAAATGGCTTCATTAATTAATTAAATATTTATTATTTAATTACTATTGACTTGATAAATTAATTAAATATTTATTATTTAATTAATATTTATTTCTTCTATTTATTAAGTAAATTATTCAATTTATTTAATAAATTCACTATAGTCTAATTCTATATCCTAAGTCTTCTAAATAGTCTATTAAAGTGATTTAATTAAATACACAATCACCTAAATATGACTAAGTCTTCTAATTCACTTCATCCACCTAGTCACCTGACACATCACCTTGGCTAAAATAAATAATTATTATTAATTATTTATTCATATTTATCCTCACCCACACATGTCCTATTCTTAAGGGCTATGTGGCCTCATAGGACTTGGTCTCATGACCACATGTCCTCTCAACAACCAAGTCAAGAGATATTCCCTATTCCTAAGGGGCTTCTCAAGCCACCTCTAAGGGTCAAGGGTGACTCATAGGACACTTGTGCAAAGAGTCCTCATGAGGAAAAGGTCTCTCCCTCTTTCTCTCTTTGGTCTTTGTGAGACACTTGACATGTGTCTTTCCCTTCCACCTTCTTCTCCTCCATGTCAATGTGAGGGGAACATCATCCCTATTCTTCCTCTCACATTCCAACTACATCCCCCTTTCTCTCAACTCCTTCAACCAAGTCAATCCTAGCCCTAGGATCTTCCACCTTTCATTCTCAACCGTAGGATTGTGCCACCTAGGCCTAGATCCTCCAAAACTCTATAAAAGGAGCCTCATTTCTCATTTAAGAGCTAATAGGTATTTTTGATAACAAGCATCCAAGCATTTAAGCATCCAAGCAATCAAGCAATCAAGCATTCCATAACAATCACCATTTCATTTGCATTTCATCCATTAGTTTGCAGAAGCTATTGTGATTACAATTTCATTCAAATCTCCACACTTTGGTAGCATCTTGGGAGAAGGCTTCATTTTGGAAATCTGAGAGCTCAACATCTTCAAGAAATCAAAGCTAGGAGGACAATGGAGATAAGTTGCATAGTAGGTGAAGGTAATTAAATTTGTTTAATCATTTCCTAGTTACTTTGCATTCTTCATTGTGTTTTCATTAGATAGATTTATTGGCTTTAATAGTTAATTTATCATTTCTAGTTGTTAGACATCTAATTTGCATACACATAGAATAGGTTCTAAAGTATGATTCAACTTCTTTTGTCACCATTTTTACTCCTTATCTGTGTAGAAGCTGGGGATGAGTAAGGACATCTATTAAAGCATAGAGGGAAGATTTGTGCCAGATATGCTCATTGGTGATGATTTGATAGCCACATATGCAAAATATGGAAGCATATAGTTCCACAACCCTTGCATCCATCCACACTGCCTATGTTCGGTGAATGAGACTATGGGATAGGTTTGTTGAGAACGCTTTTAAAGACTTCAAGCTAATATAGTTTGCAGAATACAATTACAATCTCCACAACCTTTTTGGTAGTATTTCTTGGTGTACATGGAGATTTAGAGAAGAGTATATAAATTTGTCAAAGCATACTTGGAAGGGATTTAATAAAATAGTCTTAGAAACTCTCAGTTGAATCCAGTAGCAGGGTGTAAGTGTTGGAAATATAAGTGGGAAATGTGATATTGAGAGGGGGGGTGAATCAAATATCACCTAGCTAAATCATTTTGATACTTATAAAACTTTTGCATAGCATTAATAAAACTTGATCAATCTAAGTAACTAACACATTAAGCAGCATACATGAAATCACTCATAACACAATAATTTTGGTACCCCAGAAACCCTTGAAAGGTAAAACTGGGGTGGGGATGACACCCACAAATCTTCATCACTGCAGTAATAAATGTTGCCTGTTAGGGCTTACAAAATGTGATCAAAGCATGATCTACCCTATGAGGGCTCTACCCTATTAAGAGCTAAAAGACTTATACAGTCTACCTTGCTAGAGGATTTAAAAACTTACAATAAAGTAAGCACTCGGTTAAGAGATTTACCCTGATACACTGATTAGAATGTCTTTGTACCTGATCTTTTGGTTTGCACTATATGCAGATTACAGATCTCCTCTTTCCTGTATAACATTGATCTCTTCTATCAGATCTATCTCTGTTCTATCCTTTCACTGCTTAGCTCAGTCACTAAACTCTATCTGAATTCTTATCTACTCATAACCTTAGCATTCTCTCCTTCATACCATCTTTCTCTGGTTATCACTCTATTGTTCTTTTAGGGTTTAGATCTTAATCCTTATATAACTATCGAAACATCTTTATGATTCAAGATCTATGGTTTAGATTGATTCCTTTTGCTGCTTAAGCTTTACAATTTTCTGATTGGCTATAGGTATTACATAGGGATCAATGATTTCATAATGAATGTGTAATCACCTCTACAATTATCTCAAAAAATAAAATATGAAATATGAATATCACCCAAAAATGTTTTACCTCGCTCAATGTGCCATAAAAAACTTATATGTCATTCCTGGCTAACTCAAAAAATGTTGTTCCTGATACTCAGCATTCACTGTACTCGACATATGTTGATTTCTCTATCACTTGGTAATCATTGCATATGTAGCTCAAAAAAAACTATACTCGTCATAGTAAAAACATATAATGACCATGACTTTACTCGGTAGTACTACTGCTCGGTAAGTATACAATACATAGCTCAACCTTTACATAATGACTCAGTCATAGTGATGACCAACCATCATTGCCTAGATAAATGACTAAGTGTGGGTCACTAATAGTCAACAAAACTATAGAGATCTACAATCTCCCCCTTTGACATTAGTGGCAAAAACACTTTGTCATGACATTATACTTGTAACTACAAAAATATTTTGTACTAGCCAAATACTCCCCCTAAGAGATATATACATTGAAAATTTTGTTACCTTTCCTCTGTCACTATCATGTCATGTCTTTTCCCCCTTGTTTTTGGCATGATCAAGCTCTTCTGGAGTGCGGAACTGAATAAATTTCTCCAGAAATGGTTTGTGCAGCATCATAACTATGTGTAGTGCATCAGTCCATCCTTTAGTAGAAATATTTAAAACTTATGTTTGCACTTCTAGCTCGGCAGCTAGACTGATTAAGCTCTCGGTAGTAGATAGATTTGGGTCTTTCTGAGTCAATTCATTTGCCTTAGCTAACTATCATTGTATGGTTTCCAAATGAGGTGTTAAAATTGCTTTCATAGATAGTAGATGAGCTCTAATCTTTCCATCATTACCCATTAGTTCGGCTATCCTTCCTTGTGTATACATGATCTTGGTATAATGTTGAGAACTATTTTCTACATCCAAGTGTAAGGATCCACTGGTGGTCTTGAGTTCTTGTTGTAACTTGTCAACCAATCCTTGAGTACTCTCAGTGAATTGTTCAACATGGAAAATTTTGCAGAGTAGAGATTGTGCACTCACAACTATTCCTTCGGTCTCTACTACCAAAGTAGAAAGTTCAGCCTGTTTAATTGCAATCTCGACAGATACTTTCTCTAACATTTTGGTCTCAAACTTCCTTTCTGACCACTCAAACAACTTATCACTTGTGCTACTAGTTTCATTATTAACTTTTTGAATAATATGTACAAGTTGTTCTAATATGGGGGTGAAACTATTTACATCTGACAACTCATAAACATCAGTAAATATATCTTTTATTTCATACAGAACTAGTTTCTACTAATTTTCCCTCCTGAGTTCTTCTTGTCTGCTTTTCCTTGTCAGCAAATCTTGCAATATCTGTAGTTGCTCATAAGATAGGTTATCAGTATCCCATTTAGGAATAACAATAACTTCATCAATTGTTACCTCTATTTTCTCCTTTTGTGTTCTTGGTGATGTACTCCCACTCGGCATCTATACAAGAGCTTGTATTGCCTCTTGTTCGGTAGGCTCTTGTGTCTCAATATCTTTGCCTTTTTTTTCTTTCCTTTTATCTTCCACGGGAGGACTTTGAACTTTTTCTCCAATATTTTCTACTTTGTCCTTGTGTAGTTCTTCAACAAATGTGGATTCATTTGTTGGTGCCGACTCAGTATGTTCCTCAGTAGTACTTATACCGACTAACTTTTCAACTATAACAGCTTCATTTTTGGCAAGGCTTATGTTAACAGTTTGTGTGCCATTAATCATTAGATAATCCTTGACTTGTAAAAGTACTATGTTACTACCTAGCAAAAATGTGTCTTCTACTTCCTCGGCCTGTAAATCATCCTTAGTCAATACTTGATTCTTAATGGGGCTCTCCTCTATTATGTTAACAATGTGTACCTCTAATTTGTCTTCATTTTTCACTTCCTTAGGAGCTTCAGTCTCTATTACATTTTGTTCTATAGTAGGCTCGGCAACTTTAGAAGTACTTACAGTTTTGTCTTCATCTTTATCAATCAATAAACCAAACACTATTTTCAAAACTTTTAAACTCTGTTGCACAACATCCTCAACCTTGTGTTGTAGGATCAAATAAGCTCTAAGCTTTGGATCAAACTTTGCTTGGTACTGTTCAACAATTTGTCTTATGGCTTCAGGGGTGAGACTTGATTCTACTTGTGCTAGGGTGCTCTCTCTTATTTATTTTTTTGTATGTAGAGCATACTCCCATTTTTGTGCTACCCTACTACATAATTCCTTGGGAATTATATTTTTTAACTAAATAGGCAACATCTTGAAAGTGCATAGCATTTCAAGAATAGCATCTTCAACTTTTTCTTTATCCCCAATACTTAGACTTTTAAACTTTAATTCTTTCAAGTCTTCCACTCCTGCAAAGCTAGTGATCTTATGAAAAATTTCATCAACAGTAGGTTGAACATCCTTTAATGCAACCTTTCTATTTACTTCATCACTCTCTATCTCTTCATCATCTTCTTGTTCTAAAACAAGTTTTCTTCTCAGCCTTTTATTAACCTTGCTCGGCACTACCTTGGGTTGTACTAGTTTTCTTTTACCAGATGCAGGTGGCATCTTTGGAGTCTCGGTAGCTGCTCCCCTTGTTCTAGGCATTAGTACTAGTGTCGATGACACTTTTGGTTTTAGAATTAGCTAGGGGCTTGGCAATCACTGGTTTCTTTCCTATTTTATTTTCTACCTTAGTCTCTTCTTCTTCTTCTTCAATCTGAAATTCATCATGAAGTGACCTATTGCCTCCTATGTGGACAGGGTGTTTAATTACTCTCAGAATGAGAGCCAACAATCATAGACCAATCCCACAATGGAGGATTTTCAAAAGCTATGAAGATAAACTAAATTGAAATTGAACTAGAATGAATAAAAATTTAATATAAAGATGCTTTGAAAGAAATATGAAGATGCAATTAATCTAAATAGCTTGGAAAGAAATATGAGATGCAATTAAGCTATCAGCAAATAAGAAATCTAAGTAGAATGAATGTGCCATATTAAAATAAATGGAAATTATACTAAAATGCAATAAAAGCTTGGAATTAAAAAGACTATAGTTTAGTTACTCTCAAAAATTGCCTCCTTCGAATGAAAAATGAGGTCCATTAAATAGAGAAGCCCAGAGAGGGAATGAAGAGGTTCTTGATTTGAAACTCCTGACTCTTCATTCCCATTTGAGACAAAAATGCATCAATTACTTAATTAAAAGAATGGAATTTTCCACATAGGGGACTTTTCGAATATCTTGAATTATTAATTCAAAATGAGTTTCCATTCGAATAATCAAGCAATTATTAATTCCTTTTTATGGGTAATTAGCTAAAGGGGTTAGATTTAATTTAATTAGAAAGCACTTAGGACTTTAGAATTAAATTAATTTATCATAGGGGTAATTTAGCTAATTAAGTCAAAGACTTTAAGAATTAATTTTAATATTTTATTATTGCAAGTTAGGGTTTTTGCAATTGACATCAAGTCAAATTAAGTCAGGTAGGAAAGAGAAAATTGTCTAGCAAAGTAGGACTTTGAAGATGTGAAATTGATGAAAATGCACCAAAATTGATTGAATTTATTAAGTGCCAATTTTGGGGTATTACATTTGCCCCTCTTTGAATTGATGTGCGAACAGTGCGTTGATTCAAAGAATAGTTTGAAGTAACAGATGACAACTAACAGATGACAAGATATTCCGAAGTCCAAGTTAGATTGCAAAGACAATAGTCTTAAAAGAGAACCAAAATCGGGGTTAGATTGCCCCAATACCAATTGATGAAGATGTGGATTTAGGGTTGTCTCCATAATTGGGGTTAGATTGCCCCAATACGAAGCATAGCCCTCCGAGACTTGGGTTAGCTTACCCAAATAATAGTATAAGAGAGATTTCAAGAGCCATCTCCAGAATGAAGCTTGACTCCCAAGGATTAGGGTTAGATTGCCCAAATACCTAAAAGATTTTGAGAACCACCTCCAGAACGAAGCTTGATTCCTAAGGATCCCAGTTAGATTGCTCAAATACCTAAGAGATAGATGATAAGATGACCAGATGCGAGATACTGAGATGCCCCTAGCAATGAGAACTGATGATATAGATCAAATTCATTCAAGAATTGATTCAACAAGATTTAATGATGCAATCATCCTACCCCCTCGAGAGTGAAATTGAAAGATGACACATAAGAAGATGATTGATAGCAAGAGGTTGTAGATAAAGATAAGATCAAAGATCCAGAAGATAAAGTTGATTAAAGAAGCATCGAGAAGATGCAGAAGCAATTTAGAGCAAGCCAAAGGTCCTATTGACCAAGTTTGACCATGGTTGACCATGGTTGACTAGAATTGACTTTGATGAAAAGAGAAAAGATCTCGAGAACATGATGAAAAGATGAGGATCTGGCAGGAAAATGATGCCAGAAGGCTAACTGCACAAGCGTCCGATCCTGAAGGGTCTTAGAATTTAAAACATGATTTTGAGCTATCTAGAGATGTCAAATTTTGATTTTAATCCCGAAAATGGATTCAGAGCAGTCAATTTAGTTGAGGGTGCAATTTTCATGCAAAAAAGAGCACTTTCAAAAATTAGATCAAAAGCTATATAAGGCCCGAAGGGGTCATTTTCAATTCATTATTCACCTTCGTCTTCTAGTGATTCTGAGCTCTAAGAGAGAAATGGAGGGTCTTCCACTACATATGCATTGATTCAAGCACTCTCGATGACATGCCTGACCATCAGAGTATGACACACCTGTAAGTAGTCGATAAACCTCCCTGCATTTCAATTTGTACAACTTTATTAGGTCAAATTAGGAAGATCTAGGATAGATTTAGGGTGTGTTCTTCCAATCTCATGTGAGGAAGTAGTTTCCTCATGCTGGCCTAGGTTTCCCTTCATGCAAAAAAATGGTTTCCTCATGTGACATCATGCGGGCTCTGTCTGAAAGCTCATGTGAGCTGGAAGCTGGTCTCGCATGAGATTTCCCCTCCTCGCGCATAGTCAAGTCCTATCTCACACGAGAAAATAGTTTTCTCGTGTGAAATGCTGCTGCATAGTCTAAAAGCCTTTGTCAAAATTTGCCAAGTTCATGTAAAATCAGCCAACTAGAGTGATGCAGGGGCATCTCTGATGCATGACTAAGACCATTTGATAGCAAGAGGTTGCCATGACATCAAGGAATCAAATCCTAGCAATTGGAACATAAGAAGTCAAGGAGTCAAATCCATGGAGTCACCTTGGAACCTTGTGATGAAAGATTGATTTAAGATTTGAGATGTTTTAAGATGTTTTCATTTTACATAATGTTTAAGTTCTTTTGTTTTAAATAATGGTTATAGGATTGATTAAACTCTCCTTATAACCCCATCCACATGTATGACTATGACCCCTTGGTATTGTTATAAGCCTTGGGTATCATTAGTCTTTGGATGCAATTTGTTTGGTAGATGTCTATTAAGTGTCTTTTAGGTGTCCTTAGATGTTTTTGAGATGTTTGGAGGTCCAAAGTGACTTTAAAAAGGTTCCTAAAGTTTAAAATTTCATTCTTTGTCTTACCGGCAGCAAATGGCAAAAAGATGTAATGCAACTTTAAAAGTTGCTAAGAACATTTGGTTTTGGTTTTGTTAAACTACTACAACCATATAATGGTTGATCCAACCATTTGTAGGGTCTATTTTAGGCTTCATTTGGTCGAAGAAAGACAAGAAACCTTGGATGTAAACATTTGGCTTTCAAAACCAATTAAAAACTGTCTGTTTCAGTGTTATTTCCTGTGTTTTCCTTGTTACAGTACGGTGTACGGACATTTGGAGCATGTGTGGAAAGGTCTAAAAGTTGAATTAGGTTTATCACATGCTTTGGGATTTTATTTGATTCCACCAAGTCACTTTGTATAAGAGTTATTGCATTTTGTTGTTCACTGCTTTGTGAAACCCTTGTTTTCAGGCTTTGATTGCTTTTATGGCCATAACTTGACTCTTGACCGTGGAAACTTCTTCATTCTTGGCAAGATGAGAGTTAGGGTGATGTATTTTAATATTTAAAAAGCTTTGGAACAAGGTGTTAAGTCTGTGGGTTTTGGAAGTAGGCCCTAGTTCAAGAATCTTAGTGTTCTTGACTAGAAAATTGAGAGATTATGAAAAATCAGAGGTTAGTGGTAAGTGAAGGACCCCAAACTTGGTGAATCTTGATCTACAGATCATGGTGGACATTCCCAAACCTTGGTTCTGATTTCATGAACCCATTCTCTATGCTTTGTCTTGAAACCCAAGCCTGGTTGCATGCATTAGGCCTGCGGACTTGATAAAAGTATAGAAGTGCTGGAGTGGAGTCAAGGTCTGGGAGTTGGAGATCTGAAAGAACACCAAAAAGGGTGTCTATAAAACATATATTTCCATAGAGTCCTTTGTTACTTTAAAGAGTTATGGCTGCAAAGCAGGTTTCCTAGACCTACTAGGGTCACTAGGCCAATTTGGGATTTTGGTGTCTTGGGCTGTTTGGACCAAAACCAATGATTGTTTCCTGCTATTTTGTTAACTTCAAAGTAGTTTCCAAGTTCTGTTACTGAGACTTAATTCTAGAACCTCAAAGGCACCATTTGGTCAAGATCAGGGCACTTGTCCCTAAAAGAGAAATTTGATCTTGAATTGGGTTGGGGCTTAAGACCAAGTTTCTTGCTGACCACTCTGCATCAAGTGGTATCAGAGCATCAGTTAGTAGGTCTTTTGAGTAGGGTGTAGAACTAGTTGACAAAATGCCTCCAAAGGGACAAATGGCTAGGGAGATGGAGGAGTTGAAACAAGAGCTTGAAAGGGAAAGAAGGGAGAAAAGAGAACTTGAAGCCTCCAAAGAGAGGGAAGAAAGGCAAATGAGAAGGGAAAGACTACAGTTCATTGCAAGGATAGAAACTTTGGAAAAAGAAAAACAAGAGATGGAGCAAAGGAATCATGAAGAAGAAGAAGTGGGTAACTCTAGTCAAGAGCATGAGGCAGTGGATGACCTTGAAGAAAGAAGGTTTGTGAAGATAATCAAAGCAGTGCAAGGGAGTGGGATAAAGAATCATGTTGATTTGCCACTTTACCAAGGAAGGATGGATAGTGAAGAGGTGCTAGGGTGGATTGAAGCCCTTGAAAACCATTTTGATCTTGAGGATGTTGAACCTGACAAGAAGGTAAAAATTGCCAAAGCAAGGTTGAGAGGTACAGCCTTAACATGGTGGACTAGTGTTCAAAGAGATAGAGAGGAAAGAGGTTTGAACAAGATTACTGATTGGGATAGAATGAAAACTATGATTAGGAGTCAATTTCTGCCCTCAGATTTAGCCATATAGATAAAGATGAAGAGAAACAATTTGAAACAAAAAGATATGGATGTGATGACTTACACCGAGCAATTCCACACCCTGAGCATAAGGGGAGGAGTAGAGGATGAAGATGAAAAGGTTTCTAGATACATCAATGGATTGAAATATAGTATCCAAGATGAGATTGGGTTAAATGTTCCAAGAACCATTGGTGAGTGTTTTCAACTTGCTGTCAGAGCAGAGGAGAAGTTAAAGAGGAAGATTGATAGGCAGAACAATCAGAGAGGAGGAGGTGCAATGAGAGGAAGAGGTGGCAGAGGACAGCCTGATGTTGCAGCAAATCAGGATAAAGAAAAAGGTAAAGAAGTGGTGACTGAGACAAGAGGAACTTTCAGAGGAGGAAGGTTAGGAGGTAGAGGTCCTAGTGTATTTAATGGGACATGTTTTACTTGTGGTAAGGCAGGGCATCAATCTTATCAATGTCCTGAGAAGATGAAAGACAAAAGAGTGCATTTGGTCCAAGAAGACAATGAAGGGCATGAAGAAGACATGAGAAGAGTTCATACTGCAGGTCCAATTGTGGAAGGAGAATTTTTGATGTTTAGAAGAGGACAGCAGCAGCAGATCAAACCATCATTGTTCAGAACAAACTGCCTCAGTCATGGCAAGGTATGCAAATTGATTATTGATTCAGGTTCTTTTGACAATTTAGTTTCTTATGAAATGGTCAATAAACTAGGCTTGGAAAAGTATCCTATAGACAGACCCTACAAAGCTTCTTGGGTTGGTGATGAGAGCATTATGGTTAGGGAACAAGCAGTGGTAGATTTTTCTATAGGACCATACAAAGATCAGGTTGTGTGTGATATTATCCCAATGACATGCAGTCATATTATCCTTGGTAGGCCATGGCAAGCCTCAAGGAACACCATTCACTTTGGGGCATCAAATGTTTATCTTGTGCATAAGGATGGAATGAAATACAAACTAACACCTTTGCCTAGTCAAAATGAAGAAAAGATAATTTGTTTTGGCAACAAAGAGTATGTTAAGTTTCAGGATCAGAAGTATAGGGGTCATGACATGGTTCACTTTCCATTAAAACCTTCTTGCTTGCTTGTGAAGAAGGAAACCACTCCAAGTACAGTGCAGAGTTTTGCTTGTCAACAGGCAAAAGCAATAAATGAGACAGTGACAGAGGAAGGAGTACACATTGGTACAATTTGGTGTCCTAGAATATTGTCACTACAAGCAGGGGTGCAAAGAACATTGAAGACTACAGTACACTGTCAAGGAAATCTGCAACAACAGCAGCGTGGCAAACCTCTGACAGAGAACACAAATGTTTGTCTTAAGATAGTCAACAAGGATGTTGTCATGAAGGGCAACCAACCTCAATGTATTTTTGCTTCTAATCAATGTCTTGTAAGATGTTCTATTATGCAGGATCAGGGCTTGAAGATGAAGACTAGAAGAATGCCATCTAGGAGAATGGGTGGTAGAAGGACAATCCCAATAAACTCTTGGGACAAGAGTCTTTTCCAAGGTGGGGTGTTTGATGCAGGGGCATCTCTGATGCATGACTAAGACCATTTGATAGCAAGAGGTTGCCATGACATCAAGGAATCAAATCCTAGCAATTGGAACATAAGAAGTCAAGGAGTCAAATCCATGGAGTCACCTTGGAACCTTGTGATGAAAGATTGATTTAAGATTTGAGATGTTTTAAGATGTTTTCATTTTTCATAATGTTTAAGTTCTTTTGTTTTAAATAATGGTTATAGGATTGATTAAACTCTCCTTATAACCCCATCCACATGTATGACTATGACCCCTTGGTATTGTTATAAGCCTTGGGTATCATTAGTCTTTGGATGCAATTTGTTTGGTAGATGTCTATTAAGTGTCTGTTAGGTGTCCTTAGATGTTTTTGAGATGTTTGGAGGTCCAAAGTGACTTTAAAAAGTTTCCTAAAGTTTAAAATTTCATTCTTTGTCTTACTGGCAGCAAATGGCAAAAAGATGTAATGCAACTTTAAAAGTTGCTAAGCACATTTGGTTTTGGTTTTGTTAAACTACTACAACCATATAATGGTTGATCCAACCATCTGCAAGGTCTATTTTAGGCTTCATTTGGTCGAAGAAAGACAAGAAACCTTGGATGTAAACATTTGGCTTTCAAAACCAATTAAAAACTGTCTGTTTCAGTGTTATTTCCTGTGTTTTCCTTGTTACAGTACGGTGTATGGACATTTGGAGCATGTGTGGAAAGGTCTAAAAGTTGAATTAGGTTTATCACATGCTTTGGGATTTTATTTGATTCCACCAAGTCACTTTGTATAAGAGTTATTGCATTTTGTTGTTCACTGCTCTGTGAAACCCTTGTTTTCAGGCTTTGATTGCTTTTATGGCCATAACTTGAATCTTGACCCTGGAAACTTCTTCATTCTTGGCAAGATGAGAGTTAGGGTGATGTATTTTAATATTGAAAAAGCTTTGGAACAGGGTGTTAAGTCTGTGGGTTTTGGAAGTAGGCCCTAGTTCAAGAATCTTAGTGTTCTTGACTAGAAAATTGAGAGATTATGAAATATCAGAGGTTAGTGGTAAGTGAAGGACCCCAAACTTGGTGAATCTTGATCTAAAAATCATGGTGGACATTCCCAAACCTTGGTTCTGATTTCATGAACCCATTCTCTATGCTTTGTCTTGAAACCCAAGCCTGGTTGCATGCATTAGGCCTGTGGACTTGATAAAAGTATAGAAGTGCTGGAGTGGAGTCAGGGTCTGGGAGTTGGAGATCTGAAAGAACACCAAAAAGGGTGTCTAGAAAACATATATTTCCATAGAGTCCTTTGTTACTTTAAAGAGTTATGGCTGCAAAGCAGGTTTCCTAGACCTACTAGGGTCACTAGGCCAATTTGGGATTTTGGTGTCTTGGGCTGTTTGGACCAAAACCAATGATTGTTTCCTGCTATTTTGTTAACTTCAAAGTAGTTTCCAAGTTCTGTTACTGAGACTAAATTCTAGAACCTCAAAGGCACCATTTGGTCAAGATCAGGGCACTTGTCCCTAAAAGAGAAATTTGATCTTGAATTGGGTTGGGGCTTAAGACCAAGTTTCTTGCTGACCACTCTGCATCATAGAGGGTCACAGAGTCATGTCTAGGATAGATGTCTTTCTACTTTTTTTGTTGTTGTGTTGAAAATCATCATGTTTGAGGTACTGATCTCATGTCATCACTTGCTTTGTAGGTTGACTCCCATGATGTCACATTCTGATCACACCACCCTATCCTTACAACATTAGTTTAGAGGCTTATAGATGCTAAGGGTGCTCATACTGATGCTCTTAGTATAGGATACTTCCATGATCTACCTGACATTTGGGTAAATCACAATCTTCTTACTGCACTTGTAGAGCATTTCCATTTGGAGATGAACACGTTCCACTTTTTGATGGGGGAGATGACTTTGACCCCAGAGGACATATATAGGATCCTAAGGATACCCATCCATGGTACTCACGTAGAGTATGATACATAATCATGGCAGGGTAAAGTGGCCTTGAGGACTATCTTCAGGGATGATCTAGTGATGGGTCGAGCCATCTCCTAGGAGGATCTTGCTCATAGATATGGCAGTGCTCACCTATTTCCTATGGTACTAGTGATTTTTTTGAGCTTCTACCTTGTGCTAGATCAAGGTTATCATGGATTAGAGTGTGGCTGGGGTACGATGCTGCAGAGAATGCTAAATAGACTAGTAGTTAGATTTGGATAGGGAGAGTGCATGCTTGCACGCATGTATCACGAGATGCATGAGATTTTATATAGGGGTGCAAGAACCATGGTGGTAGGTGTCTTCATCCTTTAGATCTAGGCCTGAGAGAACCTCCCCGTTCATAGGCCCATATTCCATGATACACAATAGGCACTAGAGCCTTACATTTATAGATATTTAAGTGTCATGACCTAGCCCTTGTTGGGCAAGACAGATCAATGGAGACAACAACTGGATGATATGGTAGCTATAGTTTGGAGACCTTGGGTGGCTACTAAGCCTTGGGATGATGTTCATTGGGAGTTGTCACATATGTTTGTTTCATATCCACTGATTGGACGTAGTGTTCACACTATTGAGAGATTCCTTGTTACACGCATCCTGCACTAATTTGGTAGGCAGTAGGACATATCCCATGAGTACTGCCCTTATGCTTGCTTTTCCAATGAGGAGAAGAAGGGGTGGCATGTGAGATTACATCCTAGATGGTGTACAATAGAGGCACACATCCCAGCTACATGATGGGATTACATGGTGGATGACACCAATGCAGGGGTGACACTTGCATATAGGGATCAGTTGATTACACGTCCTCATCTGAGGTTTACAAATCCTATAGGTATAGGAGCATAGAAAAAGCTAGCACAGTAGTAGTAGGTAGTGATATAGTAGCCACCAGCTTAGTAGATACCATTATAGTAACCTATATAGTAGTAGGCTACACAACAGGTACCACAGCAAGGACCAAAATAGCAGGCACCACCACAAAGACTTGGGCAGAGAGTGCTAAGGCCTCGATTAGGATAGGTTAGCATCCCTACTAGGACCATGGGCTCAGATCTAGGAGCTGGGAGCACCGATACATAGCAGAGATCTATGAGGTAGTGTATAGGTGACACCTCATAGTAGGCACCACTAGATGATGATGTTGACATGCCTGATGTTACAACTGGAGTAGGTACATCACAGTTACAGGAGGCTCTCATGAAGAGTTGAGAGAGAGTATAGAAAGAGTAGCATGAGCATGATGACTATCACACATGAGTGATTAGAGAGGAGACCCATGTAGCTGATAGAGTTGTTGAGATCAGACAACTATAGGATGAGCTGGCACATTCTAAGATTGATATGAGCTATGAGGCTGCTCAGGCAGCATATTACTATGCATCATATTGTGGAGCTATTCTAGATGTATCAGAGTAGGTACCTCCTTTTGCTGAGTATGCTAGAGCTCCACAGGCACCACCTCAGTGACCCATGCCTCCACTGCAAAGACCGATGCCACCTCCTCAGGCACCGGCATAGCAAGCTCCTCAACCTCCACCTCCTCCAGGTGGTAGTGGATCTTGATGTATTCATTGTTGTTGCTCATTTTTGAGAGATGTGTATTGTAGCCTATTTTTGATACTATGCTTGAGTGGCACCTCTTCTTTTGTATATGACATTTGATCAAGATATATATATGAGATCGACATCTTGATATCATCGTACTTTTTGTATATTGCTTTGATGTATGATGTTTATGAGATGTTTTCCTATATGCTTAGATGTATGGATAGAAATGTATGAAATGCACATGTTTCTTTTTATGAATATGAATATGCACATGGTTATTTTATGATGATGCAACATGAAATGCAGTGATAGGTGGATAGAATGTATGCAAATATGTAATGTATGATTTATGCTTATAGTGGATGCACATGATTTTATGGATGCAAATGGAAATGAAATGAAATGGATATGTAATGTATATGGTACTAATCATCTCATGCAAGATTGTAGTAATATATGACAAGTACTAACCAAAAGGATAGATATGTTCAAAGATCAAAAGTGAGGACCAGACACTTGTGCAGCCAAGAGGAACCCAAGACAAAAGATGAGAACCTTTGATGAAGACAATCAAGAGAGTAACAAGATATCATCTCAAATTCAAGCTTAAAATGAGAATGCAAGCCTAAGCTAGAAATGCAAGCCTAGAATGAAAATGCAAACCCTAGGACTTGGTTGTTGGACTCATCATATTTATCATCATCAAGTTCGTTTAAGCTCAGGATGATCGCAAGATGCCATATAATTCCCACTGATGTTGCTATCATGAGAATATGAATATGACATAAGTCTTAGATTTGTTGGAATAAGATGTAAGCATTAAGGCACAAGAAGCCAGAATGACCTAAACACCTATTCCTTTTAATTTAGCAAGTTGAATAAGCATTAAAGCACAATTGCTAGAATAACCTGAATGTTGCTTGCAACATACACACCAAACATGTAGGAGTTTCTTCTTTCACCAAAAATTTCTCGCAATGACCCTTACGTTCACTTGGCAGGATGAGTGTTTATGATTTCACTTGTAGCAGAAAGAAGTCACTCAAAAGACAAGGAAAAGAACCAACCTCACCAAAGCATCCATATAAAAGGAGTCAAGGTACGCATGGCCATCCAATATGAGATGAAGGCTCTTACAAATGGACACCCCTCTTATATGAATTCATTGGATCATTGGAACTAAACCAGCAAACAGAAAGCAAAGGAAAGAACAAAGCAAACAAATAAGCACTCAAAGAAAACAAAGCTCAGCATGCCTCAGTGAATCATAAGTCCAGTTTTAGTTTCAGTTTACGTTCATGTTCAAGTGGATTGGAGTCAAATCAGAAAGATAATGTTTGAAGTCTTAATAGGATAATGATAGCAGGAAGACACAATGAGAATCACTGGTGACTGTCGTGAGAGATAAAGTCTCAAGAAGATATCGAGAAGCTACATGAAGTATTGGCAGGAAAATGTAGTAAGAAATGTTGGTGACTGATATGAGAGAGATCCTCAAGGTGATAAATCTTAGAGATACTATTGAAACATCAGCAGGAAGACGCAGTGAGAACCACTGGTGACTAATGTAAGGGAGGGATCCCAAAAGAAAGAGGTCAAATGACAGCTAGGTATCAGTAGGCAGGCATAGTGGGAACCACTGGTGACTGATACATGAGAGATCCTCAAGAAGAGAAATCTCAAAAGTACCTGGGCATCAGCAGGCAGACGTAGTGCGAACCACTGGTGGCTGATGCATAAAAAGAGTTTCTAAAAGTGATAGGACAATGCCCCCTAGACTAGGTAGGTGCCCCCAAGTGTGAACCAGTTCCAATCTATGAAGAGTTGAGGAAAATCTAAAAGACAACTAAAGGCAAGAGCATGAGCTAGCAAACCAAAGTAGGAAACAGACTAAAGAAGGAAACAAAGGAAGCAACCAAAGTAGGAAAGCAAACTAAGGCAGGAAAGCAAAAAGACAAAAGCGGGAAACTAAGACCCAAGCGATGTTGAGATGAGATGTAACTTCAGGAAACAAGTGGCACCTATTTACCAGGTTTTCACCATCTTGGCAGAGATTCTATTTTTGCTACCATGACGCCTGTTTACCAGGTTTTCATCAATGGCACATTTTTCTTCTTTTTCAATTTTTTTGTACTTTTCTGGTTTTTTTATTTTTGTATTTTTTTTAATATGTCATTTTTTGTATTTTTTATTTTTTCATTTTTATTTTTTATTTTTTTTTAAATTTTCTATTTTTTTTAGTATTATCAAGGCACCTATTTACCAGGTTTTCACCAAGATAATAGATACATAAAAGTGCCTGTTTGCCAGGTTTTCACTAAGATGATCATTTTTTTAAAGACATTTTGCAATTTTTAGGATTTTTGAGAATATATCAATTTTTAGGACTTTTTCAGAACCAATAAGTATGTACATGAGCACATAGAGAATGTCAACTATAGAACTTCTTCAGATGAAGAGCATTGATTGGCTCTTTGAGTTTCTCTCCTTCAGTGGTGGAGAGTCGGTAAGCACCAGATCCAAATGTTGCAGTGACAATGTATGGACCAAGCCAGTTTGGTTCAAACTTTCCTTTTTGGACTCTCTGTTGCTGATTTTTGGGGTTCTCCCTCAGGACGAGGTCACCCACTTGGAATTCCCTTCGTCTAACCTTCTTATTGTATGCTTTTGACATTCTCTTATGATATGCTTGAAGATGATCAAATGCCACCTTTTGACATTCATCTAATAGTTCAAGCTCTTGAAGCCTAGATATTCTGGTGTCTTCATCAGTGATGAGGCCCTTCAAAGAGACTCGCAATGTAGGAATCTCAACCTCAATAGGTAATACTACATCTATCCCATAGACCAAGGTGAAGGGTGCAGCCCCTGTTGGTGTCTAGATACTTGTTCTGTAGGCCCATAAAGCTGAATTAATCAGGAGATGCTAGTCTCTACCAAATTTGTGAACTATTATGTGTAGAATTTTGAGAATTATTTTATTGGAAGCCCCTGCTTGTCCATTACCCTAAGGATAATAGATAGATGACCAATGTTGAATAATCCTGAATTTGGCACACAAGTCTGTTAAGTCTTTGTTCTTGAATTGTCCCCCATTGTCAGTAATAATAGATGAGGGTACACCATATCTACAAATGATGTAGTTCAGTATAAACATAGCAATAGTCTTTCCATCAGTAATGGTTAGAGGAACTACCTCAACCCATTTGGTAAATAAATCTGTAGCAGTGATTATGAATTTGTGCCCTCTTGAAGAAGAAGGATGAATATGTCCTACCAAGTCAAAGGCCCATTGTTGGAATGGCCAAAAATTGATAAAAGGAATAAGCTCTTTAGCAAGAGCATGGATCAAATTTCCATGATATTGGCATTGCTTGCAAGTCTTGGCATAATGAACAGCTTCTTTCTCCATATCCGGTCAGTAGTATCCAGCTCTAATAAGTTTACAAGCTAATGTCAGACCACTTGAATGAGAGCCATAGATACCTTCATGTACCCCAGCTAGTGCACGTTTGGACTCATCGGGTTCAAGACACCTAAGGAGGATACCGTCTAAACCCCATCTATACAAGTCATTTTGATGCAGGAGCATCTTGGGTGTAAGAGTAATCTTACATCACCCAAAAATATTTATGTTTTTGTATTCAATAAGGGCTATCTTGTGTAGAGCTGCTATTTATGGAAACTTGCTATTTTTAGTAAGTTGGTCATAAATCTCAGAATGTTCTGATTTCTACATGTGGAGGTTCATCTCAGTCATATCAGCCTGCTAGTAAAGTTTCAAGGCTAGATCAGGTCTAGTTTTGAAGATATTGAAGATTTTTGGTATTGGCAACAGGGTACAGAAACTTTGAACTTAGTTTTGAAGGCTTTAGAGGCCCCGGATGAGGTCAAAAATTTGGGTGACAGGTGCTTGCACCAGTCAAGCTTGTAGATCACTTCGTGGCATTTCTAAAATGGGGTTATAATAGTCAATCGGGTCAACTAGTGATGACTTATGGTCTCCGGAAGTCTGGTCACCTGAAATGGTGAAAAATAATTTTCCTTCAAAATTTCTGTTCGGGTTTCAAAAGTTATTTTGAGCTGACTTTGATGTAATAAATCAAAAAATAAAATAATTCTAAGTTTGGTCGGCCCTTAGGGCTAAATTTCTAGAACCTTCTCGGGCGGTGGAAAATGCCTATATAAAGAAGGCTTGCAGTGTTGTCTAGGGCAGTTCTGGGTAGATTTGGGTAATGATTCAAGGCTTTGTCCTATAGAATATTGTAAGGGAATGCCCATGTGGCTTTGCATATTGTAATTCTGAAAGTTTGGAATTCCACATTTGTGGAGATAATAAGAAGCCAATTTTCTATTCTTGCATATTGTTGTTGTTGTTTCTCTATTTCTGTTATGTGTTTGTGCTATTAAGGGAGCACCCTTCATCAAGTGGTATTAGAGCAGGAGTTCTTGAGTGTGTAAATAGATCACCGACTGTGAGGTAGTTTGCACCAAGACCGTGGTTAGGGTTCCAACACGCATCGTGAAAATGCCTCCACAAAGGGAACGTGGTAGAAGAGCTGGTGTTGTAACACCTGAGGTTAGAGTGCTCTAGAGATAAATGCAAGCATTGCAAGAGGAGATTCACAGAGGAATGAATCTTAATGTCGCAGATGAAAGTGAGGATGAAGTGAAAGAAGAAGATCAAGAAGGAGAAGGAGAAGGAGAAGTCAAAGTTCTGAACCAAGAGGAAGAAAGACTTTTTCGAGTCATTTTCAAGATCAAAAAAAGACCTAAGATTGAGGTTCCTGTATTTTCAAGAAATCTTAACCTAGAAGAATTGATTGACTGGATCAATGAATGTGAGGAATATTTCAAGTATGAAGATGTTGAGGATCCTGATAGGGTCAAATTTGTGAAGGCCAGAATGAAAGGTCATGCGAATATCTGGTGGCAAGAGATCCAATTGGAGTGAAATAGAAGAGGGAAAGATAAAATCACAAGATGGAATCGGATAGTGGATAAATTGAAATGATAGTTCGTTCCTGTTGATTATGATCTTGACCTACTAAAGAAAATGCAAAGTTTGAAGCAAGCCAGAAGATCTGTTCAGGAGTATACAGAGGAGTTCTATCAACTCCTCATCAGAACAGGCCATGCAGAAGCTGATAAGGAGAAATTTTCCCGATACCTTAATGGGTTAAGGCCAAGCATTCAAGAGGAGTTGAATCTGGTTTGAATGAACAGTATTGAGGAGACATACTAGTTTGCCCTAAAAGTAGAAGAAAAGTTGAAGAAGAAGTTTGAGAGCAATCAAAATGGAAGAGGTTGTGGTGGAAGATCTAGTGGATAGTCATATGGTGGCCGAAATGAAGATCCAAAAAAGAAGGATGAGGCCAGTAGCAGCCAAAATCAGAGAGGAAACAATTTCAATCATTTCCAAGATCAGAATAATAGAGATCAGAGAGGAAGAGGAAGAGGACAAGGTTCAAGAAGAGGAGGCTTCCGTGGAACATGTTTTCACTATGGAGAAGAAGGTCATAGGGCATTTGAATGTCCTCAACGCCAAGGAAGGACAAATAGGAGGAATGAAGGCCAAGCTAGAGTTGCACATGTAGATGAAGATGCTAGATCATCAAATTCTGAAGATGCTGAAAGAGGAAAAATGTTAATTAACAAAAGAGTTCTGCTGAGTGATGAGAATGAACCTGAACAAAGGAGGAGCTTGTTTCACACTAGATGCAAGTGTGAGGGTAAATGTTGTGATGTGATTATTGATAGTGGAAGCACTGACAATTTGGTGTTAGAAGAGATGGTGACAAATTTGAAGCTCAAGAGATAGAAAAACCCACATCCATATCGGATTGCTTGGGTGCAGGATGACCACAAGGTCATGTTCAATGAACAGTGCCTGGTAAAGTTCAAGATCAGCGGGTACCAAGATGAGGTACTATGTGATATCATCTCTATGGATGCATGTCATATGTTGTTGGGTGGACCGTGGCAGTTTGACAGATGTGTTGTACATGATGGTCATGTGAATGCCTATTCCTTAACAAAGGATGGAGTGCGACATAAGCTAAAGCTGTTGATGGAGACTAAAGAAAAGGTATGTGGTAATGCAAGAATAACTTTTGTTGATGGAAGAAAATTCCTAGATGGTATGAGGCATGAGCATGTGTGTTTTTCTTTAATTCTAAAAGCTGGTAAAGAAGAAGTAGAGGATGTACTTGTAGAGGTTGCAGATTTGTTGAATGAGTTTTAGGATATTGTATCTGATAATGTACCTGATGGATTACCACCGGTAAGGAAGATCAGTCATCAAATGGATTTGATTCTAGGAGCCAGTTTTCCAAACAAGGCAGCACACAGAATGACACCAGCAGAAAGTGAAGAGTTGAACAGACAAGTAAATGAGTTATTGCAGAAGGGGTTGATTCGAGAGAGTCTGAGTCCCTGTGTTGTACTAGTGGTATTAGCATCAAAGAAGAATGGTGAATAGAGGATGTGTACAGATTCAAGAGCAATAAACAAGATCACAATAAAGTATAGGTTTCCATTGCCATGAATGGATGATATTATGGATTGTTTGAGTGGAGCTATGTATTTCTTAAAGATAGATCTGAAGAGTGGATATCATCAAATTCAGATCAGAGAAGGAGATGAATGGAAGACTACCTTCAAGACAAAGGAAGGACTATATGAGTGGTTAGTCATGCCTTTTGGGCTAACCAATGCACCGAGCACTTTCATGCGGCTCATGAATGAGGTTCTAAAAGAATTTATGGGTAAGTTTGTCATTGTTTACCTAGATGATATTTTGATCTTTAGCAAGACATTAGAGGAACATATGATGCATATTCGTATGGTGTTTGAGAAGCTGATAGATGAGAAATTGTTGATTAATTTGAAGAAGTGCAGTTTTGTGAAGGAGTTAGTATACTTGGGATTTGTAGTTTCAACAGAAGGTCTAAAAATGGACCCAGAGAAAGTACAGGCTATCCTTGAATGGCCTACTCCAAGGAGTGCTACCGAGGTAAGATCTTTTCATGGTTTGGCTAGTTTTTATAAAAAGTTTATCAAAAAATTTAGCAGTATTTGTGGTCCCTTGACTGAAACAATGAGAGGGGATAGAAAAGAGTTTAAGTGGACTAATGGGGCAGAAAAGAGTTTTCAATTGTTGAAACAAAAAGTTACAGAACAATCTATTTTAGCACTTCCAGATTTTAATAAGGTGTTTCAAGTAGACTGTGATGCTAGCGGTACTGCAATAGGAGCTATTATGAGCCAAGAAGGAAAACCTGTTGCTTATTTTAGTGAGAAGTTAAATGATGCCAAGAGAAAATATTCTATTTATGATCAAAAATTTTATGCTATAGTTTAGGCATTGAAGAAGTGGAGACACTATCTGCTTCCTAAGAAGTTTGTTTTGTATACTAATCATCAAGCTTTGCAATATTTAAATAGTCAAGGAAAGTTGAATCAAAAGCATTTGAAATGGGTTGAGTTTTTGCAGAGTTATACATTTGTTTTGAAACACAAAAGTAGAAATTCTAATAGGGTTGCAGATGCTCTTAGCAGAAGGCAACTATTGCTGACAGAGATGCAGATTGAGGTGGTTGGGTTCAAGGAACTCAAGAATTTATATCCAGGGGATCCTGATTTTGGTGGAGCTTGGAAAGCTTGTAAAGAGCCTGTTACTCTAGACAGGATGAAATGGCTGGATTTCATCATCTAGGATGATATGCTAATCAGAGGGAGTCAGTTGTGCATTCCAAGAAGTTCTATGAGGGAGAATCTCATCAAAGAGAAGCATAGTGGAGGATTGGCTGGACATTTTGGTCGTGATAAAACCCTTGCTTTGGTTAGTGAAAATTATTATTGGCCACAGCTGCAACAAGATGTCAAGAATTTTGTACAGAGTTGCATAGTATGTCAGATGGTGAAGGGAGTGAAGTAGAATATAGGGTTGTATCAGCCATTACCTGTACCAGAGAAGCCTTAGGAGGATATCAGTATAGACTTTGTTCTTGGTTTTCCAAGGACACAGCAGGGACATGATTCAATTTTTGTGGTGGTTGACAGATTTTCAAAGATGGCACATTTTATTCCCTGCAAGAAGACTAATGATGTTGTTCATGTAGCAGAATTGTTTTTCAGAGAAGTAGTGAGACTTCATGGTTTTCCAAAGACTATAGTTTCAGATAGAGACACTAAGTTTGTTGGATATTTCTAGCGTATATTATGGAAGAAGTTGAAGATAGATTTAAAGTTCAGTTCATCACATCATCCACAGACTGATGGATAGACAGAGGTGGTGAATAGGAGTTTGAGAAATTTTCTGAGATGTTTGGTTGGAGATAAGCCAACAGGATGGGATTTGATTTTACCATAGGCAGAATTTGCATACAATAATTCTGTCAACAGG
Source organism: Chamaecyparis obtusa (assembly GCA_027943335.1). Classification (NCBI taxonomy): domain Eukaryota; kingdom Viridiplantae; phylum Streptophyta; class Pinopsida; order Cupressales; family Cupressaceae; genus Chamaecyparis; species Chamaecyparis obtusa. The sequence continues at coordinate 1,653,510 of BSBK01001373.1, read as the reverse complement.
AGCACTAGAAAATCACCATTCCAAATTGTATATGGGAGTAGTCCAAGAAATGCATCTGAATTAAGAAAGATAGATAAAGGAGAAATAAGTAGTGCTAAAGCTAAGGATTTTGCACAACATTTGAAGAACATCCATGAGGAAGTGAGGAAGCACATTACCAAGATAAATACACTGTATAAGGCTAAGGCGGATGTGAAAAGGAGGCATAAGAAATTTCAGGTTGGAGATGAAGTCATGGTTCATTTGCAGAAGGAGCGGTTTCCAGTTGATACATATAACAAGCTGAAAATGAAGAAGTTTGGACCATGTAAGATATTGAAGAAGCATGATTCAGGAAATGCATATGAGGTAGATTTGCCTAGTGAGCTGAATATTTCACCAGTGTTTAACATTTTAGATTTGATAGAGTATCATGAAGGAAGTGTTGAAGATGAGGTTACAATAGCACAGTGGAGTATTCCAGCAAGTAGTTCAGATATCAAGGAGATTGAAGACATACTAGACAGTCATGTTGGTAGAAGCACAAGGAACAGGACATATGAAGAATATCTGGTCAAGTGGAAAGGATGACCTGTTGAAGATTCATCATGGTTGACAAAGGAGGAGGTTAACCATCTTGGTTTTCCTCTACACACTTGAGACATGACGGGGTCACTTCTCAAATTACCCCGGGTGTCTGATGCAGGAGCATCCTGGGTGTAAGAGCAATCTTGCATCACCCAAAAATATTTATGTTTTTGTATTCAATAAGGGCTATCTTGTGCAGAGCTGCTATTTATGGAAATTTTCTATTTTTAGTAAGTTGGTCATAAATCTTAGAATGTTCTGATTTCTACATGTGGAGGTTCATCTCAGTCATATCAGCCTGCCAGTAAAGTTTCATGGCTAGATCAGGTCTAGTTTTGAAGATATTGAAGATTTTCGGTATTGGCAGTAGGGTACAAAAAATTTGAACTCAGTTTTGAAGGCTTTAGAGGCCTCGGATGAGGTCCAAAATTTGGGTGACAAGTGCTTGCGCCAGTCACACCTATAGAGCACTTCGTGGCATTTCTAAAATGGGGTTATAATAGTCGATCGGGTCAACTGGTGATGACTTATGGTCTCCGAAAGTCGGGTCACCTGAAATGGCAAAAAATAATTTTCCTTCAAAATTTTTGTTCAGGTTTCAAAAGTTATTTTGAGCCAACTTTGATGTAATAAATCGAAAAATAAAATAATTCTAAGTTTGGTCAGCCCCTAGGGCTAAATTTCTGGAACCTTCTCGGGCGGTGGAAAATGCCTATATAAAGAAGGCCCGCAGTGTTGTCTAGGGCAATTCTGGGTAGATTTGGGTAATGATTCGAGGCTTTGTCCTATAGAATATTGTAAGGGAATGCCCATGTGGCTTTGCATATTGTAATTCTAAAAGTTTGGAATTCCACATTTGTGGAGATAATAAGAAGCCAATTTTTTGTTCTTGCATATTGTTGTTGTTGTTTCTCTGTTTCTGTTATGTGTTTGTGGTATTAAGGGGAGCACCCTTCATCACATTTGCTATGATGACATACCATGAAGCAGTATGAATGAGGTGATGTTTCTCATTGTGGGTATAGGTGTTGGGAATGATTTGGTCTTGGAGGTAGGAAAAGATGAGGTGGTAGCAGGATGAGTCATGTCCAATGACTGAATAGATCATCTTGGATTCAGGGATGTCATAGGCAAGGTAGCATAATATTTCCACCAGGAATTCATCTCTAAAATCATTTTCAGGCATCTGTAGCATTGAAGTGAGAGTAGCCATGGCATCAGCTACCTTATTGTCTACTCTTGGAATCTACGAGAAGGAAATGTGTGCAAAATACAACTTGAGATCATCCACCATTCTTTTGTAATGTATTAGCTTGTCATCCTTTGTTTGATAGACATCATTGACTTGATTAATGATCAACTGAGAATCTCCAAAAACTTTGAGCTTGTCCACATGCCATTCAATGGCTATCTTCATACCATTAATGAGAGCTTCATATTCAGCTATGTTGTTTGTGTAGGGAAACAACATTTTAGATGCTTTTGGCAATGAGTACCTCTGAGGTGTTACAAGCAAGATGCCCGCACCTGATCCTTACTGATTAAATGATCCATCAAAGAACATGCTCCAAGACTGATGTGTGAGAAGCATGATGGATTCATCTAGGAATTCAATGCTTAAAGGCTAGTGATCATGTAGAGGAGCCTCTACCAACTGATCAGCAATTTCTTGTCCTTTAATGGCTTTTCTTTCCACATATTCAATGTCAAACTCACTAAGAATCATAACCCATTTAGCTAATCTACCCATGAGGGCAGCCTTGCTCAATAAGTACTTTAGTGGATCAATCTTTGCAATAAGCCTCATAGTGTGAGCCAACATATAATGTCACAATTTTTGAGATGCAAACACTATAGCTAGACAAGCCTTTTCAATGACTGAATAATTCATCTCATAGGAAACCAATGTTCTACTGATATAGTAGATAGCTCTTTCTTTGTTGTTCTGATCTTCTTGAGCTAGGAGAGCACCCAAAGATGTACTTGTGGCTAAGATATATAGTATAAGTAGCTTCCCATGAATAGGAGGCATCAAAATAGGTGGATTAGCAAGATATTGTTTTATCTGAGTGAGTCCCTTATCACATTGTTCATTCCATTCATAGGTCACACCTTTATGTAGAGTTTTGGTGAATGGCTATGATTTGTTAGCCAACTGTGAAATAAATCACCGAATGGATTGTAATCTTCCCTGAAGACCTCTCATCTCACTGATATTTTTAGGTGGAGGCATTTCCATGATAGCTTGCAGTTTTTATGGATCAACCTCTATACCTTTAGCTGAAATAATGTAACCCAAGATTTTTTTGAAAGTGACACTGAATGCACATTTCTTGGGATTAAGCCTAAGACTAAATTGTTCCATACGATTAAGAAGGGACCCAAATCTTCAAGGTGAGTTGTTCAATGCATACTATTAGCTAAAGTATCATCCACGTAGCCCTCCATTTTCTTATGCATCATATCATGGAAAATAGTAGTGACAGCTCTCTGATATGTTGCTCCAACATTCTTAAGCCCAAAAGGCATGACATTCCAGCAAAAGGTACCCCAACCACATGTGAAAGTGGTCTTTTCTTGATCCTCTAGCACAATTTTTATTTGGTTATAGCTAGAGAAGCCATCCATCAAGGAGTACATCTCATAACTTGTTGTCATATCTACTATCGTATCAATATTAGGCAATGGAAAGTCATCTTTTGGACATGCCTTATTGAGATCCTAGAAATCTATACACACACAAATAGATTTATCATGTTTAGTAACTAGAACAATTTTTGAAATCCATTTGGCATAATCAATTACTCTTATGAAACCAGCTTTAAGGAGCTTCTCCAGTTCAACCTTAACCAAAAGTGCCACATGAGGGTGCATCTTTCAAAGCTTTTGTTTGTTAGGTTTGATACCTAGTGCAATGGATAGACGATGCATGACCAGATTGGGATCCAATCTAGGCATATCAGAGTAGGTCCATGAAAATTTTATTTTCTTTCTCTAAAAGAAGCTAGTGAAATCCTCTTTTTCCTATATAGGTAATGACTGTGCTAGATGTATAATTTGCAGAGCAGCCTCTGTACCCAAATTTATTGGTTGTGTCAGCTCTATCAAAACTGATGATCTCTCTTGAAAATGACTTAAGAGAGTATCAAGTATCTCATATTTGGGTGCCTCATAGAGGTTTTCACCCTCAGATATGTCTTTTGTTTTTACTATTTTTGGCTCTAATACTACCACAATGTGGTTTTCACCATCAGAGCTTCTATTTTTTCTTCTTTTAATTTTTTGACTAAGATACTTGATATCCCCTTCTATCATGCTTACACTGCTTTCCCTAGTGGAAGACATTACAGGCTCAATTGCGTGAAGGGAACAAGCTAGATTGTAATCATTCTGGAACATTAGGACTTCATTGGATGAGGAGGGAGAGTTCTAGTCAATACGATCAGGATGGCAGAGTAAAAGAGTAGTAGTGGTTGTTTCAATTGTGTTCACGGTATAGCCATCAAAAGCACTGATGAGAAGGTCAAGGCCTAAAGAGATTTCATCCAAAGGAGCATTTGAATCCCTATGAGAACTTACATCAGAAGTAGAGGACATTTTAACACCCATGGTATGAATTCATGTGACCTAATGCTGGACCCTTCACCGACTTTGAGAAGTCTCTCATATACTTGAACAGCATCAATGTCTACATCAAAAGTAGATGCAGACAAAGAGTCAAACTCATATTCATGTGAGTCAGTACTTGATGCAGGAATTCCATTAGCACTAGCATCATCATTAGACTCATTATCATTTCTGGTGGCATTAACAACTTGCTAAAGTTTTTCTTGTTCATACCTCTTTTGAAAGTGTGGGTATACATATTGTTCACCTGTAAAATGGGGATCATTAGTCAATGTCTCTTTCCATTGTTCATAAGTGAATTCATGCACTGAAGAGGTTTTATCACAACTAGCCTCATAATAAGTATCAGTATTAGTCTCTACCATATGAACAGGTATGATAGGCTCATTAGGCTCTTCAAAGAGCACAGCAAGATCCAGAGGTATGGGATAAGGAAAGATGTCTTCATTAGAGTTGGCCTCTGTATTTACCTCTGGTATAGTATCTTTAGATACTGACTCAGGTTCAGGTTCAAGTATGGACAAAAATTTCTTCATCCCTAAATGGAAAGTAGTCTTTTTAAAGCCTAAGCCAGTGGTATCTTTTCAGTGGCGACTAGTAGCTTCAATGGGTTTCAATAAACCATTGTCATTTATTCCTATTGGACCACTTCCTTTGTACCCAAAGCACTTCATGATCTTGAAGCCTTCACTATAGGGTTCTTGTTCTAAATCTGGAAGAGAAGTAGTCTGCTCAGTTGTTTCTTTCCCCTTATAGATCCAGGCTCTAATAGCTCTCTCTTCTTCCTCATCTTCTAAAGGTGTTGTAGCCTTGACAAAGGCACCATCATATACAATCTGAGGAGAGCTAGTGGTAGATTTTTTATTCTCAAAAGGTCTCCCATAAGAGTGTGGAGATGGAGGTAGAGCTACAAGGGATAACACAAGTTCCATTTGGTACTCTCCCATGCCTGTATCCTTAATTTTCAAATTTTGTTCCATTTCTCTAAGCTTAGCATCATAGAATTTAGTGGAGTCTCTATATGTTGGAACCAAGCTATCTGTGGATTATGCAAGAGTGTTGCAAGAATAATTGGTGTTAGCTGGAATAGTGACTTTTGTGCCATGAAATGGAAACTTAATGCACTGATGATAAGTAGATGGAATAGCTTGCATCTCATGAATCCATGGTCTACCCAACAAAATGTTGTATGCTAGAGGAATATCAAGGACCTAAAAAGTAACATCTCTCTCAATGGGTCCTACGTGAATAGGTAGCACAACTAAGCCTTTGGATTTTCATTCCTCCTCATCATAAGCCTTAATATTAATCTTTTTGTGGGAGTCTATGCAATCCTCATCATAACCTATCTGAGTAAGCAATTTGGCAGAACAGATGTTAAGACCAGCACCATTATCAATAAGCATGCGACAGACACACTTAGGACCTATCATCACTTCTATGTGTAGGGGAGCATTATGAGGGTGACTCAGTGAGTGATCATCTTCTTTAGAGAAGGAAAAATAGTGAGGTGAGGTCAAGTGACCCACCATAGATTAGAACCAATTAAGATCAAGGTCTTTGGGGACATTCACCTTGGTAAGGACCTTATCCAAAATTTGCCTGTGAGTGGGCGAGATTTTTAGCAACTCAAAGATGGTAATCTAAGAATTATTTCACTGGAGTTGATCTAAGATGCTATAATTAGCAGCATCAGGCATAGGGGTCAATTTTGAAGCTTTGTTGGTAGGACCAATAGTAGTTTTATCAATGACTTATTTCGGAGTAGCCTTGTCTATAGTTTGTTTCAAAGAATTGTTACCTATAGCTTGCTTCGGAGGATCAGGACCCTTCAACACAACTCTTCCACGTGATCAAGTAATGACATTAGCACAATCTTGAGTTGGTTCAGATTCAAATGAATGAGATGTGGAACTATGCAAGATGAATGGAGTCCTAGGTTTGGAAGCATCGTTGCTCCCCTTGGAAGTTATCATATCACAATACTCAACCCCAACAAGTTTGATCATGTTGATGACATTATTCATAGTAGTGTATGTATAATTAACCTTAGCATTGTTGTTCTTAGTTGTGGAAGATTCACCTTTCTCATGAGGTGGAAAAGGATCTTTAAATGCCTAATCATCTGAATTCTTATTGTGGTTGTCTATAAGAATGTCATCCTTATCAATGAGATCTTGAACTTTATGCTTCCTCTGAAGACAAGTAAACATCTTGTGACCAATATTTTGGTGATAGTCATGATAAGCATTGTGATTCCACCAATGAGGTCTTGGTTACAAGTCATAAAGATACTTTTCCAAAGGAGTGAGAACCTGATTCTCTATGAGAGTTTTAAAGACCACATCAAGAGGCTCTCCCAAAGGAGTAAAGTCACACTTGGGTCGAGAGGCCCAAGGTTTGTTCTAAGAAAATATTAACGTTTATTGATTATTCATTATGGTCTTTTCAACAGCCTTAGCCACTTGCATACTAGAGGTAAGATTAAAGATAGGCTTTGAAGGCTTTGCAGTGACATTATCAACCACTCCATCATTTACCACATCTCTATTCTTGTTAATAGCTTTTCCTTTATCCTTGTTCATGGAGAATCCTTTCTTATTGTCCTTATTCAAAGTTAACTCTCCCTTTTTAATCATAAAGGCTTCTATCCTCATAGCCTCTTTGATCATGTTGTCAAATGTCAAAGGACCTTGTAGTTGTACCTAATATCCAAAGTCTGGGAGAAGATTGTCCAAAAAGATATCAAGTTTTTCAGATTCAGGCAATTTATGAGGATACTTCATGCAAAGTTGTCTCCACCTTTGGAGAAAGGACAAGGAAGACTCTCCCTATCATTGTTTCAAGTTACACAAGTCACAAATGTTGACAGGATGTTGAATGTTGTGAGAGTAATGATAAAGGAAAAGATTAGTGATCTCATCAAAAGTCTTAATGCCAGGAAGCAATTGGCAAAACCACTCCATAGCTGGCCCACCCAAGCTACAGGGAAAGAGTCTCATAAGATATGTTTGATCATGCATAAATTCCATAGACAAAGCACCAAACTCCCTTGGATGATCTTGAGGATCGGTTGTACCCATGTACTTGTCATATTTGGGCAATTTCACTCCTTTTGGAAAAGGAGGCATATGAATATTCTTATCAAAAGGAAAAGGACATATACTCTCCAATGTGAATTTTTGTGTGGGCTTATCCTTTTCTTTTTTTAGTTGATTAATCTAATCTTGCATGCTTTGAATCAGCTTTTGTAGCTTAGTGGTTTCAGATTCTTCTTCTTTAGCTACAATAGTTTCAACTTGGAAATTTGAGGGTAGCTTGGCCCCTTGTTGGGCCAACTCAAGAAAGTACTTTTCCTTTTCCTCTAAAAGGATGATTTCCATCATTTTAATGACACTCTTGTTGGCTTAAGTAGCATTTATATCATTCTGAGTGATTACATCATCCTCATTGCCAAGAATCTCATATATGCTTGATATTTGGTCTTGTTGATCATCTTGGTTTTGATCGTATGGAGGAGGGTGATAGTGATATGCTGCTTGTTGTTCACCTTGAATTTTGTTTCAAGATTGATGGTCATTATGAGATTGATTTTGATGAGACTAATTTTGGTGAGTCTAATTTTGGTCATGAGAAGATTGACCATAGTGCTGGTTATTCTGAGATTGATTTTGAGTTTGGCCATATTGGCCTGATTGAAAGTCAAATGGGTTCTTGGTTCCCATCTTGTCAAGATGAGACTGTGTGGCAATCGAAGCTTCAGTAAAGTGATGTGAATGATGTCGAAAAGGTGCAGCTAAGGTAACCTTTGGTGTGTGAGTAGGAGTAATAGGATTAACATTTTCAAATGAGTCACTATCTTCAGTGAGATCAACGATTTCAATAGCAGGGTCTATCCGAGGAAATGATCTTCCAAAGCCACAGAACAATGAATTGTCTTGAAAGAAGGAATTGTCTTGTTCTTGGAATGAAAAACCAAATTGTGATTCAAACAAAGGATAAAGAACTCTTGGAAGATTGGAGGCGATGATTGAGACTAACTATCTTTCAAAGTACTCAATGAAGAGCTTAAGGATTTCTCACAAAGTTTAGATTTTGCAATCGATTCGGAATTACCTATGTCTTGATTACGAGGTCTACTTTGATCTTGATCAATATTCTGAATGGGGTAAGTCTTTCCACTTTGAGTCATGATAGTCATAGATGAACATGCGATGAGAGAAGATTCAAGATAAAGCTAGACTCTATTTCTAAGATAACGAAAGGGAGATAAATGGCTAGAAAAGCCAAGATGAAAGATGAACCTAGTACGAGTCATCAAATGAGGTGGCTAGAATAGTTGAGATAAGACTATCACAACATGAGGTACAAAAACATAAAGAGACAAGGTAAACTAATGAGATAAAACATGAGTCAGAGAAAAGCTCTATCGATTCCTAACTCAAGACAACTAGAATCTGATAGTAAACAATAGGGAAATAGAAAAATAGACCACAGGCAAAAAAGTAGATCAGATAAAAAGTCAAGTAGTTAATAGAAAATAGGTCTCTATTTCGGAAAACTGTGCTATAGTCTCGCATGAGATAGTACCAGGCCATGAGAGAGAACACAAAATCTCATGTCAAGGAACACAGTCTCACATGAAAGAGTGCTCTAAAAAGTGAAAGTTCACGAGGGAAAAGTCCAAAATCTGACAATCTGACATAATTTTTGAGGTAAAAGTTGAATTTTGAAGTACAGTCTGAACTGATGTCTGATAGAAAATCCAATTTCCTAATAGGTTTGCAGAATAGTTTAATCAACAAGCTTATTTTGAGGAATTCAAGCATTCGTTTACAAGCACAATGGTTTAGATCAAGCAGTTGTGATACAAGAAGTAGTTGTTAAAAAACCTATCAAGGACAAAGCAACTTGATAGCATTAGGGGAGTCTTTGTTTGATAATGTATGGACAATGTTTAAGACTTGATAACAAACAAATAGCTTAGTCCTATAAAAAAATGGTGAAAAGACAAAACCTTTGCCCCATTACTTATGCGCATACATGTACCTCACACAGTCATGTCACCCCCTAGAGGGTGCCCATGTTTTTGGTGTTTCCAAGGACTCGACAATGTACATTCAAAGGTTACCCTTGTAGTAGGGGCTAGTGTCGCAACCACCTCCAAACATCCAAGTGTATGCCTATGATGGGAATCTACGAGAGAGATTCTTCCCCCTACTTGCACAAAGATTATGACTCCTTTTGGAGGTGAAATAGGTAGGCCACTAGCTACAACAAGTTTTTAGTAGGCTTCCATTCACACTAACCTTTGATTCTCCTGATATAGGGTTGAGGCCTCATAGCCACACCAACACCTGAAAGTCATACACCTCCACAAGCAGGGCTGGGAGTGGCACCGCTCAGTACAATAGATGGAGCCTTCTCAAGATGATAGTCAAAGTCTTGAGAAGGAAGTTAACATGGTTTTGGAGTCTTTAGAATCAAAAAAAATTTCTTTATTAGAGTGAGGTGGAATCACCGGTGATAGGTGCGTACTCACTTGGGTCATTCCTGGAGGTTCAACTTCTAGCAGACCCTCTAAAAGGTGACACAACTTGGCTTAGATTCAAGGGTCTAATTTTTTGTTTCTCTCAAAGAGAGAAGAGCATACTTCTCTACCCCATTTCCTCACCCAAACACATCAAGAAGATTCATCATCGAGTTAGTTTCACTCCACCAAATCTACATGCTTTTAGGTTTCTGGTTCTCTCAGAGAGAGAAGAGCATAATCCCCTAGTGAATAGAAGTGCTAAAGATTCACTACCTTTCTCTGCTTCCCCAAGAATTTGTCATATTAGTAAGATCATTAGAATTTTGGGTTCATTCATGGTCATCACCTCCATGTAATGAAGAGCCAAAATCCCTACTCACTATCAAAATTCCTAAGAAATTTTAACGGAGCCCTATTTATACTATGTGAATGAAAGTAGGAAAAAGACACAATGTTTTAGCAAGTCTTCGACTATCAGCCTGCAATCAAACCATTAGCATGTTTTATTTCTTCATCAAATCATCCTACAGAAAATTGTTATGCTATGAAAATTAGAGAAATAGTAAACAGCAAACAGGAAATTGTCAGAAATCTGAAATAGGAAAGAGAAAAATTGGAAAATTTTCAAAACTGAGACCAGGTCTCACACAAGTACTCCACAGTGTGTGAGAAAGTGCAGGTTCTAGGGTGAGATAGTACAATCTCATGTGAGAGAGTGCCATAGGGGAAAAACTTCACACAACATGCTCTGGATTCTCACATGAGAATCTGTACATAGACAGTATAGATGCACAATAGAGCTTGAATTTCCTATCAGAAAAATTGAGAATGAGGCCAGAAATTGATCTTTCTACCCCATGGTGGGTGCCAAAATGTGTGTGTCTGAATGTGACCTCTAAATCAGGCACAAATGCAACATATTCATTACTCACATGATCAAATTATGAGAGAGAGTATGAATTATGCAATCTAAAATTCATCATGAAGTGACATGTTGCCTCCTATGTGGACGGGGTGTTTAATTACTCTCAAAACAAGAGCCAACAACCATAGACCAATCCCACAATGGAGGATTTTCAAAAGCTATGAAGATAAACTAAATTTAAATTGAACTAGAATGAATGCAAATTTAATCTAAAGATGCTTTGAAAGAAATATGAAGATGCAATTAATCTAAATAGCTTGGAAAGAAATATGAGATGCAATTAGGCTATGAGCAAATAAGAAAACTAAGTAGAATGAATGTGCCATATTAAACTAAATGGAAATTATACTAAAATGTAATAAAAGCTTGGAATTAATGGAATTGAGACACAAAAAGACTATAGCTTAGTTACTCTCAAAAATTTCCTCCTTCGAATGAAAAATGAGGTCCATTAAATAGAGAAGCCTGGAGAGGGAATGAAGAGGTTCTTGATTTGAAACTCATCACTCTTCATTCCCATTTGAGATAAAAATGCATCAATTAATTAATTAAAAGAATGGAATTTTCCACATAGGGGACTTTTCAAATATCTTGAATTATTAATTCAAAATGAGTGTCCATTTGAATAATCAAGCAATTATTAATTCCTTTTTATGGGTAATTAGCTAAAGTGGGTAGATTTAATTTAATTAGAAAGCACTTAGGACTTTAGAATTAAATTAATTTATCATAGGGGTAATTTAGCTAATTAAGTCAAAGACTTTAGGAATTAATTTTAATATTTGATTATTGCAAGTTAGGGTTTTTGCAATTGACATCAAGTCGAATTAAGTCAGGTAGGAAAGAGAAAATTGCCTAGCAAAGTAGGACTTTGAAGATGTGAAATTGATGAAAATGCACCAAAATTGATTGAATTTATTAAGTGCCAATTTTGGGGTATTACATGCAATATTAAGATCTGTGTCAACCAAAAAAAATATATCTTTGTTGTACTTTTCCACTAATGACACATGGACTCTAGTCCTCTTCCTCAATTTCTTCTTAAACTCAACAAAATAATTATCCATCACACTATTAAAACTATCTCCAATCTGACTTATGAACTCATTAATTTGAATAGTAATGGGTGTCTTCTTATCCCATATCATACCTCCATGTGTAGGAAAACACTTATTTACATAAAAGAATAAACAGATCAGTAAGGATCCAAACTTACACATTGAATTCTTTACAGTCTAGATGGAGTTAAGATTCTCAGCAAGCTGAGTCATATGTGTGTCCCTTCTTAATTATCTTCCATGCTTGGTCCACTTCCATATAGGGGACACTGTCCAACTGACTAGATTGATAAAATTTATGCAAAATAACCCTAACAGCAAAACCAATCTCCGAATCAGTGATGGTGGAAATCATCATTCCACACTTGTTCCAAACTACCTGTGTCTTTGCTTGAATGTCTTCTTTACTTGAGCATTTCATTGTTCTTTTCCCTTCAATTGTAGGGTATCTAGTGACTCGGTGGATCATTTCCTTTGTAATCTTTACTGGTCCATCTTCCAACCATAAATGCATGTTGTGTACTCAACTCAAAACAATTTTTATCCTTTCAACTTTGAAATTTTGTGGGAAATCTAGGGCACGTACTAACCCTTGTTCGACAACTACTCTATGCTTCGGCTTCAACATTCCATTGACACATAGTCTATCATATGCTTCCCTTATCTCATAGTCTCTGATTTCCCTAATTTTACACATGTAGCAAGACTAATATCATTCATAATCAACACATTCTCTAGAATAGAATATAGGGCACCATTCAAATCTCCTTTAATTACACTTTCAGATATCACCTTGAATGTCTTCGGCTTGCAAACTTTATTTCTTACTAATTATGCATTGAAAACTTCCATCCCTTGTTTCTTGACTATTGCAGATGATGATGATGCCATTTCAAAATAAAATTTTCGAAAAGAAATGTTTGCTCAGTAAAGTACCTTTCTCGTAAGTGTCTTGTAGATGATTTTTACCAATGGCACATTGAAAAGATTTGGAATCACCTTTCTCAAACTGGTTGCTCACACTCTGAATCACTCAAAGAAATCTCAAATCACTTGGTGAAATGAAATAAATGGAAACTTTCCACTTTATAGATTCCAAAAAGTAGAATTAGGGCCTCATAAATGTTTCATACAAAGTTTAAAGTGGAATACAATTGTCTCAAAAAACTTATGTTACCCTCGGCTAACACAAGCTCAATCAATATAACCATTATGATACAGCTCGGTGTATGCAACATCTCAGCCATAATAGGTGCTCAGCATACATTGATAACTTGGTCAAGACACTAACGCTTGGCATCAAAAATGAAATTTTCTATTTTGCTCAGATATGTCCTAATGCATCTTTATCTATGCAGATATGGACCTTTACTCAATCTTATGTTAGGAACTGATGTAAAATAAAGCTTTGTAAGATTCAGCTCCAAGCATACCTTCTATGCTTAGTTAGAAGAAGTGTGATCACTTGATCCATCAGATTGGGTGATCGCAGTTGTACTAGCTTCACATGTGCTTTCTTCTTCTTCTTCCATGTCTTGTTCATCTAATTTCTCAATTTCTCATGGATATCTTCATTCACATTCTGATCATTGCTCGGCATAGGTGATCTATAATCTTTCTTTAGGTGACTAATCTTATTACACTTGTAACACACAATGCTTCCATTCATCCAACTTTTAGATTTGCCTCTAAAATGAGTCTTCATACAATTTTCTCCAATGTGTCCATACTTTCCATAATAATGACAATTGTACTAGGTATTATAATCCCTATTGTATGAGTTATACTTCATAGGTGGATTAGTCTATTCATTTGATGACCATCTAGGCTTAGATCTGCATTCAAATGTGTTATACCCATACATCTGATAGTTGAAATAGCTTCCTTGAAACTTTTGTGAGGTAGATGGATTACTAACCTTAGATCTACATTCATGTGCTTGATGTCCATGTTTCTTACAGTTAAAACAATGTCCATTGAACTTAGGTTTAGGATCAAACTTACCATGCTTCTACATATGTTGGTTGTGTGTCCTAGCTTTCTACAGTGATGGCATGTGGGCTTGGTGTTCTTTGGTTTAGCATTATTTTGTTCTCCATTCTTTGATGATTCTCCTTCTTCAATGGATGATGCATGTTCATTTAGTCCAAGTCCAGATCTATCACCAGATCTTCTAGGTGATCTTAGCAGTTCTTACAAATATTTTGTAGCTTTATTGGGTTTGTTCATCCTTTCATTGATTTCTTTTTTAGATCTTAATTCATTCCTTAATTGATCATTTTCAGACCTTAGTTGGTTGATTTCCATATCTTTCCTACCCAACTCTTGATTAACCAACAGCAATTGATTCACCATGTCTAGTTGATTATTAGTCAACCTTTGCATGTCACTTGTCCTTTCATCTAGTCTTATTGCAATTTGTCTTTTTTCTTCTTCAGCCATTTCCTTATCATCTTCAGCTTTCTTTTTCTGTTCAACTACTTCACAAAGTCTAATAGATTAAATTTCCTGTTCTCTCTTTAGATTTTTGATGTCATCATTTAGTATGGTATTTTTCTCTAGTAGTTATTTTATGGCTTTGTCACTTTCTACAGAGTTACCATTATCAAATAGTCTAGTGGTGTCTTCTTCATGATACTGTGAATCACCTTGCTGAATAGCAATTTCTCTCCTTCTACTTAGGGATTTCTTCAGTTCACCTTTTGCTGCTTCTAGTTGTTGTAATGCCAGTTGTATATCAATCTTCTGATTCTCTATGATCTTTCCCACCTTATAGACTTCCATCTCAAGATATTTTTCCTCAAGTGGTTAGACTTCCTTGTGAGAAACCTTAATGCTCTGATACCAATTGTTGGAAATATAAGTGGGAAATGTGATACTAAGAGGGGGTTGAATCATATATCACCTAGCTGAGTCATTTTGATACTTATAAAAATTTTGTATAGAATTAACAAAACTTGATCAATCTAAGTAACTAACACATTAAGTAGCATACATGAAATCACTCATAACACAATAATTTTGGCAACCCAAAAACCCTTGAAAGGTAAAACTGGGGTGGGGATGACACCCACAAATCTTCACTATTGCTATAATAAATGTTGCCTGTTAGGGCTTACAAAATGTGATCAAAGCATGATCTACCCTATGAGGGGTCTACCATATTAAGAGCTAAAAGCCTTATACAGTCTACCTTTCTAGAGGATTTAAAAACTTACAACAAAGTAAGCACTCGGTTAAGAGATTACAAAAAGTATGTTAGGAATACTCGGTTAAGAGATTTACCCTGATACATTGATTAGAATGTCTTAGTACCTGATCTTTCAGTTTGCACTATATACAGATTACAGATCTCCTCTTTTCTATATAACATTCATCTCTTCTATCAGATCTATCTTTGTTCTATCCTTTCACTGCTTAGCTCGGTCACTGAACTCTGTCTGAATGCTTATCTACTCATAACCTTAGCATTCTCTCCTTCATACTATCTTTCTCTAGTTATCACTCTGTTGTTCTTTTAGGATTTATATCTTAATCCTTATATAACTATCGAAGCATCTTTATGATTCAAGATCTATGGTTCAGATTGATTCCTTTTTCTGCTTAAGCTTTACAATTTTCTGATTGGCTATAGGTATTACATAGGGATCAATGATTTCATAATTAATGTGTAATCACCTCCACAATTATCTCAACAAACAAAATAAGAAATATGAATATCACCCAAAAATGGTTTACCTCGATCAATGTGCCATAACAAACTCATATGTCATTCTTGGCTAACTCAGCAAATGTTGTTCCTGATACTCGACATTCACTATACTCGGCATATGTTGATTTCTCTATTGCTCAGTAATCATTGCATATGTAGGTCAGCAAAAACTATACTTGACATAGTACAAACATATAGTGACCATGACTTTACTTGGCAGTACTACTACTTGATAAGTATACAATACATAGCTCAGCCTTTACATAATGACTCGGTCGTAGTGATGACCGACCATCATTGCCTAGATAAATGACTAAGTGTGGGTCACTAATAGTCAACAAAACTATAGAGATCTACAGTAAGGCCAAATTCCATAATGAAAAATAGACAAGGTATGGAGGTTTGGTTAAAGATAGCAAGAAGTGGACTTTTATCACATTTTGTAGTTGTGATGGTGGTGAAAGATATCTATGTAGAATGTGGAAATATGCATAAGGTAGATGAAGTGTTTATTAAATAGAAACACTATAAATTTAGTTCAGTTTGTATCATCTTCTGAATTGCAAATAAAATTCTAAAACATAAAATATATAAGGGAAGTTTGAAAAAAAAACTAAGTGTCCCCCTTGGTATGATATGTGTTTTATTTTATGATTTAGACATCATTAAATGTGCTCCTATTACACACACAATAGAACATTAGAGATATCCATTGTTGTTGTAGCGATGATATTAATTGTGATTGTTGTTCCAAATCTTCCAATGTTTATTAACACACAAAAAAAGCCCTCCCACTTTCCATGAACTATGCTCCAACTTGTTTCATTCAAACGGTGGTCAAATGAGTGCAGCTCTCCAGCAAAAATCTAGTTGTTCAAAACTCTCCCTCTAGCACTTACTGCAGTGAAAATATAGGTGCAGCAGTCAAAATGAGAATCATAACATCAAAACAAGGGAAAACATTGAATTTGTTTGTTTTTAGGGTGACGATAGATTAAGTTCATTTAACCTTTTTTAAGTTCTATTTATTTTTTGAGTTTTTTGGGGGTCTCATGTATTTTGGAGCATCTCCTTTTAAGAGAGATTCACCTCAAAATTAAGGTGCATCCATTAATATCTCACCAACTACTAGTAACCAGGAAAAAGAAATACGAGTACATAATATGTTTGGTTGTTTTTAAGGCCTGGATTCACACCTCAGTTACATAGGTATATTTACTCTTAAATATTTTTTATTGGTCATCATGCTTACTCAAGTGGCATAGGATTCAATAAAGATGAAAAACAAAGAACAAAGTATTTTGAACGAGTATAGAAATTTTTTAGGGGTAATGTTAAAGATGAAAGTGGGGAGCATACAACATTAAAGCTATAATTCTCAATACCAAACCTAATAAATAGGAAATAAAGGGAGTTCACACCTTAGCTCCTCAAGCCGCAAGATTAAAGACTTTGGACAGTCAACTTTCTTTTGTTTCTCAGATGTATGACCCACAGGTCGAATGGGCGAAGTTAGCAACAATCCATGATGTGCCCTTGAAGCAAATTTCCAGTAAAGCCTCTACAAGAACCAACCAAATTAGATAAAAATGGATGATGTCTTTTATCTAATTACAGCTGAGTAAAAAATATATAAAGCCCAATTATTTTTGAAATGATTAAATTCAAACTAAGAGCTGAAATATCCTTTAACTTCATGTTATTTCAGAAGCTACAAGGTTGTCCCATTTCAGATGCTCCATTGAACAAATGTCACTTTGTGTTTGATAAAATCACCTTGAGATTTGCCAAAGCAATTGCAGTGATGTCTCTGTTTGACCCAAGTTCAATACTAGGAAGTGATCCACTAGTCAAATTAGAAGCCTTTGATCCAGGATGCTTAACACAATTACCATTTACTCTAGCAAACCAACTTTCCCCTTCAGATAGTTTGAAGAGCTCCTGAACAAACACACCTAAAATAGCATTAATTGAAATGCTCATAAATATAATTTAATTAAGAGATGTTTATTGAAAAATTAATATACCATGAAAGATCTAAATCTGCAGGATGCATCTAAAAATGTTAGCACTTAGCATTGATTCCATGACATATAACTATTACACAATTTAGCAATGCATTGGTGTTTGCACAACAAAGAGAGCCAACACCCATATGCATAGAGCATGTCTGATCTTTAATGCATGTAGAGTTTTGTGTTGGCTCATCTAGCTATTACCACTAGCTAACCCCATTTGAGTAGGAGTTGTCATGGTAACAAGCACTTAGAAAATGAACTATAAGTGAGGTATATTTTTTAATCTAGTTTTGCAATCTCAAAACCAAAATCAAAATAAAATACACATATGCACAAGAAATCAGAAGAACCTATGATGATTTCTTCTCAGAAATACAAAATCCCCAACAAAGAATGTACAGTGTACACAGTTTCTTCTTTTTATCAAAATTATTGTAGCAACTACCCACATCACAAAATATTATGCACCACAAATAAAACATTTCTCAAATATGTCTCTTGGTTTGCCTGGCCAGCCCAAAGAACTGAGGATATTTCATGCTCAAGGTACAATTTTTAAGTTGAGTTTTTCTAGTCAATTTATTTCATGAAAGATGAAACTCAATGTGATTCAATACCTTAGAAATTTTAGAGAGCATATGTAATAGGTTGCTTTCCATTAAACAATATGCTTAGACAAATTATTAGAATGTCCAAAAACTGAAACTAGAAAGTCTAGAAACATCAAACATGTTAACCAATGGTAATGAAATTTGACAAACAATGTGCATAGAATGAAACACACAAAAGTAATGCTCATGGAAGAGCTATTATAGTATATAATACCCAAAAACCTAAATTTGGTTAGATATCAAGAACATACCACCAACTAGGACTAAGATCACCACATTGCTTTCAACAGTGATAAAAAAAGTACAGAAGCTTAATAAAGTACGTGAGTTCAATACACAAGATTGCTGAAGAATTGAGAAGATAATAACAAACCTCTGTGTTGTTAGTTTCAGGCCATATCAAAAAATCCTCCCCAATTCTTGCTCCTATAATAGTAACTCCAAGTCTCTGGCAAACTTCAATATATATAATGCTGAGCATTATAGCTGAAAAATTATTTTAGTATTAATTAGAAAGGTACATCCCATTCATTTTGGAGATCTAAAATGATATTTCATCCTATTCAATATTTCATGTTGAAAGGATTGTAATACATCCTATTCTTCTAATTTTATGTTATTCCCAAGTACATTGCACTACAATGAGAAATGTACTTATAACTTATCTATTGTGCATTCAAAGTCCTTAGAAACTCCAGTCTGAAAATTGCATAAGTTGTGGCCCTTGTGGCATTTTTATGCATGAAATGCTACATGGGGGGACGCAATTGTGTCTTTCTCCTTTTTTAATTCTTCGGTATTAACTTTCTTGGCATAATCTATTCTGTCTTGCTAATATTCTTGGGAGGCACTTTGCTAGTGCAATGATTTCTCTGGCTTCTTTAAGATTAGTTACTAGATTCTTTGCACTCGGCAACGTAGTTTTGGGATATGAGTAATCATCTAACCATCTTGAAGGATATATGTCCTCTAAAGTTTGATGAAAGGCTGATGTCCCAATCCCTATTATTAACGTCACAACTCTTTTAAGAGACTTAGCATGAAAAAAATCTTACTATATGTGCACAAGTTTGTACTTTGTAAATTTTAGTTTCCCTAAGACTAAAAGACAATTTGTGCCAAGTAAATAATACCTACTTTGTACTAAAAAAAAATCAAATTTAAAATCCTACAGTAAAACTTAAAAACACAAACCAAGGCAATAAATCCTATACAAATCAACCACAATCAGAAATCAATGAAAGATCTAAGGTTAACATTTATTATTTAGAGTCAATCTCATCTTCATCTAAATACATCATAATATGTTAAGGGACCTGCATAGAACTACACTATTTAGAATTGAAGCCTTGAGATGTGGTCTGAAATTAATCTTTAGATACAACATCTCTGTGCATAGCTCAAGTAGACAATAACTTCAACATTGAATTTATGAAAATATCCATCAAGAAATGGTGTTTTTAGAATCTTAGACTTCTTGTAGAGCCACACCAAGGAAGTGGCATCCCATCACCAACTCACACATTACCCTGAATTCTAATGCCCAACATCGTATATCTACTATTGTTGTTTCCATTTAGTACATCTCTTAATAAATATATTAGAATCATACATTTCATAATAGCAAGCACTTAGATCTTCAACAATTTCATGATCATCATCAATTAGACAAAGGTTTAAAAAATTCTATACCAATTTAGTTGTATTTTGATAAAATGTCATAGCACAATTGAGGAGAAATATCAAAAGCACTGATACTAAAATCTCACCCTAATCTAAAAACAAAACTATTTGCAATAATTTAAATGTTGATGAAATCATCTGCACAAAATCATTATGCATAAGAGATTTTACGAATCAAAACTTACAAGATCGCTATTTCCACCTTTCTCAGAAGCTGTGGAGGCCATTGTGTTTGAGACAATGCCCTATGTATTGGAAAATTGAAAGTGAGACTATGTCTTGCAAATGGAAAATTTGAAAGTGAAACCCTAATTAGCATTACAAATAGAAGAGAGGTAAATGAGTGATACCAAATTAAAATAATGGATTTTGTTGATGAATTTACCTGCGAGAGTAGATGAACAGATGAAATACAAAGCAGCCCGACATATCATCCCCCAACCTACACTATCGTATATATGCATTGCGTAGGATGTTTGCAAAAGTAGAAACCACCATTTTAAAGGCACACATGTCAAACGGTGCCGACTCAACCAGTCTGAAAGACCTAACCAAGCACACGCAAGATAAATGAAACCATGAAGAGATATGCTGAGAAAATTAGGGCTTCAATGTGGGAGTGATTATGTGCATAAAGAGTGAAGCGATGGGTGTATGAAATGGAGACAGGGTTTCCAGGTGTAGGGTCCGCAAAAGGGCACCCTAGCTTCACCGTGTCCTCCGCCGAAAGGAGCTACCAGGTAGGCATGTAGGATGACAAAAACAAACCAGTGGGAAGTGAGCCTTTTGGGAGAAAAATCTCCCACAATATGCTTATTGGCAAAGGCAAATTATACATGATCAAAATGCTTCCCGCCATTCCTCTTCCCTTGCCGCTAAAATATAGGTCTTTTCTCTGCCCTTCGCTGCTAAAATGAGCTTTTTAGCATGTCCTTTTGTCTTAGTTTTTACTTTAAGACATTTTAAATAATTTCTAATTTTTAATATAAAACAATTTATATATTTAAGACAAAATCTTAATTTTTTCTTTAAAATATTTCTTAAAATGTCATCATGTGTAGTAGTGATATATATATATATATATATATATACATATATACATATATATATATATATATATATATATATATATATATATATATATATATATATATATATATATATATATATATATATATATATATATATATATATATATATGTATATGTATATCATTGATTTTATTATTTATTTTATTTATATTACTTCAATATTTATTTCATTACTTATTATGTCTAATAATTATATTATTAATAATTATTTCATTGTCTATTTTTTAATTAGTAATTAATTATATCTAGTTAACACTACAAAATAATTCAACTCAAATTAATTTAATAAACATCATCTAAAGAATTAGTAAAATCATACTAATCAAAATATTGCATAATGACAAAATATTATGTCTTACTTATTTTATCAATGATTTTATTATTTATTTTATTTATATTACTTCAATATTTATTTAATTACTTATTATGTCTAATAATTATATTATTAATAATTATTTCATTATATATTTTTAAATTAGTAATTAATTATATCTAGTTAACACTACAAAATAATAAGAGATATTTTTCCACAGCAAGTCAAATTGTGATATTGCTATCAGGATTTAACTGTGTAGTTTTTTGAGTCAAACTCATTGACCCATGATTCATGAGTAGTGGTTTACATGAACCCATCTCTCATGAGAATGAATGGAACACGTAGCACTCATTGGATCTAGGTGATGCTCACAGAGGTGAAGCACCGAGACTTCCCGAGAGGTCACCCACCCCAGTACTACTCCAACTCGAGCGTGCTTAACTACAAAATTTCCTCCATGGTTAAACCCACTCTACTTGCAAATGAGGATGCAAGTAGAGTGGATTTAACCATGGAGGAAACTTCGTAGTTAAGCATGCTCGAGCTAGAGTAGTACTGGGATGGGTGACCTCCCGGGAAGTCCGAGTGCTTCACCTCTGTGAGCATCACCTAGATCCAATGTGTGCTAAGTGTTCCATTCATTCTCATTAGAGATGGGTTTGTGTGAACCACTACTCATGAATCATGGGTCAATGAGTTTGACTCAAAAAACTACATAGTTAAATCCTGATAGCAATATCACTACAAAATAATTCAACTCAAATTAATTTAATAAACATCATCTAAAGAATTAATAAAATCATACTAATCAAAATATTGCATAGTGACAAAATAGAAACATGCTACACCCTTAGTCAAATAATATATTAAAATACAAAAATTATAAAGGTTAGTCTAAGAGAGTCGTGACAAATAGATAAGACAAATGTAAGTCCTAGGTAAATTTATGAAAGAATTGCATCTATGCCAAAGAAAACCCAAAAGAGAAATAACAAATTGAACATTTTTTTTGAAATTCCAAACTAGAAAGGAACAAATGACATGGAATGATATCTCAATACCATATGCACTTGAAAATCTAAGAAAAAAAATCAAATCAAAGCTACACAATTTTAGTTGTTAATTGAAGTACCCTATAGAGCTTTAAATGCTTCCCCTCTTGATAGCTACCACAGTATAGTAACTAATCTACTACCAAAAATAACACCTTAAAAAACCTTGATAATGTCTATGAATTATATGCACCTAATTTATATAAATTCTAATTGCAAAACGCTTACATGAATTTTAAATATAGTTACCATTTAGAGATATTGGCAGATAGTGGCTGGAATAATGTTTGCACAATAAGTCTATTGGAAAACACACATTATTGGTGAAATGCAACTTCTAAGAATTGAAGTGTATGATATTTTCAAATGTTAATGTGTAAAGGAGTATTAATCATTCATTTAGTCATTTTTATTAGGGAAACTAATTATTTAGTTATTTTAGTTGTGATTTTACCCGATGACCAAATTGATCATTTATTTAGTCATTTATATTTGTAGAACTTGATCAGTTTTAGTCACGTGACTAAAAGTTTTAGTCACCTGGTCATTTATTTGCCCAAATTCTACTAGTGGAGGATTTAGAACAACTGAAGGATGGTAGGATGATGAAGGATTGGTGGGGTACTCTAATTTGGATTAAGGATGATGGGAGATTGGAAGAAGATGGTGGAGGATTGGTGGAAGATTGGTGGAAGATTGGTGGAAGATTGGTGGAAGATTGGTGGAATGATCGAAGATGATGGAAGATTGGTAGAGGATGGTGGAGGATTGTGGAGGATTGTACTAAGTGTCAACAAATGAGTTGTTGCTTCCTGATGTAGGATCAAAGTGGATTGTCAACTTAAGATGGACTTATGATCTTTGGAAGACTAGATTCTTATCAATGCATGCCAATCTCTTTCTTGAAATGATGAGGCTAACAAGGACAACTAAGGATTACCTAGACAATGCTTAGTCACGGGGTGGAGATTACTGATTTGGGATAAGGATTGGAAGCAACTCAAAGTATAGGACACAAAGTGGATGGATTTGGATCACTGGATTTGGATTCTGATTTGGATGATGGGTTAAGGATTTGAAATTCTGATTTGTGGATTGTTGATGAAGGGATGATGAAGGATGATTGAATGATGTAATCTCTAAGAGGATGATCTAGATGTAGTTGAAAAGGATGGCCTATGATGCAACTAGGAAGATGATAAACAATACAATGATGCAATTACAAATGACTTGGGATGCAACTAAGGATGGATGGTGATGCAATGATGCAACTAGGAATGATATAGGATGAAAAAGAATGTTGAGATAGGATTGTGGGATTTTGAAGGAATGACGGATATGTGATGGACCAAGCTAGTCTTCTCTCTCTAGGCTAACATAGAAAAATTTAACTTAGAATCAGCAAGCAAACTGCTTTACTCTAGCATTATATTTCAAGTTGTCAAGCTTCTCTTGATACTTCTCTTCTACTTAGGTTGCTTGTAGGGAAGGTTGGCGATCTTTCAATTTTATTTCTGTTACCTTTTTCTCTTGATAAACTTAGGGTTTGGGAAGCTTTTCTTTTTTATGTTGGTTCAAATCAAACATGGCTTGGAAACCTTTGGCAATTGAATTGGATCAAAGCTTTGGGTTTCTAATTTTTGAAGGATCTCTACAAGGATGTCTAAATGATTTGGATCAAGATTTGGATCATTTTTTATGTCTTCAATGGAAAAGGACAAACTTGACAAAAAAGGCACTCTGAAAGAAATCCTGACATAGGAAAAAGAAACTTTGTGGGATACAAGCAATTGATTGATCACTAAAATATGATAAAGCTTCGAAAAGAGTGAGTATGTTTTGACAGATGTTGTAACTGAGTTTGTAACTTTGAGAGAACACACCAAACAGAACTACCTAAGGACAAGGCTAGTATCAAAATATTTTCCCACAGCTTGATACCCCAAAAGAGGGATACATATGGTGAGTGTCTTAAGGTGATCTGGGAAACCATAGGGATCGATCCTTACACAAAGATTCTGATACCTTCAAGATTTACATAGGGTAGCTTCTGATTTATCAAGTTTGTATTCAGGTCTGTGGATTCCTCCCAATGATTTTGTACATGTGTGACTCACTTAAGAGCCTAGTTGACCATGCCAAAATAGTAGGGACTATTCACCTACCTCAAGCTACCATCAACAAGCATCGCCTAAAGTTAAGGGGATGAAGCGAGAGTTCTCAGTGCTTTACTTTTATACCAGTCAGGGAAGGTACTAGTTTGAATTCATTCTCCAAAGAGGAAGTGCTTTTCTCTTTTGACGGGCTTCGCTAAAAGTGAAGAAGGTGAACTTGTCCTAGTTCAACTTCTTACACATTACTTATCTAACAAGTTTTCTTAGGATTATCTATAGTGCCAAGATTGACCTCTATTGTATCTTCAATTAGGATAGAGGATTTTTTTGACATGAATGGAAAGTTAACTTCTCCCTCCTCTAGTTCCTTAGAAAGGTTTTCACTAGAGGATTCATCCTTTATTTTCTCTTTTTCTTCACCCAAAGATGCATCAGGGAGGTTTTCACCAAAGGGTGTTTTATTTTCTTTTTTCTTTTTATTTTCATTTTCACTTTTGTGACTAAGAGAGTTGACTTGGCTACCGAAGTAAGCTTTCTCATTGTAGACTATGTTGTGCTCATGATCTTGGATATTATTTAGTCTAAATAGTGCCAATACTGCCTCATCCAAATTGCATATGTCTAAATCTATTGGTGAATCTTGTTGGTCCCAATTGATGAGTTCAAGGTATTTGAGGGGAAGGGTGAGGGATGAAAGGTCTATGATGGATAGGACATGGTTAGAGTTGATGAGATCATTTTTGATATATTGGAAAGGGACTTCATAGAACTCTTCATCATTGCTTGAGTCAATTTCAGCTGAACAAAAATCCACATCCAAAGACACCTTGGTTTCTAGGGAGCACAATCCTTGGCCTTGAGGATAGCCAGTTGCTTTAATAATTGTCTTTCTCCCATTTTCATTTTCCCCTAGGCTAGTTCCATGATATCCCATGCCTTCAATAATAGGAGTGACCTTTGGATATTTGTCCTTAGGAATATCAACTAGTTTCTCTTTATCATCATTGAAAAGCCAAGATAATACATCATTCTCCATGTGTTCATCTGTAAGGGATCCCCAATGTTCAAAAGTAGTCTTTGCATGTCATAGTTTCCTTATTGCCTTTAGGAAAGAGTTATTTAGGTTTACCAAAGGACCTTGGGGACAATGGAAGTTGTCCAATGCATAAGGAACTCTCAAATTTATACTCTACCATTCCTTGATCTATAAATTTTACTTTCTTTTCTAATTCAAAAATATTCTCCTCGATAATGACTTTACCTTTTCCTTTATCAGATACCTTATTTGTTTCTTCAATGGGAGATTTTTTAGGAGGAGATTTAGTGGAAGCCTTTAATTCATTCAAAGGACAATAATAAGATTTCTTTGCTTCCAAATTCTTGCAGTACTAAAATGGTTCTTGATCTCCAGGGATAGTAATTTCACGTCCATGATGTGGAAATTTCAAACATTGATGGTATGTAGATGGTACACCTGAAATAGCATGTATCCAAGGTCTTCCCAAAAGTATATTGTAAGGGAGATCTAGATCAAGAACATGACAAGAAGTCTCAATTATAGCAGGGCCCACTTGTAAAGGAAGCATGATCAATCTTTTAAATTCTCTTTCTCTATCATCATAAGCCTTTATAGTAATGTTTTTTCTTATATCAATGAGATCTTTTGAAAGTCCTATGTTTCTTATCATTCTCGTAGTGCAAAGATTCAACCCAGATCCATTATCTATCAATACTCTTTTTATTTTGGTGGAGTGAATGATGACTTCAATGTGAAGAGGATTATTATGATAAGGGTCAAAACCATGAAAGTCTTTGTCTATGAAAACATGTGATTGTGCGGCTAGATTCCCAATCATAGCTTGGAACTGGGAGGCATTGATGTTTTCTAGGGACTCAAGATTTAGTAATGGCTTTTTCAAGGACTTCTTTATATATAGGGGATGTATGAAGTAGCTCAAGTATAGATATATGTGCAGGAGTCTTCCCTAGTTGTTCCAGGAGGTCATAGCATGAAGAAGGCCTAGTAGATGTGGATCATGCAGTGGGTGGATCAACAGCCTGAATAGTAATTCTTCCTCTTCTAGTGGTAGCATTGCTATCAGCATCTTTAAGCTTGAGAATGCACACATGATTGTCATATTCTTCTATGCAGCCACAAAAAGAGTCAAAGCCACAACAATCATTGTCCTAGATTTTAGAGCCTTGAATGTTATTGGTGGTGTAGTCATAAGGGACATTTTTGGAAGATGAGGCATTGTTCTAATTATGATTAGGGAATGGCTGATTCTAGATCTTAAGTTGTGCATTAGATGATGAAGGTGTATGATCTTCAACCTCAATTTTACCATCATCAATAAGGTCCTGGATATAGTGTTTAAATTTCATACATTTCTTAATGTCATGACCTTTGATGCGATGATATTCACAATATTCATTATCCTTATACCAAGTGGGTTTGGGTTGATTGTCATCATATGGTCGGGTATTAGGATATGCCATTATATTTTGATCAACAAACTTTTGAAAGATAACATCTAGGGGTTCTACAAGAGAATTGAATTGTCGTAAGGGATGTGAAGTAGAACTATTATTGTTGTTGTTGTTATTATTATTACAAGGGAATAGATAGCCCTGATTGTGAGATTGTTGTTGAAAGGAGTTTTGATTTTCCCAATTATGATTTTGATTATTTCCATTACCTTGATTATAATTTTTATTGTCATTACCTTAGTTAGATGCTTGAACATTCTGAACATGTTTAGTATCAGTCACTCCATCATTAACCACCCTTTTATTCTTAGTCCAAAATTTTAATTTTTCATTGTTAGGAGAGGGAGTATAGTGTTTAATGGCTCCCTTTTGCAAGAGACCATCTTCAATTATTTTTCCCTTCCTAACAAGCATTTCAAAAGTATCAAGAGAGACCATTTGTATTTGGAAGGATATTTAAGGTACCATATTTCTAGTAAAGATGTCAATAAGATGATTATCTGGCATTTTCTAAAGTATTATATTAGCTAGGTGTCTCCACCTTTGTAAGAAGCTAGCAAAATTTTCCCCATTCTTTTTCTTAGTGTTTCATAAGTCACTTAAGGATGCTTGATGCTCGATACTATATGAGTATTGTGCAATGAATTTCTCTACAAGATCAGAGAAAGAGGATATAGATCCAGGAGGTAGATTCATAAGCTATTCGAGTGCTAGGCCTCCAAGACTTCTTGTAAAGAGTCTCTTAAGATATTCTTCATTATGGGAGACCTCCTGACAAGCAACATAGAATTCTTTGAGGTGTTGGATAGGACATGTCTTTTCCTTATATTTATCAAATTTAGGGATCTCAAAGTTTGTAGGGAAAGACATCATATTAATTGATTTATTGAATGGATAAGGGCATATTTCCTCAAAGGAAAATTCCTTTCTACCTCCTCTTTGCATGTTATGGATAAGGATTTTAAATTCATTGATTTGGTTCACCAAGTCAAGAGCATTATGATTTGTAAGATGTGAACCAAAGAGTTGTCCTCCTCCAAATTGTGATTTCGAAAACCTAGCTGATGTAAGTCCAAGTGTGGGAGGAGGGACATGATGATAAGCTTGTGATGGTATTGGGGTATATGTTTTTAGGACCCCAGAAGGAACACCAAAGAGTGGTGAAACATAGTTAACTAAAGATTGGGGAATTGATGTTCTCAGAAATGATGTTTGACCCATGTTCAAAACACTAGCGTCAAAAGGAGTAGATGCATTTTTCATTATATGAGTGCTAGTGTGTGAAGTGGTATTAGGTATAGCACTGATAATTTACTAAATTTTTTTAGGTGTTAATTGAAATGTTGGTTGTGTTGTTGATATAGGTATTGATGTAGAAGGCCCACTAGAAATGACCTTGTCTTTGTCTTAAGATGGTGTAGTATGAACTACTACAGTAGTTGTTGTGGAGACACCTTCTTTAGTAATATTGTTATACAATAGTGATGCATCAAAAGTATTAGGAACTGTGACCCAATCATGGACAAGGTTCATAAATATTTTTGTTTTCTTGGCATGAATCACTTTCTCAATCATCTCCACATTACATGTATCTTTGAGAAAGTCATCAACTTCTGGATTTGGCAGTATTCAAGATTGCTCATCTTGTTCAACATATTCATTTTCAATCTCTACTTAATTACTTATATCTGGCATCCCAAAACCTTGAAGAGGTATAGAGGAAAAGGGATTCTCATTATCTAGAAAACATCAACTTGTCATCTTAGCTTGTGAGCAGGTTACAACCATACGATTAGAAAGAAAAGGATGAAGAGAGATGAGTTCAAGAGCATGGTCTAGACCTTGTTTTAATAGAGAGGGTAGGGCCTCAATGGTTTGATTTATTTGATTTTATGAAGTATTGATGATTGATTAGCGAGGGCAGGGCCTCAAGGGTTTGATTGGGTTCAAAGGTTTAGGACAACCTTAGTGAAAAAGAGATCCTATGAAAAGAAATGATAAAACATTCATTGTACTTGTAGATAGATTACTAACGATCACAAGCAAAGAATGGGATAGGATTGATTATATTATGCCACTTAAGATAGACTAATGTTCTCAGACAAAGTTTGATTTTGATTAAAGATTAGGATCTCTACTTTGATAAATCTTTCCACCTAGGTTTAATGATGAAGATGGATCAAAGGATAATGAAGACAAAGGATTGATTTAGGTCCAAGGAAATCATGTCATGCTCTAGTAAGAGTGGGGATGGATTATGAAATATTAAGATGATGAAGGATGTATGAAAGAGGAAGGTTTAATCATAGGTCTAAAAGTTGATAAAGTCTCATTTTATGCCAGGCTTACACAAGTAGTTAGAGATCTTGTTATTGAACACAATCTTGTCAACTTTCTCTTGATCTTGGAGCTCTTGTTGAATAGATTTGACAATGTATTGATACTTCCTATCCTTTTGATTGGTTTCTTTCCTTTCTCTATAGGCCAAAGGTAGTGGGATCTTGGCTTTCTTGTGCTTGGAGATATGGGACATACTCTATAGAAGTGATGACTTGTGGTTGGTTAGAATAATACTTTAGTAACTTCAAGGATTGGACATCCTTTCACAATGATTCATTGCTCAAAATCATCACATGCCTACTTAGAATATCATGCTGGACTTCATTAAATGTATCAATCTGGGAACATGAGCTTGAGATGGTGGCTACAAGGTCTATGCTCTAGTTCTCTTCAAAAGTCATTACTACTAAAGTAAAGGTATTGTTGTAGGAGATTTATACTAAGAACTTAAACTACAACTTAATTCACAACTTAAAGGAAATGTTCAATAGTAAACTAATAATGCTTTCAAAAGTAAATCTATGCTACATGAAACAACCGATGGTTCTGCTACCAATGGCTAGAGGAGCAACAATGCTTATCAACTTCAAAGAAACTTAAATAAGTCCTACTTGAACATGAACAGGGGATTTACCTCCCACATGGACCCCCATAGAAGTGTGAATAGATTTAAAACTTAGATGTTAAAATATGGAACTGTCATATATTCATTTAACAAAAACACAAGTACAAGATGGAATATCAAAGTGTATTCACTTTGTTGCTGGGTTACAATATAAACTCCTCAAAAAATCTAACTAACTTAGAATCATAAGTTCCATCTGATTTAAAAGCAACTGAGAAAATAGAACACCTAAAAACTAGGTTCTTCATTACATAAGCATAACAACTTTAGTTATGGGAATGACATCATCATTTATGCAAGAGGATAAACCATATTTAGTGCTTCAAGAATATAGGAACACCTGGTAACTGGATTGACCCAGTCTGTGTCAGCAACTACAAGGTTATGGAAGTAGTGGAGCCATGATAAAATCTAGAAATGGTTACTCACCTTGAAGGATCCACTTCATCATTGAGTCTTTACTCCTTGCTGACTTATTCTTCCCCTACAAAAGGTTAGCATACCAAAATTCACAACACAAATCCAAGGCAAAGATTTATAATAAGTTTCCCTATTTTAACGCATCTATTGGAAAGTTGGATATAATAGTATATATGACTTAATATAGTGTTGTCATTATGGCAAAAAATTCATATAGATGTTTGGAGTTAGCGCACTTGATGTAGAGATCAGAAATCAACTAAGTGTTGAAGACTGGACAATGTATAGAGTTCTTGAAGCTTAGAGCATCAGCGCACGTGCCTACAATAGATTTATGGTGTGTGCCCTAGAAGTTAAGTTTGTTAGACTATATTCATGCTTATTCTATGAGCACATGATTAGATATGCAAGTATGAAAAATATATAGGCAGTTGAAGTTACACAACTAGTATGTGCCAGTGAAGAATAGAGTAAGCAGCTGACTATTATCATTTTGAGTTGCGGTTATATTATAATGATGTAAAGGATATGTGCCTATTGTAATTAGGTTTCCAACATGTATATATGTTTGTTTTTAAACATGCTTGAGCCAATTCATTTGGAAGTGTTGTATGTAATAGGTTTAAGGGATGACCTAGTTGTTTATTTTCTATGCGCATATAAATATGAGATGCGCCCATTGTATTTGATATGGAAGTCAAGATAGAGTTGTGAGAAGAATAGTAGAAGTGTGAAAAGAGACTATATGATGTATTAGAGATTTTCAAGAGGTCAAAGCATCAGTGCATCAAAGGAACTGATCTAACAAGCAATGTCACAGTGACAGTTCATCTAGCAAATATAGTGTGTATTTGAGATCAAAAGGTTGAAGCCTTCACCACTTGAGTAGTGAGCTCTAATACAGTACATCCACCCCCCTAACAGGGACTATTGTAAAAGACTCCTAATAGGGTCCAACCCTTGACAAGGTCTACTATACTTAATGCATTGTACAACAACTCCTAATAGGGTTAAGGATCTTCTAACAAGGATCATAAAACACTAGTATAGAATATTAGTGGGTGTCAATTCCCACTGGGGTTTTTACCTATTTGGGTTTCCCCATAAGTATATTGGTTTTATGTGTTGATTTCATGTTTCATATTTATGTGGATGTTCATTTCAGTACTTAAGCATTTGAGTTCAGTTTAAAGATTAAGTAAAAAGATAAAATGCAGTGAACACTGATTTACTCCCCCTCTTAGTGTTCCCATTCCTAACAATTGGTATCAGAGCTCTGGTCCTTAGTAAAGAAGTTTAACCACTTGAGGAGATCATGGAGAAAGCAGAAATCAAACATTTGAAAAGAAATCTTGAAACTGCTCTTGAAGGCCTGGACAAATCAGAAAGAGAAATAGAAGAACTAAAAGAAAAGGTCAATGATGCTCAATTAGTTATCAAAAGGCTAATAAAGGACTTAAAATAATGCTCTAATAGTGATCTAGGTGCAATGGTCAAGAATTTGAATGAAGATAATGCATCTTTAAAAGAACTACTTGAAGAATTCGATGATAAGTTGATTAACAATTAGGAAGTCTATGAAGAACAGGTCAAAGAGAACCTTCAACTCAATGAGGAATTAAGGAAAGCAAACTTGGAAATGTTGGAGTTAAGGAACAATAGATAAATCTTGGAATCTAAATTAAAAGAAGAAAAGAATCACATTGACAAATTACACACCAGTTCTAATTTGATAGAATCTCTGTTGTATGCAAGAAGAGCCAAAGTAGACACTAGTTGCATTGGATTCAATGAAGCACAAAATCAAATTGACAACATGCGAGCAAGAAAGGATATGCAAAAAGACTCTACTAATGCTAAGAAGACTAAAGAACAAACTAAAGATAATAGTGAACCACCTAAGAATGAGCACAAGCTAGTAGACCGCACTTGTTTTGCATGTAACAAGCATGGACACATAGCGAGGAACTGTATAGAGGTAAGACCTTTTAATGGTTACTATTATTCATGCAATAAATTTGGCCATAGAGCTATGAATTGCAAGAATAGTAAAATGAATAGGACTCAGCATGATCAAAGAAATTAGAATCAGTCAACTATAAGAAGTTCTTAGAATGTTACATGTCAGATATGTAACTATAATGGTCACTCAGCTAGACAATGTAAAATGGTGCCTCATGTCAATGCGCCAAGGAATATAAGGCCTCCAATCATTTGTCACTCTTGTAACAAGGCTGGACACATCTCAAAGTTTTGTAGATCAAGGGTGCAAGGTCAGGAAAGCCCTAAAAAGATCGAAGAGCCAGTATTGGATCCTAAAGGAGAAGTCAAGTTTGTGAAATCCTCAGAGGATGCGAGCATGATTTGGTTAGAAGAAATGAAGGATAAGGTTGATGAGTATGTATTGGATGCATCCACAATGGACACACCCTCTACATCTGAATGAATGGCCCTCAGGGTCATAGGCGGAGCTAATTTAGCTCTAGACCCCTGTGTGGCTGGTATACTCACTCTCAAAGTATCTGCTTTGGACTTAAGCTTTTGGAGACTAAGGGAACCTTCATGCAAGAGTGCACTAGCTGATTGTTTGTAGAATGAAAGTTAGAAATTTCCAAATGACAACTTGGTTTACGTGACAAGCATTAATGGTAGAAATTCTACTTTAAAGTACACAGAAGTTAGAAGATCTCTCATTACATTTGAATTAAGAGAGATTGAAGAGTAGAAGAGTCTTAGTAGTTGATTAAGAAGGATCATAGTTTGATTCATCAAGTGATTTGTAGTGCATTTGATCAGTTGTGGAAACCTTAGTTCATCGTGCTGATTCAAAATCTCTTGGAAACCTTTGTGAAAGTGATATACAAGTAACTCATGGCTACTCCTATAGTATTTGATGTTGTAGAGAAGAAAAGATGTCTTTAAGAGGCATCCATTCAAATCTACATTAGATGACCTAGAAGGGGCATTCTCTCACATGCCTATGGGCGTTATGCATGTCGAGGACATTAGGGCATACATCTACTGTAAGAAAAAACTAGTAGGATTGGATAGACTAAGGGCACACATGGAAACTATGTTAAAACCAAACAAAATATTCATGGATGAGTATGCACAGTGGAATAATCACCCTATAGTGGAGTATGCTATGGCATATGAGTTTTATGAATCAGAATGGATCAAGATTCTTTTGAGCAGGATTCATGATGACCTATTTTGGATAGGTGAAGTGCCGGTCAGAATTACCAATGACCTAATTCATGAGATGATAGGGCTCTCAAGGATAGGCACCATCCTTCTAGTGGGTAAAGATGTGAGGAAGATTTTTGAATAGACTTGCAAGTCAAGGAGTGATAGGTGTGGAATGACCATTGAGCCTATTGAGAAAGATGACATCAAATTGATGTCTATGATACTTGGATACAGGGTTCAACACACCAGCACGATGAACAGTATGTCTATGGCCATAATTCTTGCATCCATAAGAATTGTTAATGAAAATAGAGAGTTCAACCTATGTGAAATCTTGGGCACATAACTGATTGATAACATTATGGCAATCAAGCATGATAAGACAAAAATATTCAGATTTGGGTCTTTAATCATCTATATGTACTTCCATATTGTTGGAAAGATGTCAGATTCATACCTAGACAAGACTATTCCTACCATGCCTCAAATATCTTTCAAAGCATCTACAGAAAGCACTCTAAGAGACTACATGACACTAGAGTTGAAGACATTCAGGGTCAAAATCCAGATGAGGTACAGGATACTAGAGAACATTGTTAAGAAATACAAGGATACTATTTGTTTTATGGTTGAAACAGATACAACATGCATGGAGGCAAATGAACCAAGAAAAAATTGGATTCATCCACTTGGATATGAAGTAGATGAACAATTTTTAGAAGCATATGCTCAATTATTGCTTTCAGCTCCTACTGACCCTAATGAGCCAAGATGGGGAACTTATGAGGAGAATACAAGAGAGATAGATGCCAAACTAAACAGCACAAAAACAAAAAGAAAGGTTGATAAATTCACCTCAGAGATCTTGAGAATACATGGAGTGTCTCAAGAAGATCTAGACAAATCAAGGGAACAAAAGATTTCCTTGGAATTAGAGAGCACAGATGCAGCAAAGATAGAATTAGATGATCCTAAGTTGAAGAAGGTGAAGATAGAAAAATTTGATGAATAGAAGGGTAAAATTGATGATACTCCTTCCACGCCCAAAGAAACCATTGACCTCACTGCTCCTCCTAAGTATAAGGTAATGTAGAAGAGGAAGAAAGAAACCAACAGTAGTCATCCATCTTCAAGAGTCACAAGGAATGGGAAGAACTCACAAGCACCTCCTGAAGTAAGTTTCAAACCTAGTCTCAGTATGCTAAGTGCAAGAATAATTGATGAGGGAAGAATTGATCAAGTAGAAAAACTTTATGAAAAATATAGTGAAATAGACAAATCTAAGATACATGGTATGTTAGTCAAACACATGTTGAAGTTCAAGAAGACAGTCTTGGAACTTAAGACCATGATCCCTGACAATGTATGGAACATCCTAGAATTCCAAAAGAGACAAGCCATTGAAGAGGATTTAAGGATAAGGGAAAAGATTCTATATGATACCCTTCCAGTATGTTCCCTAAAAGAAAAATCCTTGTTGCTAGACTTAGTGAAACCACATCTCAAAACAAAGTCAAGGACTTTGCACATTATGGACAAGAACTATGATCTTGTTGCTAAGGAAATAGAGAAGGCATTCAAGAAAGTATTCATGAACAGACACATGTATCCATCCACTGCACCCATAGCATAAGTACCCATGAAATAAGTCAAAGTGGTAGAGCCCACTAATGCATCAGTGATAGGTCCTTAGGATTCAGTGCCTACAATGGAAACACAAATAGAGGCAGATAAGTTTGCACCCATGACAGAGTCACTAAAGGATAGCACCATTATCATTGATAATATAGAGATAGCCATGGTGGCCACTGACACTGAATTGGATAAGTTTGAAGAAGCTTTTGTGAGAACACAAGAAGCTGAATTTTTTTGTAGCATCACACCTCCCACTCATCAAGAAGAAGTATTGATTGAAGATATAATAGATGAGAAAGAAGAAGAAAAGATGGAAGAAAAGAAAGAACAAGAAAAAGAAAAAATAGAAAAAGAAGAAGAAAAGAAAGAAATAGAAAAAGAAGTATAAAGTAATGAACCATTAGTTGAACTCATCAAGGTAAAATAAGAAGTGATGGATAGCACTCCCATCACTCCCTCAGCAGCATTATTGTCAAGTTTGACACCTGACACAACTAGTTTGGATTCATGGGGAGAAGAAGACCTAATTAAGTTCAGTGTCCTAGTTATGGAGAAGGTCAAGGAGAAACAAGTGATGAGGAATCCCCTCCTTGTAGAGTCAATTAACATCCTAAATAGTTTGTTACCTGTAGACAAGAAAGTGTCCAAAATACACTTAGTTGATGATGTCAGATCAGTGATTTCACAGTTCAAGGGAAACATCTCTAGCCTAGAAGAATCTGCATCCCTAGTTACAGAGGAGAATTATATGAAGAAAAGGCTCAATGAATTGATTAGCAACTATGCACTTGACCTAAGCTCACTAAAGGCTGGTCCAGCATCCCTGAAGGAGTTTGCAACAAAGGGAAGAAAAATCATTGCTGAATTTATGAACCAAGATAAGTTAACTGGTGATCTGTACAAAAAGGTACAAGAAGGAGAAGCCATGATAGATAGCATTAGGAAATCAATGGAAGATCCATCTATGGATATAAACATGTGCAACAATGTCTACCAAGGATAGTTAGACATGATTGAGAAAGCAGAAAAAGAGATGATGAAGATAAGGGGTAGGCAGACTCAGCTAAGAAATGCTCTTGTGCCCTCATTAGACATCCTTAATCAGAACATCAAGGAGATTGATGTCACCATGGTGACATATGATCAAGGTCCTAGCACAGATATGGTGAAGATGGAGAAGCTTTAGTATGCTTTATGCGCTCATCTATAGATTGTAAATTCACTAATCACATTTTGGAAGAAGGAGATCCAAAATCTGCAGATTGCATATCCAGATGTACTATCATAGTAAGTTTTTGTAGAATCAATTTTGATACACCTTTTTCATTAATGTCAAAGGGGGAGTATGTATAGAATATGGATAATAGATATGTATAAGGAGATATAAGATAGAAAGATATGTATAGGGAGACAAAAAAATTTGTATTAAAGACAGTTAGCGACTTGGCCATATTCCTTTGTTTCCATCAATGACAAAGGGGGAGATTGTTGGAAATTTGGCTATAATAGTGTATATGACTTAATATAGTGTTTTCAATATGGAAATAAAGTCATATAGAAGTTTAGAGTCACCGCACTTGATGTAGAGATCAAAAATCAGCTAAGTGTTGAAGACTGGATAGTGTACAGAGTTCTTGAAGCTTAGAGCATCAACACACATGCGTACGAAATAGTTATGGTGTGCTCCCTAGAAGTTAAGTTGGTTAGAATATATTCATGCTTAGTCTATGAGTGCATGATCAGATATGCAAGTATGATAAAGATACAGGTAGTTGAAGATACAAAGCCAGTGTGTGCAAGTGAAGAACAGAGTAAGCAGCCAATTGTTATCATTTTGAGTTGCGGTTATATTCTAATGATGTAAAGGCTATTCACCTATTGTAATTAGGTCATCGACATGTATATATTTTTTTTGTAAACACGCTTGAGCCAATTCATTTGGAAGTATTGTATGTAATAGGTTTAAGGGCTGACCTAGTTGTTTATTTTGTATGCGCATATAGATATGAGATGTGCCCATTGTATTTGATATGGAAGTCAAGATAGAGTTGTGAGAAGAATAGTAGAAGTGTGAAAAGAGACTATAAGATGTATTAGAGATTTGCAAGAGGTCAAAGCATCAGTGCATCCAAAGAATTGATCTGACAAGTAGTGTCATAGCGATAGTTCATCTAGCAGATATAGTGTGTATCTGAGATCAGAAGGTTGTAGCCTTCACCACTTGAGCAGTGAGCTCTAGGACAGTGCATCCACACCCCTAATAGGGACTATTGTAAAAGACTCCTAACAGGGTCTGACCCTTGACAAGGTCTACTATACTTAATGCATTGTAAAGAAACTCCTAACAGGGTTAAGGATCTTCTAACAAGGATCATAAAACACTACTACAGAATATTAGTGGGTGTCAATTTCCATTGGGGTTTTTACCTATTTGGGTTTTCCCATAACCATATTGGTGTTATGTGTTGATTTCATGTTTCATGTTTATGTGGATATTCATTTCAGTACTTAATCATTTGAGTTTAGTTTAAAGATTAAGTAAAAAGATAAAATGCAGTGAACACTGATTCACCCCCCCTCTCAGTGCTCCTATTCCTAATAGCATCCTTGTCACATGGCTACATGAACACTACCCATTAACACTAGAGAAGATAAATACCATATTTCATCATAATATCCATTAGTCTATATATATTCAATATTTTCCTTAGTTTCAAAAGTATCAGATATACACATGACTAAAGCATAGAAACATAAAATTTTGCATAATGTTTATGAAAACCCATAAGATATTTAAGTCTAGACTTAAAAAATCATAAACAAAACAATCCATAAACTAGACTCACCATTCCCCCCAACTTAGCTTTTGTTGGTCCCACAGCAAACATGAAATTCTTCAACCTGGCTATCAGTCTATAATCAGTAGTTGTCTTTTGTCCAAAACCTCCTTTGGAAAAGCTCCAATAGAATCCCTTTGTCTCCCTATGTCTTTTCCACCTTTCTTCCTCTCCCTTCATGTCATAATTGTCTAAATTTTTTGAGTTTGCTAAGAGAGGAGACATCGGCAATGGTGGCTAAAAAGTAAGTGGAATCCAAAAACTTTGTCGTACCCTTCCCAATGAGATGTATGAGGGTGACCTCCTATGTGCCATGCTAAAATTGAGGGGTGAATGTGGCTCTTTAGCTCTCAACTCCTTGGTTAAAGTAATCCAACGCCACTGACTAGAATTGGCAGCATCAGGCAACTCAGAATCAACTAGCTTCTCATACTCATCAAATGTTGCATCCCTAAGTGGATAGATGAGCTTACTACCTAAATTAGTGATGAAGGGTGCTCCCCTTAATACCACAAACACATAACAGAAATAGAGAAACAACAACAATATGCAAGAACAGAAAATTGGCTTCTTATTATCTCCACAAATGTGGAATTACAAACTTTCAGAATTACAATATGCAAAGCCACATGGGCATTCCCTTACAATATTTTGTAGGACAAAGCCTTGAATCAATACCTAGATCTACTACCCAGAACTACCCTAGACAACACTACGGGCCTTCTTTATATAGGAATTTTCCACCGCCCGAGAAGGTTCTAGAAATTTAGCCCTAAGGGCTGACCAAACTTAGAATTAATTTATTTTTTTCAATTTATTACATCAAAGTCAGCTCAAAATAACTTTTGAAACCCAAACAAAAATTTTGAAGGAAAATTAATTTCTGCCATTTCAGGTGGCCCAACTTTCGAAGACCATAAGTCATCACCAGTTGACCCGATTGACTATTATAACCCCATTTCAAAAATGCCACAAAGCGCTCTATAGGCTTGACTTGTGCAAGCGCCCATCATCCAAATTTTTGACATCATTCGAGGCCTCTAAAGCCTTCAAAACTGAGTTCAAAGTTTCTGTACCCTACTTCCAATACCAAAAATCTTTAGTATCTTCAAAACTAGACCTAATCTAGCCATGAAACTTTGCTGGTAGGCTGATATGATTGAGATGAACCTCCACATGTAAAATTAGAACATTCTAAGATTTATGACCAACTTACTAAAAATAGAAAGTTCCCATAAATAGAATCTCTACACAAGATAGCCCTTATTGAATACAAAAATAGAAATATTCTTGGGTGATGCAAGACTACTCTTACACCTAGGATGCTCCTGCATCAGACACCCGGGGTAATTTGAGAAGTGACCCCATCACGTCTTAGGTGTGTAGAGGAAAACCAAGGTAGTTAACCTCCTCCTTTGTTAGCCATGATGAATCTTCAATAGGTCATCCTTTCCACTTGACCAAATATTCTTCATATGTCATGTTCCTTGTGCTTCTGCCAACACGACTATCTAGTATATCCTCAATCTCTTTGGTATCTGAACTAGTTGCTGGAATACTCCACTGTGTTGTTGTAACCTCATCTTCAATACCTCCCTCATGATACTCTATCAAATCTAAAACATTGAACACTAGTGAAATATTCAGCTCAGTAGGCAATTCTACCTCATATGCATTTCTTAAATCATGCTTCTTCAGTATTTTACATGGCCCAAACTTCTTCATTTTCAATTTGTTATATGTACCAACTGGAAATCTTTCCTTCTGCAAATGAACCATGACTTCATCTCCAACCTGAAATTCCTTATGCCTCCTTTTCTCATCTGCCTTAGCCTTATATTGCACATTCATCTTGGTAATGTGCTTCCTCACCTCCTCATGGATGTTCTTCAAGTGTTCTGAAAAATCCTCAGCTTTAGCACTACTTATTTCTCCTTTATCTATCTTTCTCAACTTAGATGCATTTCTTGGACTACTCCCATATACAATCTAGAATGGTGATTTACCAGTGCTCCTATTGACAGAATTATTGTACACAAATTCTGCCTGTGGTAAAATCAAATCCCAACCTGTTGGCTTATCTCCAACCAAACATCTCAGAAAATTTCTCAAACTCCTATTCACCACCTCTGTCTGTCCATCAGTCTATGGATGATGTGATGAACTGAACTTCAAATCTATCTTCAACTTCTTCCACAATGTACACCAAAAATATCCAATGAACTTAGTGTCTCTATCTGAAACTATGGTCTTTGGAAAACCATGTAGTCTCACTACTTCTCTGAAAAACAATTCTACTATATGAACAGCATCATTAGTCTTCTTGCAGGGAATGAAATGTGCCATCTTCAAAAATCTCTCAACCACCACAAAAATTGAATCATGTCCCTGTTGTTTCCTTGGTAAACCAAGAACAAAGTCCATACTAATATCCTCCCAAGGCTTCTTCAGTACAGGTAATGGCTGATACAACCCTGTATTCTACTTCACTTCATTCACCATCTGACATACTCTACAACTCTGTACAAAATTCTTGACATCTTGCTGCAACTGCGGCCAATAATAATTTTCACTAACCAAAGCAAGGGTTTTATCTCGACCAAAATGTCCAACCAATCCTCCACTATGCTTCTCCTTGATGAGATTCTCTCTCATAGAGCTTCGTGGAATGCACAGCTGACTCCCTCTAAATAGCATATCATCTTGGATGATAAAATCCAGCCATTTCATCCTGTCTAGATTAATAGGTTCTTTACAAGCTTTCCAAGATTCACCAAAATCAGGATCCTCTGGATAAAAATTCTTGAGTTTTTTGAACCCAACCACCTCAATCTACATCTCTGTCAACAATAGTTGCCTTCTACTAAGTGCATCTGCAACCCTGTTAGACTTTCCACTTCTGTGTTTCAAAACAAATGTATAACTCTGCAAAAACTCAACCCATTTCAAATGCCTTTGATTCAACTTTCCTTGAATATTCAGATATTGCAAAGCTTGATGATCAGTATACAAAAAAAACTCTTTAGGAAGCAGATAGTGTCTCCACTTCTTCAATGCTTGAACTATAGCATAAAATTCCTGATCATAAATAGAATATTTTCTCTTGGCATCATTTAACTTCTCACTAAAATAAGCAATAGGTTTGCCTTCTTGGCTCATAACAGCTCTTATTGTAGTACCACTAGCATCACAGTCTACATGAAATACCTTATTAAAATCAGAATCTGGAAGTGCTAAAATAGGTTGTTCTATAACTTTTTGTTTCAACAATTGAAAACTCTTTTCTGCCCCATTAGTCCACTTAAACTCTTTTCGATCCCCTCTCATTGTTTCAGTCAAGGGACCACAAATACTGCTAAACTTTTTAATAAACTTTCTGTAAAAGCTAGCCAAACCATGAAAAGACCTTACCTCAGTAGCACTCCTTGGAGTAGGCCATTCAAGGATAGCCAATACTTTCTCTGGGTCCATTTTTAGGCCTTCTGCTAAAACTACAAATCCCAAATACACTAACTCTTTCTTCACAAAACTGCACTTCTTCAAATTAATCAATAATTTCTCATCTCTTAGCCTCTCAAACACCATATGAATATGCATCATATGTTCCTCCAATGTCTTGCTAAAGATTAAAATATCATTTAGGTAAACAATGACAAACTTACCTAGAAATTCTTTCAAAACCTCGTTCATGAGCCGCATGAAAGTGCTCGATGCATTGGTTAGCCCAAAAGGCATGACTAACCACTCATACAATCCTTCCTTTGTCTTGAAGGAAGTCTTCCATTCATCTCCTTCTCTGATTCGAATCTAGTTATATCCACTCTTCAGATCTATCTTTGAGAAATACACAGCTCCACTCAAACAATCCATAATATCATCCATTCATGGCAATGGAAACCTATACTTGATTGTGATCTTTTTTATTGCTCTAGAATCTGTACACATCCTCCATTCTCCATTCTTCTTTGGTGCTAATGCTTTTGGTACAGCACATGGACTCAGGCTCTCCTGAATCAATCCCTTTTGTAACAACTCATGTACTTGTCTGTTCAACTCTTCACTTTCTGCTAGTGTCATTCTGTGTGCTGCCTTGTTTGGCAAACTGGCTCTTGGAATCAAATCTATCTGATGAATGATCTTCCTTACCGGTGGTAATCCATTAGGTACATTATCAGATACAATATCCTGAAACTCATTCAACAAATCTATAACCTCTACAGGTACATCCTCTACTTCTTCTTTACCGGCTTTTGGAATTAAAGCAAAACACACATGCTCATGCCTCATACCATCTAGTAATTTTCTTCCATCAACAAATGGTATTCTTGCATTACCATATACCTTTTCTTCAATCTCCTTCAATGGCTTTAGCTTATGTCACACTCCATCCTTTGTCACGAAATAGGTATTCACACGACCATCATGTACAGCACATCTGTCAAACTGCCACGGTCTACCCAACAACATATGACATGCATCAATAGATATGATATCACATAGTACCTCATCTTGGTACCCACCAATCTTGAACTTTACCAGGCACTGTTCACTGACCATGACCTTGTGGTCATCCTGCACCCAGGCAATCTGATATGGATGTGGGTGTTTCTGTCTCTTGAGCTTCAACTTTGTCACCATCTCTTCTGACACCAAATTGTCAGTGCTTCCACTATCAATAATCACATCATAGTATTTTCCCTCACACTTGCATTGAGTGTGAAATAGGCTCCTCCTTTGTTCAGGTTCATTCTCACCACTCAGCAGGACTCTTCTATTGATCAACGTTTCTCCTCTTTTAGCATCTTCAGAATTTGAGGATCTGGCATCTTCATCTACATGTGCCACTCTGGCTTGGTCTTCATTCTTCCCATCCATCCTTCCTTGTCATTGAGGACATTCAAATGCCCTATGACCTTCTTCTACACAGTGAAAATATGTTCCACGGAAGCCTCCTCTTCCTGAACCTTGTCCTCTTCCTCTTCCTCACTGATCTCTATTGTTCTGATCTTGGAAACGACTAGAATTGTTTCCTCTCTGATTTTGACTGCTATTGGCCTCATCTTTCTTTTTTGGATCTTCATTTCAGCCTCCATATGACCATCCACCAGATCATCCACCGCAACCTCTTCCATTTTGTCTGCTCTCAAACTTCTTGTTCAACTTTTCCTCTACTTTTAGGAAAAACTGGTATGCCTCTTTAATACTGTTCATTCGATCTAGATTTAGCTCCTCCTAAATGTTGGGCCTCAACCCATTAAGGTAATGTACAACTTTCTCCTTATCAGCTTCTGCATGGCTTGTTCTGATGAGGATTCGATAGAACTCCTCTGTATACTCCTGAACAGATCATCTTGCTTGCTTCAAACTTTGCATTTTCTTCAATAGGTCAAGCTCATAATCAATAGGGATGAACTGTCGCTTCAATTTATCCACCATCTGATCCCATCTTGTGATTTTATCTTTCCCTCTTCTATTTCACTCCAATTGAATCTCTTGCCACCAGATCTTTGCATGACCTTTCAGTCTGGCCTTCACAAATTTGACCCTATCAAGATCCTCAATATCTTCATACTCAAAATATTCTTCACATTCATTGATCCAGTCGATCAATTCTTTTGGGTTAAGATTTCTTGAAAATGTAGGTACCTTAATCTTAGGTCTTTTTTCGATCTTGGAAATGGCTTGAAAAAGTCTTTCTTCCTCCTGGTTCACAACTTTGACTTCTCCTTCTTGCTCTTCTTCTTCGGCTTCATCCTCGCTTTCGTCTCTGACATTAAGATTCATTCCTCTTCGAATCTACTCTTGTAATATTTGCACTTGTCTCTGGAGCACTCTAACCTTAGGTGTTACAACACCAGCTCTTCCACCATGTTCCCTTTGTGGAGGCATTTTCATGATGTGTGCTAAAACCCTAACCATGGTCCTAGTGCAAACTACCTCACAGTCGGTGATCTGTTTACACAAAAACCCTAACCCACGATCCTGGTGCAAACTACCTCACAATCAGCGATCTATTTACACACTCAAGAACTCTTGCTTTGATACCACTTGATGAAGGGTGCTCCCCTTAATACCACAAACACATAACAGAAATAGAGAAACAACAACAATATGCAAGAACAGAAAATTGGCTTCTTCTTATCTCCATAAATGTGGAATTACAAACTTTCAGAATTACAATATGCAAAGCCACATGGGCATTCCCTTACAATATTCTATAGGACAAAGCCTCGAATCAATACCTAGAACTACCCTAGACAACACTACGGGCCTTCTTTATATAGGCATTTTCCACCGCCTGAGAAGGTTCCAAAAATTTAGCCCTAAGGGCCGACCAAACTTAGAATTAATTTATTTTTTTCAATTTATTACATCAAAGTCAGCTCAAAATAACTTTTGAAACCCGAACAAAAATTTTGAAGGAAAATTAATTTCTATCATTTCAAGTGGCCCGACTTCCGGAGACCATAAGTCATCACCAGTTGACCCGATTAACTATTATAACCCCATTTCAGAAATGCCATGAAGCGCTCTACAGGCTTGACCTGCACAAGTGTTTGTCACCCAAATTTTTGACATCATCCGGGGCCTCTAAAGCCTTCAAAATTGAGTTCAAAGTTTCTATACCCTGCTGCCAATACCGAAAATCTTCAGTATCTTCAAAACTAGACCTGATCTAGCCATGAAACTTTGCTGGCAGGCTGATATGACTGAGATGAACCTCCACATGTAAAATTAGAACATTCCAAGATTTATAATAATAGGATTCATAATATTTCTCAACCATTCATAATAACAAGATT
The DNA here is from genome assembly GCA_027943335.1 of Chamaecyparis obtusa. Lineage (NCBI taxonomy): Eukaryota > Viridiplantae > Streptophyta > Pinopsida > Cupressales > Cupressaceae > Chamaecyparis > Chamaecyparis obtusa. The sequence continues at coordinate 1,608,864 of BSBK01001373.1, read as the reverse complement.
TGGGGTCTTTAGCCTCTGGTCTTAGATACAAAGGAATCTCTTCTAATTCCCTATATATTTTAGCTTTAGATTCCCTACTAACCTCATTCTATACCCAGGACATAAGGGCCCTAAGTTGGATATCCCCAACATATAGTAAGGGGTTCCAGACTCGGTCATTTGGGAATGCTAGGTTGTGAAGGAAGAGTTCACACAGTATATTCTTAATGGTTGCAGGAAAGTTATTAAATGCCTAGGAAAACTGCATTGGATCTTACAATAATGGGGACCTATCTTGCATGATACATGTCATTTGATAATTTAGTAGTTGTTCTTTCAGAAACAGGGCATATACTGGTGATGGAGACCTATAGCCCATTAACTCAAGGATAAGGGATGTAACTTTGGTAAGTTTTTCTTGCAGTTGTTCCACTTTTTCCTCCTGTTCAATAGTCTCCTAAAAATGTTGGTCTATAATTCTATTTAACTATTTCCTCTACTGCCTCCATTGTTCCCTTTATGAATTTAATTGATTAGACAACTGAGAAATAATGGATAATAGGGACACAGAACTACACTGACCTGACATGGAATTGTCAAAAGATTTATCTACTAAAGAGAGAACAGAGGACTTACCTTCTTTTGAATTTATCCCTTCCTTAGGATCTGTCCAAAACACCATGGATCTCTTAGTATTAGAGCATTGTTGTGCCATAGAGGCCAATGTATCTAAACCCTCATTTAAAATTTTCTCTACTACCTTATTAATGAGGTCTGCATCAATATCAGGGTTTTCTTTGTATAACCTCCCTTCTATTGCAAGAGACATTTCTGATTACTCTTCTTGCACTGTATAAAATCCCACAGACACTTCTTCGTCCTCTAAATCACTGCAACTAACACTTGTCTGAAGACCTGTAGAGGAAGAACCTCTTCGCCAGAATACATAAGCCTCATCCCCAGAGCTAGAATCATCATTAATAATTATACATTCTTTATCTATTTGTGCCTCAGGAACCTATGCTTGCTGATTTTTAGGTAACTTCTAAAGTGTCTCCTATTGCATATTCTCAGATTCCTCTTCCTTTTTCTCAGAGGGCTCAGGTTCAATATTTAATCCTTCCAATGGTGTATCCATAGTTGCATTTGACTTCCTCCTATTACTTCTCCTTAACGAAGTTTCTTCCTTCTTTTTTAGAAATTTCCTTTTTCTGGAAGTGCTTGTGGCTACAGGAGATGATTCCTTAGTCTGCTGACTAGTACCAGGATTATTTTTCTTCTTCCTGTCTTTCTGAGAAACCCTCTTCGTCACAAGAGTAGCTTCAACCTTTTCTGCAGAAGTATCCTCTTCCTCTCTATGAACTAACCTTGAAGTAGAGGACTGAGGGGAATTAGGAGTCCTAACCCTATATTTCTTCTTGGATGAAGAGCCTTGTCCAAGTTCAATAATAATTTTCCTAACCCCTTTATCAGTTTGACTTCTCTACCCCACTCTTTTCCCAATAGGTTCTGGGGTTGGTTCTTTAAACCCTTGCAGTAGAAATTCATCCCTGGGGATTTCTGACTACTCCCCTAAGGCTTTCTCAACTATCAATTTGACTAAATAGTGATGTGAGATAGAATTATGTTTACCCTCCTGTACTAGAGTGGCTTGCTTCGACAAGATGCTAAACATTAAACTAGGAACGTTGATGGGCCTATTGTTATGCATTAGATAGCTCATAAATTTAAAATGAATGGAATGTAGGTATGAATGCCTTCCCTCACAAATAAAATATCTAATGACATGAACCTCACATTGCTTGAATGGCTCTGGAAGAGACAATTTGTATGTACCTTGTTTCTGGTCAACCTCAAGAGGTGGGTCTGAATACAAGGTGAACTACGCCCTGGATGTGGTTGGATCAAGATTTTCTACAAATTCCTCCCCTTCCTATGGAAACCCAATAACTTCTACCAAAATTACCTGTGAAAATGGTACCCTTAATCCCTTGACTATAGCCACTCTGTCTTTTAATGAGCTCATAAACTACATCGTAACTTCATCATCCCAACTAGTTAGCTTTTGGATATAATCAAGCCAACCTCTTTCCTAAAAATATGGCCTGCAAGCTTGGTCTTCTAGCAGGATATTATGCACAATGGGTTCCCTACGAATGAGGTCACCTCCCATCTTTAGTTTGTCAAAATACCCAAAATGGAGTTGTAGGAGATTAAAACAGTCAAGAACAAATTTGGACAAGGAGGCTTGAAAAGGCAAGTTACAGGAAGGTTTCAAACATGGAAAGTTCTAGCAGTGTAGTTCAGAAAATAATCTCATCAGTAATATGAATGCAAAGCAATAATATCTCTTAACTACTCATAATTATGCATCCGTGGACTTCATACTTAACATGTACTTGCCACCCTCACTTGATATGTGCAAAATAACAATGAAGCACATAACTCTTCAGAAAGTGTCAAATCGTAACAAGAAATGCAAAGTACGACAAGACAAAAGAATAAACATAAAAGATTTGATGAATATAATGAAAAAAATTATATAACTTCCACCCTAGCTAAATTAGGCAAGTGGTCGCACACTTGCACAGGTGACAAGGCATACGAAAAGATTGGAAAAACAAATTAAGGTTGCATACCTTGGAAAGTGTACGAACCTGAATTATTAATGAGGTGGCAATCATTGTTATCCATGAATGAAGAATAAATGAAATGGATGGGTGATAGACAAGAAATAAAATGGAACTTTATTATGGAGAAGCAACTTTTGTTAAGAAAGAATTTATTATGAAAATGATGAGAACTTCTAGAGTGAGGAAGGCAAATGAGCAGAAAGCTCATTAAAAGAGGCTACAGGAAGTGTATCACCAGTAGCAGAGAAGAATTGTTGCAGGAACTCTTCCTTACTCTGGGGTTTGTGATATAATTTCAACCTGTGACCATTGACTAATAATTTGAACCAAACTGGATCAACTGTGGAAAGTTGGACCGCTCCATTTGGAAATACTGCTATAATCTCATATGGTCGTAACCCTCTAGTTTGGAATTTTCTTGGATTGTTATAATACTGGGAGTCATAGACAAGTGCCTAGTCACCAGTAGAAAAGACTTTATCCTTAACATAATTTTTGTTCCATTGCTTGCACTGGTGTTGTATCAATTATGTGTTGTGCAGGGCAGATTTAAGTCATTCATCAAGTCCATTCAAGCTCAGTATCTATTCTTGATGTGATGTAGTGAGATCTATATCAAGATCAAGAGTTTTTTTTAGTGTCTTATGTTCAAATTATATAGGCATAATTGCAGACCGACCATATACAAGCTCAAATGGTGTGAAGCCGGTTGTAGATTTCTAGGTAATCTGGTAAGCCCAAAGATCTCCAGGAAGTCATGTGGCCCAATCTTTCTTATGGATGGCTATAGTCTTGGTGAGAATAGATTCCAACTCCTAATTGGTAACTTCTACCTGCTCATTAGCTTGGGGATGATAAGGCAAGGATTTACCATGCCTTATTTTATACTCTTCCATCAGGGCAGCTATCAAATTAGAAGTAAACTAAGGATCTTGATCAGATTGCAACTCCCTAGGTACCCCAAATCTTGTGAAAATAAACTCATAAAAGAATTTATCAACATTGTTATCCCTTGGGTGCTTCATAGGTTTAGCCTTAGCCCACTTTGTAACATAGTCAATGCATACAAGGATAAAGGATTTACCTTGTGAAGATGGCTCAATAGGACTGACAAAGTAAATCCCCCATTTATCAAAGGGTGCTACAATTACCTATGGCTACTAGGGCATTTCATCTATCTTAGTAGGTTGTCCCATGCATTGGCATTTGTCACACTTTTTGGTGTACTGAGTAGCATCTTTGTGTAAACTAGGCCAATAGTAGCCTGTAGTCAAGATCTTCAATGCTATTCTTTTGGTAGCAATATGTCCACCACAGGATTCATCATGACATGCCCTGAGGATATCATATGTTTCATCCTCTCTTATGCATCTTCTAGTCACTTGATAAGGACCAGTATAAAACATGAATCCAAAAATCCATGAATAATTAAAGCTCTTTTCAATCAACAGTCTTCTTTCTTTAGTAGAGAAATGAGCTGGTGTCTTACCTGTGGTGAGATAATTGGCAATATTAGCATACCAAAGATTGTGTGCAGATAGTAGAAAGAGATGCTCATCAAAAAAACTATCATCAATGGTTGCAGGATCATCAAGGACATGCAACCTAGAAAGGAAATCAGCTACCACATTGGCCTTACCAAGCTTGTCTACTATGGTGATGTCAAATTCCTACATAAGGAGCAACCAACGAGCTAGTCTTCCAAAAATTGCAAGCTTGTTCATGAGGTACTTAATAGAAGAATGGTTAGTATGCACATAGATCTCATATCTAGTAATGTAGTGTCTAAATTTATTTAGGGCATAAATGATTGTAAGCAATTCTTTTTCAGTGACAGTGTAGTTAAACTCAGCACCTTGTAAATTTTAACTAATAAAGTAAATGGCATCTTCAACTAAGGCCACCTTCTAACCAAGTATAGCTATAATAGCATAGTCTAAGGCATTAGTATGAATGTGAAAAGGAAAGCCCCAATTGGGTCCTCTCAAAACCGGTGTTGTGGTGAGAACTTCCTTAAGTTGCAGGAAAGACTTTGCACACTCAGAGTCCCAAGAAAATTCAGCATCCTTTTTGAGAAAGTTATACAATGGTGCTACAAGCTGACTAAAATCCTTTATAAACCTACTATAATACCTGGCATGTCCAAGAAAACTCCAAACATCTTTTTTTTTTGTTGGAGTAGGAAATGTGCTAATCACTTCAATCTTGGCAAGGCCACTTGAATACCTTTTGAAGATATGAAATGCCCTAAGACAACCCCTTCTTCCATCATCATGAAAAATTTCTCACTGTTGAGGGAAAGGTTGTAATCATGACATTTCTTAAGGACTTTTTCCAATTTTTCCTTAGCCTCATCAAAAGTATGCCCATATGTGGTAAAGTCATCCATGTAAATCTCCATGCAATCAGTAGATATATCAGAGAATATACTTATCACAGCTCGCTAAAAAGTGGCAGGAGCATTGCACAAACTGAAAGGTAGCACTAAATAGGAAATGTCCCCCATGGACATGTGAATGTTGTCTTCTCCTGGTCCTCAGGTGCTATTTGTATCTGATTATATCCACTGAATCCATCCAAAAAAGAGAAGTATTTCTTACCAGCTAGGTTATCAAGGACTTGATCTATGAACGGAAATGGAAAGTGGTCCTTCTTAGTAGATGAGTTAAGCTCCTTTTAGTTGACACAAGCTCTCCACTTCCCTCCTTTATTGGGTACTATAATGAGAGGGGAGACCCACTAGCTATTAGAAATGGGATATATGAAGCCAATATTTAACAACTTCGGCAACTCATTCTTAACTATATCCATTAAATCTGGATTAACCCTTCTTTGAGGTTGGCAGATAGGTCTGTGTTTAGGACTGATGTAGATTTTATGAGTGTAGAGTTTAGGATCTAGGCCTTTCATATCAGTATAATCCCAAGAAAAAGCTTGTTGATGTTCTTGTAGTAGTTGCAGGACAACTTTTTTCTAAGAGAGTGACAAAGCACTACTCATATTTAATTCTTGTCCTAGACCAACTTCTAGCTTAATGACCTTTTCTACCATGGAAAACTAAGCAACTGGAAAACACTCCATTTCATGAGGCAATAATGTATGAAGGAATTGTGAAGTTTCTGAATACTGTGGTGCATTTGGAGGTGGTAACAAAGTTTCTAGAACACAATCCTCTTGGGAACACATTTGAGAGTGTACTCCATATTCATTCATGATAATGGAGGAAATTATCGCATCTTCTCCCCTAGAGGCTACAAATGGCTCCTGAGATATGATCATTAGCTGGCAGATTGAATTGACCTCAAGTTCAGCATCACCAAAATCTAGCCAGACTATTTGGTCATCTTTCAATAGAGGTTGAGCTGGGGAATATAGAGTCAGATTCTTAGTGTTGACTCCATTGGATATAGTCATTTTTTGGATCGACAAGCTATATAGGCATCTACAGTAGCTAGCCATGGTCTACCTAGAATTATTGGATACCCACCCATATTAGCCTTTGGAGAAAGGACAACAAAGTCAACCAAATACTCCCAAGAATTTAAGGTGACTATGACATCCTCTACCATCTCATCAGGTGTAATAGTGGAACTATCAGCAAGCTAAAGGATGGTTGGGGTTTCCCTAAGACCGGTGATATGCAACTGAGACATTACTTCCTTGTTCATGACATTTATGGATGCACCTAAGTGAACTAGAGCATTTTGAACTTGTATTCCTTGAATAGTGACTGTAACCACAGGGCTCCCGGGGTCAGAATACTTTGGAACTGTCAACTTCTCCAACATTAGGTTAGATAACTGTCCTAGGACATGTATGGTTTTAGGATCCTTTTTCTTCCTCCCAGGCTATTTTATACAAGCTTCCTTGATGGCTTTAGTATATACAGGTACTTCCTTTATGGCATCTAGCAGTGGTATTTTAACTGTCATTTGCTTTAGTTGGGTAAGCAAGTCCAACACTGCTTGGTTTTCCACTGGCTTAGCTTACTCCTCCAACCTATGAGAAAATGGGGGCTCTTGAGCTGCAGGAGAGGTAGGTTTGACTAATACTTTAGTTGGCTTAGCTGAGGCATCCTCAACTTTAGTTATGATAGGCTTCTATGGGGGACAAAGGGTTGTGCTAGAGCTTAAATGAATATCATTCAAGGAAATAGCATAGCTCTATTATTGTGTTGCTGGCTTAGCATTGTTGGGATTAGGAGTAGGCTGAGAAGGCAATTGATTTTGTTTAGGGGAAGTAGTATTGGCTACAGGAGGAGGCATTAAAGCCTGCTGCTAAGGTGGTGGCATCAAAGCTTGCTAACTTGATTGGTTCATCCAATTGTGTGGTTGTTGCCACCCCTACTGAGGTTGTTGCCAGCTTTGTTGATGTTGTTGCCAACCTTGGTGGGTTTACTACTATCCTTGCTAAGGTTTTTGCCAACCTTGGTGAGGCTACTACCAGCCTTGCTAAGGTTGTTTCCAACCTTGGTGAGGCTATTGCCAACTATTATACCCACTAAAACCACTATGTTGTTGATTTTTCCATGTATTATGACTATTAAAATTTTGGAGAGGATCTTGGGGAATACCTGGTCTCTGAGCCCATGGCCTTTGCTGGGAAATGTAAAGCACCTCTCTATTCTCATCAATGGATTTGAATTTGGTAGGCATAGGTTGGAACTCCAAGCTTGCAACAGACTTACACCGATAAGTCTTTTTCTTCTCCCTACAATGTGGACAGTATTCTACTAACATTGCATCAGCTTCATCTTTCTTTCTCCTTGCCTGCATAGTGTCCAACTGAGTAGTGACATCATTAATGATGTCTTGCTTGAAATCTGACAATAGGTTGGATAGATCTACTTTGGATACACCCGCACCATTAGACTTGTGAGGAAAGTCTCTTAGGCCTCTTCCCTTCTTGAAAGTAGCTCTAGAATAGTTCAAACATATACTTTTTATGTCATCCCAAGTTTTCTAGATAATGTCCCCCCTACCATAAGGTCAAGGGCCTCAATGCTTCCATCATTCACACCTTTCAAAAATAGATGCTTTTGGGATTCCTCATTCAGCTGGTGCTATGTATTACGCTGGAGGTTGAACATGAACCTAGAGACATAGTCTTCCAAGGTTTCATCTTCCTTTTGAGACATTTTAAATATGTCATCCCCTTTTAAGTCTTGCCCCCTGCAATACTCTTTATACTTTTAAAGAAATAGGTTGCACATTGTAGTCTAATCTGCTACAACATTGGCACCCAAGCTCATAAACCATCTTAAAGCAACTTCTTTTAAAGTAAAGGGAAACAATTTTAGCTTATGGTCATTAGTGGTATAGTCATAGCTCCTGCAGAGTATATCAAATTCAAAGAGGAAAGTCTCAGGGTCTTCTATAATGAGGCCATAAAATTTGGGAAGCGCAGTAGTAGGAATGTTCTTCAAATTTTGGTTACCTTGTTGATTAGGAATAGGAAAAGGGAAGGTAGGTTGAGCCATTGGATTATCTAGATATTATGGGTCAACAAAAAGGGCATTTAAATGGTATGATTCTTCAGATGACGGTGGTGAAAGCAATTGGTCATAGGCATCAGCAAACACATTCTCAAATGGTTCTTCTTCTTGTGGGTTCTCAAATTGGGGTTCCTCAAGTGTTGGGTTGAAAACCTCAAATGGTTCTTCCTAAATAAAGTTAGGTAGGAATCTCCCAAGATGGTCCCTACGTCTATGCATGCAAAATAATGCAGAATGCAAACTAACTTAATGACTTCTGGGTTGAACTAAAATGACACCATCCTCGGCAATAGCACCAAAAATGGCTGGTCAGAATAATAATTTAGTAACTTCAAGGATTGGACATCCTTTCACGGTGATTCATTGGTCAAAATCATCACATGCCTACTTAGAATATCATGCTGGACTTCATTAAATATATCAATCTAGGAACGTGAGCTTGAGATGGTGGCTGCAAGGTCTATGCTTTAGTTCTCTTCAAAAGTCATTACTACTAAAGTAAAGGTATTGTTGCAAGATATTTATACTAAGAACTGAAACTACAACTTAACTCACAACTTAAAGGAAATGTTCAATAGTAAACTAATAATGCTTTCAAAAGTAAATCTATGATGTAGGAAACAGCCGATGGTTCTGCTACCAATGGTTGCAGGAGCAACAATGCTTATCAACTTCAAAGAAACTTAACTAAGTCCTACTTGAACATGAATAGGGGATTCACCTCCCACATGGGCCCCCATGGAAGTGTGAATAGATTTAAAACTCAGATGTTAAAATCTACAACTATCATATATTCATTCAACAAAAACACAAGTACAAGATGAAATAACAAAGTGTATTCACTTTGTTGTTGGGTTACAATATAAACTCCTCAAAACATCTAACTAACTCAGAATCATAAGTTCCATCTTATTTCAAAGAAACTAAGAAAATAAAACACCTAAAAACTAGGTCCTTCATTACATAAGCATAACAACTTCAATTATGGGAATGACAACATCATTTATGCAAGAGGATAAACCATATTTAGTGCTTCAAGAATATAGGAACACCTAGTAACTAGATTGACCCAGTCTGTGTCAACAACCATTATGGAAGTAGTGGAGCCATGATAAAATCTAGAAACGGTTACTCACCTTGAAGGAGCCACTTCGTCATTGATTCTTTACTCCTTGCTAACTTATTCTTCCCCTACAAAAGGTTAGCATACCAAAATCCGCAACACAAATCCAAGGCAAAGATTTATAATAAGTTTCCCTATTTTAATGCATCCTTGTCACACAGCTACAAGAACACTACCCATTAACACTAGAGAAGAGAAATACCATATTTAATCATAATATCCATTAGTCTATATATATATATTCAATTTTTTTCTTAGTTTCAAAAGTATCCGATATACACATGGCTAAAGCATAGAAACATAAAAGTCTGCATAATGTTTATGAAAACCCATAAGATATTTAAGTCTAGACTCATAAAATCATAAACAAAACAATCCATAAACTAGACTCATCAACTTGTTCAAAGGTAAGAACTGATTTTCATACTCAAGCAAGGGAACAAACAAAAGTCTAAAAACAATCCCACAAGAGACAAAGAAACCTTGAGGGATACAAGAGATTGTGACAAGTCCAAATGATATAAAATAATAGTGCAATGCATATGTCCAAAATATTTTCACGGGTCTAGTACAATTGAAGACACTTCAAATACATTCTACCTAAGGTCAAAAGGGAGGTGTTCCAACCTTTTCCCACAACTTGATGTTCTTATCCCCATAATTAAGTGGTTGAATGACCTTTCCTAGGACTATGCAAGTTATGGATCAATTGGAAAAGAACAATTCTCATGGCGCATGTCTTTCCATATTGCCATATTCAAGATTTAGCATCCAAGAGAACACATATGATGAGTATCTTGGGGTGATCTGGGTAAGTCCACTTGGATCAATCCTTGCACAAAGGAAGCCACACAGCTAAAATGGTTGGCCTCTAATTCCTTAGGTGTCTAGTAAGGTCCTCCATTCATGGCTATCTCTTGTAGTTCCACAAGAAGACTTTAGGCCTATAGCCCTACAAGCACCCAAAATGTAGTCTCGCAAGCAAGATTTAGACCTCTCAGCCCTATACAAGTTGAATGTACTTCCCTTGTAAATAAGTGCCCAATCAAGTGTAGTCTTGCTTAGCAAGATTTAGGCAACTAGGCCCTACATGTGAAGAAGCATTAGAAGTAGAAATGGCCATGTCTTCCCTCTCTTTGGATTGAAGGAATCTTTTGATTATAGTGGGGTGGAGTAGTCGGGTTCACTTGTTCCCCACTTGGGTCATTCCCAAAAGATTGCTCTCTTGGCAGGCCCTCTAAAGGGAAATGAAAGAAATGTAAGATGGATAGCTAATGGAGGTCAAGATTTTTTATTTTCCATAAGGAAAAGAGCATACTCCATAGTTTCTCCCAAACACATCAAGCATGTGTTCATTTATCCAATATTCCTTTCTAATGACCAAATTAAGTAGGTTTGAATTTTTGATTTCCCCTTAAAGAGGAAAGAGCATAGTCTCCTACTACCCAATGAAATCACAAGAAATGAACCTTACTAATTAAACTAGGTGCCTATAAAAATCAACTTAAGGTAGACACAATGTTTGTTTGAACCTCCAAGGCAACCTACAAAACCAATGAATTAGTAGTCTCAAATTTTTTCAAGCTCTTCAAACAACGTCCTACAAAACAAATTGATTAGTAGTCTCAAAATGTTTAATCTTAGTTAAGCATTCTACAAAAACACTACTAGAAGATAGAAAATATCAGAAACTTGTAAGAAAATTCAACCATGCATTGAACAATGTGCAAATTTAGTACAAACTCATCACAAAATTTTATTTTTTTACGTTTGACCTAGTCAACAAGATCTGATTTTTTCACTATGATTTCGGCCACAAAAATAGAAATGCAAAATAAAGACCCCTGCTAAAAAATAGAGAGTTTTCTAGAAATGTAAAAATTTTGGAAAAATTCTTTAATTTGTGCCCTAGGGGCCTGATTTATCAAAATATACTAGTTTTCAAATATTTAATTTTTGAGTCCTATTCGTGCATCAAATAAAAAACACAAAGAATGTGCCCTGTGTAAAATTCTTAGACCTTTCCAAAAATGTAAAATTTTTTGAAAAATATAGAGATTTGTGACCAGAAATGAATCTTTATTAAAAATCATAAAAAAATTATAACTCACAAAAAAATGATCAAAAAAATCTAAACTTCAGACTGAGACATACTATGATGATCCCCCACCTGCTAAAAACAATTCAGACCCAAACTCCTGACTGTTTGAACGATATGATCAAATCTTTCAAAAAACCCTAAGTTTTTATCTTCAACTCAACCTACACAAGCATTAGCATAAAAAATCTTCAAAAATGTAGATCTAATAGGAAAGTGGGTCCCACCGGGGGTGCCAAAATGTATGCAATAAAAATGTACACCTATTTGCTGCAAATACAAAATACCAAAACACCAAACAATCACATTAGATGTTAGTAAATGTAACAAAATAAGTAATTCTCACTACAACCTCAATAGACTAAAAAAGGGGCACCCAATAACCTTGTTTGATTTGCTCTTCAAGATTATTTGTGGGTATGCTCTCCCAACACAAATGAAATGCAATCTAAATGCAAAACTATAAAATGAAATATGAGGGTTTTGGAGATAAGTATGAGAAACTTGCCCCAAATCTCACAATGTTATGCAAGTGCAAGATCTATGAAGAAGATAGTGCACAAGCAAAATGATGCAATATATTTTTATTTTTTTTTAATGAGTGAAATGCAAACTAACTATGAATGAGAAAGCAAAATTCAAACTATTCTATGAAATCAAGGTTAATCTATGATGCAAGAATTGAAATCTAAACTAAGAATGAAAATGCAAATAAACTATGTTAAAAAATTAAAATGATACAATGCTAGATTACTATAATGCTTAAAATGCTTAGAATGCTTAATGATTATGCTTACAAGATTCTTAGTAGCCTACAAATGAGAGAGAGGCCTTCGTTTATAGAAATTGTAAAAGGATTGGACGGTGGGGATTAAGAGGCAAAAGAATGAGTGGCTAGGATTAAAGGTTAGGTAGGGTTTGGAAAAGATGAAGAGGCAAAATTAAATGAGTGGATAGGATTAAGAGGCAAAAAGATGTTAGGTAGGGTTTGAAAAAGGTGAAGTGGCAAAAGTCAAACTTCATTTGAGAGGGAAAAAAGAATTTGAAAATGATTGGTGGAGAAAAAATATGGAGAGGTGGCCACCTTGGAAAAGGTGATTGTGCACATGTTTAGAGGTAATCCACCTTTTAAATCAAGATTAGAAGAATATTAGAAAAAGGTAAGCATAGGAAAAGGGAAAATGAATTAAATTAAAATAAATTTAATTTAATCATGGTTTAGAAGAATTTTAGGCTAGTGGAGGAATAAAATAAATAAAATTTATTTTATAAAGGGAAGTGGAGGGATAATATATTAAATTTAATTTAATATATTATAGTATTTAAATAAAATTTAAATACAAAGGGAAAATGAATTTATTTAATTAAAATTAATTTAATTAAATAAATAGAGGAATATAACAATATAGTTAATTAATTAAAATCAACTGTAATGTTAAGGGCGAATATTAATAAAAATTAATATTAGAATGCAAAAGGAAAATGAATATATTTAATTTAATTTAATTTAATTTAATAAATAGAGGAATATAACAATATAGCTAATTAATAAAAATCAACTATAATGTTAAGAGCAAATATTAATAAAAATTAATATTAGAATGTGAATGGACAATTTTAGGTGTCTAGAGCTATACCTAAAGTTGAATCTACATTTAAGGCATTTGCACACAAGAAACTGTTTACACTTCTGAGCACCAGTAGTGAAGACCTTAAAAAAGAACTTGGTGAGTATGTTGAGGAATGGGAACAGATAATGGCAAAAGAAAGAAAGATGGATGAACTTGTTGCACTAATTTCTAGAAGAGAAAAGAGAGGTAAGGGAAAATTTTAAGGCAAGTTACCCTTGAAATATTTTTCATGCAATTAGGTAGGTCATTTTTCATTGAGATGTCCTACAAGAGTCCCTAAGTACAAACCTAATTTTTCCAAGATTAAAAGGGATAAAGAATGTTATTATGCTATTGAAGGCATTTCTGATGATGATGATTTAGATTTTGAAGATATTGGATTTGTTGCTATTAAAGATGAACCAATACATGAGGAATGTTAATCTCTATTGAGCATTCAAGGTTGTCATTAGTATCAAAAGATGTCAAATAGATCGGTCAGTAACTTATATTGAGTTGGTCGGTAACTAGAAGCAAGACAGAGCAATCCGTAAAGTCTTACACCAAGCATTACATAGTTTACCGAGCACCAGCAGACATGGACACCGACAATCAGTAAACACCGAGCATCGCAGTATACACTGAGCAGTCTATACAGTGTTTACCGATGATCACAAAAAATGGCATAGTAATCAAAAATGGCACATTCTTCTATGTAGATGGTTACAACAGATCGTAAAATGGTTTACCAAGATCGAGGAACATTTATTGTAAAAGATATTCATTAAATACAATCTTTATCATATTTGTAATAGTTGATCTAGGTTTATTTTGCACCGTAGATCTTAGGGTTATGAATATTTTTGTAACCTAATTTTTGCTTAAGCGGAAAAATAGAACACTATATATTCTATATGTTCACACCACTTTTTGAGGTTGTTGAATTGAGATTTATGATTCACAAAGCACTTGAAGTCATTGCCTAACTTCAAGACAATCAGTTGGGAGAACAAAATAGTATACCAAGTAGATTCAGAGAAGGCAACCAAGCAGAACAGAGCAAAGATCCATCATAGTCAAGGTGATATTTTATTAGAGAATTATAAGATCTATTTCAGACAATTGAGTGTCAATTAGAAGATAATGTTGCATATTACTTTCTAACAATTGTAATAGAGCTTTTGTTAAATCTCTTAACAGAGTAGACTTAATAGTCTTTTGTAAATCTCTTAACCGAGTGCACACTTCAGTAGTGTTGCTAAAATCCTATAACTAGGTAGATCTAGTTGATCTAACATGTCACTCCTAATAGGGTGAGATCACCAGAAGTGATCAAAACTTGTAGCCCTAAGAGGCAAACCTTTTCTATCTGCAGTAGTGAAGAATTTGTGGGTGTCATCCCCACCACAGTTTTTACCTTCTAACAAAGGTTTCTATGTTACCAAAATACTTGTGTTATGTGATTTTCATATTGATTTCATGTTGTTTACTTTCCTAAGTTAACTAGATGATTGATTTATGCAATTAGATACAAGTCACTTTGGTTGGTTAATATAGATTGCTAATATAGATTTGAAAGGTATTGCAAGTGAAAGTTTTGAAGACACTGATTCACCCCTCCCCTCTCAGTATCTATCTCTCCTAATTCCAACAAAGGAAAAGGCTTTAGTATCTCATGTTGATAAGAAAATTGAATGGATAATAGATAGTGGTTGTTCACATCATATGACTAGAGATAAAAATAAATTTAAGTTAATGCGGTATGATGGTGGTGTTGTAAGATTTAGAGATAATCTTCCTAAACCTATCTAGGTGTACGATCTATTATTTTGGATGGAAATACTAACACTGATAATGTGTTACTTGTTGATGGACTGAAACATAAATTGCTAAGTGTTGGGTAGCTGATGGATAAATAGTTGCAATTAAGTTTTGCTAATGGAAAATATTTTATCAAAAGTAAGGAAGGAAAGCTAATTGCAACCGACACTAAATCTAGAGGTAATGTATTTGAATTAAACACATCTGGAGCCTCTTATTTTTTTGCGAAGGTAGATGACAGTTGGTTGTGGCATATAATATTTTGTCATGTTAATTTTGATAACATTGTGAAGGCAAGTATGGCTAATGCAGTAAGAGATCTACCAAAGATTATGAAACCATCTAACATTGTATACAGAGAATGTGTTATGGGAAAATAGACTAGAAGCAGTCACAAAAGAAAAGCATATACCTCAAAAGGAAATTTGGATATGGTACATACAGATTTGTCTGGACCTACAAGAACAAAATCATACTATGGTGAAAGGTATTTTATACTCTTTTTTGATGACTTTTCTAAAATGATGTGGGTCACTTAGTAAGAGAGAAATCAAAAGCATTTGATAAATTCAAGTTATTCAAAGCAAAAGTAGAGAATGAATCAGGTATAAAGATAAAATTCTTCAGGTCATACAAAGGTGGAGAGTTCACTTCAAATTTATTCAATTCATACTATGAAGAGCATGGAATAAAGAGACAAAAATCATCTCCTAAGACTCCACAACAGAATGGGATAGCAGAGTGAAGGAACATGACTATACTTGATGTTGCTAGGACAATGTTGATTGAAGGAAATGTATCCCATGTACATTGGAGAGAGGCTATTGGGATAGCAGTTTACACATTTAATAGAATTCAAATCAGAGAATGTACAAATAAAACTCCTTACAAATTATCATTTGATCATACTCCTACTGTAAAATACTTCATAACATTTGGTAGTAAGTACTATATCAAAAGAGATGATGAGATAGGAAAGTTTGATGCTAGAAGTGATGAAGGAATTTTTCTTGGTTACTATACCAAGAGCAAGGATTATAAATGTTTCAATCTCAGATTGAGAAAGACGATTGAAAGTAACAATGTAAGGATATATGAAAAGTTTCAGATACAAGAAATAATGTATGACAGTAATCAAATTTCAGAGATCAAAGAAGCTATTTCTGGTGAAGAAGAAATACTTGTTGAAGAAGAATGTGAAAAAGAAACTTGTGATATTGACACAAATGGAACTGCTGAGGTTCCTAAGACTCCTAGGTATATAAAGAATAACCATCCTAAAAAAAAAATTATTGGTAATTCCAATCAAGGAGTGATGACTAGATCAAAGGATGGAGAATAAATTTGTTTAATTTCTTAAGTTAAACCAAAGGAGACACACCTAACTATTGTGAAAAGGATATTCAGATATCTAAAAGGGACAATTGAATATGGCCTATGGTATGATAAGAATCATAGTTTTAAACTTCATGCTTACACTGATGTTGATTGGGCAGAAAATATTGATGATAGAAAAAGCACTAGTGGTGGTGCATTTTTCCTTGGGAAAAAGTTGGTTTCATGGCTAAGTAAGAAGCAAGATTGTATAGGACAATCTACTGTAGAATTAGAGTATGTTGCTACTATTGTTAATTGCACTCAAATTTTTTGAATGAAGCAAATGTTGAAGGACATTAGAATGACTTTTTATGAGCCTGTAGTTATCCATTGTGATAACACTAGTATAGTGAACATGTCAAAGAATCCATGTTGGATTATGAGAGATAGGGTACTGAGAGGGGAGGGGTGAATCAGTGCCCACAAAAAATTTAACTCATAAACCTTTCATATATATAACAACAAATAGTAGTAACCTTGCAAAATAACTTGTATCCAGTGCATGTAACATTCATCCATTCAACTTGTATAAGTAAATAACATGAAATCAACAATATAACAGTCCCATAACATAAGTATTTTGGTAATGTAGAAACCCTTGTTAGAAGGTAAAAACTGCAGTGAGGATGACACCCACAAATTCTTTACTACTACAGATAGAAAATATTTGCCTATTAGGACTACAAGTGTTGATCACTTCTGGTGATCTTATCTTGTTAGGAGTATCATATTAGATCAGCTAGATCTACCTAGTGATAGAATTTTAGTAACACTACTTGAGTGTGCACTCGGTTAAGAGATTTACAAAAGGTTGTTAGGTCTACTCTGTTAAGAGATTTTACCAAAACTCTATTACAATGATTAGAAAGAAATAAGTAACTATCTGATAATGACAACTCATCTTGTTTGATACAGATCAATAAATTACTAAGTGTATATCACCTTGTAGTTTAAAAATATCTGCTCTGAACTACTCGGTTAGCCTACCCTGATTCTGCTCAATTTGATTTCCTCTGAATATTGTTGTGCTCTATCAACTGATAATCTTGAAGGTTGGCTAAAGCTTCAAGTGCTTCTTCATTCATATATCAGATACATCAAAATAGATGTGAAAATACAATTATATAGCATACTACTTTATGTCGCTTATACAAAATTAGGTTACAATATCTTAGAGAAAACCCTAAGATCTATAGTGTACAAAAATAACCTAGATCATAACAATTACATAAGATCTTCATCGCATTTAATGAATATCTCAACAATAAATTATTCTTGATCTTGGTAAAGTGTTTTCTAATTTTTTTGTAACCATTTGCATAGATAGATCTACCATTTTTATTCCTATGTTGTTTCCTGTGATCCTAGGTAAACACTGTAAATACTGCTCGGTAATTACACTAGTACTCGGTGTTTACTGTCACTTGGTATCAGTGTCTAATGCTCAATAAAAAATTTATGTGCTTAGTGTAAAGACTTAACCGACTAGATTATGATGCTTTCTTTTACCAACTAGGTTAACATAAGTAATCGATCGATGTCATTTGATAACCTTTGATACTAATGACAACCTTTAATGCTCAAATAGAGATAACAATCTCCCCCTTTGGCATTAGTATCAAAACCTGAATGTATATAGACCTTATGTCTCAAAACTTATATCTCCACCATATACATATATACTTATCAAAAAAATTTCTATATACTCCCCCTCGGTGCATGCTCCCAGTAATGTGTGGTATACTTAGCATTTTATGTACACATTTGGAATATACATTGTTATCCCCCTTTTTGATATTAATGCCAAATACAAAAATGTATACTTACAACTTGTCAAAAATGTGCTAATGGGTTTTCTTCAGTGACTCCAAGAGGTTTTCCCATTCCTCTTTCAAGTTGGTGAGAGCAATGTGCTCAAGACCAACTTGTGCATGCATATCAAAGATGTTGTCCAACATAGAAATTTATCGTGTTGCAACAAGCATTTGTGCCCTTACTATATGCTTCTCAAAGATTTTTAGGTATGGTAGGAGTTCTATTTGTAACTCAGTGACCTGATCACTTATCATTTCTTCTTGCTTCTTGAGATCTGCTATCAACCGCCTGAGTTCTTGAACCCTTAATATATGTCTGGACAAAGCTTGTGGCTCAGTTGTAGCTACATGTGCACTAGCTGTGATTTCATTTACAAATTGTTTGATCTTCTCACTGATCTCGGTAGTGAAGGTTTCCATAGTGCATAGCTTAAATAAGATTTAACAAATAGAATTAGTAATAGCCTGAATTTCAGTTATTACCTTTGATAGTTTAACCTTGTTAATTGCCACTTCTTGGCTGATTCTCTCGGCAAGTTTATCCTATATTTTTTACTCTTCCCTTTCCTCTATTCTCTTGTCAACCTTGACATTTGGGGCATTGATCTTCTTAGAAAGTGTATAAATTTGATCTATAATCAGAGTATCTTCATCTATGTTTACCTCAGGTACTACCTGTTGTAAGATATCCAGGACATTTTCTAATATTTCCTTGCTTTTTCTCTCTTGTCTCAAATTTTCATGTGCTACCCTTCTTGCACATAATTCCCCATATTTTCTTAGTTCCTTGGGGCTAAGGGTCCTCAAGTCACACTTGGGTATCACAATAACTTCATCTAATGTGACCAACCCTTTTCCTTTCTTTTTATTCTTCTTCTTCTCCAGTTCCTGTGGTGAACTCTTGGTAACTATAATAATAGCTTTGTCTTTTGCCCTCAATGTTTTTTGCCTGGTTGACACACTATCTTCCTTTTCCTTCTCCTTGGTAACCTATGTGTCAGTTGACTGAGACAGAGCCTCTGATGTTGTGTCAGGTGGGGTGACCTCAGTTGCTTTAGGCTCTTCTTGTGCCTTTGTGTCTATTTCAGGAGCCTCTTTTTCTTCAAGCTTATTTGCTTCTTCTGGTGTCTCAGTGCCTTGTTCCCCTATTATATCTTGTGGTTTCTTAGGGTCTAAGCCATCGGGTTGTTCATGTGAAATAATTTCAACTACTTTAGCAAGTACAAGAAGCTCACCCGGTAATGATGGAGATGCACACTCAGTAACTTGTGCTTCATCATGTGTGTTGTCTTGTGCATTATTCATATCATCATCATCGTTTCTATCATCAAGATCATCATTTGTGATGTCCTCAATGAGTACATCAGTATCATTTTTCTCCTTTAATTGGATCTCTTCTAGATCTGGTCCATCCTGTGAACTATCCTTAATGTCCTATGCAATTGTTGTGTCAATTACCTCGGTAATTGATACCTCTAACTCTTGAATCTTCTTTTCTATACTCTCCTCAATGAATATCCCTTTACCTTTGGAATTCTATCTCTTCTTAGACAAATTTTGAAATACAATTTTCTCATTCTACTCTCTGACAGCAAGAATTGAAGTCCAGATGAGTTGAGTTGACTCATCAAGTTCTACTAGATTCTCATCTAACACTAGCATAGCTCAGCTTTTTACTTTGAATCTCTTCACATAAGTATCCATAAGCTCTTTAATCTTAGCTAGAGATAAGTTCAGTGCTACTGATACTAGAATTTGTTCCCTTCTTTTTCTCTTGGTTTCCAAGGCATATGACCACTTTTGATTTATTCGCTCCTCTAATGCCTTGGGCAGTGATCGTTCAAACTCTAATGGATTTTGTTTAAAGTGAATCATCATCTGGATGATTGCTTCCTCAATTTTTTTTTGATCCTCAGTTGACATACTGTGAAATCTACTAAGTTCTGGATCAGAGAGACCTCCATGCTCAATTATATATGTTGCTACCTCATCAATTGGTCTTTCTTTATTATTGACAACCAAAAACTAATTGTTGTCTTCTTCTTCATCCTCAAGGTCTTCCTTGTTTTTTATTAACCTTCTTTTCTTTGGTGCCTCAGCTATAGCCTTGTGATCTCTCTTAGCATATTTATTTGTCAGTGTAGCTACCTTAGGTTTTACTACCTTCTTAGCTCCCTTCTTCTGTAGTGGTGAAGCTGCAGTTGATGACCTTGTGCATGCACCTATTTGCACTTGCAACTGCCTCTTCTTTGGAACTGGTGTGCGAGAGACTAGTTTAGAGTGTTTTTCTTCTTCAGACTCAGTTTCTTCACTGTCATATAGTTTTTCAGCCAACATTAACTGACCTTCAGTTATAGTTTCAACCGGTGACTCCTTAGATGAGTCAGATACATTCTCAAACTTCTCAGATAAAAATTTCTTCATTTTCTTTACTTTTCTTGTTATTTTACTAATGACAAGCCCTGTTTTAATTCTTGACTTTTCTTCTTTAAAGGTTCCAAACCTTTTAGCCTTTTTGTCTTTCGATAATGCTAGCAGTGCCTCAATTGATTTCAAACTGAAATCATGATCCATTTCATAGCCCATAGGTACTAGCCATTTTATCCTTAGTTTAACAGCTTTAATCATTGTATGGTTAGTGTTCACTAGAAAACAAATGTCCATCTCATACTTCTCGACCAATGAACTTGGAATCCTGCTTCTCAGATTCATCTTTACTTTAAAATCTTCAAAATAACTATCTATCACATTTTCTGCTTTATCTCCTAGACCTTTCATAATATCAAATATTTGTGAAGTGATCGGTTTATCATCTATCTAGTCAGTGTGACTGACAAAGGGAAAGAATTTCTAGAGATACAAGTAGTGAACCAAACTTATAGGTATTGGACTTTTGTGACCTGATTATTTTCATGTTTTCTTCAACCTGTCTTAGTAGTATCTCGACAAGTTCTATCTAATGACCCTTCTTTATCATTTTGTGAGCCATATCTATTGCACTACAAGGTACACTATTTTCCCTACTTGACTGGAAAAACTTATAGCCAATTACATGTGCTACAAACTTAACTTTTGGATCCATAATGGATGCAATCTTTAGTGCTCTACCATCCCATGTTTCACCGGTATTTTTCTCAACTTCAGCTCGTGCTATGCTTCTGAATGCTTTGGCCTTGTCGATAGTAGGGTAACCAGTAACCCTGCTAATCATCCTCTTAGTTACTTGGATCAGTTTCTCTAACCAAAATATTCCTTCATGATAACGGCTTAACACAATCCTAATCCACTCATTTTTGAAATTTCTTAGAAAATTTAGGGCATTCGTTAGTCCAAGTGTTTCAATAATTTTGTGCTCTGGTTTCAATTTAATTTCCTTATCACACAGTGCCTGATACACAACATACATATCAAAATCTCCTATTTCACCAATTTTACAGTGAATGTATGATCGTATGTCTTTAGTTAACAAAACCCTAGGTGGGATGCTTGAAAAAGCACATGTTGAATCCATTTGAGATGCTACTTCAAGGTGTAACTTATAATGAGGTTCCTTGTAGCTTGTTGACATAATAATATTAACTTCCTCTTCCAAAACTTTAGAAGAACTCACAGTAGATGCCATTTCAACAAACTAGGTTTTTGGTAAGTACGAAGAATATGCTTGGTAGGGTTTCAACTTACTCAGAATGTATCAAAGAATATGCTCAGTTCGATCTGCAACAGCTTGAATGATCTTGAAATATTCTTTCTCAAACTCGCTCTGTGAAATTTTAGCTCTCCAAAATCGCAATGTGAAAAATGAACTCTTACTTTCGTGTATTTATAGAATTTTATGTATTCCCACTCAACACTTTGTGTAATAAATGCTTGACCTACTTTCTAGTTTGTGACAACTATCAGCTCAACAACTACTACAAACTTTCATCAGCTTGATTAACATAAGATTTCTTTTCTCGGTTGATACTGATACTCGGTTAACCTTGAATAGTGATTACCAATGGGTAACATTGCTCGGTCTAACTTTTACCGACTGTATGACTTTGTTAGCTCAAAACATATAAACCACAATGGATCTTTATTCATGTAGATTTGGTATGTGCTCATCATATATAAGGAACTATATGTAAGATATGCTCATTTGAAATATCAGTCTCATACATACCTATATCACCTTAGGTGGAGGTACCGATGTCACCTAATCCAATGGATGAGGTTTCACCAACAGCATTGCTTGACTCAGCATTCTCATTAGATGCCTTTCTCCACATAGAATTCTTGATTCTCATTTCTGGTGCTCGGTCTCTGCAGTCCTTGCTTAAATGATCAACCTTATGACAATGCAAACATGCCATTCCAGTCCTTGTCCAACTTCTTGATTGTCCAGCCCATGTTTTCCTGTTACAGTTTGCTGCAATATGCCCATATCTACCACATGCAATATAGTTAGCCCATGTGTTGTAATTCCAAACATAAGAGTTACCTTGTCTCTTCGGTTGATAAGGTTTGCATTGTGTCTTCTGCTTAGGAGTTCATACTTGCTTCATTTTAGCCTTACACTCTCGTGCAATGTGTCCATGTTTATTACAGGTATAACATAGTTTCTCCATAGTAGCATTGTTAGCATTTGTATTTAGTTTAGCTCTACACTCATAAGCTTGATGACCATACTTTCCATAGTAATAATAATATCCATTAAACTTAGGAGTGACAGGAGGTTTACCTTGTGCTTTGCTTCTACAAACACTAGAAGTATGTCCTGGTTTGCCATAGTGATAACATGATAGATTTTTTGGCCTTTGACTTTGATTGTTGTAGACTTGTTCAGCTTTTTGTGATGATTCTCCTTTTTTGGTATAGCCTAATCCATCTTTGCTTCCAAATATTCTTTGATTAACCAAAAAATCATCAATCTTCTTAGAGTTATCTTCAGCCAATTTCATCATTTCATTGTGTTGCTATTGAGTTTTCACTTCATTTCTCAATTTCTGATTCTCTTCTCTAAGTATTGCAACATCTTCAAGTCTTCTTGAAAATTCTCCATTTACTCGATTGACTTCTTGATTCACAGTCATCATCTGATTAGAAAGTTGAAAGTGGTGATCAGTGAGTCTTTGTATCTCACTTTCTTTTGCTTGAAGTTGTTCAGTTATCTGTCTTCGGTCTTTAATAGCTAGATTCATTTCTTTCTTAGCCTGTGTAGCATTGCTCATTGTTTCTACCATTCTCACCATCTGAGATTCTTGACCAACTTGCAATGCTTTCACTTGTTCAGTTAAGTGAAGGTTCTTTTTAGACAAATCGGAGATTATACTTTCAGATCCATCAGAAATACTCCCTGAGCTAGATCCAATGTGATCAAATAAATCATCAATCACTTCTTCATGGTAGCCAATATCATTTTGTAGAATAGCTAGGTTCTTCCTTTCAACCATTAATTTCTTCAATCCTTCCTTAGCTCTCTTATACTACTCAATAAACATCTACATTTAAATCTTCTGATTCTCAATGGTCTTATCTAACTTATACCTCTCCATGACTAGATCTTTACCCTTACCAGGTTAAACTATCCAATAAGAGAACTAAGCTCTGATACCAATTGTTGGATTAGGAGAGATAGGGTACTGAGAGGGGAGGGGTGAATCAGTGCCCACAAAAACTTTAACTCATAAACCTTTCAGATCTATAATAGCAAACAGTAGTAACCTTGAAAAATAACTTGTATCCAATGCATGTATCATTCATCCATTCAACTTTTAAAAGTAAATAACATGAAATCAATAATATAATAGTCTCATAACACAAGTATTTTGGTAATGTAGAAACCCTTGTTAGAAGGTAAAACCTGTGGTGGGGATGACACCCACAAATTCTTCACTACTGCAGATAGAAAAGGTTTTCCTATTAGGACTACAAGTGTTGATCACTTCTGGTGATCTTACCCTATTGGGAGTAACATATTAGATCAGCTTGATCTACCTAGTGATAGGATTTTAGCAACACTACTTGAGTGTGCACTCGGTTAAGAGATTTACAAAAGACTATTAGGTCTACTCTGTTAAGAGATTTTACCAAAACTCTATTACAATGATTAGAAAGCAATAGGTAACTATCTACTAATGAAAACTTAGCTTGTCTGATATAGATTAATAAAGTACTGAATGTATATCACCTTGTAGTGTGAAAATCTCTACTATGAATTGGTTGCTTAGCCTGCCCTAATTCTTCTCAGTCTGATTTCCTCTTAATATTGTTCTGCTATGTCAACTGATAATCTTGAAGGTTGGCTAAAGCTTCAAGTGCTTCTTCGTTCATATATTAGATACATCAAAATAGATGTGAAAATACAATTATATAGCATACTCCTTTGTCTCTTATACAAAATTAGGTTACAATATCTTAGAGAAAACCCTAAGAACTACGGTGTACAAAAATAACCTAGATCATAACAATTACATAAGATCTTCATCGCATTTAATAAATATCTCAACAATAAATTATTCTCGATCTTGGTAAAGTGTTTTCTAATTTTGTTGTAGCTATTTGCATAGATAGATGTGCCATTTCTAATTCCTATGTCATTTCCTATGATCCTCAGTAGACACTATAAATATTGCTTGGTAATTACATTGGTGCTCGGTGTTTACTATCGCTTGGTATTGGTGTTTGATGCTTGGTAAAACTATTTTGTTCTCAGTGTAAAGACTTAATCGACTAGCTTATGATGCTTTCTTTTACCGACTAGGTTAACATAAGTAACTGACTGATGTCATTTGATAACCTTTGATACTAATGACAACCTTTAATGCTCAAATAGAGATAACAATCCAGTGATGCACTCTAAAATGAAACATATTTCTATCAAGTATCACTTATTGAGAAACAAGGTGGCAGAAAAGGAGATAAAGTTAGAATATGTTAGCACTAATGAACAGATTGCTAACATCTTCACAAAGTCACTACCAAAGGATACCTTTGAATATCTTAGAGGTATGCTAGGGGTTCAGGCCCCTCCTGGTCAGAATTAAATGATGCAGAGATGCATCAATCCAAAGGTTTCTCAGAGCCTTATAATAATTTGGACTAGATGCAAGGATCTACTCCTTAGGGGGAGTGATCATGGAAGGAAGGTGCTAGAAATTAGTTGCTAACTCACGGCACCCTTTTTCACTCATGTCAAAGGGGGAGTGTTGCTATGAGAAAATCCCTACTATTTGGTGAGATTGTATGTTGCAGAACTTTGGATTGATATGACTTTGGGATGTTGGATTTTCTCATATGTTGACAACAATGCCAAAGGGGGAGATTATTGGATATTTCATGCATGGAGAGGTGATTGAGATATTTTATATCTTTAATCACTACATTACTAAATGGTCACTCATACTGTTGTCATTTGTGTTTTGTCACTGATGTCAACATATGTTTCTAAGAGAAGAAAAGGCTGGTTATCATAGTGTACAGACACTGTACGAATGTTTCAGATGCTACAAAGTCAGATGAGATTTTAGGTGGATGTTGTGATCTTATATCCAAGATCACAACATTAGATGTTTCATATTTAGATAGTTACAGATGATTTAATGGAGATTGTTCACTGGACTGTGACAGTGAGAATTGACAGAGTTAGTCTCTAGATTTCTGGTATATCTTTCAGATGGCTTGGGTTCAAGGTACGTGAGCTTGAGGGATGATAGACAAGGTACTAAAGGATGTTTTTTGGTTAGAGAAAGGTAAGAAATGATTGGTGACATCATCTATGGTGTGTGTTCTGGTGATGGTTTGTTTAAAAGCTGACTCTAGAGATGAAGTGTGTGTTTTGTTTGGAAAGCATAAATTAAGGATGTTGGTCCTTGAATGATGTAATATAATCATTGTATACTTTTTTTGGATACCATGTGTATCTTAGCAAGGTTTTATGTAATTAATTGTAATTAGGGAAGCCTTATGGGCCAACCTAATCATGGTAAATTGTAATAGGGTATATATGTAAGGTCTTTTCTTTAGAAAAGGCATGGATGAGAAGAAGATGATATAGAGAAGTTGTAAAAGTTGTGAGCTAGTGTCTTCTATATGTAGAGTAGAGGTTTATTGGTGGATTTCATTGGAACTGGTCAAGGAAAGATAGTTTCTTCTGAAATAGTTCAAAAGATTGTGTATTTCTTCATATACACCTGTGTTGCAAAAAGTGAGTTCTGAAGGTGGACTTAACCTTCTTTGGGTAGTGAGCCTTGGGAAGTGAGCCCTCTCTTTTCTTATTGACTCCTAATAGGTTCAGTCCTCTAACAAGGACTATGTACTATAATGCTTCAATAAGCTCCTAACAGGGTTAAATCTTCTAACAGGGATACTATACTCTCAGTACATCATTTGTGGGTGCTAATTCCCATTGGGGTTTTTACCTTTAATAGGGTTTCCTCGACACCAAAATAGTGTGTTATTGTGTTGGCATTCATTGCATTCATTGGATCTAATATTGTTGTAACTTAAGGTTTAAATTTTAATAATATGTCATACAATTGATTCACCCTCTTCTCAATTGTATTGTGGACTATTATTCCTAACAAATTGGATTTAATTGAATCAATCCACTTCTTGGTTATCTAACAATTGGTATTAGAGCATAGAGTTCTTGAAAGAAAATTTTGAAGGACTTAAGGTAAAGATCACAAGATGTATAAGAGAGATTTTCCAAAGCTGAAAGTAGATAACTTCTCGACATGGAAAAGTAGAATGAGATTGTATCTATCAGGGATTGGAGAGTCTGTAACATACTACTTGGAAAATGAGTTTATGTTACCCACTGTACCTTTGATTGTTGATCAAATGAGAGAAGGACATGAACACAATACGATGTTGATAGAGCTTGCTTCTTCCTTGTCAGATGTTGAATTTGAAGATTTTAAGACATGTACTACTACTAAATAGATGTTGGACCAAAGAACCTTCCATTGTTTCACGTCTCGGGATGAAACCACCCTATTCTTGTGAAATAATGGATGGAATAAGGTGTTGGAGTCTCAAGTAAATTGCTTTGGTTATAATCTTTTAGGTTGTATTGCAAAGGGAAATCAAACAAAACTTTGCAAAGGTTTGTGGCTCTTTCACTTTTGGGATGATATAAATATTGGTGGTGTTGATTTATTTTAACATATATTTACTCTTTCTAGACTCCTCAATGACATCTAGTAGCTCCCCACCAATAGTATCCCAGCACACCTGAAAGAAAATTTTTGTGTACCCATTAAGACCTGGGGCTTTTTCTGGTGCCAGAGAGAAAACCACATCAAAGTTCTTCCAAACTAAATGGGGCCATAAGATTCTTATTATCTTGCTAAGAAACCAAAGTAGGAATAGCATCAAGGATATTATCAATTTGTGCTTGAGTTGGCAATGGGCCAAAAATAGGAGAAAGAAGATTCCTTAAAAAACTAACCCCTCCCACTTGAATTCTTGTGCATTATTTAAAATCTTTCCAGTAGCTATGTCCTTGATTGAGAAAATTGAACAAGCTTCTCATTTATGTTTAGCTGAGGCATGGAAATATTTTGTATTCTTGTCCCCTTCATGCAACCACAACTCTCTAGATTTTTGCCTCTAGTATTCTTCCTCCCTACCACAATTTTCTTTCCACTCCAATTGGAGATCTTTTTTCTTGTGGTATGTGCTATTATTCATACTATTCTGAATGGCATACTCATGCATGTCAGCTAGATGTTGTTTAACTATGTCCTTTTTCTTAAAAATGTTTTTAAACACCTATTCATTCCACTACTTTATAAGAGCTTTGACATGCTTTAGCTTCATAGCAAATTGGTGCATTTTGGACCCATCCACTGATGGGTATCTAACCCACCATTGTTTGATCAGAGGAATAAAATCAGGGTGACGAATCTACATTCTCTCAAATTTGAAGGATGACTGATGACAAACTGGTGTTGATGCATTATTTAATGAAAGAACTATCAGAAAATGGTTTGAACCCGGTAGAGCCAAGATTTCTGATAGAAAAGTAAAATTGTTGAGTTTCCATTCTTGTGAAACTAGGAATTTGTCCAATCAGCAAGAAATTTGAGAAAATTTGGCTCTCTTGTTTGTCGAAGTGAATGATCTATTTAATGGGACAATGTCCTCTAAGTTCTTATCCATGAGAAATGAGGAAAAATCTTGAATAGTTTTCAGTGGTGGACATATTCCACCAATTTTATTTGACAACTTGAGAATAGCATTGAAGTCACCACCCAGTACTACATTCTAATCACTGTGATGTTGAATGATGTGAGTCAATGTATTCCACTCTTTGTTTATCTTTCATAGAAGTGGGCCCATAAACATTTATCAAACTGATGGATAAATCAAATTTAGTCATCTTCAGGAGTTACCAATTATTGTCATGAACAACCATTTCTCCTTGAATTTGTTTTGGGTTTCATAGAACAGCCAGGCCTCCGAAGGCCCCAATTCCTTGTCTATGGGTAGAAGACTAGGAAGCCCACTTGCCAATTGTTTTGTCAAACATTTCTTGAGACATTTTAGTTTCTTCTAGCAACAATATATCTACATGAATAGAATCAATCATCTGTTTGATCCTACATCTCTTGTCAGAGGCATTAATTCATATGACATTCCATGAGGCTATCTTCACTGCTGACAAGGAGAACCTCTTGTAATACCCCAAAATTGGCACCTATAATTTCAATCAATTTTGGTGCATTTTCTTCAATTTCACATCATCAAAGTCCTATTTCTAGAAAATTTTCTCTCTCCTACCTGACTTTATTTGACTTGATGTCAATTGCAAAAACCCTAATTTGCATTAATCTTACAATATAATTAATTCCTAAGTTTTCAACTTTATTAGCTAAATAATCCCTATGATAAATTGATTTAATTCTAAAGCCCTAAGTGCTCTAAATTAAATTAAAAATCCACCCCCTTTAGCTAATACACATAAAAGGAATTAATCTTATTTAGTTATTTGAATGGACACCTCTTTATTTGAATTTCATAATTCAAAATTACTCAAAAGGTCACCCCTATATGTGGTAATAATTCATTCTCTTAATTAAATAAATCTCTCAATATTTGTCTCAATTTGGAATGAAGAGTCACCTGCTTCATTTCAAGAACCTCTTCATTCCTCTCCCAGGCTTGTCTATATAATGAACTTTCTTTCTCATTCAAAAAAAAGGGCAATTGTGAGAGTAACTAAACTATAGTCATTTTTAGTCTCAATTTCATATTTTCAAAGATTTCATTGCAATTAGTTTAATTCTCATTTTAGTATAATTGCATTCTTATAGTAGATTAATTTGCTTATTGCTATTAGATTAATCTCATATTTCTTTCAAAGTTATTTAGATTAACTTGCATCTCCATATTTCTTTCAAGCTCTTAGATTAATTGCACTCCATTCTAGATTAATTTCAGTTTTGCTCATCTTTTCAAGCTTTTGAAAATCCTTCGTATTAGCTTGGTTTTATGGTTGTTGGCTCTCATTCTAAGAGTAATTCAAACACCCTGATTAATTAGAAGGCAACAGGTCAATCATGTGAATGGGTAATTCATACTCAATTTCATGACTCGATGATCAAGCAATGACTATGTTGTGTTTATAGCTAGATTAGAGGTCCATGTTCAACTGTATAACATTTTGGTGCCCACCGTGGGGTAGAAAAACTGATTTCTAGCCTCATCAATCTCAAACATTTTTTTGAATTCTGCAATCTATCGTACGTCTATACTTCTCTATGTATGAAAGTTAGCATGAGATTTCTAAGTGTACCACACAAATTTTTTCTCCCTATAGCACTCTCTCACATGAAATAGTACTTTCTTGTGCAGTCCCTAGTATTTTCTCGCACGCAGCGCTACACTTCCTCATGTGAAGTTTCACTGTCAGGCATTTAATTTTTCCAGATTCTGTAATTTATTGTTGTTTTTTCCTGATATATGCTTTTTGTTGGTGATTTCATAATTCTCTATTTCTATCACAGCATAACAGTGGTCTATAGGTTTCTTTGTCAAAGATCATAAAACCTTCTAATATTTTTCTTGCAGGACAGTTGTCGAAGGCATTTTAAAAATGTTGTGTTTTTTTTCTTGCTTTCATTCACATAGTCTAACTAGGGCTCTGTTAAAAAATTTTAAGGGTCCTGATAGCAAAGTAGGGGAATAGGCTCTTCGTTACGTGGAACTGATGCCCACAGATGAAACTAAGACCCAAATGTTGCTAGAATGATGGATACCTGGGGAAGTGGGGAAAGGTAGTGAATCTTTAGCACTTCTACTTGCTAGGGGATTATGCTCTTCTCTCTTTAAGAGAACCAGAAACCCAAAAGCTTGTAGATTTGGTGGAGTGAAACTAACTTGGTGATGAATATGCTTGATGTGTTTAGGTAAGGTGAAGAGGTAGAGAACTATGCTCTTCTCTCTTTGAGAGAAATAGAAAATCAAACCCTCAGATCTAAGCCAAGTTGTGTCACCTTTAGAGGGCTTACCGAAAGTTGAACCTTTGGGAATGACCCAAGTGAGTACACACCTATCATCAATGATTCCACCTCACTATAATAAAGAATGCTTTTTTTATTCTAAAGACTCCAAATCCATGTTATCTTCCTTCTCATGATTTCAACTATCATCTTGAGAAGGCCTTGTCTGTTGTACTGAGCGGCACCGCTCCTAGCCCTGCTTGCTGGGATGTATGAATTTCAAGTGTTGGTGTGGTTGTGAGGCCCTAGCCCTATATCAAGGGCACTGAAGGTTAGTGCAAATGGAATCCCACTAAAAAATTTCCCTAGTTAGTTGCCTACCTGGTTCACCTCTGAAAGGAGTCATAATCTTTGCACAGGGAGGGGGAAGAATCTCTCCCATAGATTCCCACCATAGGCATGCACCTAGATGCTTGAAGGTGGTATATGACACTAGCCCCTGCCACAAGGGTAACCTTTGAACATATACTATTGAGTCCTTGGAAACACCAAAAACATGGGCACCCTCTAGGGGGTGACACAGCTAGGTGAGGTGCATGCATGTGCATAAGCAGTGGGGCAAAGGTTTTGTCTTCTCACCATTTTTTTTGGTAGGGATAGCTATGTGTTTGTTATCAAATCTTAAACTTGTCCAATTATGATTAAACAAGGACTCCCATGATACTACCAAGTTACTTTGTCCTTAGTGGTATGGTAGCGACTACTTCTTATATCACAACTGCTTGATCTAAACCTTCATGTTTGTAAACGAATGCTTGAAACCCTCAAACTGAGATTTTTGATTAAACTATCTGTTGGTGTTTGAAAATGCTTATGCCACCTAGGGTTGCCAATATGCCTTGAGACTAATGTTAGGAGTGGTTAATTCCAAGTATGGGAGCTCTGCAAGGCAACTGGACCAACTATAGGGACTTAATATGCCCTCTTCCGCTTCTGGCTCTGCAAAACCAAGGTGGGTACACCTAATCCAGACAGAATTCAAACTCACTACACACCCTATACTTCTAGATTTAAAAAGTAGATCATAGTAAAGGATTGCTAAATGCTAACCAAGCATTCATTGAGTCAACTCTACTATGCAAGGTAAAATGGACTTGTGAAGGGTATTACTTGAAATGGTATTGATATATAGAGATGCAAGAAATAGCCAAAACCCATCAAACATTAGACTCAACTGAATGTACTAATCCTTGATCAGTGCCATTATCCATTGGGAAAATCATCAAATGCAAATATAGAAGCATGAACCAACTACTGTCAAAGATTCAAAGTCATAAATACAACTATCCCAGCCCACCCACTACTTATAAGATCCTTTTGTAGACAATCAAAATGAATCTATGCCCTATCTGAAGTATATTTCACTTGATCCTAGATCAAGAACTAAAGACTAGAACATATGCAAAGGCAACCCAATACAATGGATCATAAAATCCAAAACTCACAAGACTAACACCAAGGAGAGACATGAAAGGATGAGAGTAATTGTATTAAGTTTGATGAATCATGTACATGTCTATACCAGAAATGAGACAACCACTTCAATAACCTACAAAAGATGTCTAGAAACTCTATTCAGCCTCCTACAATGTGACAAAGTTCCCTATTTCCCACTGGAACTAAAATGGAATGGAACCCTCTACCAATCAAAAACATCCAACTACATACCACTAGCTGCCTTGGAATTCTCTAGGAGAATGCAACAAGCTTAGGGATAGCTAGGGCCAGGGTTTCACCCACCACACCAATCAAAAATAAATCAGAATTTATTACAAGGGTAGGAAACCAAATAACCTAAAGAAAACTCAAACAGATTCTGCAATTACAAGCACAACTAAGATTAGGACAAAAAAAACTAGGAATTGCCATGAAATCAGTCAAATCAGCCACCTACAAACACACCTCAGGCATAAAATAGTCCTTCATATAGCACAAAAGTCTCTGCAAACACTCACGGCATCCTAGACCACACTACAAACCAGTCGCTTCTCACCAAACAGGGTCTTTTTTGCATTCAATTTCATAAAATGGTACCCCCTGTCTCTCAAAAATTCAAATTCAAACTGCAACAGCTACTTTGCAATTCGTGGGCTTTATGCTTCTTGACCATTCGCCCTCATTCGTACAACTACGTAGTCATCAATTCTCACCACCACAGGGAATGAGTCAAACATTACATTTGGTCACATGATCACAAGCCGTGGAAATGGCCCTTGCGATCATGCGACCGCGGTCTCCTAACCATAGCCAACGGTCTGTCCAAAATCTCTACAAAGTCTGCAACCGCGATGTCTAGTGGTTAGTCACATGATCACATAACCTGGAAATGGGTTATGCGAACATGCGACAACCCACAAACTATAACTGCCAATATAACCGCCGCCGCTACCGGAACACCGGCCCGACCCTATCTGGCAAACTGGTGACCAAAGAATTTTCACTAGATCATGCAATACTTTATGCCATCACCAAAAGATCTAGCAATCACGCAACCGTTGTTCGCTGAATCACCAGACAAACTAGCGAATCACCAAATCTCCTTGCGAATGCGTGACAAGACCACATTTTATCGGCATTGCCACCTTTTTGTCCAGATCGCCAAAACTAAGACCCCCACCTGGGCCCACCAGAAGCCACATGTCACCATTTCATTCACTGCAACCACTGAGTCACCACTGCCATAGGCCCCACCTGCAAACCCTTGGCCACCTTGGTACACCACCACCACATTCGGAAGATGCCTGACCTCACCATCTGCAAATGGGCCCCAAGGACACATGGCAAGTGGTCGCATGATTACATAACCAAAAATTGGGCTATGCGACCACGCGACAACCAATCACAAGCTGCCACATGATCATCGCTGCAAACGGGCCTACCAACAAACTACCAAGAATTCAGCAACCACGTGACTAACTGTTTGCAAGTTCGTGAGATGTTAGCTGCTAACTACCAAGAAATAAAAGAATATGTGACTGAAGAGAAAAGACCACCCACCATGTCGCTGAATGAGAACTAACCGCTAGCCAAGTAGAACAATAGGAAGAACAAGACCCACACAGATAGGTGGCAGGCAATCGCATGATCGCATGTCAGAGAAGTCTGACATGCGGCATGCAATAGCCAATCAGGGAAGAGCCTTGAAAACCCAAGCCCACCACCCATCACACTTGCACGCTTAAGAAACACCAGCAAACAGAAAACTAGGAGGTTGAAAATGCACAAAGTTTTTGACATAGCGGAAGACCGAAAACACATAGAGTTTTTGACGCCAAAGGATAAGCGCACAAAAGCAGGAAGCACAGGGTCGAAAACAACGCGCAGGTCGAAAACAACATGGATTTTTTAAAACACTATGGGTTTTCGACACTGTGGCAGATTTTAAAGAATTTTTTCGTAGACCTTGAAATTTGAATAACTTTCAAGATTTTATGATTCAGCACGTGCAAATTGGACCAAAGCCTGGTGACAACATGAAGAACATAGGGCAAAGGGCACATCAAGAAAACTTGCAAGGCAATAGGCCATTTTAAAGGATTTTTTGCATGACATAAAAATGGCCTAACACTATCCTTCAAACCTATCTGGAAACTAGATTTTCAGTATAAAAACTATTTAGGCTGTGCCTCAGAACTTGACTTTTTACCTTGAAAATTGTGTCAAACTATCAGAACTTGGATTTTTCCCGCACAAAATTTCATCTTTTCAAAGCACTTTCTCATGCAAGATTTCATTCTTTCGCGTGAAGGTTTGCATTCTCTCGTGCGATCTAGCACATTCTCGCGTGAACCTATCCCCAAATTTCAAGAATAGTGAGCTTATTCCCATTGACTGGTCAAACTTTTTCTTGATCTGCTTTTTTTCTGAGTCTATTTATCTATTTCTTATCGTTCACTATCAGAAACTGAGTGTATCAAACTAAGAATCGATTGATTATTTCTTTGACTCATGTTGTCTCTCATTTTTTCATCATATCTCTCTATGATTTTGTACCTCGTGTTGTGATAGTCTTATCTCAGTTGTTCTAGCCACTCCTCTTGATGACTTGTACCAAGTTCATCTCACATCTTGGCTATTCTAGCCATTTTATCTCCTTTCGCTATCTTAGAGACAGAGTTTTTAGCATTATCCCAAGTCTTCTCTTGTCACGTCTTCATTTATGACTATCATGACTAGAAGTGGAAAAACTTACCCCATTCAGAATATTGGTCCAGGTCGAGGCAAACCTCATAATCGAGAAGTAGGTCATCCTAAATCTGTCACAAAATCTGAGCTTTGTGAGGGATCCTCAAGTTCTTCATTGAGTACTTTGAAAGGTAGCCTGTCTCGATCATCACCTCCAATCTTCCAAGAGTGTTTTAATCCATTGTTTGAAGTACAACCTGGTTTCTCATTTCAAGACCAAGAAAACTCATTCTTCCAAAATAATTCATTATTTCATAACTTTAGAAGACCATTCCCTCGGACTGATCCTATTATTGAAACTATTGATCCTGCTGAAGATAGTGACTCATTCGAAACTGTCGATCCTCTTGATCCTATTCATGCACCAAAATTCACCTTAGCTACACCTTTTTGACATCATTCATATCACTTTACTAAGGCCTCAATTGCTACACAAACTTATGCTAAAAAGATGGGAGAGCCATTTGACTTCCAATCAGGCCAATACAGCCAAACTCATAATCAATCTCAGAACAACCAATACTATGGTCAATCTTCTAATGACCAACATCATGGTCAATCTCAACATGACAAAAATTAGTCTCACAATGATGATCAATCTTGAAACAAAACTCAAGGTGATCGGCAAGAAACATACCACTATCGCCCTCCTCCAGACGACCAAAACCAAGATGAACAACAAGACCAAATTCCAAGCATTTATGAGATTCTTGGAAATGAAGATGATGTAATAACTCCAAATGATATAACCTCTATGAAAGCTAATAAGAGTCTCATCAAAATGATGGAAATCATCCTTTTAGAGGAAAAGGAAAAGTACTTTCTTGAGTTGGCCCAACAAGGGGCCAAGCTACCTTCAAATTACCAAGTTGAAATTCTTGTAGCTAAAGAGGAAGAGACTGAAACCGCTAAGCTACAAAAGATGATTCAGAATATGCAAAATCAGATTAGTGAACTTGCAAAGGAAAAGGATAAGCCCAAACAATAATTCACAATGGATAGCATATGCCCTTTTTTGTTTGACAAGAATATTCGCATGCCTCCTTTTCCAAAAGGAGTGGAGTTGCCCAAATATGACAAGTGCATGGGTACAACCGATCCCCAAGATCATTTGAGGGAGTTTGGTGCTTTGTCCATGGAATTTATACATGATCAAACTTATCTTATGAGACTCTTTCCCCGCAGCTTGGGTGGATCAGCTATGGAGTGGTTTTGTCGATTACCCCCTGGGATTAAAACTTTTGATGAGATCTCTAATCTATTCCTCCAACATTATTCACACAACATTCAACACCCTCTCAACATCCACAATTTGTGTAATCTAAAATAGTGACAGGGAAAGCCTTTCTTGTCATTTCTCCAAAGGTGGAGACAACTATGTACAAGGTGTCCTCACAAGCTACCAGAGTTTGAAAGGCTCGACATCTTCTTGGACAATCTTGTGCTAGACTTCGGATACCAAGTGAAATTGCAAGGTCCTTTGAATTTTGACAACATGATCAAACAAGTCATGAGGATAGATGCTTTTATGACTAAGAAAGGAGAATTAACTTTGAATAAGGATAATAAACAAGGATTTTCCACGAATAAGGATAAAGGGAAGATTGTCAACAAAATAGGGATGTTGTAAATGGAGTGGTTGATAATGTCACTGCAAAGCCTTCAAAGCCTATTTTTAACCTTACTTCTAGTATACAAGTGGCTAAGGCTGTTGAAAAGACCACAACAGATAATTAGCAAACTTCAATATTTTCTAGGAATAAACCTTGGGCCTCTCGACCCAAGTGTGAATTCACTTCTTTGGGAGAGCCTCTTGATGTGGTCTATAAAACTCGTGCAGAATAAGGTTCTTACTCCTTTGGAAAAGCATCCTTATGACCCACAACCATGACCTCACTGGTGGAATGACAATGCATATTGTGACTATCACCAAAACATTGGTCATAAGACTTCCACTTGTCTCCAGCTGAAGAATAAGGTTCAAGATCTTATTGACAAGGGTGACATTCTTGTAGACAACCACAACAAGAATTTAGATCATCAAGCTTTTAAGGACCCTTTCCTTCCTCATGAGAAAGGTGAATCTTCCATAGCTAAGAATACCAACACCAAAATCAATTACACGTACACTACTAATGATAATGTCATCAACATGATTGAACCCATTGAAGTCAAGTATTGTGATGTAATCATTTTCAAGGGAAGTGGTGATGCTCCCAAACCTAAGACTCCTTTCATCTTGTGTAGCTGCATGTCTCATTTGTCTGAATCTAAACAAACTCAGGACTGTGCCAATGTTGTTACTCGATCATGTGGAAGAGTGGTTTTGAAAGGTCTTGATCCTCCTGTATCTACTTCAAAACAAACTATAGATAAGACTGCCACTAATCCTACCCACAAAGCCTTGAAATCTATTCTTGCACCTAGCAATGCTAGTTATAGCATCTTAGATCAGCTCTAGTGAACCAATGATCAGATTACCATTTTTGAGTTGTTGAAGATCTGGCCTGCTCATAGGAAGATTCTAGATAAAGCCCTCACTAAGGCAAACATCCCCAAAGATCTTGATCTCAACCGGTTCCAATCTATGGTGGGTCATTTGACCTCACTATTTATCTTTTTTTGAAGAAGATGATCACTCACCGAGTCACCCACATAATTATCCCTTGCATATAGAAGTGATGATAGGCCCTAAGTGTGTCCATCATGTGCTTATAGACAATGGTGCTGGTCTCAATATTTATTCTGCTAAGTTGCTTACCCAGCTAGGTTATGATGAGGATTGCAGAGACTCCCACAAAAAAGATTACTATCAAAGCTTATGATGAAGAAGAACATAAATCCCAAGGCTTAGTTGTGCTACCTATCGGCGTAGGACCTGTTGAGAGAGATGTTACTTTTCAAGTCCTTGATATTCCTCTTGCATACAACATATTGTTGGGTAGACCATGGATCCATGAGATGCAAGCAATCCTATCTACATACCATCAATGCATCAAGTTTCCTTTTCATGGTGCAAAGGTCACTGTGCCTGCTAATACCAACGACTCTTGCAATACCCTAGCACAGTCTGTAGATAGCTTTGTTCCAACTAATAGAGAATCCACTGAGTTCATTGATGCTAAGTGTAAAGAAATGGAACAAACTTTGAAACTCAAGGATACAGGCATGGGAGAATATCGAATTGAACCTATGCTATCATTAGCTGCTCTACCTCCATCTTTGTGCTCTTATGGCAGACCTTCTAAGAATAAAAAATATGTTGCTAGCTCTCCCCAGGTAGTCTATGATGGTGCCTTTGTCAAGGCTACTACACCCCTAGAGGATGAAGAAGAAGAAAGAGCTATCACAACTTGGATTTATAAAGGGAAAGAAACAACTGAACAAACTACTCCACTTCTAGATTTAGAACAAGAACCCTATAGTGAAGGCTTCAAGATCATGAAGTGCTTTGGGTACAAAGGGAGTGGTCCTATAGGAATGAATGACAATGGTTTGCTGAAACCCATTGAAGCTACAGGTCGTCGCACAAAGGATACTACTGGCTTAGGATTCAAAAAGACTCCCTTTATTTAGGGATGAGGAAATTTGTGCCATAACCTAAACCTAAACCAGAATATGAGGATACTACTCCAAAGGAAAATCCAAAGGCCAGCTCTGATGAAGATACTTTCCCATATCCTATACCTCCAGAACTTGCTACACTCTTGGCGAAACCAAATGAGCCTATCATACCTGTCCATATGGTAGAGACTGATACTGAATCTGATGATACTGCTTCAATGTATCAATTCACATATGATCAATGGAAAACAACACTAAATGATGATCCCAATTTTCAAGGTAAACAATATAGACTGCCACATTTTCAAAAATGGCTTGAACAAGAACAACTTTAGCAAGTTGTTAATGCCACAAGAAATAGTAATGAGTCTGATGATACTACCAGTGCTAATGGAATTCCCACATCAAGTGTCACTGACTCACATGAGTATGAGTTTAACTCTCTATCTGATGCTACTTTTGATGTAGATATAGATGTTGTTCATGTATATGAAAACCTTCTTGAAGTAGGTGAAGGGTCTAGCGTTAGGTCACATGAATTAGACTCCATTGGTGTTAACTTGTTCTCTACTTCCAATGTAGGGTCTTATAGGGATTTGAATGCTCCTTTGGATGAGATCGCTCTAGGTCTTGACTTTCTCATTTGTGCTTTTGATGATTATACCATGAACACAATTGAACCAACCACTACTACTCTTTCACTCCATCATCCCAATCTGATAAAATGGAACTCCCCTTCCGCATCCAATAAAGTCCTAACATTCCAGAATGATTACACTCTATCCTGTTACCTCCATGCTATTGAACCGGTAATGTTCTCCACCAGCGAAGGAAGTGTCAGCATGACAGAGGCAGATATCAAGTATCTTAGTAAAAAAAATTAAAAGAAGAAAAAATAGATGCTCTGATGGTGAAATCCACATTGTGGCAGTATCAGAGCTAAAAATAGTAAAAATAAAAGATGTATCCGAGGGTGAAAACCTCTTTGAGGCACCCAAGGATGATACTCTACCGAGCCATTTTTAAGAGAGATCATCAATTTTGATTGAGCTAACACAACCAGTGAATTTGGGTACAGAGGCTACTCCACAAATCATTCATTTAGCATAGCCATTATCTACAAAAGAAAAGGAAGAGTTTACTAACTTCTTTCAAAGCAAGAAAATAAACTTTTCATGGACCTATTCTGATATACCTTGATTAGAACCCAATCTAATCATGCAACATTTGTCCATTGCACTAGGTGTTAAACCTATCAAACAAAAGCTTCGAAAGATGCATCCACACGTGGCACTTTTAGTCAAAGCAGAGCTAGAAAAGCTTCTTAAGGCTGGTTTCATAAGGACTATTGACTATGTAGAGTGGATTTCAAATATTGTTCTAGTCACAAAACATGATAAATCCATTCGTGTGTGCACAGGCTTTTGGGATCTAAATAAGGCATGTCCAAAAGATGACTTCCCATTGCCTAATATTGATATGATAGTAGACATGACAGCAGGTTATGAGATGTATTCCTTGATGGATGGATTTTATGGCTATAATCAAATAAAAATTGTGCCAAAGGATCAAGAAAAGACTGCTTTCATGTGTGTCTGGGGTACCTTTTGCTGGAATGTCATGCCCTTTGGGCTTAAGAATGTTGGAGCAACATATTAGAGAGTTGTCACTACTATTTTCCATGATATGATGCACAAAACTATGGAAGATTATGTGGACAATAATTTGGCCAAAATCGTGTACTGGAAAACTCACCTTACAAATTTGGGTCCCATTCTTGACCACATGAAATAATTTAGTCTTAGACTTAATCCCAATAAACGTACATTTGGTGTTACTTCTGGTAAACTCTTGGGTTACATCATTTCAGCTAAAGGCATTGAAGTTATTCCAAAAAAATTTCAAGCTATTATGGAAATGCCTCCACCTAAAAACATTAGTCAGATGAGAGGACTTCAAGGGAGGCTGCAATCTATTCGGCAATTCATTTCACAATTGGCTGACAAGGCACAACCATTCACTAAAACTTTTCATAAAGGTGTGACTCATGAATGGAATGAAGAATGTGACAAAGGACTCACTCAAATCAAAAAGTATCTTGCTAATCCACCTTTATTGATGCCTCATGTTCATGGGAAGCCACTCATACTGTACATCTTGTCCATGAACACATCTTTGGGTGCTCTCCTAGCTCAAGAAGATCAAAACAACAAAGAGAGAGCAATTTATTATATCAGCAGAACATTGGTCTCTTATGAGATGAACTATTCAGTCATTGAAAAATCTTGTCTAGCCATAGTGTTTACTTCATAGAAACTATGACATTATATGCTCACTCACACTACAAGACTCATTGCAAAAATTGATCCACTAAAGTACTTACTAAGCAAGGCTTCCCTCATGAGTAGATTAGCAAAATGAGTTATGATACTCAGTGAATTTGACATTGAATATGTGGAAAGAAAAGCTATTAAAGGACAAGAAATTGTTGATCAGTTGGTAGAAGCTCCTCTGAAAGATCACCAGCCTTTAAACATTAAATTCCTAGATGAATCCATCATGCTTCTCACACATCAGTCTTGGAGCATGTTCTTTGATGGATCACTCACTTAGCAAGGGTCAGGTGCAGGCATTCTATTTATAACACCTCAAAGATATTCATTACCTAAAGCTTACAAAATGTTGTTTCCCTGCACAAACAACATAGCTGAATATGAAGCTCTCCTTAATGGTATGAAGATAGCCATTGAATGGCATGTGGATGAGCTCAAGGTCTTTGGAGACTCTCAGTTAATCATCAACCAAGTTAATGATGTCTATCAAACAAAATATGACAAGCTAGTGGCTTACAAACGAATGGTGGATGATCTCAAACAGTATTTTGCACACATTTCCTTCTAGCAAGTTCCAAGGGTAGACAATAAAGTAGTCGATGCTATGGCCACTCTTGCCTCAATGTTACAGATGCCAAAAAATGACTTCAAACACAAATTCCTAGTGGAGACATTACACTACCTAGCTTATGACATTCCCAAATCTAGGATGATATGTTCAATCATTGGACATGATTCATCCTACTACCACCATATCTATTGCTACCTCCATGACCAAATCATTCTAGACACCTATACCTAGAATGAAAGATGTCACCTAATTCATAATGCTTCACGATATGTCCTCATAGCAAATGACTTGTATAGACAGGGTCTAGACGGTACCCTCCTTAGGTGTCTAGAACTCGATGAGTCCAAACATGTGTTAGTTGAGGTACATGAAGGTATCTATGGGTCTCATTCAAGTGGTCTGACATTAGCTCATAAACTTATTAGATCTGGTTACTACTGGCCAGATATGGAGAAAGAAGTTGTTCAATATGCCAAGGCTTGCAAACAGTGCCAATTTCACAGAAATCTGATCCATGCTCATGTTAAAGAGCTTATTCCTTTCATCAGTTTCTAGCCATTTCAGCAATGGGCCTTTGACTTGGTAGGTCAAATACATCCTTATTCAAGAGGACATAAGTTTATCATCATGACTACAGACTATTTTACTAAATGGGTTGAGGCAGTGCCTCTGACTATAGCTGATGGCAAGTCTGTGGCTATGTTTATACTGAACTATATCATTTGTAGATATGGTGTACCCTCATCCATTATCACTGACAATGGGGGACAATTCAAGAACAAGGACCTAAAAGAGTTGTGTACCAAATTCAAGATTATTCAGCATTGGTCGTCTATCTATTATCCCTAGGGTAATGGACAAGCAAAAGCTTCTAATAAGACAATTCTTAAAATCTTGCATAGAACAATTCATAAATCTGGTAGAGATTGGCACCTCCAGATTAATCTGGCTTTAAGGGCCTATAGAACAAGTATTCAAACACCAATAGGGGCCACACCATTTGCCTTGGTTTATGGGGTAGATGCAGTATTTCCTATTGAGGTCGAGATTCCTACATTGCAAATCTCTCTGAGGGGCCTCATCACTAATGAAGAAAATAGAATATCCCAGCTACAAGAGCTTGAGTTACTGGATGAACATTGGAAAGTGGCGTTCGATCATCTAAGAGCGTACCAAAAGATAATTTCTAGAGCCTACAATAAGAAATTCAGACAAAGGGAATTCCAAGTGGGTGATCTCGTCCTGAGAGAAAACCCCAAGAATCAGCAATAGTGGGTCCAAAAAGGGAAATTTGAACCAAACTGACTTGGTCTGTATGTTATTACTATAGCATTTGGGTCTAGCACTTGTCAGCTCTCTACCACTGAAGGAGAGAAACTCAAAGAGTCGATCAATGCTCTTCATCTGAAGAAGTTATACAGCTGAGACATTTCTTGTATGCTCATGTACATACTTATTGATCCTGAAAAAATCCTAAAAATGGTATATTCTCAAAAATCCTAAAAATTACAAAATGTCCTGAAAAAATGATCATCTTAGTGAAAACCTGGTAAACAGGCGCTTTGATGTATCTATTATCCTAGTGAAAACCTGGTAAACAGGCACCTTGATAATACTAAAAAAAAATAGAAAATTTGAAAAAAAAAATTAAAAAATCAAAAATACAAAAAAATGAAATATTCAAAAATACAAAAAAATCAAAAAAAGAGAAAAGTACAAAAAAAAATTGAAAAAGAAGAAAAACGTGCCATTGATGAAAACCTGGCAAACAGGTGTCATGGTAGCAAAAATAGAATCTCTGCCAAGATGGTGAAAACTTGGCAAAAAGGTGCCTCGCGTTCCCTTAAGCTATATCTCATCTCAGCGTCGCTTGGCTCTTAGTTTCGTGCTTTAGTTTCCTTGTATTCCTTCTTTAGTTTTCTTTCTCGCTTT
Source organism: Chamaecyparis obtusa (assembly GCA_027943335.1). Lineage (NCBI taxonomy): Eukaryota > Viridiplantae > Streptophyta > Pinopsida > Cupressales > Cupressaceae > Chamaecyparis > Chamaecyparis obtusa. The sequence continues at coordinate 1,565,842 of BSBK01001373.1, read as the reverse complement.
CCTGATTTAGTTTGTTTCCAGCTTTAGTCTATTTCCCACTTTGGTTTGCTAGCTCATGCACTTGATTTCAGTTATCTTCAAGATTTTTCTCATCTCTTCATGGATTGGAACTAGTTACACTTGGGGGCACCTTCCTGGTCTAGGGGGCATTGTCCTCTCACTTTTAAAAGTTTTGTTCGTGCATCAATCACCAATGGTTCTCACTGCGTCTGCCTGCTGATGCCTAGCTACTTTTGAGATTTCTCTCCTTGAGGATCTCTCATGTATCAGTCGCCAGTGGTTTTCACTGTACCTTCCTACTGATACCTAGCTCTTGTTTGAACCCCTCTCTTTCAGGATCTCTTCCTTACATCAGTCACCAGTGGTTCTCACTACATCTGCCTGTTGATGTTTCATTCGTGCTTAGTTCTCTCTTTCGAGAATCTTCCTTGTATCAGTCACCAGTGGTTCTCATTGTGTCCACATTTTGATACTTGGTTTGTGCTCTGATATCTTTTTGAGACTTTGTCTCTCGTGATGGTCACCAGTGGTTCTCACTGCGTCTACCTACTATCGCTATCCCGTTGAGACTTCGAATGTTGTACATTTTTTATTCAGCTTCAATCTGCTTGAACACAAACTGAAACTGAAACTAAAATTGAATTTTTTTTCCTTTGAAGTGTGTTGAGCTTTTCCTTCGAGTGCTTGTTTGTTTTCTTTATTATTTCCCCTTGAGTGAATCTAAGACATCTTTCTTGACTGAGAAACGTGAAGACTGGGGGCATGATCTTTTCTTTGCTTTCTGTTTGTTGGTTTAGTTCCAATGATTCAATAAATCTATCTAAGAGGGGTGTCTATCTGTAAGAGCCTTCATCTCATATTGGATGGCCATGCGTACCTTGACTCCTTTTATATGGATCCATCTACCATCTATCATCACATTTAAACATGTGCACATTCATATCATAAAGGAAAGCATGTGCATCTCATACATATCTAGTCCATACATCTAATCATCTAGGAAACATCTCACAAAACATCAACATCAAAGCAATATATAAACAAGTACAATGATATCAAAATGATGATCTCATATATATATATATATATATATATATATATATATATATATATATATATATATATATATATATATATATATATATATATATATATATATATATATATATATATATATATATATATATATATATATATATATATATATATATCGGTTGAATCAATGTCATGTACAAAAGAAGGGTGCTACTCGAGCACAGTATCAAAAATGAGGACTACAATATATATATATATATATATATATATATATATATATATATATATATATATATATATATATATATATATATATATATGATTGTGCTAACTATGCCCGCTACTGCATGCTAGAGGGGGTGGAGGTGGAGGATCCTGTTATGGTGGTCCTTGTGGAGGTGGCATCAGTTGCTATGACGGTGCCTATGGTGGTACCTATGGGGCTACCTGTGATGCTCCAGCATACTCAGAAAATGGAGGCACCTGCTTTGATACATCTGGAATGGCTCCGCAATATGTTGCATAATAATAAGTTGCCTGAGCAGACTCATATCTATCCTCTCCTCGTACTCTCGCCAGCTCCTCTCAGAGCTCTCTAACCTCTCGCTCCCTCTCAGATACCCACATCTCCTATATGATGACCCAAGTATGGAAGTCATCTCTCTCATGCTAAACCTGCCTAACCCTCTCCCTGCTCTTCCTAAGAGCCTCCCGCAGCTGTGGTGCTTGTGCTCCACTAGGAATATCCTACATATCTATATCATCACTCGGAGGTGTCTGCTGTGAGGTATCTCCTATCCTCCTGCTAGTGGACCTCTGATGGGTCCCACTACCACTTGCACCTGCATCTAACCCCATAGTCCTTAGGGGGATGTCTACCTATCCTGTACATGGCCTCAATGCTCTCTACCCAGGCCAATGTAGTGGTATCTGTTGTTGGGCATCTGCCTATTGCTACTGCTGTTGTGGCCCCTATTATGTAGCTTACTATTGTATAGGCTATTGAACTAGTACCTACTACTTTCCTTGTGGCTGCTACTGCAGTGGCTACTATTGTGCTCTCTGGCCCATCCCTGTAGGATTAGTAAATCTAGGAAAGGGATGAGCTAGGCAGTGATCTCTGTATGCAGGCATCATCCTTGCATTAGTGACATCCACCATATAATCCCAATGTGCTACAGGTGCTCATGCCTCGATCACACATCTACCTAGATCTTGTCTTGGGTTCCACCCCTTCTTCTCCTCATCGGTGAAGCGGGCATAGGGGCAGTACTCCTGGGAGATGTCCTGTTGTCTCCCAAACTGACACAAGATGTGTGTAACAACAAAATGCTCAATAATGGTAACACTGCACCCAATCAGTGGACACAAAACAAACATATAAGAAAGCTCTCAATGAGCATCATCCCATGGCTCAGTAGCAACCCAAGGTCTCCAGACTATAGCTACCATGTCATCGAGTTGTCCACGCCACTGCTCTATCTTACCCAACAAAGGCTGAGTCATTAGACCTGCATACCTATATATGTATGGCTCAAGAGCCTATCGTGTATCATGGAATATAGGCCTACAAATAGGAAGGTGCTCCCAGGCCTAGATCTGAAGAATGAAGACACTTGCCGCCATGGTCCTCGCACTGTGATATACGATCTCATGCATCTCATGGTACATATGGGCAAGCATGCACTCCCCCCATCTGAATCTAACTGCTAGTCTGGCCAGCATCCGCTATAGCATAGAGCCCCAACCGCACTCTAGTTCATGTTGTCCTCTATCCGGAACAAGGTAACAACTTAGGAACATAGCTAGAACCATGGTGAATGGATGAGCACCACCATACCTGCTGATCAAATCATCCCAAGAGATGGCCTAGTCCATCACTAGCTCATCTTGAAAGATAGTCCTCAATGCTACTACGCCTACTCTCAGTTGTACATCATACTCTACTCGAGCACCGTGGATAGGTATTTGCACGATCTAATAAATATCCTCGGGAGTGACTATCATCTCCCCTAGTGGCAAGTGAAAGGTGTTCATCTCTGAATGGAAACGCTCAACAAGTGCACCAAGAAGACCATGATTTACCTGAATGTCAGGTATATCATGTAAGTATCCTAATCCTAGCCCATCAATGTGGATTGTCTCAGCATCTGTCAATCTCTGGACTAATGTAGTGATCACTGGGTGATGTGACCAGAAAGTGACATCGGGGAAGTCAACCTACAAAGCAAGTGATGACATTGAATCAGTATCTCATTATGATGGTCTCTCAAAGTAATAAATAGCAAATGAGGCTATAGATCTATCCTAGCAGGACTCTAGAATGTTTTAACTGGCTGACGCTATGCAAAATTAGAGGAAGAATTCAAACACTGCAGCAGTTTCCCGTGCGAGGAAACTATTCCCTCGCGCAAGGCAGGATCTCATCCTGCGTGAGAAGGATAAATTTCATGAGGCATCAACAAGCACTTCGCACGAGCTGGTAGAAAGGCCCCAGGTGAGGAAGCCCTGACCCATGTGAGGAAATTATTTCCTCACGTGAGACTTGAAGAACTTGACCCTAAACATGCTAGATCTATCCTAAATCAACCTAGAAAGCAGTAAAAATTGAAATGCAAGGAGGATTATCGACTACTTATAGGTGCATCATACTCCGGTGGCTGGGTGTGTCATCACGAGTGCTCAAATTGATGCATGTACACTGGGATGCCCTCCATTCTCTCTCAGAGCTCAAATCACAAGAAGACAAAAGTGAATAATGAATTGAAAGTGACCCCTCCAGGCCTTATATAGCTTTTGACCTAATTTTTTAAAGTGCTTTGTTTTGCGTGAAAATTGCACCCTTGGCTAAATTGACTGCTCTGAATCCATTTTTGGGATCAAAATTGAAATCTAACATCTCTAGATAGCTCAAAATTATGTTTTAAATTTTGGGACCCTTTGGGATCGGACGCTTGTGCAGTTAGTCCTCTGGCATCATTTTCCTGCCAGATCCTCATCTTTTCATCATTTTCTTGAGATCTTTAAATCTTTTCATCAAAGTCAACTCTAGTCAAATTTGGTCAACCATGGTCAAACTCAGTCAACAAGACCTTCTAACTACTTCAAATCACTTCTGCTACTCCTAGAATCTAGTCTGATTGCTTCTAATCTGCAACTTCTTATTGTCAATCATCCTTTTGCTATGTCATCTTTTGATTTCACTCCTAAGAGAGCAGGATGATTACATCATTTGAATCTTGTCGAACCAGTCTCATATCAATTTGATCTAAATCAAAGTCCTCATCTCTTGGGGCATCTCTTCAAAGAGGGGCATCTTTCTGCCATGTATCTTGTCATCTTGTCATCTATCTTTTAGGTATCTGAGCAATCTAACTCAGATCCTCGAGAATCAAGCTTCATTCTGGAGATGGTTCTTGAAATCTTCTAGGTATTGGGACAATCTAACCCTAATTCCTGAAAGTCAAGCTTCGTTCTGGAGATGGCTCTCGAAATCTCTTTTAGATCGTTGTCTGGGCAATCTAACTCAGGTCTTGGAGGGCTAAGCTTCGTATTGGGGGAATATAACCCTGATTCTAGAGATTAGTTCTAAATCTACATATGTCATCATTTTCTCAATCGGTATTAGGGAAATCTAACCCTGGTTTTGATCTCTTCTCAAGTTGTCATTAGACTATTGTCTTTGCAATCTAACTTAGACTTTGGAGAATCATGCCTCGTTCTAGAGGTGGTTCTGCAATTTGATCTATTTCGGTGTCTTGGCATCCTAACCTTGACTTTTGAGGGTTAAGCTCTATTCTAGGGATAATCTTGAAACCTCATCTATCACATCAGACTATTCTTTGAATCAACGCACTACTCGCACATCAATTCAAAGAGGGGCAAATGTAATACCCCAAAATTGGCACCTATAATTTCAATCAATTTTGGTGCATTTTCTTCAATTTCACATCATCAAAGTCCTATTTCTAGGAAATTTTCTCTCTCCTACCTGACTTTATTTGACTTGATGTCAATTGCAAAAACCCTAATTTGCATTAATCTTACAATATAATTAATTCCTAAGTTTTCAACTTTATTAGCTAAATAATCCCTATGATAAATTGATTTAATTCTAAAGTCCTAAGTGCTTTAAATTAAATTAAAAATCCACCCCCTTTAGCTAATACACATAAAAGGAATTAATCTTATTTAGTTATTTGAATGGACACCTCTTTATTTGAATTTCATAATTCAAAATTACTCAAAAGGTCACCCCTATATGTGGCAATAATTCATTCTCTTAATTAAATAAATCTCTCAATATTTGTCTCAATTTGGAATGAAGAGTCACTCGTTTCATTTCAAGAACCTCTTCATTCCTCTCCCGAGATTATCTATATAATGAACTTTCTTTCTCATTCAAAAAAAAGGGCAATTGTGAGAGTAACTAAACTAGTCATTTTTAGTCTCAATTTCATATTTTCAAAGATTTCATTGCAATTAGTTTAATTCTCATTTTAGTATAATTGCATCCTCATAGTAGATTAATTTGCTTATTGCTATTAGATTAATCTCATATTTCTTTCAAAGTTATTTAGATTAACTTGCATCTCCATATTTCTTTCAAGCTCTTAGATTAATTGCACTCCATTCTAGATTAATTTCAGTTTTGCTCATCTTTTCAAGCTTTTGAAAATCCTTCGTATTAGCTTGGTCTTATGGTTTTTGGCTCTCATTCTGAGAGTAATTCAAACACCCCGGTTAATTAGAAGGCAATAGGTCAAATCGATAGAATCGTGTGAATGGGTAATTCATACTCAATTTCATGATTCGATGATCGAGCAATGACTATGTTGTGTTTATATCTGGATTAGAGGTCCACGTTGAGATGTATAACACCTCTTATTCTCCTTGTCAATCTTTTGGTAGACACAAATTTGTCATCCAAGGTGGATTGGATTCCTACTACAATTTCTTCCTTTTTTATTAAACCCTTTGGCTTTCTTCCTCTAGTTTTTGGAGTTTTCTTGAGCTGAAAGAAGTGAGAAGGTATTTTTTCTATTAAGAGAATTTGAAGAAGAGTGGTGCTCTCCAAACCCTCATTCTTTTCCAAACATTGGGAGAGGTCCTTCGTGTCTGCCTCATTTTTATTCAAATCTTCTAACATATTATCCTGGCCCAAATCATTACCAAGTTTAAACATATCTTGACAAATAATTTCATCCAAAATAAAGTCATTTTTAGGTTGGAAGTGTGAGGGAAGCTTTCCGTCAGCACAATCCAAAGGTTTTTTCTGGTGCAAGGGTAGCATTGAAGGATCCATGTTTGTATGAGAACTATAGGTATCTATGTGATCCTCTTGAATGTAGTGATTCCATGAAGATTGAAAATTACCAAAATCCCTTGAGTTTACTATGTCCAAAAGGGGTGAGTCGTGCACTTCAAATAATCTTTTGGGGCCAGAATGATGAAAGATATCCTCCCTAGCACTGCTAGCAAGTAAATTTTCTAGCTCACATTCTAGGACCTTGACTCCCTCTTCCACTCCAATTTCTTCTATCATCTTGATGGCAAGGTCTTTAATCATTTGATTTGTTGTTTCCTTGGGTCTACGATCAGCCTCCAAGTATTTATGAATATTTTCTTGAGCATTAGGAAGGATAATGGGAAAGTTATGGAACATTAACTGGTTAATAGTTAGATTAATAGAAGAGATATGGAAATCAGATGTGGAATATTCCAACAAACCCATGCTTCGAGATGGAGGGAAATATTCCCTCCAAAAAGAGGAAAGAGATAGCAAGGAAAAAAACAAATTGTAGGAAATTAGATATTTTTTCATGCAAGCTCTGGCATTGAATCCATGTTTTCTTACCACAATGTTCCTCAAGATCTAGAGAAGCATTTGATTCCTGCTCATGATTCTATGTACTTATGACTTCAGCATGACTATTTTGGCCATAGGTCGAGGGATCAGAATTATGACTATGATTAGAATTATATTATAACTCTTTTTATCCTAATGAAATTATCTATGTGATGATAATACAAACCTGAGAGAAAAAAATGAACTCCAAACAAAGTGATAATATATTTCTTTTACTTGAGAAGACTTGATATTAATCCCTATTTGTAACTTGTAATAACACTTGTAGATTTATGTGTGTTCCAAGTTATTCTTTTAATGAGTATATATATAACATAATGGTATATGTCTCCCATAGGGACATGTCCCTACATGAACAAAGTTCATGTAGAGACATGTCTCTACATGAGGCATGTCTTTTGTTAATAGTTTAACCCTTGATTAGTTAGTACTAATACATATCATTGAATCTGATCAATAACTATCGAACCATAACTTAATAACAATGATAAGAATATCAATATAATGATTGACTCTTATACTATTAATTGGCAATGATACTATATGGCATTCAATAATGATTATTGGTTGTGATAATCACAGTCGATATCGATTGTGATAATCACAGTTAATATTGACTATGATCATCACAGTCGATAATGATCAAAACTTCTAATATATATTTAATATCAATGACATATGACACATGATAGTCGATGGTGTTGTTGGTTGTGATAATTATAGTCGACATCGACTGTGATCATCACAGTCGATAACATCATTGATTATGTCACCATTGTTTCCTTGTATTGTTGATTATTGTTGTCATTCATTGATATTAATTTGATTCACATAATCAAAGTTATAGTTGATATCAAAAATCTTATTTAATGTATTATCATCATTATAATGTGTATGATCATGTATGGGCATTTTATAGCAGGATGTCTAAATTTATCACATCTGAAACATTGAACTCTAGACATTTCTCTTCTTTTATTTGAATGCTTGTTATGGTTGTCCTTTCCTTTCTTTCATTTGAAGTTTTTTCTCTTTCCTTTCTTGTGGGAATTTAAAGTAAGGACTTGAATTTCTCCATTATAAACATTTATCCCAATTCCTCTTGTAATCAATCTTGCTTCTTCTTGAATGCAATTGATCTTTAATTGATCGAACTTAGGAATTTTGGGTCTAGCACTTATCCCTTGTATGAATGATTCCCAAGAAGTAGACCTAAACCATTTAGAGCCAACATTGATAATTCTTTATTGTCAATATAATGCCCAATAGTACATAGTTGATCACTTATCTCTGTTATCCTCATGAAGTAAGACAAGACTATTTTGCCTTTGTTCATCTTGACATGATGTAGTTGTATTTTAAGAGCAAGAGCCCTACTAGTGTTATTTATCTAATAAATTTCTTCTAGAGTTTTGAACATTCGATATGCAGTATCTAATTTTGATATAATAGGAACTATATGATCCTTTACTGCATCTACTAGAATATTCATGGATTGGTTGTTATTTTTTATCCATAGAGTTTTCTCATCATTATTATTTGGTATGGGTATAGCCCTTTCCACATATATTTTTAGGTCCTTTTCTCTTAGTACCATCATTATTATGAATTTCCATGATACAAAATTTGTGGCACCGTCTAGTATATCTTCAAATCTAACTCCCCTCACCATTTTTATTGACTATAGTTTTATAGAGCCTTTAATGGTAGTTATATTTCTCCTCTAAATTTTATCTGATTAGATATATTCTTTATGCTAGCTCTGATACCATGTTAAGATGTGATTTGGAATAGAGGAAATTTTAATTTTTCTATCTTATTTCCTTAATATATGTATAGTGAAACTATAGTGTACTAGTGTTAAAATAATATTCTAACTTCTATGATATTTCCTATATAATGATAATGTAGATCTAAGAGAAAACAATGAACTTTAAATACAATAATGATATACTTCTTTACTTGAGAATACTTGATATGGATCTCTATTGTAACTTGTAATAATACTTGTAGATTTTTGTATTTTCCAAGTTACTCTTTTAATGTGTATATATATGATATAATGGGACATTTCTCTCATTTGGACATGCCTCGACATGAACATTGTTCATGTAGAGACATGTCTCTTGATAATTATTTTAATCATTCATTTGTTACCGATAATATATACCATTGAACTAATCAATAATGATCAATTTACAACTTAATAACAATGATGTGAGATAGTCAATATAATAATTGACTCACATATAATATATGATAGCGGTACAGTTGATATGGGTATTGACTATGATAACCATAGTTGATATGGGTATCGAATGTGATAACCATAGTCGATACAGACTGTGAACATCACAGTCGATACCAATATCGATGCTCATAATATATATATTGATACCAATGATGTGTAATGGTCGATAATGGTTATCAGATATGATAACCATAGTCCATGTTGACTATGATCATCACAGTCAATACCAACTATGCCTTTATTGATTCTTTCATTTTTGTTTATTGTCAGTTTCATTGATTATTAAGTTGATTCTCATAATCAACATTATAGTCGATGTCACACATGAAATATTGTTTACTGTATTATCATCATTATATATATATGATAATTATTTATTATTTATAAGTATATATGTATATATATATCATCTCAATAATTGTCATCAATATTAATAATACTTGATTATAATAGAGGAGGATAGCTATCAAATGTTTAAGGCCGATAGACTACTCAAATATTTGATTTCATCAATCGGAATCATCCGATCAAAACTACAATCATTAAAAGGTGTGTGAACACAATCCCCCAATAGTGGTTTAAAATTTGGTGGCTTCTTCACCAAAAAAGTGTTTAAACTGACATTACACATCTAAAGACTATCTTGTTATCTCTTACTCTTAATAATAATTGATACAATTTATACAATCATTTTTTACTTTTTTATCATGCTTTTAATATACCACAATGGTTGGGATAATCTTACCAATCAGATCAAATATGTCTCTAAACACCACAAAAGTCTTTATAGAGAAAGATGAAATTTATAGCTCCACTACATTTTCATTCTTCATGTATAGGTAAGTGTAAGAACCTAGCCTCGTTAGAAAGTTGAAATAACAATTTATGGTTCCAATTGGGTTTCGCTTCAAAAAACCCAATTGTGGTATTCTAATTAGTTTAATGTATATGGTGCTCTAATTCAAAATCCTTGTACATGTTAAGGCTCAAACATTTTGAGCCATCATTCGTTTGGGTTTTTTGAATTTTTAAATAATCTTAACATGTTACCTTTGATTTTTTCATTTTTTTAGGTGAGTGGCCACTATATTTCTCTCCATCTTGGTGCACATATCCAATAATGAGGTCAATGCATAGAGTAAATATCACAGACCCTCTAAAGACTATATATGATATAGACTGATCTAAGAAGGATATCACTAAATTGTATAAACATTGTTTAAAACTCTCTTAAAAGGAAAGTGTTTGCATGATTGCAAGCTCTAATACCATGTTGATGTATCCAACCAAGATCAATAATCTAAAAACACCAAATAACCTTCACTAAATGAGAGAGAAACAAAACAAGATGTTATTCCATTTGATATCAACTAAAAGGTGAAAAAATAGATATTAAATCATCTAAACATAATTGATACATGAGATTGTTTACAATGTACAAACTACATTGATAAATAGGCAAGATGTGATGAAGTCTGATAAAATACCTTACAACAAACATTATGCATGAAGTACAATATTAACTACTACGTGACTAAAATTTAATAATCAGACATGGCCTCATTATGAGGAACTTCTAGAATTCCACCTAGAAGTAAGTAAACTTAAGTCATGTAAATAGGTTCCCACAATAACTAGTTAGAAACAAACCCACATTCACACCAATAGTAGGAAGTTTACAAATTATAATATCAATATTACATTATGATTAGCTTCGCAACTTCTGTAATCTTTAAATACATTCTAGAATGTCCCATGATTTTGATAATATAGAAGGATGACTTTGAAAGTAGCACATTCCACTCTTTCTCACTCCTTTCTCTTCCTCCAGTTCCAAGGGCCATCATACCCAAATCACCAACTATTTCAGGACATTCAGTTGGCATCTTTGAATTAGGTAAGACACCTTCTAACAGTATAAGTTTTCCTTTCTCGTCCAAAGACTTATAACAATTGTCAAGTATCTTCACACAATTCTCATCATCCCAATCATGTAATACACTCTGCATCACCAAATTAATGTATATCAATTTGTAACATAATATGTATTCAACCATAATGTAATACCCAAAGAAGAAGCATTAGAACCAATCAATTAATTAATTACCTTCAAAATTATTCCATCTCCATGTGGTATGCTCTCAAACATGTTGCCACCCACATGCTCAATAGCTACATACAAAAAACATAAATTAATTAATATTTTTAAAAAAAAATTATAGACTATTGCATATTGAATAGGTTTTGGTCCATGTTACTAATGACTAATTTAAAATTTCGAGAAGAAATTCTAACAAACTACATTAACAAACAAGGTTGTGTTTGAATTTGAAAGAATAAATAACCTTCAATCTTATGGTGTGAAGTTGACCAAATTCAATTGATTATGGTGTGAAGTTGACCTAATTTTTTAAACTTTGGCTTATCCATAATTAGTTTGTTAAATAAATACATTATAATCTTCACTACACTAGGACATTCTAAATTATTTTAAAGCAAAACGAAAAAAAATCCAAAATTGTAGATTAGTACAAATAGAATTTAATTATTCATTCTCCAAAATTTATGTGATTCTACTATAAATAAAATAAAACATGAAAAAAAAATTAAGGATGTCAATTTTTAAAAAAATTAATGGAAAAATATATTTTTGTATCAATTTTTTAATTTAAAGACTAATTTTCAAGAAGCTTCTCTATGTAAATTTTATTATTATTTTAATAAACTTTTCAATAACGTCAGTCACTTTTATCACACACACACAAACACACACATATGTATGTATGTATGTATGTATGTGTATGAGTATATGTATGTATGTGTATGTGTATGTGTATGCGTATGCGTATGCGTATGCATATGTGTATTGGTATGGCTATGTATATGTATGTGCATGTTCATGTGTATGTGTATATATGTATGTATATATCTATATATATGTATATATCTATATGTATGTATGTATGTATGTATATATATATATGTGTGTGTGTGTGTGTGTAGATATGTGTGTATATATATGTATGTATCTATATATATACACATATGTGTATCTATATATATGTATGTATATATATATATGTATGTATGTATGTATGTACATATATACATATATACATACATACATATGTACACACACACACACACACACATGTACATATACATATACATATTACAATTCAAGGTGTATATTTATTCTTAATTTTTAACTTTTAATCTAAAACATTAAAATGGAGTTAACATTTAAACATTTACAAATAATAAAAAAAGACTTCAAATTAGTTGTGGTTATTTAAAAATCATTTTTATCCAAAAAATGATATAATATGGGTCAATCATGAACAATCAAGATTCTTACTATGAGATGATTTCATTTTATTTCTACGAAAAATTATCAAATTATACAAGTGATGTAAACACTATATAAAAAATTAAATTTAGCTCTTTGAGATTGAAATATCAAACCTAACCAAATAACCACATTTAAAATAAGTAATTAAAATTTAAAAAAATATTAGACTTATAATTCATGTGAACAATCAAAATGTTGTGTCAACTATGCAAACATTATAAAAACTTAGAATTAGTTGAATTAAATTGAAATAAGAATGTCAAATATCAAATACTTGCATTTCAAAAAATATTATAAGAACTTAAAATTAGCTAAATTATTGAAATAGGAAAAATCACATTCATGAAAACTTATTAGATACAACTTACATAAACAATTCACATTCTTAGTATATATTACTTCTGATTTTGATTGAGTGAGGGAAAAATAATCAAAATTTTGTTTTCAACTATCCAAGCATTATTATAGTTTAATTTTGACTAAATAGTTAAAATGGAAATGTTAGATATTACCAAATGTCAACATTCAAACAAAATACTAGATCTGACTTAAATAAACAACCTACATTGTTAGTATGCATTAAATCTAGTTTTAACTATGTAAGAAAAACTCACACCATCAAAACCATAAATTGTTGGCAAGTTGACTATACTATTGTATATGACTAGATATAGTGTTGTCATTATGGCAACAAAGTCATATAGAGTTTTGGAGTCAGCGCACTTATCATAAGGTCAGAATATGGCCAAGTATAGAAGACTAGACAGTTACTAGAGCACCAGAAGATTAGAGCATCAGCACACATGTGTATGACTGAGTTATGGTATGTGCCCTTGAAGTTAAGCTGGTAAGTGTGTATTCATGCTAAGTCTAAGAGTGCATGATCAGATGAGACACTATGACGAAGATAAAGTCAGTTGAAGTGGTATAGACAGTGAACGCCAGAACAGAACATAGTATGTAGCTGACTGTTAGTATTTTGATTAGCGGTTATAATAATATTTTGTAAAGGCTATGCGCCTATTGTAATTAGGTTGTAGACATGTAAACATCTTTTTTTGTAAATGCGCTTGAGCCAATTCACTTGGAAGTATTATATGTAATCGATTATAGGTCGACCTAGTTAATTGTTTTGTTAGCGCATATAAATATAAGATGTGCCTTTGTAATAAAGCATGCAAGTGGATATAGAGATAAGATAAGCAGAGCAGAGACATGCGAAGTGAAGATAGAATAAGTTAGATCTTTACAAAGGGCTAAAGCATTAGTGCACAAAAGGAATTGATCAGACAAGAAGTGTCACAACACCAGTTCATCCAGCAGATATAGTGTGTATTTGAGATCAGAAGGTTGTAGCCTTCACCACTTGAGCAGTGAGCTCTAGGACAGTGTGTCCCCACCCCTAATAGGGTTATTATAAAAGAATCCTAATGGGGTTCGATCTTTGACCAGGTCATTGTACTAAGAGAATTGTAAATAACAACTCCTAACAGGGTTACAGATCTTCTAACAAGGATCATAAAAAACTAGTGCAGTTCTTAGTGGGTGTCAATTCCCACCAGGGTTTTTACCTATTTGGGTTTCCCCATAACCATATTGGTGTTATGTGTTGTGATTGTTTATCTTGTTTACATTTATGTTCATATCAGTACTTAAGCAATCAAGTTAAGATTCAAGAGTTAAGAAATTGCAAAGATATAGTGAACACTGATTCACACCCCCCCCCCCCCCCTCTCTCTCAGTGTTCCCATTCCTAACAATTGGTATCAAAGCTCTGGTTCTTTGAAGAAAAGTTTAACCACTTGAGGAGATCAATGGGTTCAGAAGAAGAAAAGAATTTGAAGAAGAATCTTATGGCAACTCTTGAAGACCTTGACAGATCTAAGAAAGAAGTTGAAGAATTAAAATTGAAAGTCAGTGGCGCACAAGTATTCATCAAGAAACTGAGATAAGATTTGAAAAATTGCACAAACAATGATTTGGGGAAAATGGTTAAGAAGATGAATGAGGAGAACACATCTTTATAAGATCATATTGAAGAGTTAGATGAAAAGCTAACTAACAACCAAGAAGTTTATGATGAACAGATCAAAGAGAACCTTAAACTGAATGAAGAATTGAGGCAAGAAAACATGGAAATCTTGGAGCTAAGAAACAGCAAAGAAAAGTGGGAATCTGAGTTGAAAGAGGCAAAGAATCACATTGATAAATTACACACCAATTCTGATTTGATAGAGTCACAGTTATATGCACAGAAGCTTAAAGGAGATACCAGTGGTATTGGATTCAATGAAGCACAAAATCAGATTGATGATATGCGAGAAAAGATGAAAGCACCAGAAGACAATATAGATGCTAAGGAAACTGGAAATTAGACTAAAGACAATGTCAAACCATCTAAGGATGAGTTCAAGCCAGTAGACCAAACTTGTTATGCATGTAACAAGCATGGACATATAGTAAGGGATTGTAAAGAGGTAAGACCTTTCAATGGTTACTGTTATTCATGCAATAAATTGGTCATAGAGATATGAATTGTAGAACAAGTCATAAGAACAAGACTCAGCATAATCAGAGAAATCAGAATCAACCAAATGCAAGAAGTTCTCAGAGTATTACATGTCAGTTATGTAATTATAATGGTCACTCAGCTAGACAGTGTAAAATGGTAACCCATATCAATGCGCCAAAGAATTTAAGGCCTCCAGTTATTTGTCACTCTTGTAACAAGGCTGGACACATCTCAAAGTTTTGTAGATCAAGAACACAAAGTCAGGAAAGCCCTAAAAAGCCAGCAGTATCAATATTGAATGAAGAAGGTGAAATCAAATTTGTGAAAGCTACAAAGGATGCGAGCTTGATTTGGTCATAGGCAAAGAAGGATAAAGTTGATAAGTATGTATTGGATGCATCTACAATGGACGCACCCTCTACATCTGGATGAATGACTCTCAAGGTCATAGGGGGAGCTAATTTAGCTCTAGACCCCTGCGCGGCTGGTATACTCACCCTCAAAGTATGTGCCTTTGGATTTAACACTTTGGAGACTATTTGATGCTATGTGCAAGAGTGCACTACCTAATTGATTATAAGATGGAAGTTGGAAATTCTCAGTCAAATTCTAGTTTACACGGCAAGCATTAATGGAGAAAATTTCACTTTATAGTATACGAAGACTTATAGATCACTCATTGCATTTGAGATAGAGTGATTGGAGACCACAGAAGCCCTAGCAGTTGGATTGTGAAGTGTTGGAGCTTGATTTACCAGTGAAGAAGTGTGATTGATCAGTTGCGAAGCCCTAGTCCGATGTGAAGATTCAGAAGTCTTTGAAAATTGATTTGAAGCGTTAACCAAGTAAGTCATGGCTACACCTGTTGTATTTGATGTCATGAAAAGGAAGAGATATGTTTTTAAAAGGAACCCTTTTAAGTCCACCTTAGATGACCTAGAAGGTGCATTTTCAAGAACCCTTATGGGCATCATGCACATTGAAGACATTCATGTGTATATATACTGTAAGAAGGAACCAGTTGGACTTGATAGGATAAGGTCGCACCTTGAATCCATGATGAAACTAGACAAAAAATTCCTAGATGAGTTCACACATTTGGAAAACCATCCCATTATTGAGTATGTTATGGCATATGAGTTTTATGAATCTGAGTGGATCAAGATATTACTAAGTAGGGTTCATGATGACCTATTCTGGATAGGTGAAGTGCTAGTTAGAATCACATGAGAACTCATTCATGAAATGACAGGCCTCTCTAAGACAGGTGCCATTCTTCCAGTGGGCAAGGATGTGAGGAAATTAGTTGAACGGGCATGTAATTCCATAAGTGATAGGTGTGGTATGACAATTAAGCCTATTGAAGAGAAAGACATCAAATTGATGTCTATGATACTAGGTTACAGGTTTCAACACACTAATAGGGTGAATAGTGTGTCCGCAGCCACTATTCTTGCACCAATCAGACTTGTTAGAGAAAATGGAGAGTTCAATCTATGTGAGATATTGCATGCATAATTGATTGATAACATTAGAGCCATCAAGCATGATAAGACCAAAATATTCAGGTTTGGGTCTCTAATCATTTACATGTACTTCCATATACTTGGAAAGGTCTCAGATTTGTACTTAGATAAAAGTATGCCTACAATGCCTCAAATATCTATTAAGGCATCTACTAAGAGCACATTGAAGGATTACATGGAGCTAGAATTGAAGACATTCAGGATCAAAATGCAAATGAGATACAGGATACCAGAAAGTATTGTTGAGAAATATAAAGATAGCATTTGTTTTATGGTATAAACTGACATAACATGTATGGAAGTAGTTGAGCCTAGAACAAAGTAGATCCATCCACTTGGTTATGAGGTAGAAGAACCAATCTTTGAAGCTTATGCACAAGTACTAATTTCAGCACCTAAGGACCCTAATGAACCTAGATGGGGAACTTATGAAGAAAAGACAACGGAAGTTGATGCAGTTCTGAACAGTGCAGAAACTAAGAGGAAAGCCTCTAAGATTACATCTGATATACTCATAATTCATGGTGTAACATAGATAGATCTTGACAAAGCAAGAGAAGCAAAGATAGCCTTGGAGATTGAGAGTGCATCCACAGTGGAAGCTAAAACTGATGATCCTAAAATGAAGAAAGTCAAGATTGAGAAGACTAATGATCCAAAGGATAAATAGGGTGAAATAGATGTTATCCCTCCTATGCCCAAAGATAAAATTGATCTAACATCACCTCCTAAGTATAAGATAATAACCGAGAGGAAGAAGGAGATCGGTGCAAGCCACCCATCCTCATGAACAACCAGAAGTCAGAAAAAGAACACTCAAGCACCTCCGCAAGTAGGTTTCATACCTAGTCTTCAAGTGATGAAAACAAGGATTATTGAGGAAGGTAGAATTGATCAAATAGGGAAATTCTATGAGAAATACAATGAGATTGATAAATCAAAAATTCATGGAATGATAATTAAACACATGCTCAAGTTCAAGAAGACAGTCTTAGAACTTAAGACAGTAATTCTAGACAATGTATGGAACATCTTGGAATTCTTGAAAAGACAGGCTATTGAGGAGGATCTAAGAATAAGAGAAAAGATTCTAGATGAAAGCCTCCATGTATGTTCCCTAGAAGAGAAAACATTATTGTTAGATCTGGTGAAGCCGCACCTAAGAACTAAGTCAAGAACTCTACACATAATGGATAAGAACTATGAGTTGGTAACCAAAGAAACCGAGAAAGCTTTTGAGAAATTTTTCCTGGATAGGCACATGTACCCACCTACTGTTCCCATAACTCAAGTGCCCTCTAAGGAATCCAAGGATTTAGAGACCACCAATGTACCAATAATAGGTCCTTAGGATTTGGTGCCTACAGTGGTAACACCTACAGAGGCAATGAAGTATGTGCCCATGACTGAGACACAAAAAGATGACACAATCTTTATTGATAATGTGGAGATAGAAATGGCAGCCATAGATAATGACTTGGATAGGTTCGAAGAAGCATTTGTGAGCACTAAGGAAGTAGAAAATCTATGTGGTGATAATTCACCTATGCAGCAACAAGAAGTGCAGATAGAAGATATAACATGACAGGAAGATGAAGAGGAGAAGGAAGCAGAAAAAGAGGAAGAGGATATAGAAAAGAAAGATGAACATGTGATTACAAAGACTGAGGTAATGGATGTCAGTCAAAGTTCACTCCTTACCCAAAAACCATCAGTATCATTGTTGTCAAGTTTGACACTAGACACCACAAGCTTGGACTCTTGGGGAGAAGAAGACCTAATTAAGATCAGCGTCCTTGCTATGGAAAAAGAAAAAGAGAAGTAGGTGATGAGGAACCCTCTATTTTTTGAATCAATCAACATTCTGAACAACTTGTTACCTTCTGACAAGAAAGTGTCTAAGGTTCATTTAGTTGATGATGTTAGCACCATTCTTACAAACTTCAAGACAAACTTTTCTAGCTTGGAAGAATCTGCATCCCAAGTTGCAGAAGAGAAATATATGAAGAGATTGATTGAACTGGTTGGAAACTTTTCACTTGACCTCAGTTCATTGAAGGTAGGTCAATCATCCTTGAAGGATTTTGTAGCTAAGGGAAGGAAGATCATTGCAGACAGCATGAACCAAGATAAACTAACTACAGATCTATACAAGAAAATCCAGGAGGTAGAAGCAATGATTGATAATGTAAGAAAATCAGTGGAAGATCCCTCCATCGATGTGAACATATGCAACAATGTGTACCAAGGGAAAATAGACAAAATAGAAAAGGCTGAGAAAGAGATGTCTAAGATAAGGGCAAGGAAAACAAAACTCAGGAATGCTCTTGCGCCCTCTCTAGATGTACTTAATCAGAACATCAAGGAGATCGATGCCACTATGGTGATATATGATCAAGGTCTAAGTACAGACTTGGAAAAGATGGAGAAGCTAACATATGCTTTATGCGTCCATCTACATACTATCAATGCATTTTGGAAACAAGACATCCAGAACTTGCAGATTGCTTATCTGGATGTACTTTCTCTGTAAGTACTTGTAGATACATTTTTTTAGCACCTTTGTCATTAATGTCAAAGGGGGAGTAGTGTATGTAGAATATGGAGTATTATATATGATGTACAGAATAAGTATAGTACAAAGTATAAGGGAGATACAAGTTAGAGTATATATTAAAGAATTTTGTATAAGGGTACAGTTAGTAACTTCGCCATATTCATTTGTTGCCATTAATGAAAAAGGGGGAGATTGTTGGCAAGTTGACTATACTATTGTATATGACTAGATATAGTGTTTTCATTATGGCAAAAAATTAATATAGAGTTTTGGAGTCAACGCACATTATCATAAGGTTAGAATATGGCTAAGTATAGAAGACTAGATAGTTAGTAGAGCATCAGAAGATCAAAGCATCAGCGCATGTGCGTATGACCAAGTTATGGTATGCGCCCTTGAAGTTAAGCTGGTAAGTGTGTATTCATGCTAATTCTAAGAGCGCATGATCAGATGAGATAGTATGACGAAGATACAATCAGTTGAAGTGGTACAGACAGTGAATGCCATAACAAAATAGAGTATGGAGCCAACTGTTAGTATTTTGATTAGTGGTTATAATAATGTTTTGTAAAGGCTATGTGCCTATTGTAATTAGGTTGTATACATGTAAACATCTTTTTTTGTAAACACGCTTGAGCCAATTCACTTGGAAGCGTTGTATGTAATCAGTTATAGGTTGACCTAGTTAATTATTTTGTTAGCGCATATAAATATAAGATGTGCCTTTGTAATAAAGCATGCAAGTGGATATAGAGATAAGATAAGTAGAGCAGAGACATGCAAAGTGAAGATAGAATAAGTTAGAGCTTTACAAGGGGCTAAAACATCAGCACACAAAAGGAACTAATCAGACAAGTAGTGTCACAGCACCAGTTCATCTAGTAGATATAGTGTGTATTTGAGATCAAAAGGTTGTAGCCTTCACCACTTGAGCGGTAAGCTCTAGGACAGTGTGTCCCCACCCCTAATAGGGTTATTTTAAAAGACTCCTAACAAGGTCTGACCTTTGACTAGGTCACTGTACTAAAAGCATAGTAAAGAACAACTACTAACAAGGTTGCAGATCTTCTAACAAGGATCATAAAACACTAGTGCATTTCTTAGTGGGTGTCAATTCCCACTAGGGTTTTTACCTATTTGGGTTTCCCCGTAACCATATTGGTGTTATGTGTTATGATTATTTATCTTATTTACATCGATGTTCATATCAGTACTTATGCAATCAAGTTAAGATTCAAGAGTTAAGAAATTGCAAAGATATAGTGAACACTAATTCAGCCCCCCCCCCCCCCCCCTTAGTCTTCCCATTCCTAACATAATTAATGCATACTAAAATCATAGTATGCATTCTTTGGTTTTGACTATGTAAGAAAAAAACTTACAACATCAGAATCATAAATAATGCATATTGTGTCAACAACCCATATTGTCTCATTAAAAAAAACTCACACAATCAAAACCAAAAATAACGTAATTCACATATTCAAAATTAGAAATAATGCATACTAATATCATGCACTATGGAAATTATGTTTGCAAGCCATATTACCTTATTGGAAAAGGACCACACTATCAAAACCATAAATAATGCATATATATTAATATCATGGAGTGTCAAAAAAGATTTATGTCTATAACCCACATTGTCTTATAAGAAAAAAAATCACATAGTTAAATCGAGAAATAATGCATGCTAATATCAATGAACTATGATAATTATGCTAATATCAACCCTAAAATGAGTGAAACCATTAATCATAGAAAAGTCAAAAATACCAAATGATCATATTAAAAAACTATGATATCTTAAAACCAATTAACAAGTTTATGAAATGTAATGTATGTATGTATGTATGTATGGACACACACAAGCCAAAATCACAATATATCGTGATAAAATTTTTAAAAAATCAAGGGGAATAAAGAGCTTGTATTGCGTATCGTGCACCTAAATCTGCATGGTGTGAAGACTCAACTCATGGACTATGTGAGAAAAAACTCATACAATCAAACTTAAAAATAATTCATACTAATATAATGGTGTTTGGAAATTATATGTTTGCAACTTATATTGTCTAATTAGGAAAGACTCACACAGTAAAATAAAAATATTAATTCATATTCCCATAGTCAAAAATAGAAATTGTGCATACTAATATCATGGACTATGGAAATAATGGCTACATTCATATTGTCTCATTAGAAAAAGATCGTACAATCAAACCCAAATAATGCACAAAATATCAAGGAGTGTAGAAATTATATGTTTGCAACCCACATCGTCTCATTAGAGAAAAACTCACATAATCAAGCAGAAAAATAATGCATACTAATATCATCAATTGTGAAAATTATCTTAATACCAACCTTAAAATGAGAAAAGTCCTTGAGCTTAAAATTTTAAAAACATAAAATGGCCACATTAAAAGAAATGTGGTATCTTAGAACCAATTAAAAAAATTATAAAATCCACACATACAAAACATAAAGCATTTGTTTTTTATCAAATGAACTAAGGTTAAAATTACAATAAAATAATAAAATAAACAACTTTTTAAAGGAAAAAAAAGAGGAGAAAGAAAAGCATGTATTAACTATCTATAAATCAAAACTAATACATCACAACTAAAAATAATGCATACAAGATATGTCTAAAATGCAAGTTGTTCACACAATTCAAACCTAGAAATCATGTGTAATTATATCATAGCTTATGAAAATTATGTGTCCAACTCACCTTGGCTCATTGCATGTGTAAAACTTGATATGATCTTAAATCAATAAAATATCAAAATATCAAAAAATGAACTAATCACATTACCAAAAGAAACGTATACAGTTAAAACAAATTGACAAGTTCATGATATCCACTATTTGCAATGTATAAAAACATTTCAATTTTAAAAAGGAAAAAAGATGTAAATAGAAGAACGTAAAGTATCTATCCATACATCAAAAAGAATTTTTCACTCTAACAAGCATGATGACCACACCTTGGATGGATGGATCCTTTACAATCCATTTTAGCAGATGATTTTATTTTATCTACCTCATACTCCTCATTAGAGGGACCTAACTATGCTTCAAATAAGGCATACATCTTAATGCAACTTTGGTTGTATCAAGTGCAAAGACCACACCTCTATAGAATGGATGGACGGATAGATGGGTCCTTCTATAGTCCATGATACCATTGAATGATCATTTTTGTGTCTAAATGAATTATAATAATATAGGACTTCCTCATACTATATAGCAGGGAACCTAATTACTTCAAACAAGACATATATACCCTAAAATTGTAACCTCTTCTTCAAGACTTCAAGTTGTACATCATGAAATCAACTTATCTATAAAATTATATATATGAAAGAGTATAAGTTCTTCACCACTAGACTAACTCAAAGATAAAACTATAAAAATGAAGAGACCAACTAATTGAAATAGCTAGTGATCTATTTTTGAGTCTGACCTATACATTAGAATGCATCCTTGGCCATATCAAATGCAAAGATCACACACCAATGAAATAGATATATGGATGGATCATATTATAGTGCATGATATTAAAAAAAAATTAAAAAAAATAAAAATCTATGATGACTTCTAATAACATGAGACTGCCTCCATGCATGAAGTTAATTCTCCAAATATGTGGAAACGCCTTCACAATCACCCCCAAAGCCGCTCCATTCATGTCGTCTACATCCACAATATTCTCCAATTCCTCAAATCCCCTATAAAAACTCACAATCTCTTTCATGGCCGTCACGGTGAAGGACGCCATGCAATCATTGAAAACAAAATTGATCTCCAGATGATCCTTCCCATAATCCCAAAAATCCATCTCGTGAGCCTTCTCGAACGCATGACCCCATCTCATCGATGAAACTAGAGATATTCCTTGGAAATTTTAGATCTCCTTGATGTACCCCAATCCCTTATTATTACTTTGTATGGTTTCCATTCCCATTAATTTTATTTATTGTATATGGACTTTAGGGGTCTTTTAAAAATGTTGCACATGTTGTTTTTACTTTCAAAGAGGGAGGAAATTTTAGGACGTGACTAAGCTTCCTATAAATTGTAATATTGACCAAATTTCAAAAATTAGAATAAAAAACAAATTTTGCAAAATTTTCAACATCTATTCGTCATGATCTACATATTTTGTTGTAAAAAACCAGACAAAAAATTGCCAAAAAATCACTTGTTTTCTCGAACCTGGAAAAAAAAATGTTTAACATTTTTTTGTCTTTGGTGCATTTTGTAGGGAGCTTAGCCCATGCTAAAATTTGATATCCCATATGAATTAAAGCTAGCAAACTTTATATTACATATGAATTAAGTATAGCGAACTTTGTATTTAGAAACTTTATATCCCATATGAATTAAAGCTAGGGTTAGTGATATGAGTTGTGTAAGGTGTAATAAGAAAAATATAGAATTTTGCAATATCAAAATGTCAATAAGTATAAGATTTGTAACAAAGATAATAATATTTTAAAATATAATAGAAGAAAATTTTAAATCTCATGATATGAATTAAAGCTAGGGTTAGTTATATGAGTAGCGTAAGGTGTAATAAGAAAAATATAGAATATTACAATATCAAAATCTTAATAAGCTTATGGTTTGTAACAAAGACAATAATATTTTAAAATATATTGTAATATTATGATATTCCTACTAGAATTCAAGTTTTTGTTTTTGAGCCAAACTCATTAACCCGTGTTTAATGAGTAGCAGTTTACAAGAAACCATCTCTTATGAGAATGAATGGTACACTTAGAACTCATTGCATTTAGGTGAAGCATTTGCCCGCCCTTGGAAGTCATAAATTATCATTTTAAAACATATTGTTTGATATAAGAATTGAATATGTTTCATTATGCTAAAGTTGAATTTGAGTCCTTTTAATCATTGTATTCTATTTCTTTCAAATTTTTAACTAATTTCTATAGTATGTATTTAATTTTCTATTTTAAATGATTTAAAAATGTCATTTATTTGTCTTTATATGGGTTCATATGGGAAAACTTAGTGCAAAAATCAAATTTTCCTCTTAATTAGTTCCTACTGATAGGCGGGATTAACTAATGCATTTGTTGGGTACAATTTGTTTTTTGTGACCAATCAATTGGACAATTTTAAAATATTTATTTGCATCTTTATAGTTTTTTTTTCATAATTAGAAAATTCCTATTTATCTTTTTCTCTATTGGCTTATACTACAAATAGTCATTGCATTTTTTCTTTTAATTGAGTTTTAATTTATTTTTACAACCATTAATACAACATTATAAAGTTTTATTTTTTCTTAATGAAATGACATAAAGCCTCTCTTATTTTTCATAATAAAGAGAAATCTTATTCTATTGAATGAAAATTTTGACATTTGTTGTCTACTTGTTGAATGCACAAAGGTTTCTTGAAGGTCTCATTGACTACTACTATAAGTGTAGAGCATACAAATCTTGAAAAATCTATGAGACCATTTAATCCCAAATCTAAAAAAATTGACCGATGCTCTCATCCGTTAGGGTTTCTGCATAGAGCTGAAAGTATGACAACACTCGCCACTAGAGCTAGCCTTTGGCTTGTTCTTCGCGGGGAAATAATGCAAAGTTTATAGGCAACAAGGAAAAGAGATGATAGGTGGAGAGACCATATATAAGATCTCATAGGTGGGTAGGGGAGAGGACCCAATAGTTGTGCACCCTAACTTTGTGCTTCTCAAAATCCTATGTGAAATTTTCAAATCAGCCCCAATTTTTTTCAACAACTTAATTTGCAAGTTTGTCGCTTATAACTAAGGTTTTAGGGCCACATCAACATACTTTTGCTAAGGAGTCCAAAACAGCCCAAAAAATGTGAGACAAATGGTCATGCAAAAAAGACACCCATACTTGAGCAGTTGATGTGGCATCACATGTTTGGTTTCTTTTTAGAATAAAGGATATAACATTTCATTCAATTATGGGTACTCATCATCAACAGTAATAACTTTAATGTCACAACTACTAGTGCAATTTTGTAAAAAAATATTGGACATTAAATTAAAAATTATGGGTATTAAATTAACATGTGTGGGTATGAATAAACACGTCCTATCATAGCCATTATAATGCATTCAAGTATTGGATCATGTTCCCTACTTCAACCAAAATCATTCGGGTCAACTCCTCCTTCCAAATAAGGGGTATTCAAGGTGGGTATTTTCATCTTTGGTTTCTCAAGGTAGAGTTGTTAATAAGTAACCTATGACTAAGGGCATTGAATGTTGTAGATTTTTTGTTCTCTCTAATGATAGCATTTGTAGACCAATAAAATAAATAATTGTTTCTAATATATAGATAGAATGAACTTGTATTATCTATCTCAACATTGGAATACACCTTTAACCATATAGTGTGAAGACTAAACTCATAGACATGTGAGAAAAAACTCATAAAATTAAAACTTTAAAAGAAATCTCACATGCTCAAACTTAGAAATAATGTGTATTATATGTTATAAAACACTATGATTTTTAAAATTAGTAAAATCTAATAAATTTTCAAAAAAAAATGACAAAAAACTTTTACAGTTTAAACTAATTAACAAGTTCATGAAATCCACTACATATAACACATAAAAAAATATTTATTTTTTAATTAGATAAACTAATGTCAAAATTGTAACACATTGATAATAAAATAAAAGCTTTATTTAAAAAAAAGAGAGAAAAAAGGGAAAGAAAATAGTGTATAGTGTTTATCCATACATCAAAATGCATCTTTCATGGTATAAGTATAAAGACCACATCTATATAGGATGGATAGAAGGACGAATCATATAGTCTACTCTAAACTCTAAGCAGAAGTCATCTTACCCTTATTTTCATGGAGGAAGAGGTCCAATGAAACAAAAAAAATATTATGCTATAGTATTATTTGGAATCTTTTCCTAAAAAATAGGAGTTGGTATTTTTAAGGACTGCATATTGCAATGAGTGAAATTTGGGTGGCACTAGAAATGGCTCCACCAACTTATGATTTTTTTAGCTTTCCAAAATTGCAAAGCTTAAACTCTTAAGCTAAAATACACTACTAAATTAACGTGACCACCAACTTTAATGTGACCTTACCTTGATTGTGCTACAAATAAGGCATAAATCAGAATGTATCTTTAATTGTATCAAGTGTAAAGCCATGCCTCTATGGAATGGATGGATAGATGGATGGATTATTTTATAGACTATGATATGGAACCATCTTTGATCTATAATGACTTATATATAAAACTACCATATACTCCATGCAAAAGAAAATCTATATATAGTATCTTGAATTTATGACTTTTCTTTCAAAACTACAAATTTTCCATTACTATTTAAATCAACTTAGAAATGCAAACTACAAAATAATGAGACCAACTAACTTGGAATAGTGATCTTATTACCAAAAAAAAATGATTTAAATCAATTAAAAAGTCCATGATCCACTAATCTCATAAAAAACATTTCCTTTTTTAAAAAAGAAAAAAGAGTCAAGAGAAGAACATTTAGTGTCTATCCATATATCAAAAAATATTTTTCAGTGTAGCACGTGTAATGACTGTGCTACAAACAACGCATACATCTTAATGCACCTTTGTCTGTATCAAGTGTGAAAAGCACACCTCTATGGAATGGATGGGTAGATGGATGGATCCTTCTATAGTCTATTATATCAAATGGTCTTGGGTTTGATTCTATTCCTATTTTAAAGAGGTGAGATGGCTTGCAAGTGAGGATCTCACTCGTGAGGGGATTAGTCTCGCCCTGACTAAGACATGTACCCAAAATAAGGGCTGGTGAGAATGCGGAAGAGGTAGTCCAGATTGGGTGTTTGCGTTGGAAGGCGAGCAGCGATTTGGTGGAGGGAAAGAGAGGCGCGTGGGCCTTCGCTGAAGATTATGTCTGGAATTTGCAGGAGGAGCGCTGATTTCAGAACAAGCGCGGGTACGAAGGAGAACATCATTTCAAAGGCTTCCTGTGTATGTGCAGCCGCATTCTCCAGGGATTCTGACTCCATTTCTGCTGCAGAAAATCTCGAGCTTTGAGCGCACAGGAATACCCAGTATTTGTAAAGCTTTGAGGATGGGATTTGGGGTCAAATTTGGGCAATGGAATGCCCAGTATTTGTGATGATTGAGGATGGAATTTGGTCAAATTTGGAGTTTTTTTTTTAACTTTATTTATATATTTTACGTTTTAGTTTGCTCCATAGCCATTACCTCTCCCTGATGTACCTAGTACCTGTTATTATCACTTTGTATGATTTCTATTTACATTTAGGGCCCGTTTAGTTGCACCCCATAACTGGGTTATGCCGCCTATAACCCGGTTATGGGGTGCAAATCCCTGTTTGGGAACCCTTTTACAAAATTGGAATGTGGATTTACGTGTCCTCATTTTGCCGAAAATGTGGATTTCGGTATTCCACCTTAGGAGGTGGAATGACTTTGGACTCCACGGTTATGTGCTGAAATTAATCCAATTTAATGTGGTGGTCGGGTCCGGGCAACTCCACGTTTTTGGAGTTAAACCCCATTTTAATCTTCGTTGGGTCCACGGTTTTGCCCCTTGACGTATCCACGTTTCTGCAACAGCGATTTTTGCTGCGTGTTGGAGGGTTTGACGCTCAAGCTTGCATTGTGTTCGACATTCGAGCTTGCATTGTGTTTTGCATGCCGGTTTCTGGGTATTGCACGTGAAGGTCAGCAAGTAATCTCTCTGTTTCTGTAGATTTTTCTTTCCCTTCAGCTCCCTGGCGTATTTTTGGTTATGTGAATTTATTTTTTAAATAAATTTAGGTATAACTTATAGACACTGTCTTGATATACTCATAAAATTATTTATACAAATCTATTTATACTCCCATTCATATCTCTAGCATAGTTTTATCTTAGGTGATTTTATTTCTTTTGAATAAATTTAATTTATCTTAGGCGATTTTATTTCTTTTAAATAAATCTTAGTACAATTCAAAAGAACCCTGTTCAATGCCTTATGTTTCCATGTCCATGGCATATCCATACCCTTCAATTTGGTGTGCTATGAGGAACAAATTTCGTTACCCATTTTCGTGTGCTATGAGGAACAAATTTCTTTTCAGGTGATTTAATAGGGGTGTTCATGATTTCTGGGGTTGAGTCCTCTATCTCAAAAAAGTTGATGTTTGATTGATCTTCATTTTCAATCTGATGATCAATATTATGATCATCTTCCTTGCCCAGGTCCATAGTTATCAATTCTACATTACCCATTTTGTCTTGCTTTTGGGATCTAGTCCTGGGCTAAGTTATTTGAGGTGCAAGAGAAAAATATATAGGTTCAACCTTGTGCTTGTAGTGAACAAATTTCTTACTTTGATGTTCTTTACTGAAGTTTTCCAGCCAATGCTGACATTCTTGCTTCATCATTTAATGGGATCATTGTCCATAATATTATAGAATTGTTACTCTCAAATGCATTCTGCATTCAGATAGCAGGTTGATATTTTCCCTATTGAGAGATGGCTTGCATTGTGTTTTGCATGCCGGTTTCTGGGTATTGCAAGTGAAGGTCAGCAAGTAATCAACATATCGATTTAATTAGTAAGAATGGAGAAGAAATTGGTGGAAAAATGGAGAGATAAGCACCAAAGGAGACCATCACCATTGTATGCCGGAGGAATACACTTGTAGGTGAAAACTCCTGCAAATGTGAGCAATTTCACTTATAGAATCACTCAAAGGTACTTGCAAATAGTTTAAGCCTCTTGCGCTTGATGAACAAGGCATGAAAGATGTTACCAAATGTAGTTTCAATCTCCAAAACTTCACTTGCAAATTGGCCCTTCAATTGGTTTCTTTGAAGCAATCATAGCTATCTTGATTCTCATGGAATGGATTAAATGATAATTCTTAACTTTAAATTTTATTTAGATTCTAATTGAATTAAAATTATGTGGGATTTTATTCAAATGAGGACATCCCTTCATTCAGAAATGATGGGCATTGTGAGATGTCCTCATTTTCACAGGGATAGTCACAAATGAGGACAGCCACTGTATAGAAAACATGATAATGTACAGTCACTATAAGGACAGTCACAAATAAGGCCATCTTACAGTGACTATACATTATCATGTTGTCTTTACAATGACTGTCCTTATTTGTGATTGTCCTTGTCACAAATGAGGACATCTCACAGTGACTGCCCCTTGTGTAATTGTCACTTGAATGTATTGTCTATTATCAAGAAGAAAAGCATTTGCATGGTTCAATACCAATACATTCAAGTAGCAATTACACAAAGGACAGTCACTGTGAGATGTCCTCATTTAGTGCATCTGATTACATTATGTCCTCTCTAACATAGTATTGGATGATCGTACATTACTATCTATTCCTTCCTAGGGACATAGATTAACTTGACACAAAATATGATCGTACATTACTATATATTCCTTCCTTGTCTTTTCTCTATATAACAAAGTACAAATCATTGCATAGGAGAACCTCATCTATAACTTCAATATGCTCTTAAAGCCTTATTTCCTTGATTAGGATATATCAAACTACTTTATGCTATTCTATGTTTTGCTTGATAGGAAAATCATGAAGTCTTACATATAAGACGATTTTCCTTAATAAACTCTCAATGCTACAATCTTTATCCACCACATCTAGCACATCGGTATGTATGTATACATGTATGTATGTATGTATGCCTGTATGTATACATGTATGTATATATGTATGCCTGTATGTATATATGTATGATAGCAATTTAGATTAGATTAGATGATCATGCACTGTGCTTGCATCTACATAGCTAGTCCTTGTTGTATCTATATAGGTATGTACCCTTGCATTGTTCTTTATGGGCTTATGATCCTAACCAATTGGTAGTCCTTGTTGTATTCCATTTACTATTGCTTGCTCCCATACTTCGTTTCTTGATATACAATCATGTCTGACAATGTTTATGTTGTCCACGTTTCAGGCCACTGATGGATCCTGACGACAGTATACTAGTGTATGCACAAATACTTAGGAAGACCACATACACCCGGATTATCTCTTGTCTCTATGCCTTGGTTGTTGTGCTCAAACTACTGCAAGCTGAAGAAGGTAGCAACAGAGGGAAAAGAATTCGAAAAGGCAATTCATTTTATAGAGAGATTGTTCACTCTACTGAAGTTGATTGTCATGATCAGATTCGGATGAGTTAGGCTGCCTTCTCTAAACTAGCTATGATATTAAGGCAGAGAGGAACATTGAAGGATAGTAGACACTTGACAATAGATGAACAACTAGTGATGTTCCTCCACACTCTTGGGCACAATCTTCGGAACCGCAAGATTGCCCATAACTTTGGGCACTCCGGAGAGACAGTCAGTAGGTACTTTCACAAGGTATTGACGAGCATCTTAGCACTTCATGGAGATTACTTCAAACTGCCTGGACCGGGCACTCCTCCTGAAATTACTGGGAACCCCCGTATGGTTCTGTACTTCAAGGTGCATTGTTTGGTCTTTTGATTATGTTGTTTGGTACAGTGTTCCCCACCATATCAGAGGCTGATTTTGCATTTTCCCATACACCATATTTGATAGGACTGTGTTGGAGCTATAGATGGAACACACATCCCAGTCACTATCAAGATTGAGAAGCAGAGTAAATATCGTGATAGAAAAGGGAACCTATCGCAAAATGTGCTCGCTACAGTTTCCTTTAACTGCATGTTCCAGTACGTTCTTGCCGGCTAGGAAGGGTTTGTTGCCGATAGTCATGTTCTAGGTTCAGCTCTGACTAGAGCAGAACCACTTGAGGTCCCCCCCCGGTAAGCCAAATCATAGTTTAATGTACTAAAGGGCACACTATGTATTCAGTCCTAACACTCTGCTAACTCTCTGTAGGAAAATATTATCTAGTGGACGCGGGATATCCGAATGCCCCTAGATTTCTCGCTCCTTACCAATCTACACGGTACCACTTGAAGGAATTTTCAAGAGAAAACCCAATACAAAATGCCAGGGAGTTGTTCAACAATCAACACGCCTCTCTAGAAATGCAGTAGAACGCACCTTCGGTATTGTGAAGCGGCATTTTCCAATCTTGAGACATGCAATGACTTATGATATCATGACACAATCCTATATTGTTTTGGCGTGTTGCATACTTCATAATTACATCACGAAAGTGGATGGCATACTTGAGGTGGAAGTGGAAGAGGAGGATGATTGTGATTGTGGTGGGGTCAATGTGCCAATGTTACAGACATATGGCTTCTCTCAGCAGGATAGACATGAGTGGTCACAGTTCCAGGATGACCTGGTGAGTAGGATGTGGGAAGACTATAGACATAGAGAATAGTTGTACTTTCTTGTTGGTTAATGACTGTGCAGTATAGTGGTTTCCTTTGATATTTGATGTATGGTTGTATGGTTTCCTTTTGATGACATATGCAGAGATATTGATGTATGGTTGTATGTTTTCCTTTTGATGGATACTTGATTCTGACAATGCCTTGTATACATGATTCTGATTTTCCTTTGGATGTATGGTTGTATGGTTTCCTTATACTATGCCTTGTATACATGATTCTGATTTTCCTTTGGATGTATGGTTGTATGGTTTCCTTTTGATGCATGTTGTTTGGTTTCCTTATGCTATGCCTTGTATACATGATGCCTTGTATGTATTTATCTCCTGACATTGATAGCCATGTGCAGACTACTACATGGCAATGACCGAGCTACTCATGAGCATTGATGGCAGTGCTCAAGACCCGATTCTGTTGGAAGAGCCTTCGTCCAGTAAGAAAATGATCTGGACCAAATGTATGGAAAGGGTTTTCCTCGATTTCCTCATTGACCAAGTCCACCTTGGCAGAAAATGCAAAGGTGGCTTCAAAAAAGAAGCGTGGGCTGCCATTGAAAGGCAGTTCAATGCGGAGTTGACTATGAACCTAAGCAAAGACCAATTCAAGAACAAGCTGAAAACTTGGAAGCAAGGATTCAAGCTTGTGAGAGACTTGAGGAGCAAAAGTGGCTTCGGTTGGAACGAAGTAACGTAGACTGTGGAGGCAGCGGATTCGGTCTGGGACAAACTTTTCGAGGTAAATTTGTCTTTTCATGACTTTTATATCTGCTCTCTTAACTATGCAAATCTGGTTTTTGTTGTGCATGTTGTTCTGATAGTCCAATGCACATTTTTTGGTGTTTGTGTAGTCTCGAGAGTACAGATCAGCTAGGATGTTCAAAAGAACATCTTTCCCATACTACAATGACCTTGCCATAATTGTTGGCAATGACATCGCTGATGGGACTGCCACAACAACTGCTGGCGAGGCCGAGGAAGGGCACTATAACCACCCTGCACAGTTAGATGATGATGATGATGATGCTAGTGCTGATGTTGATGGGCCCGAGTGTGGCACATCTTTTGAGACTCAGCCTGATCTGGATGATGAGACTGCAACTCCCCGATCATGTCTGAGCACGGGATCATCACAGAGGAGGGTAAGGAAGAGGAAGGCAAGTTTGGCATCTTCCTTGGATATGATTTGTGAGACAATGCAGACCTTAACAAAGAGCCTTAAAGTGCCTCAGGTTGTCAAAGTCGACCATTCTCAGGAACAGGCCATGTTAGGTGGAGCATGGAAAAATTTGAAAGCCATGCCTCAGGTGAGTAGCAGTGATGCGATCACATTCTACCAGACCTTGATGAACAAGCCAGCCATCCTCAATGGGTTTGTGTCCATGGAAACTGATGAGGACCAGTTGATGTTGATAGATAGATTTTGTCGATCCGCAGATGCATGAGGGTGGGATTTGTTAAAATACTATTGCTATATTTCTATTTTGGTGTTTCATTGGGACTTTGTTACTGTGGCTATATTTGCTATGTTGAAATACTGTGACTTTGTGACTGTTAAAACATTGTTGCTATGTTGCTATATTTCTATTTCTATATAGTTTGATTATTATCATGCACAGTTAGATTATTACAACTTCACTTTTCCTATCTTTGTAAGCCCTCAACTCATCGTTGCCACTCAATTCAACTCTGTGTTACATTCTGTAACTACTACTCCTCCATTCACAATAGCTATGGCACCATCATCGGGATGCAGTTCTCAACGACATATGGAGTCACACTATTTGCCATGCCGTCACAGATCACCTTAAGTTTTAATGTGCAGGCCTCAACATATAATTAATAGGACTGTTCTGCCCCTTTATTGGAGCTACATATATTATATATTGCTATCTAGGTGTCATCACAGTTAACTGCACAGTGAACTGGCTACTTGTTTATAAACTATCTGTGCTGATGTCAATGGTATATATGTCAATAACCTGTGTCCATAATATGAAATTAGATTTGTGGTTGGCTTGTAACTGCCGATCTGATTTGTATATACTATAGACAACAGAGAATCGAAGATAAGCTTAAAGTAAGAGCTTTTTATGTCAGGGGTTTGTGAGCAATGTCAATATCTCTGGACTTTGACCAGGACTGAAATATGCTTTTTTTTGCATGTCCATTTAAGAATGCATATTCTGTGATTCTCTCTTATAATGCATGCTTGCATGAATACAGGATTATGAAAGGGAAAATCTATGACAACTTAAGTTCAATAAATTGAGAATACATATCACATGAAATCTCTTGAATTAAAATAATTTAGATATCACCCTGATTGAAGACAAGGCAGTACGTATTGCTCATCTTGGATATTAATGTTGAACTCAGGCATTCATGTCCGAGTCTGCATGAGTCCTCAATTTATCTAATTCTTGTTAGACATTTATGGAAAATGTGCATTAGTGCAGATGACACAGGAGTTGTTAGCCAATTTGATGTGGTCTCATGGAATACAATGATTGTA
The DNA here is from genome assembly GCA_027943335.1 of Chamaecyparis obtusa. NCBI lineage: Eukaryota > Viridiplantae > Streptophyta > Pinopsida > Cupressales > Cupressaceae > Chamaecyparis > Chamaecyparis obtusa. Next base: position 1,531,832 of record BSBK01001373.1, on the reverse strand, counting down.
GGACTAGAACACACAAAATGTTTTTGTTGACAAAGCTTTGGAGCTTCTTAAACAAATTCAGTTGGCTTATTTGAAGCCAAACTCAATAACATTAACCAGCATTTTCCCAGCTTGGCCAAATTTGGAATGGTCAAAGATGTGATGTCATCAATTCCTACTTGTCAATACTTTCATTTGAAGACAAATATTTTGATTTGTACATATCTTACCTAGCATTTTCTCTAGGTTCACTTTGTTCGGGCTTCTTGCAACTCCATCTTTGGTGTTTTGCCTCCAGATTCCTGGACATGTTTGTTATTATTTATTTCTTGTATTTGAGGGCATCTCATTTGTTTTTGCTTTTCATGGTGGTTTTGTTTTCTAGTGTCTTGTGCTTTTGTGAAGGTATAATAGCTAAAAAGAGTTATGGCTCATTTAATTTTGTAGTTGCTAAAGATTGTATAATTCAGGTGGCATAACTTCAGGTCCTTAACTCCGACACCTATTGCTATCAATATGGCTAGTTCTAGAATTCTCTAGTATCCTCTAGTTCAGGTACTAATCTCAACCAAATTTGTATACTTGGTCAATCTAGAAACTGACAAATTGCAATTCGGTGTATGTTTCATAATCCAATTGGATACCTGCAAAGCCCTTCAAATTGAAATCTGTTCAATAATTGCATGGAATAGAGATTCATATCATGACTATATTTATTTTTGGTCCACCACACATGTTCCAGTCCATATTGAAGATCATACTCACCAAATCTCACTGATGTTTGGAATAAATCAATCATCCCTATTTCATATTGTCAATTATATACCAATAATCAACAACTTCAACCATTTTCTTTCCCTATTTTTATAGTAAAAATAGTGCCACAAGGTAGTTGATGACATGCTATAGCCATATTTAGGAAGTGAAAATAGGGATGAGTTAGAGAGGCTATCGTAATCTTCAACTGTCAAAATGTTACCATAAATCTTGAGCATTGTAACTTGCTTATATCTCTATTAATCCAACCATAAACCATATAAAACATGGAGGAGGCCTGGCCAACACATTTCTGGCATGCCTTTGATGTGGAATCTCTCAAAATGTAGATAGTGAACAGGAGGTCTCTATAGCATTTTAAACCTTTAGGCTTTGTGGAGTGAGCAGAAGGAAAAAGAAATCGTTGTTGCTGGATACAGTGCTTAAATAGACCAACAGCTAGAATTGGTTATCCTCCTTTTTCTTTTTCATCAGCATTTCATATTATGAATGTCTATCATCATTCACAAAGATTTCTACAAAACAATGGGACGTGTTTTTGAAGCAATGCAGACAAGCATTTATTTTTGTTCGTCACTAAATGTAGTTGAGACTTTTGTGATGGGTTTCAAGACTATATTTAGTTTGAGCTGAATATGAATGCTGAATATGATACTAAATATTTAGTATCATATTCAGTATCATAAGCAGAGTCATATTAAGTATCATATTCAGTATCATAAGCTGAATATGATACTATTGTTCATGAATATGATTGCTAAATATGATAGTGTTGTCCATGATCATGATTGCTGAATATGATACTAAATATGTTACTGTTGTTCATGAATATGATTGCTGAATATGATACTACTGTTCATGAATATGATTGTTGAATATGCTACTGAATATTCAGTATCATAAGTAGTATCATATTCAGTATCATATTCAGTATCATAAGCTGAATATGATACTGCTTATGATACTGAATATTCAGTATCATAAGCAGTATCATATTCAATATCACAAGCAGTATCATATTTAGTATCATATTAAGTATCATAAGTTGAATATGATACTGAATATGATATTGTTGTTCATCTCCATTATTAAGATGATAGGAATATGAAGATGATAACCCGATTATGACCTTACAAAATATAGTTTTATGAGAAATGGAAGCATTGGATATTTATGTTGGAGCCACTAGTAAGTACCTGCCGGTATTTTTATTGTGTTAATTCCTTGGATCCATGCCAAGATTATTTTGTGTTGCTAGTGGTTATGTTGGCTTTCATAGAGTGTGTTTGTCATTTTATACTTCATTTTATATAGTGCTCATTTTCCTCTCCATTATTTTGTGTTGGTAGTGATTATGTTGGCTTTCACAGAGTGTGCTTGTCATTTTATACTTCATTTTATATAGTGCTCATTTTCCTCTCCATTATTTTGTGTTGCTAGTGATTATGTTGGCTTTCACAGAGTGTGCTTGTCAATTTATACTTAATTTTATACAGTGTTTGTCTTTCTCTCCATTTTTTTATTCTTCTCTCTAGTTTTAGGAAACCTTGTTTCTCTCGTCTTTTGAATTTCGAGTGCTTTTAGACATATTAGCTTGCATTTGTTTTTAAGTGGAATACACGAAGGAGTACCACATGATGAATGCTTCATTTAATGTATTGTTAAGATGTAGTCTCTTAACTATCCATTTCTAGTTCTTCAGACATGATTTTATAGATGTGTTTTGGTAGACGATTATATTGTTCATGATTTTGTATGTATTAACCATCTTGTTATTATTGTCGCATTATGAAATTAAGTTAAATTATTCTACTTTGTTTAATGCTCTATATCATCTTCAATTTTTTTTCATTTTTTATCCATTTTAAAAAACCATGTGATAGGTACAGAAATAGAAATGGATAGTTTTGAGACTACACATGATAAAGTGAGACTACACATATGATGACATTAAATATGTTTGAAATAGCTTCTGGATTTGATTTTGTAGATATTTTACGGTCACACTCTGTGATCCTTCGTGGGGATGGAAGAGATAAAAATAAGTGAAAGAAAAGTCCATTTTGATCTATTGCAATCATTTTGGTCTCAAACTATCTCTTGCAATCCCGATGATGAATCACAGAGTGTGAGCCAAAACTATCTACACAATCGAACCAAGAAGGTATTTCAAATATCGATGCAAAAAATATCCACATATGTTGATAAAAAAAATGAGCTATCTGATGATTGTTTACTGTACATGTTTGTAAACAGTCAAAATTTCTGATGGTACTCCTTGGTGTATTCCATTTAAAAATGAATAGGTTTTAGTTTTTGTATCATGTTTACTTTGGAGATGCAGGATTGATCATCGAATGTGGGGCATAAGGGCGCAAACGGTGGATCTACTTGTGCTTTTTTATTTAACGGTGTGTTTTCACACCACCACCCAGTTCATGGATATTGTTATATCTGATGCTATAGTTGTGTCATTATATTTTTTGCATAACTTTATTAATTTGTACCCATATAATATATTCATGTTGTTATAGCGAACAAAATTAATATGAATGAACAAATTTTTGCTTGATACAGTGCTGATGGCTACGAGGAATGCTCCTATGTGTGACTGCAGTGATGGATTGCGTAGTGTGTTGAGGAAGTCACAGACAGAGGAGAATCTAGGCCGTAAATTTTGGGGATGTAAAAACTTCTATAAGGTTGTTAAATGCACAATATTTAAATATTTACAAATAATAAATATTAGTCATTATAGCGAGACTAACTTATTTGTATTGTAGGATGGAGCTGGATGCGATTACTTCTGATGGGTCAATGACACCCCGTCGTTGTCTACATCATCAGTACATTGTACACACAGACCTGTTGTAGATGACGAGTGCAAGAATTGTAAAAGACTAGAGAAAACTATGGCAAAAGCGGAGGCTACATCCAAAGCCAAAATCTTGTTTTTACGACGTCTTCTTTGTGCAACAATCATTCTATTTAGTTTGATCATCTTACTACTTAGTTTGATAATTTTTTGGAGATAGATATATATGTGGACTAGATAACTTATTTATATTTTGATGTGATATGAGCAATGTGTTAGTAATTTGGAATCTTTGAAATGTAATAAATGTGAATAAAAAATAAATATGTTTAATATGATAATTAAAGATGATATTTATAATGATTGATTTATATTTGATGTATTTTAATAATTTGTTCTGTGATTAATTCAAAGGAGTAAGCCATTTAAGGGTAAATACATTTTTTGTCACAATATTCGCTAATACTCTGAATATTCTTCCCCTTTCCCTTTGATATTGACTTTCCTCTTACCTCTACTTGAATTCACATTCTTCTCATATGCGCCATTATCATTTTCTTGATTAACCACACCCAACTTGCTTCCTTCCACTATGTTGATTCATGTCCACATGACACCATTTCCACTAACATGAGGTCGAGCTTTAGACTTGTGATATTTTCTCCTAAAATCCTAATTCCCTTCCACATGTGACACCACTAGGATAGGGTACCACCCCTAATGCTAATAGGTTTGCCAACAAAAAAACTTCACACCGCACTAGCATTGTTCCTTGTCTTCACGTACTTCTGACTCTCTACAAGAATACTATCCCTTCTCATGTTAAAAGTTGCAACGACTAGCTCTGTAGGTCTTCCACAATCACTATTGGGAGTAGTTTGAAAAGCCAAACAAGGCATATGAGGTAAAATAAAAGGTCCTCATTATCCTATACCACTTGTGTGTGTCATACCAAGTCTTGCTAGGAAAGTAATGAGGTTGCAAGTTCTTGAAAGAAATTATTGGAGTGGGTACGATGCACGACCCTTTCATAGTAAAATTCTCTAGATTTATAATGTGGCATTTATAATTTTTACCTTGCCACAACCTTTTACCTTTCCTACAAGTTTTTATATATTTTTCAGAAACATTACTATACTTTGGCCACATAAGGGCTTGAAGCTCCATAATCCTAAATCCCAAAAATACCTTGTGGGTTTCAAAGTTTATTTTCTCCATACATTTATCCTATTATATGTCTTCCTTAGTAATATTATAATGTTTGAACATTACAAAGTACACCAACCCCACCTGTGAAGACTACCAAGAGCATTGGTTGACGTTGGACATTGTATTGGTTCTCAAATCAATAGATTGGAAAGCACTAAAAGTATGCCAAGCTTTATCTTATAACTCTCCAATTGATTTAGCCAACTGATAGAATTTTTTATATTACCGAGCAATGCAATCTTGTTACTTTCATTGTATTGATTTCTTATGATGGATTAAATACACAAATTCAAGTTCAATTAACTTTAAAATTTCAAATTGAAATAAATATAATAAATTAACAAAATATAATAATATAATTAAATATAATAATAAATAATAAATATAATTATTTATAAATAAATATAATTAACATAGGTCAATAAAATATAATAAATATATCAAAACTGACTAATCATAAATTAATTTAAAAAAATAAAAAATAAAAAATTGGTGTCATATTCCAATTCTAATTTGAAATGAACAACCAAATGAAGAAGATGGAGACCCAAACTCAAATTCTAATTCAAAGTGCAGAACCAAACAGAGAATATGGAGACCTGCATTCTAATCCCAATTCGAAAATGTTCAACCAAACAGAGAATGAGAATTTCATAAATTCGAATTCCTATTTTCAATTTGACAACCAAACGAAGAATGTGGATTTACAAATCCATCTTCCAGGGCAACCAAACAGTCCCAAAAAAGCATAATCGGGGTTTGTATAACCAGGGTATAGATAACCATGATTTGCATTATTTTTCAATTCCCCAACCAAACGGGCCCTTATTATATATGAACTTTACGGCTCTTTTAAAAATGTTGTACAGTTTGTCTTTTACTGACTTTACGGGTCTTTTAAAAGTGTTGGACAGTTTGTCTATTACTTCTAAAGAGGGAGGAAATTTTATATGTCCTATGAATTAAAGCTAAGCTTTAATTTCCATATGAATTAAAGCTAACGGACTTTATATTTGGAAACTTTATATCCCATATGAATTAAAGTTGTGGTTAATGATATGAGTTGCATAAGGTGTAATAAGAAAATTATAGAATATTTCAATATCAAAATATCAATAAGTATAAGATTTGTAACAAAGATAATAATATTTTAAAATATTTTTAGGAAGCGTCATTCATGAGACCGTACCTTGATTGTGCTACAAATAAGGCATAAATCAGAATGCATCTTTAATTGTATCAAATGCAAAGCCATGCCTTTATAGAATGGATGGATGGATAGATTGATCCTTTTATAGTCCATGATATGGAACCATCTTTGATTTGTAATGACTTATATATAAAACTACCATATACTCCATGCAAAAGAAAATCTAAATATACTATTCTAAATTTATGACTTTTCTTTCAAAACTACAAATTTTCCATCACTATTTAAATCAACTTAGAAATAGAAACTACAAAATAATGAGACCAACTAACCTCGAATAGTGATCACATTATCAAAAAAAATTATATGATTTAAATCAATTAAAAAGTCCACGATCCACTAATCTCATAAAAACATTTCCTTTTTTTTCTAAAAGAAGAAAGAGTCAAGAGAAGAAGGTATAGTGTATATCCTTACATCAAAAAACATTTTACATTGTATCAAGCATGATGACCACACCTCTATAGGATGGATGGACAGTTAGATGGATGGCTCGATCCTTTATAGTCATCATATGGAATGATCTATTTTTGGATAACTGTGCTGCAAACAAGGCATACATCTTAATGCACCTTTGTCTGTATCAAGCGCAAAGAGCACACCTATATGGAATGGATGGGTGGATGGATAGATCCTTCTATAGTCCATAATATCAAATGGTCTTGGGTTCGACTCTACTCCTAGTTTAAAGAGGTGAAACAGCTTGTAGGTAGGGGATCTCACAGGTTAGGTCACAGAGATACCTTCTACATAGAAAAATAATAATACTATAAGAGCGCACTATACTCCATGAAAAGAATAAGGTCTAAATACTACAAACGAGATGCAACTTGTACCATCACTAGATGATCACAGAGACGAAATTATAGATACGTTCTCCACCACTAAATTAAATCAAAAATAGAATGAGATGAATACCAACCAACTTGGACTAGCTGGTGCAGTTTGAATGACATTGGGAAGATCGAAGTTAATTCCTTGGACGTGCGGAAAAGCACTGAAAATCACCCCCAAAGCCGCTCCATTCCCACCGCCTACGTCCACAACTGTCCCCAAGTCCTCAAATCCCCTATAAGAACTCACAATCTCTTTCATGGTCGTCATGGTGAAGGACGTCATGCAGTCATTGAAAACAGAATTGATCTTTGGATGATCCTTCCCACAAGCCCAAATATTCATCATGTGATCCTTGTCGAACGCATGACCGTCATGGAGCACACATTCATGGAGGTGCTGCCACGGGGCCATCATCGCTTCATGGGTCTGCATCAAAACCGATGGAACCAGGCTCGCCGGATTGTTCTCCCTCACGTACAGAAGCCTTGGGTACTCGCTCAGCGAGAATCGAACCTCCGACGTGTCAGATTGTTCGTCCGCCTGGGATTGAATGAAAAAGCCCCTAGCCGAAAGATATCTGAGAATGCGAAAGAGGTAGTCCAAATTGGGTGTTTGCGTTGGAAGGCAGGCTGCGATTTGGTGGACGGAAAGAGAGGCGCGCGGGCCTTCGCTGAAGATTATGTCTGGGATTTGCAGGAGGAGCGTTGATTTTAGAACAAGCGCGGGTACGAAGGAGAACATCGTCTCAAAGGCTTCTTATGTATGTGCAACTGCATTCTCCAGGCCTTCTAACTCCATTTCTGCTGCAAAAAATCTCAAGTTTTGAGCGCATAGGAATGCCCAGTATTTGTAGAGCTTTGAGGATGGGATTTGGGGTCGGATTTGGGCAATGGAATGCCCAGTATTTGCGATGATTGAGAAGCTTGATACTTTGCCTTTTAGGGCCAAAGTGAAAAATATGATGACCCGCATGAATTAAAGGTTGTGTTTACTTAAATTTATGCTGCAAAATCATCTTCGATACCCGATATTGGTTGCGTGAACAAGAGAAGCGGATGGGATTATCTGGCGAGTCTCAGTTATGGCGGACCAAAATTGCCCCACAATACCATCACTTAAAAGTTCATCACTTTCAACTGCACCAGCTCATATCAATGAAGATAGAGTTGAATAAAAAGATGGCTATGACTAGATGTATGGGATAAATTTAGATAGATGTATGGGATAAATCTAGAGTCTGGATGTATTTTGTATATTCATGTGTGGGATTCATGACATCTACTTCACATTTAGTTATTACTAAATTCAATGGCTTTAATGGCTTTAGATATGAGTTATAATAATGTTATTATTACCTAGGGATGTAGAGGGTATAGGGCTCTCCATGCAATGTCGAGTCATTAGGTGTGGATGCAATGTCTAGAAACTTGATCTTCTAACTTAAGACAAATAGGAGTACTAGTGACCATATTCACATACACACAATCACTAGATGCAGCGCAAGATGTAGAGATGAAATTTAATGAAGGGATGACAAGACAACTGAATATTACAGAAGATTTTTAAACATGGAGGCAAGTTCACATCATGTTAACCAAAAATTAAGAGGAGCAAATTCAAACCACTATGAAGGATGGTCAAAACCCTCGAGGACTTGATATCCTAATCTCCACTTGAAGCAACCTTCAGGTATTACAACCCCAAAGTTTTATCTCTTGAAGGATAATGTGTTTGTAGTTGTTGCTAGCTAACAAATAAAGGTATTTAGACAACAGAGGGTTGATATACAGGTTACAAAAACTCTGTGGTCAAGCCTATATGCTCTTTGTCCAGGACGCATGTGTGGGTCATGGATGATAGCATAATGTACAAATGTCTTGTATGGAAATAATATCAATATCAATACCATAAATTGCCAAATAATAATACATGGTATTCTACTAGCTAAATATTATAATCTAGGATGCTATAGGCACATAAAATAGAATATTTGGAGGGACAAAAGAAAGGAGAGGGATACTACAAAAGGTCCAGCAAATGAAGGCTCCAGCATTTCCAAGCTCTCCTTCGTGGTCACGCTTAAAGAACACACACTGAGGTTTGACTTCTTAGGTGGCTCGTGTGCCCAGTTGTTCCCATGGTTTGTTGGATTTTTCATGTCAGATTGCTTATGTCCACTATATGGTTTTTTGTTGCAATCTTCTCAACTCTCACAACCGCTATCACTATAGCAATTAATTTTGAATCTTCTTCTCCCACCCAATCTTTTGAATTGTTACCTCTTTCTTAACCATGTATTAATCACCACCAATTTTGAGGCTTTTTCTAGAAATTGAGGCATTGTCAGAACAAGAGTGATGGGATTATTTTGTTCAGAAAGCATGGACAATTACTAATCAATTGTGTATTAATCGCCATGGGCATGAAGGTCAACCTATGCGAGCATCCTCCATGTTTGTATGAGAATGGGAGTTTTGGAACAACATATGGACATTTGTCATACAATAAATGTGTAAGCATAGAAAAGGAACATGAACTGTTTCATAGAGAATGTCTCAAAAAATTATTTGGCAAAAGGTTATGTAAAATGTAGAAGCATGGACAAGGCACATGAACTATTCGACATAATGACACAGTCAAGGGAAGAGAAATCCCCAACGAAGATGTCCAACCTTGTAGATACACAATGCAAATGACAAAACAAAGCAATAATCAATACCAGCAAATAATGAACAATGATCTTCAATTATCCTCGAGTTGACTTGCAAATGCAGATTACAGATTTTTCAATAGGAAAACCTCATTACCAAGGACATAAGCCTTATTCCTGATCTTCACTATCAGATATAATGGATATCCTCATTACCAATCTAATATCCCCTAAACAAGAACTACTACCCTACTTATATACAAGATCACCAGTCACAAGTCAACCTATCTGATCAACAATCTCCAAGATAAAGGGAAACATATTACAACATATAGGTCAGAACCTAAATCCATAAGAACACCCCCAAATAGATAGCCCATGACATACAAACATTCAAGGAGGTCGGCCACATGTATAAGAACATATAATGGTGTGCCATGAAGCTTCACATAACATGAATCTCCATTGCAAGACAAATCTTGCCAACCTGACCATTAGAAAAGGAAAGTAATATAGGACCAAACCTATTATAAGATAACTTCATCTACAAACATCAGAACGAGCTAAGAAGCTAAACATAGGATCTCCATGATGTCTAGATCACATCATAAGGATCACATAATATAACAAGTCAACTGGAAAGATCACTACCTAAAATATAGAGAATTGCCCAACTAGAACAGAATAGAAAACAAACTTTAAAAATTGGTTGATGCAAGATTGCCTCGAACCCAAGATTCTCCTACATCAGACACCCCAAGTGAATAGAATATATTCTATAAGAGGGACTTATAAACATCTGACAGGATTCAAGACATAAATCTCATGCTCATTCTTGACCCATGTATCCTCTTTGTCTACAACCATCATATTCTGCAAATGGCTACACCTACTATCCAAATCCTCAAACCTAGTAGTATATCATCCATCATCTGGTACTGATATGATACTAATTCCACAACCACTGCTCTGATTATCCAACTCACACCAATTACTTCTACTGTTTCACTCCTACATTCAGAAATTAATGTCTACTCCCTCATCTGTTGCCTAACTCCACCTCTGATATTAGTTAATAACTCCCTTCTTTCTGACCCATTCACAAGATCCTACTTCTCATCTGATACCACTTCGATAACCTGTTGTTGCAACACTATATTTTCATCCTTAGCCTTCAACTCCACTAGTTTAGGTTCATTCATCAAATCCTTCAGCAACTGAATAACAAATGCAAGAGCATCTTGGGTTCTTGGCAATCTTGCATCACCAAAAATACTTTTCTTTCAATTTGTTTGCTTACTGTTCTGATTGAATAGTTTTAGTTGTTACTAGGTGTGGTCGATCTTGTTGGCACATCATCTTATGCAGTTATTGTAGTATTCTCTAGAAAATATAAAGATCTTATGTCTATGATCATATCTCTTTTGGTTCAGGGTTGTTAGAGTTTGGATTCATTTAGTGGCTATGAGTAATGTATTTATTTCATGTTTGGACCGATCTTAGGGATTTATTGTGTGGTTGGTGATCATTGGATTTTAACGTGTGCAGTCATGGATCATGATTGTTGGAACTCATGTGGACCTATATCTTAGATCACGCATCCTTATGTTCTTATTATGGTGATCAGTATTTTCCATTTTGGGTCTGGTCCTAAAATGGATTCCTTTTCTAATGGTCAGGGTGGTGAGATATGACTTGCGGTGAAGATTCACGAGTTGTGGTTTCTCATGGTACATTGTTCGATGTTCTTATGTTCGTGGCCAACCTCCTTGTATAATCATGCATCATGATATACTTATTTGTATAATTTATTATGGATTTGGGTCTTAACCTATATTTATAAACCATTTTCTTTATCTCGGGATTAATGATCAAATAAGCTAACTTGTGGCTAGCGATCTTATATTTAAGCTACGTAGTAGTTCTTGTTTAGGAGGAGGAGGGAGACTATCTGGGACAAAACAAAATTAGGATATGAGTCTCTTTTTCATTGTATATGGTTGTAACCTAGAAGGCCTGATAGCTTGGCATGCTTGATATAATTTGATATTATCTGATAATAAATATGTTGTTATTTGGTTATATATATTTGTGTTTTTCTTCTTTTTCATTGTGTTGAATCTTGTTGCAAGATTAGACATCTACTTTGGAGACTTCTCTGATCTTGACTCCATCAAGTGGTATCAAAGCATGGTTTGATCTTGCAGTGATGTAGATCTTAGTGTCTAAGCTTGCGAAGCTACTGGGGTGTTGTTTGTGCAAGGTGGTCAGAAAGGATTTGCTACTAAAAGGTTGAGTTTTTTTTATGATATGAGTGAGTTGAAGATATTGGTGTGATAGATGTTTTTTCCTAAGCTTGTGAATCTGTGAAGGGATTGTTTTAGGGTGGAAAAAAGAGGATATGACATGTGCTTTCTATGGATTTGTGTGAGATGGCTTGGAAGAGGAACTGTTGTTGCTAATGGTTGTAAGCCTTGGAATTGTGTGCTAGAAAGTAGTCACACTTCTGTGAATCATTACATTCAAGAACACTCAAGAATGAGGTCTCAAACAATGATTCACAGCTCTCTATTCGTGGAGTGCAGGGGTTTGTATATGAGGCCCTCAAATTGACCTAGTTATGCCCATGCAAGTACACCAAGAAATGAGAGATTCAAAGATGAATAGCAAGCATGCTAATCTCTGTGATCATCAAGTTATTGCATGCAAATGAAACTAGTCTAGATGATAACAATGCAAGAAATAAACTATTCTATTGAAATGAATGCTTATACAATGTTAATCTATGAAAGGAAACATGAATTTAAACTATTATGTGAATGCAATATTAATCTAAACTATGGATTGCCATAAGGCATGAGAGAAAAAGACAAGAAGAAAGAAGTCTCAAATATCCAAAGCTCCAAATGTGCTCAACAAGCTTCTTCCAAGATTGCTCTCCAAACCTGCAATATAACAATAACATGAAAATTCTTGGATCTTCAAAATGAGAAGGAGAGGGCTCCTTATATAGGAAAATATGGAAGAGAATGCATCCTCAAGAGCAATGTGGGATAAATCCAAAAAGAGGAAATAAAGCTCCTTTTTTAGAGAGTGTGGAGAGAAAAGGGATTTTATTTATTTTTAATTATTTGTTTCCCTTTTTTCATCACAAAGAGCTTTAAGAGGACTTTTTATTTATTTAAAAGAATGATTCTCTATTAATTAAATAAGATAACATTATTTAATTAAAAGAGATATTATTCTAAATAAGATAAAATCATTTAATTAAAAAATATTTTATTCATTTAAAAGATATTTCTTTCCATTAAATAAGGTTATTTTATTTATTTAAGAGAGAATATTTCTTTTAATTAAATAAAATTATTGATGACATGATTAAACCTTAGGAGATTATTGAAATGATTGAAATAGTTATGATTTGATCAAGGAAATTGATTTGAATATATTGTAAAGCATTGATTCAGAAAATTGATATTTGACAAATTGAGTAAATGGGGCCCAAAGTCTAGGCGACCATTTTAGGGTGCATAGAGGAATAAATTGTGTTCTTGATGTATCATGTTGGTGAACAGATCGCCGATTCGAGGCAAATTGTGAATGTTTTCAATAGATTATTGATGGAGAGGCAATTGAAATATTTCAATCCGATCATCGAAGTGAGGCAGTAGCACCTAAGGAGAGAGAAGATGATTATAGAGAGGACTAAGCATGTCATGGAGAAGAGAAATAGGAAGATGATCTTTATCATTAGGTGAATTCTTTGAATTCCTAGGGTAGAGAAAATCAAAGAGAGGAAGAGAGAAGAGATAAGAGCTGGTATGATTGAGTTGAAGAGACAAGTGGAGGAAATAGAGATGGGATTACAGAGAAGATTTTCTTGTTGGAAAGAGGATTCTCTGGAGTTTTTTGTTGAGCCCGAGGTTGATGAAGGCATAGGAGATACTGTTGATGTGAATGTTGCAAAGGAAACAAGTCTTAGTGGATCTTGCCAGATTAGAGGAGGAGCTTGTTGAAGAAATTACATCGGTGAGTGTTCTCACTTCTGAGATGTATGTGGATGAAGAAGAAGGGGTTATTGATGAATTCATTAGTCATTTGGCTAGATCTAATGAACAATTTGGTGAGTTCCTTTTTGTTGTAGGTGTTGTTGACTATGAGGTTCCTTTGGGTGAACTTCCTATGATTGTATCTGATACTTTTGTTGAGAGTGCAGAGGGTTGAGATGAGATTATTTTTATAGAGCAAGTTTGGAAGGTAGAACAAAGTTCCTGTAGAAGGGATTGGTACTTGGACTTGATGATGGAGTTTTCTAGCTGGTGTGTTGCCGTGCAGAGGGTTTGGAGACCTGATTGGTGGAGTCAGAGAGTTGGTATTTATAGAATCATCTTGTTATCCTTGAGGGTTAGGAAACTGTAGGTCAGAGTGAAGACTATAGATCTGAAGTTATTTTCATCATCAAAGTGTGAGACACACTTTCTTATTAACCTTGGGTGTCTGATGCAGGAGCATCTTTGGTTCTTTAAAATCTTGCATCACCAAAAATATTTTCCTTTCAGTTTATTTTCTTATTATTCTGGTTGGGCAATTTCAGTTGTTTCTAGGTGAGGTCAATCTCATTGGCACGTCCTCTTATGATGTTGTTATAGTGTGTTCTAGACATCATAACGATCTTTTGTTTATGATTGCATTTCATTTGGTTTGGGGTTGTTCGAGTTTGGATTCATTTAGTGGTTGTGGGTAACATGTTTATTTCATTTTTGGACCATTGTTAGGGATTTACCGTGTGGTTGGTGATCATTGAATTTTAACATGTGTGGTTGTGGATCATGATTTTTGGAACTTGTGTGAACCTATATCTTAGATAACGCATCCTTATGTTCGTATTGTATTGATCTATGTTTTCTTTTTTGGGTCTGGTCCTTAAATAGCTTCCTATTGTAATGGTCAGGGTGGTGATATCTGGCTTGTGGTGAAGATTCACAAATTTTAGTTATTTTTGGTACATTGTTTGATGTTCTTATGTTTGTGGCCGACCTCCTTGTATAATCACATGTCATGATATACTTAGGTGTACCAACTATATTTAATCTTCCATACCAAATGTCTTCAACACTTCGTTGATGTATTTAGATTATGTGATGTATATACCTTCCTTATGTTGTAGTATTTGCAATCCAAGAAAAAAATTGATCTCACCAAACATCAACATTTCAAACTCTTTCCTCATTTCATCAGCAAAAGATTTACATAAGTTATCATGACCTCCAAATATTTTAGCAATAAGAATCTTATCATTAGTTTCACATTTCAAATACAAATTGTTGTTGTAACTTTTTATAATAAATCCAATTCTTATGAGAAGAAAAAATTATTTCATATCATGCTCTTTGTGCTTGTTTTAGTCCATATAATGCCTTGTGTCACTAGTACATTTGACATCATTTTTCTACAAAAATTATCGACCGTTAATTAAAAAGGTTTAGGTTGGTTGATTATAGAAGGAAAAAAATTTATTTTTTTTAAATCCATGCCCATGTTGGTTGAAATTTTGACCAATACCATGTGTGTCAAAATTTTGACCAACACAGCCATATAACCTTAAAAAAAACATTTCAACTCATTTCATTTTTACAGGCAAATTAGGATTCATTTTATGGTTGTAGCGCGTGAAGAGATATACAAACGGAGCGAAGGGATTTCAAATTGTGTAGACCACAGATTGCAGGAGATAGAGTTCTAGAGATTTGGCGGTCCATGAGATTGAGCACACTTCATATCCAGCACTGAACACTCAAGGTAGATTGCGACTCCCTGTCTATGGCGAAGTAGATTGTTAGATTGATAGTTCTAAAATTCATTCTTATTCATTACTGAGCATGTTTTGTTTCTAATTCATGTTTTGGCAAGTTACGACTAGAGAGAGTTGAACATCTCTATGGATTGACTTGTATTTCATTTAGGGTTTTTGAATTCATGTAATAAGTCTATAACATTTCATAAAAGCTCGGGACTGTACCCACAAGAATTAAAACCCCTTGACAATCCGACTTGGAAACCCTATAGTCAGCCCTGTCATGGGCATTTAGTCTTGACCTGCATTTCTTCCATTGAAACTTGATGTTGATGGAGGGAAAGCAGGGAAAGACCATTTGTTTCATTTTCTCAAACACTCAACGGTGGATGAGATCACACTGTTTCTAGATTTGATGGTTCTTAATCTTCATATGGGCCTCTTGTAGTGTGGACCTGTACACATGTAGATGGATGGTTCACCCCCTTTCCTCCTTTTCAAAGATGACTTATTATAAAGACTGGTGAATGGTTTGTTGTTAAGCCGTTTCAATATATATATTCAAGAACAATATTTAGCCTTTGACTCCACTTCTCTGTCACATAAATTCATTCCAACATCCCATTCAAAAATCAAATAAAATAGAGCACTGTCTTCATTCTAAATCATAATGTCTAAAGCACAAACCCGCAACAAATTTGAAGTTAAAATGCATACAATCCCACCATACTATTATGAACCTTCCTTTGTTATCGGGACTGGTTACAAACTAATTTCAATAACTATTAAACTTCTTCTATAATACTTGATATATAAGCCGCCGATAGTTCTTGATTATCACTGTCAAAAATCTATTCATCAATAAAATAAACTCCCTTAATAATGCTTTCTCAAAACTGGGTTTCATCCAGAAATTAATATATATCTTCGAAACCGAACTACATAAAAAATAACATTTTGAATACAACATAAATCCAACCTTAATCCATGTTACATAGAGAATCACAAACATCGAAGAACCAAAACTCTATACAAAGAATTCAGTCCTTCATTCCATTATGCAATTTCCTGTTACATCTTTCTTTTCCTTCTTTGATACCCAACATTCTATTCTTGGAGTGATCTGATTGAATGTGTTTGTAACTGGAATTTTCTGATTGGTTGAAGACAACTAGGTGTCACTTCAACATCTTTATCTTGTAGACTTGATCAATCTTTTGGTGAAGGAAAAATATCTCTTGATACTCAACATTATCAAGCTCTCCAATGTGATGGCATATTCCCAAATTGCTTCATCTTCTCGAAACTTCTTCATCTTCTTTCCTAGAAATTTTCTCATTGCTATGACTTGAATCACTCGCATCTTCATGAACTCGGTCTTCATTTTGCCTTGAATTTGTACTTTGATAATCTTGATGTTGAATTTTCCTTCTCACTTGAAGTCCTCAAGGTTGAAATCTTGAGCTTAACTTCACCATCATTTCCTCGCCTTCCTATCTTTTCCTAGCTTCTCCTCCAATTCACCTTGCAAAACAAAGGAGAAAAAAGCATTAAGTTTCATAAAATTGACAAGTATAACAAAATGAAGAAATCTGGAAGCTTTCATGACAATTGGATCAACATCAAAATGAAATGGATTAAAAGATAACCACTTTTCTACACCAGCATAACAACAAGTTCAAAGTAAATTGAAACTCATCAAATAGCAAGTCAATTTTGTTAAAAAGACTTTGTCAATGCATATATAATTCAACCAAGTTAATAGAGTTTCAAATAGTCATCGAATTGCAGAGAACAATAAAGTTTTATTGTCTTTTTGTTCACCAAAACATACACCAGTCTGTTCTCACTATTTTGTAACAGAGACTCCCTATGACCATTCATAACATAACCATTCCAACTAACAGGGAACATAACAATCCCATAACTTCCTAACATAACCATTCCAACCAACTCACATCGTTCCCTCAGTGTTACATCTCAGTGAGCGACAATAAGGTTCCTAATGCATCTCCACTTGGAATCTATTGTTCCTAATGTACCTTGAAACATATGAATCATTCCTACTTGTGCATCTTCATTATCTGTCTCATATTCATGTGTAGTTGATTTAAACAATAGAGAAAGTTACCACCACACATCAAACATAAGGTGCATTTGATTGAAAGATTGGTCATTGTCCCTATAATGACTGTCCCACAATGACAGCATTTTGGTGAGTTAATTTGTTTGTGTAGAAGTATGAATGGATTGGCCGGATCAATGGATTGGAATGGATATGGGCAGAGTATAGAAGAGTTTAGAATGATGTTAGAGTTTCTTGTGGATGAGAAGGCAAAGCCATAGTGCTTAGGGGAATAGTGTGATGACTGTCCCATATCCATTCCACATGAATATGAGATAGACAATGAGTATGCCTTGATAAAATTGTTTGTGAATTCCTTAAAAGAAATTGCCAAAGAATGGTACAAAAATATCCTAGACAGTAGTACTATTTCTTCATATTCATATTTCTTCATATTTCTTCTAAATAGTGTGATGACTATCCCAACTAGAGAATCACAACTTTATATTATAGGTTCTTCATGGCACTTTTCAACTTGTCCAATTATGCAAACTGCCTTGCCTGGGGCAGCTGTATCTAGTTGTGAGATTTTCATATTAGTAGTTCATATTGCACTATAAAGGTCTCGGTGCAATCCAAAACCAGTTCTCGTACCTTCCACAGTACTAATACCAATCATGTAATATAAGAATTTTCATCTACCTTCTTTGTATAGGTTTATACATTATTATGCTATTAAGTGATTGGATACCAAAGTTCTTGCTACTGTATTTTAGGAACATCATTGATGAGACATTCATTTCACAACCCACTCATAAATTTTATTTTTTAAAGGTAAGAATTGAGGAACGTAGAATTGTGTGAAATTTAATGTTGATTTGAGGCATATATTATTAATTTGTTTTGGTAAGTTAGTTCAAACATTAGGTTTTTGGTATTATACATGATGAGCAATGTGTGACTGTAAATGCACACACATAGGCATTGACATTTCAACAACTAGCAATATGGAGAGTTAATTTTTACGTGATAAAGAGACTTCATGACACATAATATTATAAATACCTATTATAAAGGTAGCTTCGTAGCGTTTATAAATAGCTATTATAAAGGTAGCTTCATAGCGTTATATTGAAACCAACAAACATGTGACCATTCACTCTGGTGGAGATAATTGAGAACGTAAGACTATTATTCATATTTTTCTGATAGAGAATCATAGGTGTGCATGTATAGTTTTTTTAGACAGTAAAAATTGACATTCAAATAAAAAGATATATTGATTTGATGAGTACTTGGCAAGCTGATTTTTGACTTACACTTGGATTTGGATTTGGTTTTGGTTAAAAGAATTAGCTTGTAACTTGGCATTTTAAAAAAATACTGAATTGAAAATTTGATTTAAAGATATTTTCTCTTTCTTTTCCATCGTATTCTTTATTTAAAGTGCTCAATATGTTTGACAATACTACACATGAATATGAGATAGACAATGAGTATGCCATGATAAAAATTGTTTGTGAATTCCTTAAAAGAAAGTGCCAAAGAATGGTACAAAAATATCCTAGACAGTAGTACTATTTCTTCATATTCATATTTCTTCTAAATATTGTGATGACTGTCCCAACTAGAGAATCACAACTTTATATTATAGGTTCTTCATGGCACCTTTCAACTTGTCCAATTATGCAAACTGCCTTGCCTGGGGCAGTTGTATCTAGTTGTGAGATTTTCATATCATATTTCTCTCAGTAAGAATAGTTGTGGCATAGGATCCTTCAACTGTTTGTGGACCCTTTGTCTATCTAGGATATTTTTGTACCTTGAAACATATGAATCATTCCTATTTGTGCATCCTCATTGTCTATCTCATATTCATGTGTAGTTGATTTAAATAATAGATTCGTCACTACAATGAGAAAGTTACCACCACACGTCAAAAATAAGGTGCATTTGATTGAAAGATTGGTCATTGTTTACAAGACAAAGGGTCCACAAACAGTTGAAGGATCCTATGCCACAACTATTCTTACTGAGAGAAATATGAGGGCTTCTAGCAAATATGTTAAGAGATCAAATATGAAAATCTCACAAGTAGATAGATTACTAGTATTGGAAGTACTATGGACTTGTAGAGGCAATTTAACAGTTTAGAAAACTAAGAAATGAGTTGTCATTATGGTAAGCCACAAGAATGGTCTTGGGAGTATTATTGGAGGTGCTTAACTTTGGAAAGTTACCATGTTAATGTCATTAAAAAAATACAAAAAATTAAGGCCTACGAGTTTATGATCTAATGTTTTATTTGAAATAGGGTGCTCAAGTTAACAATGAAATAAAAAAATCCATGCTTGTATTCATATGATTAGGAGAGCTTTCTTTGTGTTTTCATTACTTAAGAGCAGCCTATATATGGAGGTAAGGAGTCCTACAATGTTATTCAGTTTCCCTAGTTACTTACCTGATTTTATTTATTTAAATCTACTCTTTACAACTATTTTTCTATCTATACACCCTCTATTGCTATTGTAATGGCAAAGCATCAGAACCGTCCATTTTTAAACTTTGATTTGGTATGATAAATGTCCCTTTGCATTGAGAAAATTATAGTTGAGAAAATGGTTGTTCAGTAACAATTTGTATCTGTAGGTTGCAAACAAATCATCCTTCTTCCACCAACGAGTCATTCCATTCAAGAAAAACCATGTCTGACAATATCACCGCACAAAAAAATAGGGAGACAATTGCTAGACTTTGGTCTAACTTAAAAAGAAAAGGTGATGGAAAATGTTATTGTCCTTGCAAAACTTGTAAGGGCTAAAAGACTCGAAGATATCTAATCAAAACAGCTGAGGAACATTGTAGGCAACATGGTCACATTGAAGGGGGAAACAAATTTCGTCCATTGGTATGTATTCTAATAATTTATAAAATACATAAGACATGATTTGATGATGACATCATGGTCATGGTTAATATGCGGTCATCATTTTCATATAGGTCATTGTCCCTGAGTTTCATGTTATGGACCATGACAATCCAGAGAATGTGGATTTCCAAATGAGGGAACATGGAGGTGTGAATATAGAAGTAGAAGGTAATGATACCATGGAAGAAGACCACGATGATGAAGAAGATCATGATGATCAAGATGATCATGATGATGATGATGATGACGTAGAGCTTGATGTACCTATACTTGAGAAGGCACACAAGCCCCTATATGAAGGCTCTGAAACAACTCTTCTTGCTAATGTATTGTTGTTGGTGAACTTGAAGGTTATAAATGGTTTATCCAATGTAGCAATGACATGTATGTTAAGGTATGTCATCTTTTTTCATTATTTTAGTCGTAATTCCCTTACAATTAACATTGGGTGAATCGTGTAGCAATTAATATTCTTTAAATTAACAAATTATATTTTTGGTCATAGGTTGATAGGTGAGTGTTTGTTACCACCATCAAACATTCTACCTCGCTCGTACCAAGAATTATCTGCCATTATGAAAGATATTGGAATGGAGTATCAAACAATACATGCATGTCTGAATGATCATATTATATATCATAAACAACATGAATTTGCTACAGAATGCCATATTTGTCATATTAGTAGATATCAATCAAATCAAATAACAAAAAAGGTGCCTTGCAAGGTTCTTCGACATATTCTCATTATTCCACGTCTGCAAGGATTATTCAGGTGCAATAGCTTGGCACAATTTATGTATTACCATGCACGCAATAGAAGTCAAGATGACATTATGTGAATGCCTGCGGATGGTTCAGCATTTAAGGAAATAGAGGTAAAATGGCCACACTTTAAAGAAGAACCTCGTAATCTCAAGCTTTTATTGGCAGCAGACGGTATCAATCCTTTTGGAGAGATGAGATCTACTTACTGTTAGGAATAAGGTGTCTCAACCTTGGATAATTCCTATTCTTATTATTTGTTTTGTAAAATGTATTTCTTGCAAATAATGTTGATGTGTCGGCATCTTGAATTGTGTGTAAGGAGATCATGGCTAAAACGGTTATGACGGATTCCTATGACACGTAAGAGCTATGTCAAGAAGATTCAATGACAGGTGAAGACATGTGGCAACTGATAAAATTTGAATACTGTACACTCTTCCCCAATCGTGGGGTTCGAAAAAAATTTTGGGGTTCCTATTTTCTCAGAGAATGGTAAAACCCTAATACGGTTATCTTTGGGAGTAGCCCTAAAAAGTAAAGCACATGATATAAGCTTTTTTAGGGTTGCAAAGAGATGTGATGCGAGTGTATTTTTGGAACATTTTTATGCTGTCGTGATTTGTCTTCAAGGTTTTGAAATCTTCTGAAAGAACTTGTATTGCAAGTGTATTGTAAGCTGTAATAGTTTTGATCAATACATTGTGTAGGTTTTGGAGTGCTGGGGTTTTTACTGAAAGGTTTCCCCAAGGTATATCATTGTGTCATTCTCTATTTTTCTGTATGCATGGTATGTGGTTGCAATATCTTTGTTAAATTAGTTAATGAATCTAAAATTGTAAGGATTTATAAGAATTTGCACAATACTCTCCTATAGAGATTAGCGTAGGAAGCTATTTTCGCACCTGAGTTTCCTTACACTTACTCGGTGTGGCCTGTTTTTGTTATCAACAATAACATACCTCCTTGGTTGTCCATAAAGAGGGAGCACATAATGTTGGCACTGATTGTTCTAGGTATTTTTTGATTTAATGGTCATCTAAATTAATTTATTATTAATAATCCATCAAAATGGTCATAATAATTATGTAATGTTTTTGTTCATTCAACTAGGTAAGTACAAGTTAAAGATATCAATGTATATATTGAGCCCCTTATCGACGAGTTGATGGTGTTATGGAATGGGGTTACTATGTATGACATCTCTAGACCAATAAGACAAAAACAATTTCAATTTCATGCAATGCTTGTATGGACAATACATGATGCCCCTGAGCTAACACATTTTTGTGGTATGTTCTCTTCTTAACACCTCTTTTTTGCTATGTTATAGTGCCAACACAAAGTTAACACATTTAATCCAATTATACATGATCTTTTAGGTCTTCAGACAAAGGAAAAATTTGCATGTCCAGTTTGTGGTCCAAAGATGAAATCTCGTCATTCAAAAAGTTTAAGAAAGTAGGTGTTTGATGAGAATAGACACTTTCTCCACAGAAATCATAAGTACCGAATTACCGAAAAATATCTTTTCAATGGGAAAGAAGAGACTACATCAAAGCCACGAATAATGACACCTCGCCTATGGAAGTCAGCATACAATAAAATAAATCATCGAGGTAATGTCATTCCATCTGATGGTTTTTGTTTCAAATTTATATTTTGATATTGTGTTTCGTTTACTAATGATGTAATTGGTGCTTGTAAAGGTCGTCAAGGCATCAATTACCAACTTCCAAAAGGACTAAAAAGTTATCCTACACAATTTACTAGGTTTCCATACTATGAGCAATTCCCAATTGTGCATTTGTTTGATCCTATGCATATTAGAAAGAATGTAACAGAGACATTATGGAAAATCTTGGATGGAAGGTGTGACAAAGACCAAATTGTCAAAATTTGTAGTGACATCGAAGAATCCAACCATGCAATGAAAAATGGCATTTGATCAAATAATAATGGAGACTAGATTGATACAAGTGCCCTTAGTTGGTTATTGTCGGAGCAATAAAGCAATGCTATAAAAGAAGTCATAAAAAAAATATGATTTCCCACAAGATTTGCTACAAACATAAACGATCTCATATCAAAGAAAAGTGAATTTGGGCTAGGGATGAAAACACACGATTGACATACATTTATTAAGGTAATTCATATTATTTTATATTCACTATATATTTATATACTGCATGTAGTTTTCATTGCATTCTTTTATAAAATATTGACAATATCATTTTACAAATATTGCAGTACGTTCTACCTCTATCTCTCCCACACCACTTTGCCAACAGTGTCAAACAAGTTATATATGATCTTGAAAAATACACGAGGTGGTTGTCATCTAAAGAAATCAATAAAGAAGATATAAAATATTGGAAGAGAAAAATTCCTCTTCTTATGTGTGAAATGCAAAAGTGTCTACCTTCAACTTTTTTCAATGCACAAGAACACTACCTCATGCATCAAGTTGAGAAGAATGAATTGTATGGACCTATACCAACTAGGTCAATGTGGATGGTTGAGAGGCACTTGAAATTTTTGAAAGTCTTGGTTCGATAAAGAGCACATCCTGAGGGTTCTATGGTGGAGGGATATATGGTATACCAGACCATGGTGTACATTAGTGAATATCTTCCTAAGTTTGCAACAAAGATCCATGTAGATCATATTTGGGATCCCAACTCCATTAACAAATTTGAAGGGGAGTACTTGATGGGCAAAGGTAGATTGAGGAAAGTGAGAGGTCAATCTAAGATGTTATTGTAGTTAATTAATTCTTATAAATCTTCAATATAAGTTATTTATAATTGGTGTATTTTTTTGATACAATTGGTCAAGAGTGGGATGCAATACATTTGTATATTGTGAACAATCTTGATTGGATGATGATATGGATTGAACGATGTCAAAAAAATAGTTGCTCATTAACATGGGAAGGTGTTGCTTCATTGGTTAGAGAAGCTCATCGTAATGGAGATTCCAATGTTACGCCAATGGTAATTGATCTAGCACATGGTTTAAGAGGTGGAGAGGTATGTACAAATTTATTAATGATCATGACTCGACGTATGTTTCATATCAACTCACGATGCAAATAATTTACACATGCTTGAAAAATTGCAGGTCAAGCACCACAAAGCTATGTACTATCATGGCCACAAATTTCGCATAAAAAATTGGATGACACAAAGAAAACTTGTGATTCTGGAATAATTGCAATTTTCGAGGTCACCAATATATCATCTAGAAATGACATATATCCTCAACAACCTCAAAATCAATACTATGGCATCTTGGACGATATAATTGAGTGTGACTTTAACTCCTTCAAAGTAGTTTTATTCATCGTCAAATGGTATAGGTTACGACTAAATCAAAATGATCCAAATAGAACTATTATTCAACATGATAATGGATTTACAATGATTAATACAAGGTTGTTTGAGCTAGTTCGAGATGAGCCCTATGTTCTTCCAAGCCAATGTGAGCAAGTGTTTTACTCAGAGGTTTCACATAAATAGGGTTGGTCATTTGTTGTTAGACATGATCCAAGAGGAAAGTCGATAAAGTATAATGTTATGGAAGAAGAAGATATTGAAGATGATGAAGAAGCAAATGATGAAGATCAAGATGATGGTGGTGATGATGATGATGATGATGGTGATGATGATGATGATGATGATGATGATGATGATGATGATGGTGGTGATGATGATGATGATGATGATGATGATGATGGTGATGGTGATCATGGTGATGATGATGATGATGGTGATGGTGATGATGATGATGATGATGATGATGATGATGATGATGATGATGATGATGGTGATGGTGATGGTGATCATGGTGATGATGATGATGATGGTGATGGTGATGATGATGATGATGATGATGATGATGACATAATTGAAATGATCAATGAAATGATTGACATGATTTATTGCTTTCAATTGTAATGATTACATATTTATTGTGTTCAATTCTAATGATTACAACATATGTTATTTATAATTACCAATGTTTATATTGTGTTTGATTATCACCCTTTTTGCAAACAGGCAATTGACTACAGACATCGTCACCCCTTCTGTTGATGATCTTGCATTCCATATATAAGATAAATTTGTTCATGTTTACGATGTTGCATATTGTTCATGTTGTCTTCTAAATTATTTGTAGCATACGTATCATGTAATTTTTAGCTAACTTAAGATAAATGATTAACATATGCAGGAAATTTGACCTCTTTGCCGTGGATCGTGCACAGTGACATGGATCAGTAGGTATAAGTCAATAAATAGACATAATTTTCTTATATTCTTCTTGTTTATCACTGAGCACGTATGTTATAAATAGACATATTATATAATCATATAATGTATGTATAGACAAAGAAGAATCGTATAGAAATATAATTATATAATCACTTTCAACTTAGTACATTTTATATCTCTCACGTATAGACAAAGAAGAACTGTACGTATGGGTCACGACTTGATTATTCTATATATATTATTTAAATATTATCAAATTTTCATTTGAAGCGGGGACGTGACAATATCTCATTTGATGGATTGCAGGACCCACCAAATAGGTACTTGTCAGATCTATCTACATTGAATGAGGGAATGGTAGATGAAAGTTCTACATGTAGTACGACTAAAATAGGGAGATCAACTAGAGGTCAAAAGATTAGAAAAAAAATTGATAAACGCATGTAATTTTTCCTTGCTAATGGGGGGTCATGTTCTTATGATGATGAGACCAAAGGTGACATCAAGGTTCCTTTTTGATACACACACATTGAGAAAGAATGGGTACCTAATGAGCTACCTCCAATTAACACTGATTTTTGTGTTAATGAGAGGATATATCGCATTGCTCCATCCTCATCACATGGTTTGGGCCTATTTTCTATGGATGGGATAAAGGTATGTTAAAACAAAGTTGTTGAATTGTTCAAGTATGTCGGTCTGTGTTACAATTACAATGATTAGATGCGGATTGTTCAATATAAAAAAAGTATGCGTAGGTATGCACTATCAGCTAATTATATACAATGGAAAGAAAATGATCAAAGTAAAAGATTTGCAATGTACATTGATGGGAGACCAAAAGCAACAGGTAATATTGTGGGTTTTATAAATAGTACGTGACCTTCCTCCACTAATAAGCAACCCAATTACATATTTGAGGCACGTGAGGGGAATCAAGTTTTTGTATGTGCGATAAAATCAATAAGTGCAAGGGAAGAACTGCTAATAGATTACCATTTAAATCACATAGATACAAACAAAGTTACTATCATGAGGGTGGTAAGTACTATATACCATTTTATTAATAAGTTTTTTTTTGCTAAGTCTATTGCTTTTAGTTCACTGAAGTTTTTATGTTTAATCTTTGTCACAGGACGATATGGATCCCGCACATGATAGAGGCCACGAGGATGCTCCTCCCACCCATTCCTCAGCAAGGGTGAACCTTATTGAAATTTTACAAATTAGATAGTTGGAAAATGTTATATTATTACGTTATTTTATTTATGGTTTTGGAGTTTTTATGATAGTTTTACTGACATTCCTGTGACAATTTGATGTTCAAGATAGGGGAAAAGCACCTGCAGTAAGTACAGAGGCAATAGCTACCCCTTCTGATGATGATATTGTGGAAACGCCCAATGTAACAATTATGTTGAAGAAAAAAATTTAAAAAATCAATTTAGAAATAATGAGAATTTTGGATGAAGCAAATATTCCAACTGAGGAGATGATGAAGAAGCTATCTGATTTGAGAGCGCAAGCACGTCGTTATGAAGTAATCAGTAATGAATCTTTAGTTATAACAAAAGTTCAATAAAGATTTATATTTTATACTCTTTTATGTTGTGAAGTAAAATATGTAATATGTGTTCTTGTTACAAGATTTTTTGGCAACTAATCCATAACTTGGTCAAGGACAACATGGTGAGGCCGGTAATAGTAGAGCTTCAGCTGTCACTAGTAAAATAATCCTTTGGTTGACAAGTTACAAGGAATTTTTTATTTGGAACATTTAAAAACTTCTTAAGTTAACTCTTACTTTTATTATTTCAAAATGTCTTTGCTAACAATGTATTGTTCAGGTCATCAAGTGTAGGAGACTCCTCCTAGGAGGTCGACGGACGTCCATTCAAGATTTCCGAGTGCAATGTCAGCAACAAGGGGCATGCAAATATCGACACCTTCACGGTCTATTCCAGTTGGTAAATCCTTGTTTTTCTATATTTGGTTTTGTGTTAATTATGAGTTGATAATTTGTACTTTAATCTTGGGTGCATCACATAATGGATTATTTTTTTGTAGTAGGAGATACACCGGTGGCACCATCTGGTATGCCAGATACAGATCAGAGTACATGTATTGGTGATAATTCACCATCATTTCCTAGAGCTGCCTGTGTTTCTAACACGGGAGTTATGCAGATGTCATTGTTGATTAACAATGATGAATCGATGTCTTTAAAATTTCCTAAGCTTCCAGGTACTTTAAATAATTATTTTTGTAATATGCATTTACCTATTCATAACAAGCTTTGGATTGATTCTCCCATGACATTTTTTGTAGGAAACAATTCATTTTATAAGAAGCTTTATGACCTTGCACTGCAAATATTCAGGCCCACCATATGTACAAGGTGGAACATCATAAGTGAACTAACTTTATCCCACTATTTTTTTTCATATCATTAATTGGTACAACATTTTTCCTTTCATTCGAGTCTTTTCTTTTACTAGCTATATCTAATAATTTTGTGTTTTTTCTTAAAAGGTGGAACTTGCAAGAAAAAAAATTAAAAGATCAGCTCATTAAAGATTTAGAGCATGAGTTTGGTAATAATATTTTTGATAAGAAGATGGTGTTAGAAAGAGCTTGCAAACATCTTAAGACTATGAGGGACTCATATAGAAAGAGTCTCGTCCAGAACCCAAAGTACGAGTGTCCTCCCTTTATTCCAGTGAGGGATTGGAATGAGTTCATTTTGGATGCAAAGGAGAAAGGGGATGCTCAAAGAGGAATTACACCAACAAATGCAAGAAGGTATGCAATAGTATTAACTAGTAGTACATTAATGTGATAATGTACTAATTAGTGATCTTTATATCTATATCATCTAACATATTTCAAACTTTTCATAGGTTGCAGGACACATCAAAGGTAACAAAGGCTAGGCTGCAAAAGATTGGGTAGCACAGACTTGGCTCTGGTGGATATTCAAAAATTAAAGCATGAATTATAAGTAGCAGTAAATGAATTGCAAAGAAAAATTATTTATAAAATGCAAATAATTTTGTTAATTAATAAAAAAATGCAGGGCTTTGATTTTAATTTAGAGGCCATGGAAGAACACAAAAAAATTGCCTTCAAGGAAGGCTATGAAGCCGTGGCTGAACGCCTACGGCAAGCTTCCACTGGCCCAACCGAAGAGTCTCCTGCATCATGTGCACAGGTAAATATGCCAAAAAATATATTAGAAATTGAATACTTGAGCAACAATCTATTTGATAATAATGTGCATGACATTGCAATGCAGCCTCTTAATCGTGACACAGATCATATGCCACATCATGAAGCCCCTGATGTGCATCATACTGTCCATGGAGGTGCTCATTTGTTATTTAAAACTAATTATGTAATTATTAATACAATTTAACATCTTAAATTAAACTTGGTGTAACCTTTTTGTGTATATTTTAGAGGATATAGAATCATGTCATGCTAAACGAGTGCCAGAGGATGTTCAGACTGATCACCATGTAGATCATGTGGCACATTCAGGTAAAGAAAATCTATATTTTGTTCTTTTAAATTAATTTTTTGATTTATAGTTGTTTTACTTAAATAAATACTCGTAATTCACTAATATAAAATGGTGTGAATTTAACTCATGAAGTAGTTGTTATTGCAACAGACCCCCCTTTGGCGCAATGGCCTCGTGTTCCTAAACAGATGAGGAGGAGACATGCGTTGGAATTAGAACCAGTAGAGGAGGGGAATGACGAGGACATTGATCTTCCTCTTAGAAATTACATGATTAAAAAAAATAGCAAGAAACCCAAAAAGAAATGATTGTAATTAACATTTTTTGCTAATGAAAGAATGTTGTCTTAATGGATGTAATTTTGTATTAGTAATGTTGATGAATGATGTGTTAATGAATTCTTCATAAATGTTGTGTGTTAATGAATTTTATGTGTTAATGAATTATTCATGAATGTTGCGTGTTAATGAATGTGTTAATGAATTATTCATGAATGTTGTGTGTTAATGAATTTTATGTGTTAATGAATGTTATCATGTGATTATAATGATTGAATGTTATATTTCAAAAATGGATGGATGAATGAATGAATGAATGTTATTAAATGTTAATGGGGAATTTAGAATGATGTTAGGGGGGGGGGGGGGGGGGGGGGGGGAGGGGCCAAATGAGCTTCCACCTTCATGTGGTTGGCCTTGTTTAGTAGATAATATTAAACTATTCTCGAAACCAAGTGAAGCTCAAACTTTAAAGATAAGCTTAGAGTTAATAGTGACAACCAATTAGCAAGTCAAAATGAAGTTCTTCGTTACAGGTACTTTTTTAGTTTTTAAAGCACAATGTCATGTTTTAATATTGTGTACTTTTTTTCTTAAGTCAAAGTATTCTTTTACTATAAGAACATAATTTATGACCATTTTAGTAACTATTCTAACATCACTTTATGGCAAATCCTGTTTTGGCAAAGATAGCGATAAGTGGTGTTGTCTATTCCTTGGGAGATTAGATTGCACAAGTTTGTATCTCAAAATCATTTGCATGTGGTAGAAATGCATACTTACAACCATTTCATTCTACACTTAAAAACATTGATGACACTCTAGACACAAAATAATGCTCATGCTATTGACTTGATAGTGCTATGAAGGCAAACCAATTTTTGAATTTGAACGAACCCAGATGTTCAAATCTGGTCTCCTTGGATTTAGTCTTCATGGTTCTTGGTCTCATTATTACCATCATCCTAGTGAGGTAACACCTTTGCCTTCTTTCTTAGTCTCTTACAGTTCATACTTGTTTAATTTGAATAATTTTTTAGTTCCTTGCAAAAAGGGTATGACAAACAAATATGGCTATACAAGCTCTATTTCCTTTACTTGAACTTGATGTTATGATTTATCATTTGACATTTTATTATTTTGATGTTGAACTTGAAGCATATGATGATACGATGGTATGATCATGATGCTATGATTACAAGTTTATGGTGTTTTTGTTGTTTATATGATATTATGTGACATTATAATCTGGATTCATGCTTATAGCCTATATCCATTCATAATGTTTCTCCAAATCATCCCTTTGTTGCTGCATCTTTGCTATCAATTTGTCTGCCATCTTCTATTGAGATTATGGAGATAAGTAAGATCAAGGTTCATGAACTTCTAGAGCTTACTTTCTCCATGTGGACCTTGTGTGAGTAGACATGCAAAATTTGAAGAAGGATTTAGATGAGAAACTCCAATACCACTAGGATTTGATAGACAATAACGAGGTTCTTTGATGCTATTGACCTGAGGCCAAGTACTTGTGCTTGAAGGACAACACACTCAGACCAATTTAATAAGAAAGAATAAGCTATTGTTATCATATATAAATGTCCGAGTATATGTTTGAATATGTATAAAAATAAACACTTACATTGCTATCAATATATCTTTTTATTTGAATAATCCCAAAAACCTAATGTTTGAACTAACTTACCAAAAAAAATTAATAATATATACCTCAAATCAACATTAAATTTCACACAATTCTACGTTCCTCAATTCTTACCTTTAAAAATTAATATTTATGAGTGGGTTGTGAAATGAATGACTCATCAATGATGTTCCTAAAATACGGTAGCTAATACAATTTATTTCCTTTTGTAATATCATTTACAGACATTAGCTACTTGCTAATATCAAATCAATCTTTATGATCTATATTTCATGAGCAATGTTTTTTGTCAAGGGTAGTTTGAAGATACATCTTTAAATATGATTCCGTTGCTCCTCCTTTCCAAGGATGGAACATCCTGAATAGTTCTAATAGTCTGCAGATACACAAAAATGGATCAATACTAAATTTTATATATGTTCAAAACAAAACATGAACATAGAAATAACATTAAAAATATCATCTAGAAATTTCATATATGGACAAGAGAAATAAAAAAAATGGCGATCACATTCTCCTATGAGTTGATTATTGCCAGCAAAGTTTAGAAAGAAAAATATGTTGTAGTAAGTCTCCATTATGTTACAATCAATCATAAGTCATTGCATGTATAAACTGAATCTTAAACATGTTGCTGGCAGTGTTAGTTTTAGTTTTCGTAGTTTGTTAGAGTTGTATTTTATTAGGTAGCTAATTAGTTTAAGTTAGCTGTCAAGTTCAGATCCAGGTTTGAAGAAATTGTGCCCTTTAAAGACTACATGTAGCATGTAATCTTCTTCAATAAAATATATAGACAGTTTTATTTGTATGCTTCTTGTCTTTGTAATGCTATTATCTCTATAAATTTTAACATGATATCAAAGCCCACTCAGTTCTGACCTCCTATTGTAAAGGAACTAAATCTCATAGGCTTTTATTATGTGCCCTGATACCCTCATACCAAAAATTGAGAGAAGATGGCACCTTTTCGTTAATATCAAAAAACTCATACCATAATTTAGGAGAGCAAAAGGAGATCATTTTTCTTGACAAGAAAAGAACTAAAGCATTTATATTAGTTTTCAAAGTGAAATTTACATTGTTAGAAGACTACAATCCTCAATCGTCTCATGCCTTCTCTCTTTGGAAATCCCAACCAATGGGCTTTGGATTTTCACCTTGTTCTTATTCATGTTTTGTGGACATGCTAGTTCTGTACACAGGAATGTGCTTTTGAAATCACATTTACAAGCTCAATAGAACTTGACCATAAATTAGACACATGTTTCACTGTACGTGTGTAGTGAGCATATTTGTGCAGTATATAACAATGCACTATGTATTGTTAGGGAAACTACAGTAATGATGCTTAGAAAGGTCAAAGACTAAGGTATGAACCTTCTTGAGGGAGAATGCAACAATATTAAGAATGTCGTAATTGGTCACAAACCTTCCTCTATCCTCAAACACCCTCCATAGAAACCTACCTCCATCCTCAACCCCCTCTGTCAAGTCCTACCCAATGCATAGATGTTATAACTGTCCATGTTAGTAGATCCTACTTGTTGTTTATAGATTCAGCGCTGATCTAAATGTGGAGTAGGGTTGCTTCTAAATTATGACAACATCTTTCATCTTGCTTTGACATGTGTTTAACCATTGCAATAATTTAGTAGTGCATGCTCTTCTATTAGGAGTCAAGGTGGATATTTAGGGTGCAATAGCAGAGCCCAAAGGACAACAACTAAAGGTGTTTCAAAAATGCCAATTCAGGCTCTACGCAGTGACAATAGAAGAAATTGGATAGAGGAATGGAACACTTCCCAAATTTGCAAAAATTTAAAGAGACTTACCTTGACACACTTATATAAGGAAATGAGAAAGCCACAATAATACACAATATAAAACACAACAAAAAGTGCTAGACACTTATTTAGTTCCAATAAATTTTGTTTGGTCATTTTTGGATATTAAAATGACTTAGTTTCTAAAGACAGCAGAGAGAATTTCAATTATTTTATAACTTTGGAATTTGAAAGAGAACTTTTTTTTTCTGGCCTTACCTCATCTTTAAGTCTCTCATCTCTTAATAACTCAAACAATTGAACTAGAGAAACAAGATCCTGTATAGATGTTGCTGCTCTAAGAATTACACCTGTAGGCTGTCCAGGACCATCATCATTCTTCATTGTCATTACATGGAAATCATTCTCGCCATTGCCATTACAATTATCATGAGAAAGTTAAGTTTAAGATTTCCTACTAGATGTACACTACACCACATAATTTATTGCACATCCTCTCAACAAGCATCATCATGCTCCTACAACCATTGGGCATTGTGACAGCTACCATTAGCAAGTGAAGAGGGGGAAAAAGAACATGTAGGGCCTCAATCATGAAAAATCCACAACATAAATACAAAAATTAGTGGGAAAACATTTTCCTCACCTTTTTTGATACTTGTAAGTACTCACCAGTGATATCTCCAGCAGGAATAAGAGAGTTTGTTGTTGCGAGGAATGCAATTCTTTCACACTGGCATTGCAGAGTTGTGCCCCAAAGGCCAACCCACTATTTACCAATGAAAAAATAACCTATGCACCCCAACACTATCATGTTTTGCATGCTCCACTCATG
Organism: Chamaecyparis obtusa; assembly: GCA_027943335.1. Lineage (NCBI taxonomy): Eukaryota > Viridiplantae > Streptophyta > Pinopsida > Cupressales > Cupressaceae > Chamaecyparis > Chamaecyparis obtusa. The sequence goes on along the minus strand of BSBK01001373.1, from coordinate 1,498,442 downwards.
TGGCCTGATTGCACATAAGATTGATTTGATTCCATCTTAGCAGATACTAAATTTCAAAAACAATTGTCCATGATCTTAATAGTTGTAAGCTATACTAGAGCAGTTTTATTTTGATCTGCCAAAAATTTTGTGAATCCATGATATATTTTGTATTTTTTCATGAATTATTGAGGTAAGATGCATTTGACCAAGAAACCATTTAATTAGCCTGAAAGCCTAGTTGTGATTAATCACAATAAATTCGTGACTTTTATTTCTTTATGTGCTAATGTTGAGTAGATTAAAGAAGGCTTTAATAACATGTGGGAAATAGGTTGGGACTAAGATCCTAACTAGATTAGGACAAATGGACAGACTTCTATTGCCTTTTATGTTCATAGGCCTATAATTAAAAAAAAATTAATTGATGTTGACTCGTGTCATTAAGTCCAAACTCTGCCTACGGGCTCCTATCTCTATTTCTAAATGGCTTCATAAATGAATGCGTGTACATGAATAAGTGGATCTCTCTTTTCCTATCAATTAAAATGCTAATTATGTATAATACAAGAGAATACAATACTGTTTAAACTGGCTCATATGAAGAATTGTGTGCTAAACTCTATGTTTCTTATGTGCAGACCTGATTCATAGAGACATGATTTGCTTCCATGCAACAATGCCAGACCAATTGATTATCCTAGTTGTGGCATGGAGGACAACCATTACTTTAAGAACATTTGGTAGTTATGATGTGTGATATTGATATGTAATGATATATAAAAAACATTCAATGTTGTAAATATGTAATGTGTGAGGCAATAAAATCTAACAGTGTGAATAAACTATATTATACAACAGATATGGAATCAAGATGAGAACTCTAAACTAATATCTAATATCACAATATCAACTCAAAGTAAATAAGCCAGTCAAAATAATATTAAGAAGATGGATGAAAGATAAGCCATGTAAAGAAATTTGCACCTAAGAGACCACAAAAGTAATACACAGTGATCAAATAAGAAGGTTAAGTTAAGCCTGTAGGGATAGAAATAGATGGGAGAAGTAGACACCACCATACATAGCTAAATAGGTAAATATGACTATCTACAGCCATAAATAATTGAGAGTGTTTACCCCTAAATATTTACAACCATAAAGTATTTGCTTTGAGGTGGTGATGTCTGGAATGACATTCATTTTTATCTCTTGATCTCATCTCATTGGACTGTAATTGATGCTATATTTTAGTTACCATAAATCCCACACATATTATGAATTCATGCTGCATTACCACAATTTTTTTTTAAACAACATTTTGGATTGGTCAAAATTTCTACCTTTAAACACTATTATTTTTTACCAGAATGCTATGCACTCAACGGTCTTTTCCACGAACCACCGTGGATAGTTCGACCTTTAAACACTTTATTTTCAACCAGAACGCTATGCATTCGATGGTCTTTTCCATGAACCACCGTGGATAGTTTGACCTTCACACTAATTGACTCAGTTGAGGTGGTGGTTTTATTCTTCCACTTTCAAGGGATTGTTGCAGTGGATAATTCAACCACTAGTTTGGTCAAAATTTCAATGATTAATCACCATGTAGACAATTAGATGAAAAAATATCGACAATAGTTTTAGTAGACAATTCGACCTTTTCTCATCAAAATTTAGGGCAAAATTTACTAGTGTGTAGCTTACATACCATGTTCCTCTTATTAGGATCAACAAAACCTTTAGGTTGTTCAATGTATACCTCTTCCTCAAGTATCCCATTCAAAAATGCAGATTTAACATCTATCTGATATACCTTAAATCCTTTGTAAGCAACATATGCAAGTAGTATTCTTACTCCTTCAAGTCTAGCAATAGGTCCAAAAGTTTCTCCATAATCAATCCCTTCTTCTTGTGCATAACCTTTGCAAACTAGTCTTTCTTTATTCCTTGTTACATCTATATTCTCATTCAAATTTTTTTTTGAATATCCATTTAGTTCCAATCACATTTTTGTCTTTTGGTCTTGGTACCAATGTCCATGTCTTGTTTTTCTGTATTTTCTCAATTTCTTCATTCATTGCCTTAATCCATTCATCATTTGCCAATGCATCTCTAATAGTTTTAGGATCAAATTCACAAACTAAACATGTGGTGTTCCTTAACTTACTTTGAGTCATCATTCATGCTCTTTTATCTCTAATTATCTGATCTTGTGGATGGTGTCTTCTCACATACTTTGCAAGTACAGGTTCAGATCTTAGTTCTTCAATGTATTCTCTAGTCTGTGTATGATCATCATTCTCATCAGTAACTACTTGTTGTTTCTCAGTCTGTATAGACTATTGCTCGGTAGCATTATTCTATTGCTTGGGTAGAGTTTTAGGTTCTTCAATATAAGCAAATCTACCATAGTCTTCCTTTTCCTTTTTGCTTTCTTCATCATTATTTTTTGCAAACCCATCAACTCTCACATTTTCACTTTCAATCATTTTGTTCGTAGCCTTGTTCAAACATTTATAAGCCTTTCTTTTAGTAGAATATCCTAGAAATATCCCTTCATCACCTTTTGAATCAAATTTCCCACTTCTATCATCTTTCAGAATGTAACATCTACTTCCAAATATTCTGAAATAACTCACATTAGGTGTGTAACCATACCATAGCTCATAAGGTGTCTTGTTTATAAATATTAATACTATCAGCTTCTCTCCAGTACATTTATGCAACATGTTTTTCAATCATTAGTGTTCTAGCACAATCAACAATTGATCTATTCCTCCTTTCAGCAATTCCATTATGTTGTGGTGTTCTCGGTGTAGATACATGTCTCTTTATTCCATGCTCATTACAAAAATTAGTGAACTCATCATAAATAAATTCACCACCTATATCTTACCTTAAGCATTTTAGTTCCTTACCACTTTCTCTTTCCATTCTTGTTTTATACCATTTAAACATTTTGAAAGCTTTTGATTTTTCTTTTAAGAACATGACAATCATCATCCTAGAGAAATCATCAACAAATAAGATAAAATATTTGTCTCCATAATAACTTTGAGCTCTCATTGGACCACATAAGTGTATGAACTAACTCCAAAATAACATTAAATGAGTAATGTTTTCTCTTGAAACTAGACTTTGACATCTTAGCCATTTGACATTGTTTGCACATTACATGGTCAGGTTTAGATATGCTCGGTAAACCTCTAACTTTCCTTTTCTTACTGATTTTAACCATGTTGTGAAAGTTCACATGACATAACCTCTTGTGCCATAACCATACATCTTCATTTTTTGCCAACAAACAAGAAGTTTCAGCATTGTCCAGATAAAATAAGTTACCTTTTGATTGTTCACCAGTACCGATCAACTTTCCACCCTCATCATAGATTTGCACCTTTCTATTCTCAAATGCAACTTGGTGACTAGTGTTATTCAGTTGTGCTACACTCAATATATTATAATTAAGCCCTTTCATCCGATATGTATTTTTACATCTGATCTTATTATTCAGCAATATGGATCATTTACCTTTCACTAGACAAGGTGTATCATTTTCCATTTTCACAGATCCACCATTATAATGTTCAAGATATTCAAATTTTTCATCATCACTAGTCATATGATGTGTGCATCCAATATCAATAATCCAGGTATCATTCTTGCTAACTTTGGAAATAAGTATTTTTTCAACATACATTTCTGCTTCTTTAGAATCTTCTTTTAATGCAAGAAATACCACTTCTATATCTTCATCAATTTTGGTCTCGGTGTCATCATCTTCATCTTCAAATAGCTATAAAGTCTTCTTTCCTTTATCTATGTAGTCTTGGTTGTCTTTGTTTCCATATTGTCAGTTGCCTTTGTGATCTCGGTAATTTCTTCTTTCATTCTTCCTCTCATTTGATATTCCATTTGTCTTCTCATCTTCTTTCCTGTCAGGACATCTTACAGCAATATGACCAATCTCTTTACATTTAAAACATACCAAGGGTAGTTTACCTCTATATCTTCCTTTGCCTTTTTGTAATCTTCTAGCCATTAATGCTTCAAGTTCATCTTCTTCATCTTCACTTTCACTTTCATTTCTTATCTTATGTTTGATGCTTGATCTTCCAATTTTCAAAGATGACATAAATATAGATTCTACCTTAGGTAATATATTGTTTTCATGGTTATTAAGCTCAAATGCAGTCAATCTACCGATCAGACTATCAAGTAAAATATTATTACTAGGAGCTACTCTCATTTCATGAATTGCAAAGACTCTAATAGTATAGGAAGGTAACAATGTTCTTAGAATTATACTTACCATGATGTCTTTATCAATAGTTCCACCTGTTCCTCGAATATCATTCACCACTTCCTTGATTTAGTTATTATATTGAGTGATGTTTTCACCTTCTTTCATCTTCATATCATCAAATTTTCCTCTTAGACTTTCATCTTTTGCCCTGAGAACATTCACATCTTCTCCATGAACTAGTGTAAGCTTGTCCCACATCTATTTTGTAGTTGTATGTGTCTTAATATCTTCAAATTTAGCATCTGATAAAGAAGAATCAATCTCAATCATCATAGCATTGTGTTCTTGTCTTTCTTTCATCTGTGTGACAATCAAAGGACCAGTGGGGGTTATAAACTCATTTTCCAAGTAGTACATTATAGAATCTCCAATGCTTGATAGATACAAGTACATCCCATTTTTCCATGTTGAGAAATTATCTTTATTCAGCTTTGGCACTTCTCTCTTATACATCTTGTGATCTTTAACTCAAGTCCTTCAAAATTATTCCTTCAAGTACTCTTTCTCTGATACCAATTGTTAGATAACTAAGAGGGGGGTGAATCAGTTAAGTTCAGTTATCCTACAGTTCCAAATACTCCTAGATGTATAAAACAAATCTTTCAATTAATCGAAACAACTCGGTAAAACTTTGTTTGTGCCTTTCTATTCATTAACCGAATACCAGTAAAATTAACTAGTGTATATACCGATCAAACCACTAATTGTAATGTGTAAAGTAAAATAAAAAATCATCACATCCATACACATATAACACTTTGATTTTTAACATGGAAAACTTGTCAAGGGAAAAACCACATGTGACCAGTACTTGAAATAATTTCACTCTTCTAAAGTGAGCTCAATTAAGAGCCAACCCTGTTAAATGTTACAAAACACACTGTAAGGTGTGACCTTGTTAGAGGATTTATCACTAACAATTCTCTGTGACCAAACATTCACTATGGAGTCAACATGAAAACAATCAACATTCATTGATTGTCAAAATGAAATAAATAAAGATTGTTAAGTCCCACTCGGTTAAGATATTTATCTGTAGCAATGGTTAGAATGCAATAGTAAATGATTTGATTCAAATAAAACTTCCTTTGCATATTTTCATATCTATGTTAAGCTCAAAATACCTATGGTCATCATAAACACTTCAATTTCCTTGTATCCTCCAACTCTATTTTGCTCGGTTAATTCCTTTCTCTGACACTTAGTGTTGTCTACAGAATTGCTCGGTTCTCACTTTAACCTATCTGACCATCTTCACATGAATTTAATCTTCTCGCGTGCATCCTCTTTTTTTATGAATCTCTTGTCTCCTTTTATAGACATGATAAACCATTTTATTTTCATCCATAGAATTTGCCTCTTAATCTTCACAGTTGATTTTGCTGCTTCAACCTTCCTCAAAACTTGTGTCTCAAACATGTTTCATTCTTCATCATTTGATCATCCACGAATTTTTTCAATCATAGATCTTCATAACAAACTTTATTTTTGACCTCAGAATCATCCATATTTATCCAGCTCATCATCTTTAGTCGACAATAAAAAATTCCATTTATTTCTTTCACTCAGTCAATACAGTGATGTGTCAGTGACTTCTAACTTAGTTAATATTGTATTCAATATACACTACACATGCTCGGTGTACACAGTTTCAAATAAGTGTATACTAAGTTCTTCATTTACTGACCACATAAACTTATTCATTCTCGATCTTCAATTCTCAACAGAATTATGTAATACAATCACATCACTAACATAATGTCATAGACTCATCAATAAGTTACCCAATGAATACCATACTCATATCTTGCTCATACATCTCATCTTCATGTAAATATCTCATTCCTTCACCATTATACCTTCTTTAGATACTTGTAACTATCATGATAGGTACTATCAAAACTAGTTGACATCAATGACAATACAATAACTAATTTAATGTGTCATATATACCTTTGTAGTATAACAAGGTTTTGCTTCACTAGTTTTATGCCTCGCGTAATAGATAAATAGTGCATGATAAGTTTTGTATCCAAGTCTATCATATCAAAATAATACCATGCAAAATTGATATTCTTTTATGTAAAGAACTAGATGAATTTGTGATTCTCTTTTTCAGACATAGATTGTGCTAGATGTATGATTTATGGATTTTTAGTTGTACCCAAGTTCACCTACTATGTAGGCTCTATAAGCATTGGTCATCATTCTTGAAAATGTTCAAGGAGGATATCAAGTATCTCATCCATAGGCACCTTAGAGAGGTTTTCACCATTAGATACGTCATATATTTATACTATTTTTGGATCTGATACTACCATAGAGTGGTTTTCACCATCAAATCACCTCTTCTTTTTTAGTTTTTCTTTGGTGACTAAGATACTTGATATCTTCCACTGAAATACTATTTCTCATTGCATTGGTGGAAGAGGGAAGAGGCTCAACAACATTAAGATAACAAGATAAGGTATGGTTGTTGGAAAAAGACATTACATTTACTAGCTCGAAAGTATTCTAGTCAATTAGCTATGGGTGAATGAGGGGTAAGGAACCAATAGGCTCAATAGAAAAGACTCTAGTATCATCATCATCATTCATAGATGCTAAGGATAAGTTGAGAAATTTATCTTCCCTAACATTGTCTCAAGCATGACTCATTGAATGATTACTAGAGGAGTTACGAGATGTATTATGTGAATCTACCCATCGAGGTCCAAAATGATGATCAAGATCTCGTTCTACTTCTTCTCTCTAATGTAAGAATCTCTACAAAGGAACCATCATTATCCTGAAGCATGAACCAAAGTTCTAGTTGGGATTCTAAGGAAGAACCATAGGATGAATTTTTGGAGGAGAATCTTCTTCTTCATAGACAACCTGAATAGGGTGAACTACAACAGGTTTAATAGATGGATGGTCTTGATTATTTTTTGAATCATGTTGCATGTTATAACCTCCACCAACCTCAAAAGTGGAAATATGAGCATATTCATGGATCACATCAACCTCTATGTCAATTGTGGCATCCGATAATTGGTCCCATTCATACTCATGTGAGTCAGTTCTACTACTGATGGAATGTCCCAAATATTGAGCTAGGGTCATGGGAGATTCTTCATCATGATCCTTATTATTTACAACTTGCCTTTAAATCTCATCTAGCTTGAGGAATGTTATATTAGATTGGCTATCTTGAGTATTAGCTACTAGTTTAGTTGTCTGAGCGTTCAGAGCTTGGGAGCAGTCCCTATAGTCCAATATAGGTAAGCATGGTAATCTAGGTTGCCTAGATTCTCTATATGAGTTGATGAATCATGGAAAATATAGGATGTGTGTGATGCTAACAAGTTTCCCCCAGTTAGGGTGTCTTTCCTCTGTAAGACATTCTTGATTTTGTTAATCTCTTGGTGACGTATTTGTCTAATGTCTACTAAGATGTCCTTAAGGTACCTCCTCTTGATCTATAGGGATATGTAATAACCTTTCATAAGATCTCAGGATGACATCTTCATCTTCGTCATCAGAATCCTCAATTTTGTCAAATACCAAACTACTTGCAAATGATGGTGCAAACCTTTGTTCATGATATCCTACCCTAGTTTTGTCTCTTGGATTACAAAATTTAGTGTGTAAGGGTTCAAGAAGGCCTTTACCTTTTCCAAGGGGAATTTTTCCATCATAATCCATTTTTTACATGAGTTGTTAGCCTACACCATACTTATCAAGGGAAATTTTGGTGTATTTCACCTCTTGTTCAGCTTCTGCTCCCTTATAGATCCATTGTAAGACAATTTTCTCCTCATTTTCTTGTTCAAGAAGGATTTTTTCTTTGATCATGTTGGTTCCCTCATGAATTGTTAGGGCATAGGTGCTATTAGGTCATAATGATGAAGATGGTTTTCCATATGACCTAGGTGAGATGGGAAAGTTAACAATTGAGCATGAAGCATTCAATTTGTATCCTCCCATTCCATTTTCTTTTATACTCGACTTCTTTTGAAAGGCTTCCAATGTTTCTTTTCTATAAATATCAACTTCTTGGTTCCTTAGGGCCTCCTTGTTGTGTGGAACCATGCTTTCAGCTTGTTTAAGATTGTTACAAGTGTATGTTGAGTCAGTAGGAATGGTAACCACAATTCTATTATGAGGAAATTTAATGCATTGATGATACATTGAAGGTACCACTTGCATTTCATGAATCCATGGGTGACCCAGAAGTATGTTGTATGCTAGAGGAAGGTCCAAGACCTGATAGATGACATCTCTTTGAACATGACCTACCTAGATAGGCAAAAACACCATGCCTTTAGAGGAGTGTTCATCTTCATCATATGCTTTGATTGTTATTTTTTGTTGAGGATCAATAGCATTCTCTAAGAAACCAAGAGCTTTCACTAAGTTAAAAGTTCAGATATTCAAACTTGTGCCTCCATTTATCAAAATGCACTTTACCCTATTCTTGTGTACGAGGACTTTGATATGGATAGGTTGGTTATGCAAGTGAATGACAAATTTGTCATCTTCTTCTAAAAAAATCAAGTAATGAGGGGAAGCGAGATGACCAACCATGGACTGGAACTTATCTATGTCTAGGTCCTTAGGAACATTGGATTCCAAGAGGGCTTGATCTAGAATCTCTCTATGCATAGGAGAGATTTTAAGCAATTCCAATATTGATATTTGATCTAATGTGCATAGAAGTTGATCAACCACATTGTAATCACATGTTGTAGATGAAGTAGTCAATTTAGATGCTTGAATTACTATTTGTTTGGAAGACAAGGAGGAGGAATGACTTGTCCCTCGTAGAGTGACTTATCCTTGAGAGCGGGTTACTGCGTTGGAGGATTCATCTTGAGCCTTTCCTTTGATCTTGATGACATTGACAGTATGGTCAAAGGACTCAAGCATGTGTATCATGTTGTCATTGTCAGAGTATGTGGAACTCACTTTATTATCCTTCAGCTTATATGATTCCCCTTTTTCATATTTAGGAAAAGGATCCTTGAAAGCCTTATGATCATTATTCATTTGTGGGGGATCAATCACAATTGTATCCTTGTCAATTAGATCCTAGATTAGATATTTAAGCTTCATACAACTGTTAGTCTCATGCCATTTATTAAATCACAATAGTGGTTATCATTCCACCACTTAGGCTTTATCTCAATATCATATGGTTTAGAATTGTTTGGTAAAGTGATGATCTTATTTGTCAAAAGCATCTTCAAGGAATTATCCAAGAGGAGTGAAGTCTCTCTTAGGCCTAGGGATCCATGGCTTGTCTTTGTTGGTCTCATTTTTAGAGCCTGGTTGAGTGTTCTTGTTAGTTTTCACTGCTTGAATACCAGTGGATAAGTTAAAAGTTAGCTCTTTTGGTTTTCTATATGTAGACACAAAGATTGTTCCCACAATTTCATCATTAACGACATCCTTGGTTTTGGTCCAGAACTTATGTGTGTCCTTGTTATGTTGGTTATTAGAAAAGGACTTGTGTTCTTTATGTTGTAAGGTAATCTCTCCTTCCCAAATAAGTACATCTTCTATGCGAATAAACGCTTCTACCAATTTTTCAAATGAGGCATGTGATTGCATTTACAATGCATAGTTCATTTTAGGAACCAAGGTGTTTATGAATGTATTGATCTTTTTAGTCTCAGGAATTTATCATGGGTATCTAGCAAATATTATGTCCCATTGTTTAAGGAATGTAATGAAGGGTTCTCCCATATGTTGCTTCATATTGCACAAGTCGAGCATGGTAACAACATGAGAGATATTGTAAAAGTATTGTTGGATGAATTTCTGAACCAACTCATCAAAGGTTTTAATGCTAGGGGCAAGTGAGGTGAACCATCTCATAGCCTGACCATTGAGACTTCGAGGAAAGAGTCTCATTAGATAGCTCTGATCATGCATAAATTATATGCCTAGGGCACAAAATTTGCATACATGGTCTTGCAAATCTTTGTTACTATCATACTTGTTGTATTTATGGATCTCCACCTTGGATGGGAAAGGAAACATGTAGATATTTTTGTTGAAGGGGAAAGGACAAATTGATTGAAGAAAATATTTATTAGAAGGATGGTCCTTATCCTTTTTAAGTTGTGAAATTTCATAGCATAGGTCATGAAGAGTTTTGTTAAGAGATGTGAGAAGAGACTCTTCCTCTTTTGTAGTAAACCATCCACATCGAAGTCAGGTGGTAGCTTCACACCCATAGAAGTGAGATGCATGAAATAGCGATCTTTATTTTGACTCGTGATGACTTGCATCACCTTGTGGAAATGTTTGTCTTCCTAGCATTTTTAGATTTCTTCTTGCATGGGTTCTTCATCTTTGGAGGATTAGAATCATGCCTTTGATGGGCACCCTAATCAAAGTTTGACATGTCATTTTGATCAAAGTTCTCAGCATGAGCAAAGAGTACTGACTGGTAAACAGGATCTTGATGCAAAGGTTCTTCACAAGAAGATGGTCCAAGGGTATCGTAAATAGTTTTTCCTCAAGAGTCAACTATAGCCTTGTAGGAATGACTACAAGTTCTAACTGGCATGGAAGATGAGATTAAGAAACTGATAGTAATGAGATTACTAAGCTAGTATTGGAAGATCAAGGTAATGATATCTCTTGTCTCAAGGTTTAGTAAATAGATAAAGGGGCAGTTGAAACGATGTGCAAGGTATCAAGAATGAGGCCTAAATTCCTGTTAGGAGATACGTGCAACCAAGTTGATGTAGCCAAGAAAAATAAGTATAAGGTACCCAGAATGAGGTTTAAATGCCTACTAAGTGGCACTTGTGACAAAGTTTGAGCAAGGTTTGAATTTCAAATGAGGTATTTTGAGACAATAACTAGAACACTCTCTAAGATCTTAAAACAAGAGTGAAGAGAGATCAAATCACTAGCAAGGACTCAATATATTGAGAATACTAGTTCTTAAACAAGTGACTGGTGATCAAGACAATAGAAATTCCAAAAGGAATCCAGACAGTGAAGATACTAAAATTTTAAGAACTTTATGCAATTTTGGTGGCCAGTCAAGCAGAGGATCATACGATGAAACTCAACATTGGATGCAATGAAACCCAACACTAGGTGTAATAATATGACAAAGCTCAATCTTGTTGTATGATGGAACACAATAGTGGGTGCAATGAAGCACTCTTATTGTATGATAGAATGTTGGAGAAAATGATAGTATGTAGGAAAATGGACAATTTACCACTATTTTTTATAATTTTGACCAATCTAGATGTGTTTGATTCTGAATCCATGATGAGTCTGAGTGTCCCTAAATCAGGTTTGAATATTTTCAAGCAAGCAAAGTGTGTTCAAACAAGAGTCTCCAAACAATCCACCGAAGGACAAAGCAACTTTGGGGACACAAGCACATGTGAGGTATAAAGGGGGTGTTGCAATATGTCAAGAGAGTCAAGTGTATGTTTCACAATGATTTGCACGGGTCTCAACACATTCAAAGACACATCAAGAAAAAACTACATAAGGTCAAGGCTAGCATCAAAATCTTTGTCTACAACTTGGTATTCCTTCGCCTTACACAAAGTGATGTTGGCTTTTCTAAAGATAGCATCCAAGGGAATAAATATGGTGAGTAGTCTTGGGGTGATTTGGGCAAATTCAAGTTGGATCAATTCTTGCAAAAAGATTATGATACTGTTATACACTGAATTTGCGCCTCTGATCTCAAGCTCTCATAGTCTTGATAATCCAGTATAACATGGGACTCATCTCAAGGTTGTGGGACCTCTTGCTAACCGAGATGAGACCTCCAAATTCTAGGCTGGTTCCTCTTGGATAGTCACCCAGATTTGCTCTTTAACAGAAAAGTAAACTTGAGGGGAAAGGGATAGAAGGAATGCTTAAAAGGGAAATGACTAAAAGCAAATCTATCCTACTAGGTGATGCACCGAAACTAGGGTTTGGATCTCAGTATAGAGGAATGAAACCAGTGGAAGAATCAGGTCTAATAGGTCACCACTCACTAGATAGGTTTGCATAAGTATTTCATAGGAAGGCCTGGACAGAAGACTCAACCTATGACCTGCAAACAAACATCCACTCCTATAGCTCGGTGTAGGATTGAGACAAGACTATTAGGGGCTGAAATATACCCACAAAACATCTAAATCAGATCAAGCACAATAACACACACAGCTACAGAAAGAGAGAGGGACCAAGGAACCCCAATTTTCATTGACAGCATTCATAAACCTCAATCCAATAAGAGATAATGCAAACAGGGAAGCACAAGGACATGAAGGATTGTCACAAACTACCTCTACAATACTTGTATTATCAATGGGAATTTACAGAATGTGGAAAACCAGAGGGCAAGAAGAAATGCCACAAATAGGTTCCCAAGAAAGAGCCTTTCTTTTTTACAAAATGTGAATTCTGAGCTCAAAAGCTCCAAAAAAAACAATATATACAACCCTGCATGCAGGCAGGAATTAAAAAAAATCTCCATTAGGGCTACAGAGGTTTACAATAAAATATTCCACCCTAATTCAATCCAATCTGGCCATAAATGTCTATGAACATGTCTCAGCAGATCAGATATATTTTGTTTGCGTGCCCATGCCCTGTACTGAACATGCCTACAGACACAAAAGCCTCGATCCATCTACCTCTCTGCAAGTCGGGCTGTCATGAATGCGCAAAAATCTGATCAGATTCTAGAAAGGACCCAAAACGGTAGCCTAAAAATCTATGCAAATTCTCCCAGCTGCAACTACCTCCAAAGTCATTAATTCTCAGCTACTCGCACTTTGCAATCATCTCTGCAAAAGAAACCCCGCGAAAAAATGGTTGCATCACTTTAAAAACACCACTGGTCGCATGATCGCATGATCTAAAAGAGCCTCATGCGATCATGCGACAACCCTCTTTGAAACTGCCACCGCTTGCCACACAGACACCTGGACCCGCAAGATCTGCAACTTGTAGCTGCTAACGGCTTGTCGCATGGTTGCATGGGCTCTTTTGAGCCCATGCGATCATACGACCAACCATAAGAGGTACCTGATAACCGCTGGCGGATCCACTGAAACTGTTGACGTTGACTGCAAGAATAACCCTGGGTTCACCTTTCCCTTTGGTCGCTAAGTCACATTGTCTTTTCTTAACCTCGGGCCACATCCAGCGACCACGCGAAAACTGTTGATCCTTGCTTCATCCGATGGCAGTCACTGGATCTCGAATTTTTTTTGGCATATTCCCCTCCGTTAGGAGATTACCCGACTAAGGGATCTCTTGTAATCGCCAAATAGAAGGAATATTCCTTCTTTTATTGCGAGATTACCCAACTAAACAAAGAATCGGGCCCACCTCCAACTATGCAACCACGCAAAGCTTGCCAAACCCCAAGCCTGATATCACCACATGGCACGCCCTCATTCGGTCCGATCGCCACATAAGCAAACACCTGGGTACCCCCGGTATGGGACCCACCGCAACCTCCAGATTCCCATCAGACGGTTGTCGCATGATCGCATGGGATCAGAAGATCCCATGCGAACATGCGACCACCGTTGATCTTCATCATACTTGCGTCGGTGTAGAAACCTCAGGCCCCACTAACTGCCTGTCGTAGTTGACAGTTTGTCGCATGATCTCATGCGGTTAAGAGACCGCATGCGATCATGCGACCAACCACTAGAAGTTAACTGCCAAACCGTGAACCACCGCCACCTAAACCACTGACGGTTTGTCACATGGTCGCATGGGCTTGGAAGAGCCCATCCGATCATGCAAAAATCGCGTGATGCCACCCCGATAACCGCTGGTTGATCGCCGACCACCGATACCACATCAACGGTTGTCATGTGATCTCATGAGATCGAGAGATCCCATGCGATCATGTGACATCCGTCGAATCTTTTGCTACACTGGCACAATTTTAGGCACTGGGACCCACTCGTCGGAGTTGCGCGCTTAGGGTCAAAACACAAAGGATGTCGAAAAGACAGAGGGTTTTCAAGCAAGGCTGAAAACACACTGAATTTTTAGAGTGGAGAGGTCGAAAACACACTGAACTTTCAGACCAAAAGGTAGAAACTTCCCGAGCCTGCAGAGAGGAGGTCGAAAACACACTGGGTTTTCGACACTTTGAGCATTTCTTTTGGAAAATAGGACTGTGGCCGAAAAAGAATGATAGGGAATTTTTGGGCAACATTTTGGCGACCTCTGCAGGATGTCAACCTGCTAGACATAGACCAGTTGCCTTGACAAAAATTTATTGGGCGTGGGGTTATCTCTTGAGCATAAAAACTTGACAGGGACAGGGACAAAAACTGAACCGGGAAGACAAACCAGTGCACGCGCACTTCTTGGAAAATAGGGAAAAACTAAACTAAACTAGAAAGCAGGAAGAAAGTAGGAAACATATTCATAGAATTTACAAGAAGGACCTACAGAGAGGGATTAACTTCAAAGCAAGGCTTCAAGTGGAAACCATTCACTGAGATTGGCAGGGGAGCTCCTTCAAGGGTTGAAAGCTGAAAAGCGTTGGATCCTCTGCACTCTGTTATAACAAACGACCCACCCCAAAAGGAATCAAACTTTGTGTGCTTGCCAAGTTTTGACCTGAACTCATCCCATTTGAGAACTACATCTCCAACCTTGAAGTTCCTGACCCTAGCTCTTTTATCAAAGCTCCTCTTTGTTTGACTCTGATGGAATGCCATATCTTGCATTGATTTATCTCTGATCTCTTCTAGCTCCATCAGCTGGGCATATCTGATTTGCATAGGATCACCTTCCTCAAACAAGGCATACTGAGTGGCCAAGTCCAAGGCTGGTAGTTCAGTTGAAATAGATAACTTAGCCTCTCTACCATACACCAACATGTATGGGGAATTACCAATGATTTTCTTTGGGGTAATTCTATCTAACCACAAGGCAGATTTCAATTTAGTATGTCAGTCTCTTTGACTGTCTTGCAGGGCCTTTTTTATTATTCTAATCAGATTCTTATTTGTTGATTTTGCCAAACCATTCCCTTGAGGATAGTAATTGGAACTTGCATTCAGACAAATGCCCTTCTTGACTGCCCACTCTGAGACTTTGAGGCCTATAAATGCTAACACATTGTCTGAAACTATAGAATCTGGAATGCCAAATCTATGGATGATGTCATCATAAAACTTAAAACAACACTCTCATTAGCTTCTTTTAAAGAAACTGCCTCTGTCCACCTAGTGAAATAATCGGTTGCAGTGATTATCCACTTGTGTCCTGCACTAGATGGAGGGTTAATCATGCCAATGAAATCTATACCCCACTTCATGAAGGGCTGCTCTATTTTGACTGGCTGTAGGGGCAGAGCTGCAAATCTTTCTTTCCCTGCAAAAATAGCACATTTGACGCATCTTCTAACATAATCATGACTATCTTTCAAGATAGATGGCCAATAATATCCAGCCCTCATGATCTTGAAAGCTGTAGTCCTAGGAGAGAAATGGCCACCAGAAGCTCCATCATGAAACTCAAATAAGACATCTGCAACCCTTTCTGAATCTATGCATCTTAGAAGGACACCATTGTGATCCTTTCTGAAAAGAATTTCATCTATCAGCACAAAAGGAATAGATTGTAACCTATAATACCTCCTTTTTGTTGAATCTAGGCCTGCAGGATATTGTCCTGTCTTCAAATAATTGATCATATTAGGCAACCAGCTAGTTGCCTTGGCTTGTTCTCCTATAGAATGCACCACCAGAGATGCATCTATGTATTCCAATTTCTTTGAACTTCCATCTTCTACCAGATGCTCACAAAGACCTCTTCCTCTAACCAGCCTGGTAATTTGAACATCTATGTCATATTCCATCACCTTAGTGATCCAACCAGCTCTTTTTTCATTTAGGTCCTTAGAAAGCAAAAATTCCTTGACACTTGGATGAGTAGCCATCAAATGCACCTTGCTATGCGTCAATAAATGTCTGAATTTTTTGAGGCTCTTTACCACAACAAGAACATGCCTTTCTACAAAAGAGTATCTTTGTTCATACTCTTCTAAACCTTTGCTGATGAAAGCAATAGACTGCTCCAATCCTTTAGCATTTTCTTGAGTCAACATTGCAGATATAGCATCATGACCCCCATAAGCATAAAGGATAAAATCCTTACTGAAATTCAGGTTTAGGAGAGTAGGAGCTTCAGTTAAGGCTTCTTTAATAGCTTGGAAGTTAACTTTTCCTTCTTTAGTCCAACTGAAGGCTGAACCTTTCCTCAACATGGCTGTCAAAGGCTTGAGTAACTCTGCAATGTTAGGCAAGAATCTCCTAACCAAGTTGATCTTTCCTATGAAAGATTGGAGACTTTTCTTGTGATGTGGTAATGGTAGTTCTAAGATGGCTGCAATTCTCTCAGGATCCACTGTAATTCCTTCTTTGGATACTACATATCCCAATAGTTTTCCTTCATGAACTGCAAACACACATT
The DNA here is from genome assembly GCA_027943335.1 of Chamaecyparis obtusa. Classification (NCBI taxonomy): domain Eukaryota; kingdom Viridiplantae; phylum Streptophyta; class Pinopsida; order Cupressales; family Cupressaceae; genus Chamaecyparis; species Chamaecyparis obtusa. The sequence goes on along the minus strand of BSBK01001373.1, from coordinate 1,481,680 downwards.
TCTTGGGATTAAGGGATATCCCAAATTCTCTGCATCTTTCAAAAATCTGCCTCAAATGTCTGATGTGGTCTATTGCATGCTTTGAGTAGATAGTTATGTCATCTAGGTAGACCAGCACAAACCTGTACATGAGGCCCTTAAAGGACATATCCATTGCCTTTTGAAATGTAGCACCTGCATTCGACAAACCAAAGGGCATCTTTTGATATGCCATGGTTCCCCACTTGGTTGTAAATGCAGTCTTATATTGATCTTCTTCTTTCACTAAGATTTGATTGTATCTTGAATAGCCATCCAACAATGAGAATCTCTCGGATCTAGAGACACATTGCAGAATTTGTTCCATAGAGGGTAGTGGATGGTAGTCTTTTAATGAGGCTCTGTTCAAATCTCTGAAATCGACACATAACCTTAGCTCCCCATTCTTTTTCCTGACAGGAATGAGGTTGGAAACCCAACTAGTATGTTTGATGGGATAGATGATGCCACTTTCTATCAGTTTAAGTACTTCCTTATGCATAAGTGGTTCAAGCTTGGGATTAACAGGCCTTTGCTTTTGCCTTACTGGTTTAGCATTAAGCTCCAATTCAATAGTGTGTTTAGCGAGGGTAGGATCAAAACCCTTGAGGTATTCATATCCCCATGCAAAAACATCACTGAATTCTCTGAATAATTTAGTGTAAGATTGCTTTTCTGAATTAGTGTTTGCTTTTCCAAATTGTAGGCTCTTACCTAGTTCCAATTCTAATTCAGCACAATGTTCCTGTTGGACTACCAGGCTAGCCTTATTTTTCTTGACTTCATCATCCTTGTTGAAGATAGTCTCTAAGGTGACAAGACCTTTAGGCATCTTATTAGATTTAAGTTGTATCACTTGATCACCATAGTTCTGTGATAACCTCTTTTGATTGTGCCTTGAAAAGACATCCTCTTCAAACAAGAACTGCAGAATTTGTTCATCATTGTCAAACACTTGCCAATTAATATTATTATCTAGAATTGAAGGTCTGACAATAATCTTGATGTGTTGCTGATCTGTCTCTTTTGAAATGCTATTGGGGATGTCAAACTGAGATCCAATAGCAGCTAACCTATCAGCATTTTGATTTAATTTTCTAGGGATAGCAACGATATTGAAAGCATGGAAATCTTCAATTGCATCCCAAACTCTATGTTTGTATGCTTTCATGACATCATTTTTGGTTGCACTCATCCCTCTTACTTGGCTGACAACAAGTTCATTATCACCATATACTTTTAACACTTTAAGCCCTCTTTTTCTGGCCCATTCTAGTCCATTAACCAAACTTTCATACTCTGCAGTGTTGCTGGTGTAGGAAAAACTGAATCTAAAGGTAGTATAATACCTTTCTCCTTTTGGGGATACCAGCATAGCACCTCCACTAGAATCATGTCTACTTCTAGCTCCATCAAAAAAAAGTTCCCAGACCTGACTATCCTGATCATCTGAATCAGTGTATTCTTTGAGAAGGTTTGGTTCTATGGCTCCACTTTCTTGAATCAGATAACTCCCCAAACCAAAATCCCAAACAAGACCCTCTTGGATCTTCGAGGCTCTTTCATCTAGGAGAATATCGGGGATACTCTCTATTTTGGTGCTTGCTTCACTAATGATTGGGAAATCATTGTCATCAAATATAGGACAATTAGTATTGATGGAATTGGACACATATGGCTCTATATGATGTATTGCTAAGGCTTCTAATTTAATGGTGACCTTGGTACCATATCTTGTATGAAAGATCATGTGAGACCAGTCAGAAGAAAGATAACCTCCTATCTTGGTTGTGAACTCTCTTGAGAGACATATGGAAAACAATGCAGGGAGATCTATGATATATATGTCAAGGAGAATGGAAAAATTAGGACTAGCATGGAGAATCAGGCTGGTATCCTTGGCCACACCTATAGTACTGACTGAGGATCCATCAAGCTGTGTAACCTTCTTTTGGAAGGGTTCATATTTAAGTCCTAATTGATCAGCCACTTTCTTGGGCATTACAGTGCTAGTAGCTCCACTATCTACCATACAATTATGCACTAAAGATTTTCCAATAATTAAAGATACGTAAAAGGGAGGTGGCTTTAAATTCCTACCTTGCATGGTACTGCCCCTGGAGTTTCTAGTTGGAGTCTCCTTTTCTTGATCAGTGTTGACCAACACTGGTTTTGTAGTTTCTTTTGTAGGTTGAAGATTTGTTGTCTCTCTCATGGCCTTCTCCAAAATTTTAGGTTGTCCTGGAATAGACAAAGAGTCCCACATAGACATGGTGACATTCACCTTCTTCATGTTGTCTACAATATTATAAGGTGCCACAGTGTGTACCCTTTGTTGTGCTTTTACCATGATGGGTTCTGACTCTTTTGGAACTTGGCCTTCTTTGCTTGTGACGACAGGGGCCTCCTTGGATGTGATAGGGGCAGCTTGCTGCAATGGCTCTACAGATGTAGTGGCCTTAGTACCAGAATCTATTCTCTCCATGTCTTGGGCTCTTCTTTTTGCTCTTGTGTAGGCAACAAAAGTAGCTTCATCATTGACTCCATTGAAATCCGGTTGCTCCCAATTGAAAAGAGCAGTCTCATTCTCTTGTGTTTCTTGTTGAGGAGCTGTCCCACTAGAAGGAGCCTCTGTTTGAGCTTGTGAAGCATTTTGAACCATTAGTGCTTGGTTCATCCATCCATTAGAACACATAGCCTAATCTTGGGGCTAATTGCAAGGGAAAGACCATTCATTATCCATGGCCATATTGTTTTGACTAGGAACCATATCCCTAACTGGATTTACAAAATTAAGAGGTGCAGGGTTATACGGTTGGAATGGTCTTTGGTTAAAGTTTTGTCTTTGCCCTTGATAGCCTCCTTGATATGGTGGCCTATTTTGTTGATAAGGTTGTCCTTGATTTTGGTATTGCTGATTAGGACTTTGGCCTTGTGATTGGAAGGGTGGCTTGATGCCTTGGTTTTGTTTCTTCAAGTTTGTGACCTCTTTGGTTAGAGTCTGTAGCAAGTTTGTCATTTCTTGTATACTAGTTTGCTGACTACTCTTCACCTCTTGCAACTCTTGGGAGAAATTTGTTGCAGCATGTTCTTGACCACTGGTACTAGCTTGAGGTGTTGATATTGTGGGAATAGGGGTAAATGGGGGTACTTGTGCAGGTGCAATGGGCTGAAGACTAGGGAAGATAGACATAGGAGGTCTTCTCTATATCATGCCTACTTGGATCAAATAATTTTCAGCCTTGATAGTAGTGTCAAAGGCTTGGGGTAAAGTGGTACCACCCATAGACTGGATCATGATAGAAATTTGGCTATTTAGACTTTGCAAGTAATACAGGAAGGCATGGTCAGCTGATGGCCTTACAGAGACTGGGATTCTATTCCATGTTTTAAGGAATCTACTATTATAATCTGTCATTTGCTCTTGAGGGTCTCTTTTTATAGTTGTTAATTGCTCAACCAGAGACAAATTATCTGATTTATCCTCAAAATGCTTGCTTAATGCATCCCCTAATTCATCCCATGAAGTAATAGAACCAACAGTTAAAGTTCTAAACCACTCTAGAGCCTTACCTTTTAGAGATGCTGCTAACAATTTGGTGGCCACATCCTCTTGAGTGATGTTGTGTATGCCGCAAATGGTGGTCACATCTCTTATGTACTCAAAGGTTATTGTCTGTCCCTCCCCTGTGAAATCAGGTATGCTCTTTAATGCCACCAAGGGCACATCATGATGCACTGCAAAATTTAATGGGCTCCTCTGATTGAAAGGTGCAAAAGCAAAATTTCTAGCCATTGTAGGAGGTGTAACCTGAAGATTCACAACTATATGAGCTGTATTTGCTAGATTTGGATTTTCTTCCTCTTCTAGATCTCTAGTCAGAGATCTGCCTCTTCTTCTAAAATGAAAGAGGAGAGGTCTCCTCTCTGAAGTATCAGGAGGTGTAGATTGGACTCTTCTTGTAGGAGATTCTCTCTGAGTTAACCTGCCTTTGTAGCTTCTTTTCAAGGGCAACTCTGAAAATTTAGCAGGCTTTGAACTTCTAGTCTCAATCTTTCTCATAAACCTTAAACAAGGTTGGCCTAAATCTTTGAAACCAGTGGATTCGCCAGATATACTTGATAGAACAACCTCTAAAGGTCTGTATTATGCAATCTATATATCAGAGATGACACAATTTCAACAAATGAACTTCTCTGCTGTCCCACCGGGCATGCCAGAAATGTTATACATTGAATTTGCACCTCTGATCTCAAGCTCTTGTAGTCTTGATAATCTAGTATAACATGGGACTCATCTCAAGGTTGTGGGACCTCTTGCTAACCAAGATGAGACCTCCAGATTCTAGGCTGGTTCCTCTTGGATAGTCACCTAGATTTGCTCTTTAACAGAAAAGTAAACTTGAGGGGAAAGGGATAGAAGGAATGCTTAAAAGGGAAATGACTAAAAGCAAATCTATCCTACTAGGTGATGCACCGAAACTAGGGTTTGGATATCAGTATAGAGGAATGAAACCAGTGGAAGAATTAGGTCTAATAGGTCACCACTCACTAGATAGGTTTGCATAAGTATTTCATAGGAAGGCCTGGACAGAAGACTCAACCTATGACCTGCAAACAAACATCCACTCCTATAGCTCGGTGCAGGATTGAGACAAGACTGTTAGGGGCCGAAATATACCCACAAAACATCTAAATTAGATCAAGCACAATAACACACACAGCTACAGAAAGAGAGAGGGACCAAGGAACCCCAATTTCCATTGACAGCATTCATAAACCTCAATCCAATAAGAGATAATGCAAACAGGGAAGCACAAGGACATGAAGGATTGTCACAAACTACCTCTGCAATACTTGTATTATCAATGGGAATTTATAGAATGTGGAAAACCAGAGGGCAAGAAGAAATGCCACAAATAGGTTCCCAAGAAAGAGCCTTTCTTTTTTACAAAATGTGAATTCTGAGCTCAAAAGCTCCAAAAAAAACAATACATACAACCCTGCACGCAGGCAGGAATAAAAAAAAAATCTCCATTAGGGCTATAGAGGTTTACAATAAAATATTCCACCCTAATTCAATCCAATCTGGCCATAAATGTCTACGAACATATCTTAGCAGATCAGATATTTTTTTTTTGCGTGCCCATGCCTTGTACTGAACATGCCTGTAGACACAAAAGCCTTGATCCATCTACCTCTCTACAAGTTGGGCTGTCATGAATGCGCAAAAATCTGATTAGATTCTAGAAAGGACCCAAAACGATGGCCTAAAAATCTCTGCAAATTCTCCCAGCTGCAACCACCTCCAAAGTCATTAATTCTTAGCTACCCGCACTTTGCAATCATCTCTGCAGAAGAAACCCTGCGAAAAAATGGTTGCATCGCTTTAAAAACACCACTGGTTGCATGATCGCATGAGCTAAAAGAGCCTCATGTGATCATGTAACAACCCTCTTTGAAACTACCACCGCTTGCCACACAGACACCTGGACCCGCGAGATCCGCCACCTGTAGCTGCTAACGGCTCGTTGCATGGTCGCATGGGCTCGAAAGAGCCCATGCGATCATACGACCAACTGTAAGAGGTACTTGATAACCATTGGCGGATCCATCGAAACCGCTGACGTTGACTGCAAGAATAACCCTGGGTTCACCTTTCCCTTTGGTCACCAAGTTGCATTGTCTTTTCTTAACCTCGGGCCACATCCAGTGACCACGTGAAAACCGTTGATCCTTGCTTCATCCGACGGTAGTCGTTGGATCTTAATTTTTTTTTGGCATATTCCCCTCCATTAGGAGATTACCCGACTAAGGGATCTCTCGTAATCGCCAGATAGAAGGAATATTCCTTCTTTTATTGCGAGATTACCCAACTAAACAAAGAACCGGGCTCACCTCTAACTGCGCAACCGCACAAAGCTTGCCAAACCCTGAGCCCGGTACCACCATGTGGCACGCTCTCATTCGGTCTAACCGCCACATAAGCAAACACCTTGGCACCCCCAGCATGGGACCCACCGCAACCTCCAGATTCCCATCGAATGGTTGTCACATGATCGCATGGGATCGAAAGATCCCATGCGAACATGCGACCACCGTTGATCTTCATCGCACTTGCGCCAGTGTAGAAACCTCGAGACCCACTAACTTCCTGTCGTAGTTGACAGTTTGTCCCATGATCTCATGCGGTTAAGAGACCACATGCGATCATGCAACCAACCACTAGATGTTAACTGCCGAACCGTGAACCACCACCACTGAAACCGCTGACGGTTTGTCGCATGGTCACATGGGCTCAGAAGAGCCCATGCGATCATGCGACAAACCGCGTGATGCCACCCTGATAATCGTTGGTTGACCACCGACCACCGATACCGCATCAACGGTTGTCATGTGATCTCATGAGATCGAGAGATCCCATGCGATCATGCGACAACCGTCGGATCTTTTGCTACACTGGCACGGTTTTAGGCACTGGGACCCGCCTGTCGGAGTTGCGCGCTTAGGGTCAAAACATAGAGGATGTCAAAAACATAGAGGGTTTTCGAGCGAGGCCAAAAACACACCAAATTTTCAGAGCGGAGAGGTTGAAAATACACCAAACTTTCAGACCAAAAGGCAGAAACTTCTCGAGCCTGCAGAGAGGAGGTCGAAAACACACTGGGTTTTCGACACTTTAAGCATTTCTTTTGGAAAATAGGACTGTGGCCGAAAAAGAATGATAGGGAATTTTTGGGCAACATATACTTTCAAGGGTGAGCTAGGTAGCTTCTAATTGATGGTGTCTAGTAAGGGCATATGCTCGCAACTATCCCTTGTAGTTTCGCTTAGCGGAATTGAGGCCTATAGCCTTATAAGCGCTTCAAGTAAAGGTAGTCTTGCAAGCAAGATTGAGACCTTGCGGCCCTACACATCACTTTGATGTGTGTTCTTCTAGTCAAAAGTGACCCAACATAGTTAATAGCTACATCCTTGTGGTTTTTGGTCAACAAGGCATAAAGTTTCTAGTGGGTTGGATGAGCTGGCTTTGCTTTGTCTCACTTGGGTCGTTCCCATGAGATTTTTGTTGTAATGACAAACCCTCTAAAGCTAAAATGAAAAGAAAAGTAGATATGCTAATGAAGGTCTAGATTTATGATTTTCCACAAAGGAAAAGAGCATGCTCTCCTACTTCATATCTTCTCCCAAGCACATCAAGCACATATTCATTTACTAAAGACTATTTTGCAAGTGAAAAACCAAGTAGGTCAAGATTTATGAATCAACCTCTAGGAGGTGATGAGCATACTCTCCTAGTACTCAACTAATCACAAGAAAAGAAGCCTCCTAATTAATATGGATGCCTAGAAAACCACATTTATGAAAGAACAATGTTGATTTGTATTTCCAAGGCAACCTGCAACATAATAGCTTTAGTAATATCCAAAATATGTATTGGGAAAGTGTCCTACAACCACAAAGCATTAGTAGTCTCAAGATAAGGCCATGTAGGAAACTTTGACAAATGAATTCTCCCTCAAATACCCTGCAAAAACCTATTATTTTCTACAAAATAGAATGTTAAGGCCAAGATGAATATGAATCAAGCACTAAAATCTGAAAATCCAAGCAAATAGACCCCTAAAAATGCTCTTTGTTTTTGATACAATGAAACATAATCAACACCATATTATCATACAATAAAATGCATAAAGCCATGAGATGAAAACTAGAGTTCTTATGTCGTACGATGAAACCTACAACTGCATGCGATAAATCACCTTAAGCCATATTATTGTACGATAAAACTTGCAACTACATGCGATGAAAGAATGTTTCTTGCGATAATCTGTACTGTGGGGTGCGATATTCATTGTAGTTTCAAAAATTAAATAAAAATATCCTATAAGAAATGAGACCAAAATTGGTTTAGGCCCCATGATGGGTGCCAAAAATATGTGTTTAAAGATTGGTAATGAATTAGAATTCAACCAACACTCAATAAACCATTAACTCAATAATTTAGCTATATGAGTCCATATCAAATGAACCAACTAAACCCTCAAAAGTGGCTTATTGCTTCCTAGTTTAAGCGAGTTTAATCCTTTTGTAATGCTCATCAATTTGAAATAAAGGATTACTAACTTGACTACTCCAAAATGGAAGATTCAAATGCAATGCAAAATGAGAAATGAAACTATAATGCAATATTATTCTAATAAAAATGATGATATTATGAAAGCAAACTAGATAATAATGCAAGATTACACTAAGAATGAAGTAAACTAAGAATGCAAGAAAACTACTAAGCATATGATGAAAGAAAACTAAGAACGAAGAATTCAAAATAGAAAGATTACTCTAGAATGCAAGAATGCCAAGATGATCTAGATGGAACTCTTGAGCCAAGGAAGAGCTTCCTTTTAAAGGAATTGCCTCAAGAATGAAGAGTGGAGATTAAGAGGCAAAAGATGTTAGGTAGATATGAGTGGTGGGAAAGATAAATCTATGTGAGAGGATTCAAGAATTTTTATTGGTCAAGTTTGATGGGAGAATAAGACAAAATAGAAAAACCCCTTTTAATTGTCAATTAATCAAGATTAAGTTGCACAAAGTGCTCTTTTTAATAAAAGTGCAAAGACTTTATATTAAAGGTAAGTTTTGACAATTAAATGATTTTTCAAGTTTAGAAATGATTTGGTTTAATTATGCAAGGGGTTTATCAATGTTACTTACATAATTATGTCTAGTAAATAATGCCTTTGAGATTTAGAATTTGTTGAAAGACAATTTTAATCAAATTAGGGGCTTAGGTTCTACTAGACAAATTTTAGGTGATTACAAGTAGTAGCAAAGAGTCCCTCTAGTGAGCCATTAACTATGAATGAAAACTTTACACCTTTCTAGATGGACAATATCTATTTGCACCAACTTTTACAAACCCAAGCCTTTTGAGAACCTTGTTTAGAAAACTCCAGTTAGCTTTGCCATAAGCCTTCATCATATAGAGTTTTACAATACAAGATGGGAGATTATGCTCTTTGATGGAATGCAATACTTCATGTGTCACTAATGTCCCTTTTGAGGTTTCTATTCCTGGTACAAATAAACCTTTCTCTAGGGAAATGAGTTTAGGAATGAGATTCTCCAGCCTAAGATATATAGATTTTGTGAAGAATTTATAAATTATTTTGCATGAAGTTATGGGCCTAAAGTCCACGAATGTCTTGGATTGTTCAGTTTTTAGTATGAGTGCAATATTTGTAGTATTGAAATGGCTCAGCATTAATGCATGCTTACAAGACTCCTCAAGAGCTAAGAGAAGATCAAAGCCCAAAACATCCCACATTTATTGGTAGAAAAGGGTCGTAAGCCCATCCAAGCCTAGAGATTTTTCTGGGGGAAAGGAGTAGACAACATGTTTAACCTCTTCCAGAGAGAAGGGATTCATTAATTCAATAATATCCTCTTCCAAGACCAAAGAGGGAATAGATTCTATAAAATTTTATTCTTGTTGAGGATCAAACGAGTTCTAATTTTGTTGTGGACCTAATAGATTTGTGAAAAACTTCACTCCTTACTCCTTGATATCCTTAGCATTTGTTAGCTGCTTATCAGTAGTAGAGTCTTGACTGGATAAAATAGTTTGAGTTGCTCTTTTAATATGATCTAAAGCATGAAAGTATTTACTATTACAGTCCCCCTCTTGAAGCCAAAGTTCCCTAGACTTCTGAAGCCAATATATTTCCTCCCTCTTACTCAATTTTTCCTAGAGTTGCTGAAAGTGCTTCTATTTTACAAAAGTATGTGAGTCAAGGCCATATTGAATAATATGTTCATGAATTTGGGCTAACTCATTAGAAACTTCCTTCTTTTGAAAAAATATTTCTTAAATACTTCAGAATTCCAAACTTTGATTTGAGACTTGACATGCTTTAACTTGGAAAAAAATTGGAACATCCTTGACCCTTTTTGGAATGGTGCGCTAATCCACCATTGTCAAAGAAGAGGGAGGAAGTGTGGGTGCATGAATCACATCTTCTTAAATTTGAATGATGGTCTTCATTCCATCTTGGATGCTTCTTGTGGGATATTTAATGATATTACATAGTGGTCAGAGAATAAAAGGGTATAATTTTTTAAGTTAAGAGTACTGACTGAAGCAACCAGCCATGGGAGATCAAAAATCTATCCAAACATTTAGCAAGTTGGAAGAAGTATTTTCTTTTTCTTCTATTGGTCCATGTGAATTTACCCTTTTCTAGAGTAATGTCTTGCAAGGCATTGTCTAAAATGAATGCATTAAATTTGTCCATAGTTTTTTGAGGAGGGAAAATTCCCTCAAGTTTATCCTTCATGGATGTGATGACATTAAAATCTCCAGCTTCTATCATTTTTCCAGTACCTTACCTCTGTATAATTTCTATTAACACATGATAAACTTTCAATTTTTCTATTGTAGGAGAAGGCCCATAGACATTAATGAGAGAAAAATGCAAATCAAAGTACTAAACTTTAAAATGTTGCCAATTAGTGTCTCATTTGCAAGTTTCTAGTGAGATGGTTTTTGGATTCCACAAATTTGTTAAACCACCTAAGGCCCCTTGGGAAGGGCCATGCGTTGACTTCCATTTTCCCTAATTTAGAAATTGAAATCTTGTACGATTGTTTTGATAATTTAGACTCCTACTAAAGTATGATATCAGCCCCACAAGCATCCATTTGTTGCTTGATTTGGGTGCACTTGTTAGAGGCATTCATTCCTCTGACAGTCCACAAAAGGATTTTCATTGTGACTGAGGAGAGCATAATGCCCTCCTCATTCTTTTACTAATAGAAAATTCCCATCAAGAGTAGTTGGATACTTGTTTCAATTTGTTCTCTTAGTTTAGTAGTCTTTCGTTTCCTCCCTCTCTTAGCCAGGGTTTTCTTGGGTGTTGTACGAGCTGACAAAGTTTGTGCCACATATAGTTTTTGAGAGAGGCCAAATTGGGTGTGTATTTGAGTGTTTGTTAGCTCAATAATTTGACTAACCATTTGGGTATATGTTTCCTAAAGAGTGTGATTGCCCATTTCATCCACACAACACTTATAAGATGTATCATGAATGTGGACATCCTCTAGGTGGGGAGGTTATGGTTTTGCATCTTTAAGCATAAATTCATCCTTAATTTCATCAATAAGATCATATCCCACTATATACAAGAGTTCCCCAGCTAGCTCTTCAAGATTTAACTGACTACTATCACGAGCTGGTGGGAAAACCTCTTGAGTCGAGTGGAAGTTATGTGGGCCAATACTTGGTCACTTTGGTAGCGATGCAGAGTGAAGAATTGTTTGATTAGTAACAACTTGACTATAACTCATAGTCAAAAACATATTCAGTAATTGGTGCTCAATCTGTAGACCTTGTCATGGTTTGGTAATAGGGGTAGCATTCAATGAGAAGTGAATCTAGTTACTAACAAATGACATAAGCCTGAACAATTTTCCCATATAATCTATTAAGGTTGGAGTATCTGTTTGTGACAAATCTTTGGATTGAAAGCCTAATCGCACCCATTTTGAAGACATAGATGTGCCCATATATTTTTCCATGATGTCACACTCATGATTGTTCTATTGTTTATTGAATAACACTCTGCTAACATTGAGATCATTTTCTTTTGATTTGGAGGTAGGAGATAGATTCAAAGAACAATTAGAATCTATTTGAGTGCATCTTGTATAGTTGTGTTGGGATTCATGATAGAAACCAAACGCATTTTTAGAATCTTCAATCAAAATATCTTGTTCACATTTGCAAAATTTAGAATTCAAGAAGATTTATGTGGGAATATGCTTAGTAGTGTAAATAAGGATGCACACCCTTATTGGTTTAGAGGGATATTTGAAGAAGGACAAGTCATGTTTAAGGAGAATCCCTAATTTATTATCCATTGTCTCTATCAGGTGAAGTTCTCGATATTCTAATGCAAGGGATTTAAGTTGAATCTAGAACAAAGCATATTTGGTTTGAGATTGTTGTGATTTGATGTTTGGAGTCTAATGTTGTATACATAGACCAAAGCCTCCAAAACCCAATATTTAATTTTATAAATCCTATCTCTTTCTAAATTAGAGTTAAAGAGAACCAAAAATACACCTTCAATTTGATCTATGTAAAACACTTGCAAACCCAAGACCATTATTCAAATAAAACATGTTTTAAAGAATCTATATCTAGAGTGAGGTTCCAAAAAATTACAAAGAGTGGTATGTTGCTTGAGATCGCATATTTGTGGCTAAAGATGGTCTTGAAAGAAAGTAACTGATAGGGATCCCTATCTAACAAGGTGGGGCTCTTTTTGGGGATGGATCTCCTTCTGACCCCCATTATCTTTCCCTTTCTCCTTATGCCTCAATTGAAGAGAGTGCTTGGTGTTGTTCCCTCTAAAGAGATGCTTATCCTTTTTTTTTGCATTCTTGTTTTTGGCTTTTCCCTTTCGATGAGGTGGATGAGGCATCCACTATGATTCAACCAAAGGAATATTATTGGATATATTTGGATTGAAGGGAGTTATATTAGATGGGGGTTATTCTAGGGGCCCTTTGTTGTGAGAAATTGGGTCTACATGAAAAGTACCTAAGGAGGAAGGGTCAATTACATACAACTTGGTCATATTTGATTTTGAAGAATTGTCTCCCTATTCACGATGTTTTGAGACTTTACCCTTGACATGTGGATCATAAGATTCCTTTTGGTGTGTTTTAAGATCCTGACCTGATAATGAAGTAGAAAACTTCCCCTGATTCACCATACAACTTATGAGTAACTGTATGATCTAGTACCTTAGTTTTGAAGTAGTCATTTCCCATAACCCTAGCATTATTTTCTTTTAAAGGTCCTTCTTTCTATTCAAAATGGGTAAAGACCTTACCCCTACCAAGTGGTTTGAGAAAACCCTTTTGGAATGATTGTAAGTTGTTACCTTGATTTAGTGGGTGCTCTGTCCAAAAACCCTCATTCTAAGTTTTTATCCTCTCCCATATTCACTCTTCTACATCGTGAAGTTATTACATTCCAATAAGATCCACAATATTTTGCAACATCGGAGTAAAAGTGGTCCATGAACCCATGATGTATTTCAGGTCATCTATCTTCAAAGAAAATATCAAAGACATTCTTCTTATCCTTATTAAGGTGATGTGGGAAAGGGTAAAAAGGTTTCTAGTTAGGTTTACTGAACCTATACTTGGATGGATTTTTCTTCCCCTACTATTGAGCTTGTGATCCGTACACAAAATGAGACCAATAATTTGGCTGAGGTGGGTTTGGAGACCTACTCCCTTCTTGTGATATCTAGTAACAATGTTGGTCAGTGTTTTTGCCCCAATCCCTGTGCCAGTCATATTGTCTGATTCTGTGTTTAGCCCATTGTAGGTTTTCAAAAATTTTGCTCGCCCAAGGGTGCCCACCATTCCTGGAGCTCATTTTTTTCTCGCAATAATGGTAATTATTTTTTTAGGTTTTAATATTATGATACTATAATATATAATAGATATAAATAATATACTATGTTTAAATATTTTTAAATTTTACTTTTACTTATTTTAAGGAAAATCCCTAATTGATTAGTCATTGTCTCTATCAAGTGAAGTTCTTGATATTCTAATACAAGAGATTTAAGTTGAATCTAGAACATAGTGTATCTGGTTTGAGATTGTTGTGGTTTGAAGTTTGGAGTCCAAGGTTGTATACATAGACTCGAGCCTTCCAAAACCCAAGATTTAATTTTATAAATCCTATCTCTTTCTAAATTAGAGTTAAAGAGAACCAAAAAGACACCTTCAACTTGATCTATGCAAAACACTTGCAAACCCCAGACCATTATTCAAATAAAATGTGTTTTAAAGAATCTATATCTAGAGTGAGGTTCCAAAACTTATAGAGAATGGTATACTACCCGAGATCACATATTTGTGGCTAAAGTTGGTCTTGAGAGAAAGTAACTGATGGGGATCCCTGTCTAACAAGGTGGGGCTCTTTTTGGGGATGGATCTCCTTCTGACCCCCATTATCTTTCCCTTTCTCCTTATGCCTACATTGAAGAGAGTGCTTAATGTTCTTCCCTCGAAAGAGATGCTTAGCCTTTTTTTTTGCATTCTTCTTTTTGACTTTGCCCTTTCGCTAAGGTGGATGAGGGATCCGCTGCACTTCAACCAAAGGAATATCCTTGGAGATATTTGGATTGAAGGGGGTTATATTTTATGGGGGTTATTCTAGGGGCCCTGTGTTGTGATTAATGCGGTCTGCATGATAAGTTCCTAAGGAGGAAGGGTCAGCTGCATATGGCCTGTCCATATTTTCTTTTGAAGAACCCTCTCCTTGTTCATGATGTTTTGAGACTTTACTCTTGACACGCAGATCATAAGTTCCTTTTGGTGTGTGTTAAGATCCTGACTTGAGAATGAAAGAAACACTTCCCTTGATTTTTCATACGACTTATGAGCAACTGTATGATTCAGTAGCTTAGTTTTGAAGTAGTCATTTCTTGGAACCCTAGCATTATTTTCTTTCGAAGGTCCTTCTTTCTATTCAAAATGGGTGAAGACCTCACCCTTGCCAAGTAGTTTGGGAAAACCCTTTTGGAATGACTGTAAGTTGTTACCTTAATTATGTGGGTGCTCTATCTAAAAACCCTCATACAATTTTTTATCCTCTCCCAAATTCATTGTTCTATGTCGTGAAGTTGTTCCATTATAATAAGATCTGTAAGCTTTCACAACATTAGAGTAAAAACAGTCCATGAACCCATGATGTATTTTAGGTCATCTATTTTCAAAGAAAATATGAAAGACATTTTGCTTATCCTTATCTAGGTGTTGTGAGAAAGGGTAAAAATATTTCTAGTTAGGTCTATTGAACCTATACTTGAATGGGTTTGTCTTCCCCTATTGTTGAGCTTGTGATATGTACCCAAAACGAGACCAATGTTTAGGTTGAGGTGGGTTTGGAGACCTACGCGCTTCTTGTGATGTCTAGTAACGATGTTGGTTAGCGTTTCTATCCCAATTCTTGTGCCTGTCATACTGTTAGCCTCTATGTTCAACTTGTTGCATGTTTTCAAAAATTCTACCTGCCCTAGGTCATCTGCCATTCCTAGAGACCATTTTTTTCTCGTAATAATGGTAAATTTTTTTTCAAGTCTTAATATTATGATATTATAATATATGATAGATATACATAATACATTATATGTTTGAATATTCCTAATTTTTTTTAACTTATTTTAAAAAATATTATATGTAATATATAAGATACAAATAATTGATTTAAATATTTATTATAACATTTTTAATAAATATAGATAAATGGATAATAATAAGTTTTTAATAATTATATGTCTTTGAAATTATATACATGTATGTATGTATATACACATATATGTATATGTATATGTGTGTGTATCATATATATATATATATATATATATATATATATATATATATATATATATATATCTGTGTGTGTGTGTGTGTGTGTGTGTGTGTGTGTGTGTGTGAGTATTGCAACTTTTCATGAGGTCACCCATTATAGTACTACTCCAGCTCAAGTGTGCTTAACCACAAAGTTTCCTCCAAGGTTAAGCCCACTTTGCTTGCAACTTCATTTGCAAAACCTTCAACAAGTGTTGTACCATATGTACCATTATTACAAAATTAACACTTGATTTTATTTTAAATTAAGTTATTGTAGAATAAGAAAATTGGTTTAATACATGAAAACTTTAAAATAAATTGATTAGTGTAATAGATATGCAAAACTAAAAAAGAAGAGTAAAATTATAAATGATATTATCTTCATTATTACGCTTGTTATGTATTTATAAAAGTGAATATTCTATTTGAAATATCATGGCATGATTAATCCAAGATATCTATTATTTTAATACTGAATTAAAAAATCTAAATTTTTAATGCTCTTATTTTTGGATTCGATTATGTGAGAATTTTTTAACATCAACGTTTCAAATCGCGCTCTTTGTGATTCATCATTAGGATGCAAGAGAGTAGCATGATCTTTTTCTTCCCGCTACTCTCTTGCATCCCAATGATGAATCATTGACTGCGATTCGAAATGTTGATGTTAAAAAATTCTAACACAATCAAATCTAGAAACAAGAGCATCATTCTTATGGATTGCGAAAATCTTGTAGCTTTAATCTAAATGTGATATTGCTATCAGGATTCAACTATGTTGTTTTTGAGCCAAACTCATTGACCTATGTTTCATTAGTAGTTCACAAGAATCCATCTCTCATGAGAATCAATGGAACACTTAGCAGTCTTGTGAACCACTACTCATGAAACATGGGTCAATGAGTTTGGCTAAAAAACTACATGGTTGAATCCTAATAGCAATATCACAATTTGACTTGTTGTGGAAAATATCTCCTACTTATCAATTGATGAGCTTAAGGGGCTTTCTATTGAATGATTCATAAGGCGCAACACTTGCTGAAGGTTTTGCAAATGGGGTTGCAAGTAGAGTGGGTTTAACCATGAAGGAAACTTTGTAGTTAAGTGCGCTCGAGCTGGAGCAATACTGGGATGGGTGATCTCCTAGGAAGTCCCAATGCTTCACCTCTGTGAGCATCACCTAGATGCAATGAGTGCTAAGTGTTCCATTCATTCTCATGGAGATAGGTTCTTGTGGTTCTCATGAAACATGGATCAATGAGTTTGGCTCAAAAACTACACAGTATCACAATTTAACTTGCTGTGGAAAATATCTCTACTTATCAACTTTAATCTAAATTTTTACTTAAAAATATAATAGAAAACATGTTAGCAAACCAAACCAAAATCTTTAAAAAGAGAAATTGCATTTTTCCAATAAAAAATAATAAATAGAAACCTAAAAAAGCATAAGCTTTTTTTAATTTTAACTCCCAAAAATGATTTTCTCTTGGTTGTCGGTGTCTATATATACACACACCTCTCTACACGCCAAATTCAAAATACTAAATCTATACCGCACTCTTTTCTTCACAGAGAGTTTCATGGCGGCAGAGACAATCGAGGTGACAGAGGAATTAAATCTGGAGTGCGGCCTGTCGCTCGTTCCGAGGCTGAAACTCCTTTTCTCCTTCACGCGCTCAGACATCTCCTCCACAAAAGCCATTGACGAATGGCAGCTGAAAATGTCTCTCCTAAATTATGTCCGCGAAACCCTTTCCATCGCTCTGTCAGACGAGCATCTGGTGATCGAAAAATTCAAGGACCTGAAGAAGAGGAAGAGATTCGAACCTGTGGCCTCAGGGACGCTCTTTCTGTGGGACTTGTCGTCCGTGAAGAGAGAAATGAGGGAGGACAGGAGGAGCTTGCAGGAGAGATATGACGAATGGAAGATATTGGTGGTTGGGAAGATGGATGGCTTTGAATTGAATGTGGAGGGATTGATATTGAAGGTCTCTGCGTGGTTGCCAGCGGAGGACGATTTCTCTCAAATGGAAGCCGCGTGGAAAGACTTCTTTGCTGCCCGAGGTCTAGGTAAGCCCCCTCGCAGCAGAAACTCTAGTAGGTTAGGGGTTGTTTTTTTTGTTTTTGTTTTTGTACTTACTTTATTTATTTATTTGGTTAAATTCTCCTGTAGAGCCAATGTTTTCTCTATGACGGGCATCTTTCCCAACCAAATTTATTTAGGCCGTGCTCGTGGATTTGATTATTCGTACCTTCCGATTAGAATTCAACCCGACTCGCTCCTAGCCTTCTCTATCCTTTTCTTATCTAATCCACCAAATTCACATTGTAATTGCATCTGTTGTTCAACTTCACCCAAGACTTTCACACCTGCTTTTATCTTCACACTGATTTGCGTGGGCTCACAATTACAACAACGTACAAGGGTGAGTGCTATTTCATGTTGTTAGTTGATTATTATTTCAGGATGGCATATGTAGCGTTTCTTAAAGAAAAATTTGAAGCATTAGAGAAGTTTAAGGTATTCAAATGCTTAATTAGAGAATGAAACAGGGCTGAAGATCAAGTGCCTTTAGATCTGATAGAAGAGGAGAATTTATATCAAATGTGTTTGAAGAATATTGTTAAGAGCATGGGATAAGAAGACAGTATTCAGGTGTAAGATCTCCACAACAAATTGGAATAGTGGAGAGAAAGAATAGAACCATCCAAGTTATGACAAGAGCCATGCTCAATCAATCCAAGATAGGTGACATATTTTAGAAAGAAACGATTCATACAACTGTGTGCATTTCCAACTGAGCTCAAATCAAGGTAAAACACAACACTTCATATGAACTTTGGTAGGGAAGGCCTGTATTAGTAAAGTATTTCAAAGTTCTTGGAAGTAAATGGGACGAAGATGATTTGGGCAAATTTGATTCCAGAAGTATTTTCCTTGGATATTCCACAAGAAGCAAAGTGTATAAATGCTATGACAAGATATTACATAAAGTTGTTGAAAGTGCATAAGTGGGAGTTGACGAAGAAAGGCATCGAAAGGAGATAGTACAAGAGATTGATTATAAGAAAGAAGAGAATTGCAAAGAAGAAGAGACAGAGATTGGATCTGAAATTGAAGAAGATGAACAAGATAATACAAGAACTTCATCAAAGGCACCACCCAAGACACAATCCCGAATTGGTTCAAAAGAACAATCCCAAAGACTTGATTATTGGAGGCAAAGACACAAAGATACAAACAAGAAGACGACTTGCAAATATGATAGAACATGCAAATTTGTGTTTGCTTTCCAAAATTGAGCCAAAGAACTCTTCAGAGACAAGTGAAGACAAACATTGGATCAAGGCTATGGAGAAAAAATTGGATCAAGTAGAGAAGAAGGAGTCTTGGAAGCTTGTCCCAAGACCCAAGGACAAGAATGTTGTGAATGAATGAATGATTTTAATGACGTCCACGAGGCCAAGCAGCCTAAGGGACCAGAGGGATCCACGCCCCTAAACAATTTCCATAATCTTTTCTAGCTCCGATCTTCTTTTATGAATCTTGACCAGCAAACCCGCTGTTTGGTTTACCTTATCCTCTTCAAATAAACTGTTCATGTTGTCCACTTTTAGAATGGCACCATAATTAGCACGAATATCATCATAGGCAGTGCATTCCATGAGAAAGTGCCATTCAGTCTCAATTGCTCCTGTCCCACAAAACATGCAAGTTCTCTCCTCCCAAGCCTCTTTGGGCCTCTTCCATCTCCCCGTCTCACACCTGAGATGATGCGATCCCGTTCTCAATTGCATCATTAACAGCCTTGCTTTCCCTTTAATAGCAGCTCCAAGATATGTTTTCTCTCCGTGTTCCCCGGTTGAGTTGAACACATGCATGTAGTAAGTCTTTTTACGGCCAATGTTATTATTCCACATGACATTATGAAACTCTTCTATGACAAACTTTTTTATGTCCACATTTGTATTAGGACACTCACATAGCCTAATATTCCATTTATTCAGCCACTTATTATTTTGTTTCATTCATGTTTTCTTTCTATGGGTAAGAACCTCGTCCTTCACAAATTTTGGCCATCGTTGGTCATGCATATTATCAACCTTCTTTAAGTAGCTAAGTAATCGAGTTATTGCTGACGCTTCCAACGGAAAAGCCCCAGCCTCCGCTAAAAGGATATCGTAAGGAACAGAGGTCTTAACTTTGAGATTGCTTGTAATTAGGTGTTTCTGAATTCTTTCTAGCTGCCTCCATCCGCTGTTTGACAAGCTGCCACCCCACACTTTGCAGCCATAGAGAACCACCGACGTGATCAACAAACCGAAAAGAGTCTTCCTGGTCTTCCAGTCCCAAAGCTCAGCCGTTCTGCACCTGTTCTGGAGTAAGTACAAGGCTTTCCAGCCCCCCTGCAGCCTTTTCGCTCTACATGTTTCCTAGCTGAGTTTATAGTGAAAATCAATCCCAAGATACTTGTATTCCTTCACAATTTCAAGCGGGCTGCCTTAAAAAATGAAGGTATTGGGCTTTTCTTTTCTCCTTAAAGAGAAAATCATGAGTTTGGTTTTGGTAATGTTCACCTGCATCCCAACCTCCTAGCAAAAGCACTCTAAGGCCCTTAAGTGATCTCTCAAACCTTGAGCTGTTTTTGAAATTAAGATAAGGTCATCCGTGTACAAAAGAAGTTTCACCACATAACCTGCCAGATGTACACCTTCCCCATCTGTATTGCTTAACCAATTTTCTAATTATCAATGTATAACCCAAACAAGGTTGGGGATAACGGACATCCCTGACACCAATTTCACTACCAAAACATTTGGACATTCCCTCATTAGTTCTGATTTTGGCTCTAACTTTATCATATAATCTGTGCACCCCTGCTTTGTACTCGTCGGGGATACCCAATTCTATCATTCTGTTCTAAAGCTTGTCGCTAGGTACTGTATCGAAGGCTTTCTTAAAGTCTACAAAGCAGCAATATGCTTCCTCCCCTTGATTATCCCATATTTTCTCTATTAAATGACGAAGAGTGATGCAATGATCAATGGTGGAATGCTTAGGTCTAAAACCTGCTTGCCCTCTTGCCCTTTTCCCTTTATCCTCTGTCCAACTGCTGATTCTACGCTCTATCATGCTTCTGAAAAGTTTGCCAAAAAGGGGGTTGACCATAATAGTTCGGTAGTTAGATGGATTATTGATGTCGCCACCTTTAAAGAGGGGGATAACCACATTCGTTACCCAATCTGCTGGAAAACCATTGTAGATGACACGGTTGAAGATTTCCTTTATGTGAGGTGCAAGGATTTCCACTCCCCATTTTAAAAATTCAGCTTGCAGCCCATCAATATCATTAGCTTTACCACTTGCTAATTTCTTTATCCCTAGCTTGATATCTTCCACCGTGAAGAGCTCCTCCGAAGTATTCACTATGGGAGGGACAATATTCTCCTACGGCCGTTCATAAAGCAACTTTGCATACTTAAGCCATTGAGCATCTGTGATAGTGTTCTCCATTTGTTTTCTTCCTTGCTGCAGTCCTTTCCAAAACTTTTTGGGGTCGTGTTTTCCAAGGTATATTAGCACTTTCCTTCTAGCCTTAACATATTCTTCCTTTTTTGCTTGAATCAGTTTTGTGTACCATTTCTTGAGTTCTTTGCTAACTTCCTTCCCTTTTATGGATCTCTTTGCTGCTCTACATTCCTCATCGTACCATGCATTTGTCGGGAAAGTATTAGTAGCCCTCTTCCTACCACTCGATCTTTTACAAGCATTTAAGGCCTTGTGAATAATAGAGGTCAGCATGCCACTATTGACATACACGCCTTCTTCATTAACCTTGTTACCTTCCGAGAGATTATTCATTTCCAAAAATTGCTGCTCAAGCCTTGCCTTAAAGATGTTTTTGTTCTCTTGATTTAAGAGGATCTTGCCTTTGTTCGCTGAATTGATTTGCATGTGGAAATCTTTTTTATTGTGTGGGTTATTTGAAGCGACGTCCAAGTAGTCAACCACACTTTTTTATTGTTGGAACCAAGTGGATGTTTCATAACAAGCTAAATGAAGATGGAGAAGTCACAATGGTTAAAGCAAGGCTTGTGTGCAAAGGATATGCACAAGTTGAAGGAATAGACTTCAAGGAAATATTTGCTCCTGTTGCAAGATTAGAAGCCTTTATAAAGATCTTAGCTCTTGCAAGTTTAAGAACTTCAAAGTGTATCAAACGGATGTCAAATCAACTTTTCTAAATGGAAATTTTGAAGAAGTGTATATTGAACAACCTAAAGAATTCGTTCTATCAGAGAATTAGGATTGTGTGTAGACTTAAGAAAGCTCTTTATGGACTAAAGCAAGCCCTTAGGTTTTGATACTCAAGGTTAGACAAATATCTCCAAGAACAAGGCTTTAGAAGAGGAACAGCGGACAGCAATCTATATATCAAGAGTAAAGCAAATACATTATTGATTGTTGCATATGTGATGACATCATTTTAGGAGGTGACAGTGATGAGATGTGCCACGACTTTGCTTCAAACATGCAAAAGGAATTTGAGATGTCAATGCTAGATGAGCTATCTTTCTTTCTTGATTTGTGAATTTCCTAGTTAGATAAACAAATTTCCATTTTTAAACCAAATATGTTAAAGAAATGCTGAAGAAGTTTTGAATGGAGGATTGTAGTCCAATGAGTACTCCCATACTTACTAGTTGCAAGTAGAGCAAAGATGATGAATCTCATGCAGCAAATCAAACCTTGTATATATCCATGATTGGAAGCTTGCTATGTCTAATGGCCACAAGACTCGACATTATGCAAGCAATTGGTATAGTGGCATGATTTCAAGCAACTCCAAAGGAAAAGCACATTAATGTGGTCAAAAGAATATTAAAATATTTGAAGGGGACTATAGATTTGTATTGTGGCATCCAAGAGTGAAGATTTGGGTCTTGCAACATATTGGGTTGTTAGTATTGATGATTGAAAAAGCCACAATGGAGGTGCATTCTTTTTTGGAAGTTGTCTTGTATCTTGGCTTAGCAAACAACAAGCATCAATCTCACTATCCACAATAAAGGCAGAATACATAGCAGCAACAACCTCTTGTACACAAGTTCTATGGATAAAAAAAGCATTGAAAGAAATTAAGGTTGAGTGTGAGCACCCCATTTCAATACTCTAATGCAAGTGCCATCAACATATCAAAGAATCTTGTCATGCACCCTAGGACAAAGCACATTTCGATCAATTACCGTTTTTTGAGGGAGCAAGTACTTGAGCAATGAGTAAAGTTGGAGTATGTGGCTACTATGGAGCAAATTGTAGATATCTTCATAAAGCCTCTTCCAAAAGAGACTTTTGAGTATTTGAGGGAGAAATTAGGAGTAATGTCACTCTCATCTATTTGCTAAATTTTCAAGAGAAGCATATGATTAGGGGGGTTATTCATTGTATTATTCAGTTAGCCCTGGCTAACCTTTACCATTGATGTCAAATGGGGGGAAGTCAAGTAAGGGGGGGCCTTACAGTTAAGGGGAGCTTTTCAGTCAGCCTGTTGCTTTCAAGAAGATTATTCTTACAAGGTTTGCCATCAATTAGGAAGGGGGAGTGTAATGTCCCCATTTTTTAAAAGGTGATAATTAGTTAAATTGATTTCCATCAAGTTGTCAAAAAATAAATAAAATATTCCAAGGATGACTTAATATTAATTAATTTAATTAAATAATAATAAAATAAAATGTCACTTTGTTAAATAAAGTTCTCCAAATAAGATTTAAATTAAACTTTGCTAAGTTGGCCCAATATTCTAGATGCTTCTTGGAGTTCTTTATAAGGACTATTGGATGGAGGAAGAGGTATGCTTTTTGGATTTGATAATTTGTATGAAGCTTTGTATAAAGAAAATCTCTGAGGATGGAAGCTTTTTGAAGGTGTATTCGCAATGGAGTCTACATCTGTGCCAAATTTGTGAAGCCATTAATAGAGACAAATTTGTTGTAATAATTTTGATTGCAGTTCTTAGGCAATTTATATTCACCTGTGGAATAAGTATTGTTCTGAATTTTATAATTGCCATTTATTAAGTAGAACCCGATTCTTTATTTGGGACCTTGGTTCAAAATTTATGTGAGCTTATGGGAATAATCTGAAGGTCATGTTGTTTAGTATTATTTGTTGTATAATATATAATCGAGCTTGGTGTGATATTGGTGTGCGAAGTATGAGGCTGAAAATTTATATTTCTTGCTCCAATCTTTCTAATGTTCGGTGATTGGCAATTATATGCGGTAGGGTTGATTATATTTCAGCGGAATCATTGGAAATTAAATCTTTCAAGCAATCTTGCTATCAGTGATAATAAGATCATTTCTGCGGAAGTCTTCATTGGGGAAGCTTTAGTATTGTCGTTGTCCATAAGCGATTGGAGTTTAATGTTTTATTGGAATATAATAAGGATTATTGCAAGCTGTCAATAGTTTCCTGAGTGCGGCAATATTATTGGAAATTTGGAAACGCCTCTCTCCACCTTTGGTTCGAGTTAAACGTGGACAAGAATCTATAATGAGCAGGAAGCGATTGTTTGGGGATGAGAAAGGTTTAGGGACACAATGGCTACAAATTTCTAGCATATTGAAGGTTTCTTGGAGATTAATCTGTTGTTGGCATAGTTTGTGGTTCTTTATTCAGCAGTAAAATCATTAGTTTGTCAGGCACAACATCTGAAGTCTAGAGTTGGAGATTCAATCTCAGAATCGTAGCTTGTATCCAGCAGGCACTCTATTGTGGACTGTCAACAGGATTTGCTTGGGCACTTTGGGTATTATATTAGGATTTGTGTGTAAGGCTTCATCATTCTGAAGGAGTAAGGATTTCTTTTCTGCATTTTGAATATTGACATCGCATGAACTTCTGCCATTAGCAATATCCAATATTCCACTATCTATTGTCACTTGCTTCAATGTAAATCAGTTGTTAGCTTGCTGTTGCTAATAAACTGGATGGACTTGCCTATCGTTGAGCATTTTGTTTTTGCTATTCTTTCATTGATTATTTCGTGTTAAATTATTAAATAAACAAGCTAATCCAACCTGAAATGAACAACAATAGTGGATACTGTTTTAAGTTTAGAAAATGGTATTTTATATTGAGAAAAGTAGTAGTTCCAAATTGGGTATATTACCGTGGTATCAAAACTGCAAGACTTGGCAGCCCGTTTGGGTTGATCGTATGCTGGAAAAGGTGGTCATAGCTTGGAAAAACATAAAGGAGTAATGGCGGGTTCAGATCAGCCACCATCATCCAGTGATGAAGAAGCAAAACAAACATGATAAGACTGCTGAATAATACCAACCTTTATTTGAGTTAGATGGTGCATATGTAATGATACCTTTTTGGACCCTTACTTGATTTGTTCTAACATTTGCAATTATGGTTTGAATTGCACTTGGGAATAACAACTTGTAACATTCACTACTAGGAGAATGTTGATTCTCAGTGATTAATATACCACATTAGGCATTTAAATCAAATCAAATTATATTAAGAACAATTCACGAATCCATAATACATACTTAAGCCCTGATTCCTTACTTTACTCCTAATCACTAAACTTAAGGAAGATGGTAGATTTACTGTACTAGGATGCTTGTGCAGTCTCCAAGTGGATTCCCTCAAGGTTCTACCTATCTCGGGATCTTTCCATCATGTGACCGATTTACCCGCCTCTTCCTATACACACTCCCTATCCCCCTTAACAGTAATTAATGTGTTATTAAGGAATTGGCAAAGTATAATATATATATATATATGTGTGTGTGTGTGTGTGTATGTATGTAATACATATATATATGTATGTATGTATGTATGTATATAATACAACTGATGTATAATCTTGATTCCATTATGTACTGATAAATAGATTAGATCATTCTTATAATTAGATATTTTAGATCATTAATAAATATATTATATAATTCAATATATAATATTTAATAAAATCTTTATGTTTAATTATTATTTACTATTAAGTCTTATCTCAAAACAGGGTCATCACAGCATAACACAACAAATGGAAGAAATCCGGGGCATACAGAGAGAGAGGAAAGTAGCAAAGCTGCAGAAAGTAATGAACATTCTACTAGCAAACCTATGGGTTCATCAAAGTCCAGACCTTTCATGCCTACTTTTATACAAGAGGATGATCCTACACAAGAACCTATGGAGGACAATAAGGATGTTGAGATTTTGGCTAAGTATCAAGCATTGGGTGAAGATTTTCATGCAGTGATCACTTTTATATACTACTTGGAGGTCACCAAATGCACAAAGCCAAAGATTAAACAATGGAATCAAGGGAGCAGAATTATGGGCTGCAAAAAGGTTGGGAAATCTATCCTTATCTAGTTTTGATGGATCTTCCAAGGGGACAGCTAGAGCTTGGATTCAGAAATCAGATACTTACCTCACCCTGAGTTAGATGAAGGAGAGTGAGACCATCAAATTTGCTACCCTTCACCTTGAAGAAGTTGCACACAAATGGTGGTATCATTGTTTAGTGACTCAAGGTGATGGCTGGATTTGTTCTTATGATCAGTTTTGCACTTCATTGATAGAGTTGTTTGATTATGAGGATTCAGAGTGTACTCAAGAGAGTTGGCTCAGTTGAGACAGGTTGGGATACTTAGATGCAACATTTCAGAATTTCAGCGACTGTCAATAATGGTTTCTGATGTGACCAATAAGAGATTGGTTTCTTGGTTCATAGAGGGTTTGTTGGAGCCTCTCAGGGGTTGGGTCAAAGCCTTTGATAGTCCTACTGTTGATGATGCCATTAAGAGAGCATGCCACATGGAGTTTTCTACTCCTACTAGCAAGCACAACCATGAGGATACAAATGCCTAGCAAAAGAAATTATCTTGAGTGGAGTTAAGAGTTCCATCCAAACCAAGTAAGGAGGAGGATAAGAAGAAGTTGGATCTTGTGAGCAAGAATGAGCTGCGTAAAAAGGGTGCCTGGTCATAGATGCCTTGAGAAAGGTAAAATGTATTATGTTGAAGTTACATCCGACATTGAAGACATAATCGATGATACTTCGGGGAGTGGTAATGAAGAACAAGATGATATAACTTTAGCACAGGGGGCTACTGCTTTACTTCCCAGTATTCCCAAGTATCAACCATTTAGAGTAAGACGATTTGTGAATGGGCTGTAAGTGACATGTTTGGTGGATAGTGGTGCAACTCACAATTTCGTGAGTGGTAGCTTGGTGGCAAGAAGAGGATTGGCATTGGAGGATTTCCCATGATTCTTTGTGATGATGATGGATGGATTTAAGGTGAGATGCAACAACAAAGTACCACAAATGAGCATTGATTTTGAGGACTACACAATCACCAATGATTTCTACATGATTGAGATTGCTGATTGCAATATTATATTGGGAATCCAATGATCACATTCACTTGGACGATACATTCAGGACTTCCAACAGATGGAGTTAGAATTAATGGTGGATGGAAAGAAGATGGTTCTCAAGGCCTTGGCGGATGAAGAACCACAGGTAGCAGCAGCAAGGTTGATCACAACAATGAATAATCATGAAATGGATGAGGAGATAGCCTTACGAGTTGATTTTCCAAGCAGTGAATATGATGTGGTGCAAGAGATTTTTGAGGTATGACATTCTGTGGTGACCTTTCAATCTATTATGTATCTATGGTAGGCAGATTGGAGTATGTAGAATGGATGAGTACACAAATATTCATGAGTGTGCAGCAAGTTGTTAATCAAGTTTCAGTCTACACCATGAGTATGGAGTGGTGGGATTATGGTGAGACATTGTTGGAAGGAGAGAGGATAAGCATAATCAGAGGGATGCTTTTGCATGTCAGAGTTGCAGGTTTAAATAATGTTGATTGCATCATAGTGGAGCAACAGAGTGACATAGAGTTCTTCATACGGCTGATTTGGGATCTTGGTGGTGCTACAAAGAATTGCTTGAGACAAGCAATGTCTAGGCAGGGAGGGTTGTAATGTCTCCAATTTTTTAAGGTGGCAATTAATTAAATTGATTTCTATTAAGTTGTCAAAAAATAAATAAAATATTCAAATGATGACTTAATATTGATCAATTTAATTAAATACTAATAAAATAATATAATATTATAAAATATCACTTCATTAAATAAAGTTCTCCAAATAAGATTAAAATTAAAGCTGGCTAAGTTGGCCTAATATTCTAGATGCTTCTTGGAGTTCTTTATAAGGAAGATTGGATGGAGGAGAGGCATGCTTTTTGGATTTGATAATTTGTATGAAGGTTTGTATAAAGCAAATCTCTGTGGATGGATACCTTCATAAGATCAATGGAAGGGTTGGACGAAAACCTAGCTCTCCTTGGGAGTGGACTCGTGACAGAGTCTACATCTGTGCCAAATTTGCAAAGTCTTTAATAGTGCGAAATTTGTGAAGTCTCTAATAGAGATAAATTTGCAGAGTTAAGGGTAATTGCAATTCTGAGGTAACATATATTCACTTGTGGAATAAGGAAGTATTATTCTGAATTTCATAATTGCCATTTATTAAGTGGGACCTGATTCTTTATTTGGGACCTTGGTTCAAGATTTATGTGAGTTTACAGCAATAATCTGAAAGTCGTGCTGTTTAATATTATTTTCCTCATAATATATACTATCAAGCTTGGTGTAATATTGGCATGTGAAGTATAAGGCTGAAAATTTATATTTATTGCTCCAATCTTTGTAATGTTTGGCGATTGACAATTTTTTGCGGTGGGGTTGATAATATTTCAGTAAAACATCAGAAATTAAATCTTTCATGAAAACCTGCCATCAGGGACAATATGATTTTTTCTGCAGAAGTCTTCATCGGGCAAGTTTTAGTATTGGCCTTGTCCATAAGCAATTGGACTTTAATATTTTATTGGAATATGACAAGGATTAATGCGAGCTATTAATAGTTTCCTGAATGCGGAAATATTACTGGAAACGGTTCTCTCCACCTTTAGTTCAAGTGAAACATGGATGGGAATCTATAATCAGCAGGAAGTGATTGCTTGGGCATGAGAAAAATTTAGGGACAGTGGCTACAGATTTCTAGAATATTGATCTTGGACATTAATCTATTGTTGGCATAGTTTGCGGTTCTTTATTTAGCAGTGAAATCATTAGTTTGTCAGGCACAACATCTGAAGCTTGGAGTTGGAGATTCAATCTCAGTATCATGGCTTGTACACTATAGGGTGGGCTGTCAATAGGATCTGCTTGGGTGCTTTGGGTAGTATATTAGGAGTTGTGTGTAAGGCTTCATCATTCTGAAGGAGTAAGGATTTCTCTTCTGCATTTTGAATATTGACATTGCATGAACTTCTGCCATTAGCAGTATCCAATATCCTACTATCTATTGTAACTTTCTTCAATGTAAATTAGTTGTTAGCTTGCTGTTGCTAATATATTGGATGGACTTGCCTATCTCTGAGCATTTTGTTTCTGCTGTTGTTTCATTGAGTATATCTGTGTTAAAGCATTAAATAAACAAGCATATCCAACCTGAAATGAACAACAATAGTGGATACTGTTATTAAGTTCAGAAGAAAACGTATTTTATATTGAGAAAAGTGGTAGTTTCAGATTGAGGATATTACACGGAGATTGTTGGAATATTGTCATTGATTGCAAAGAACAATTGTTTATTAAAAGCTGAAATTTAAACAGCAGATTTAAATTAAAAAGGAGAGAATAAAAAATAATGCAACTATATATATAGATAGCATCATGGCCAACCTGCTTTTTATTTATTGTTAAATTCAATAAAACAAAATATAATATTCTATGCTAAGAAGGCCAACCTCATGCCCTTTGAGTGCCTATAATTAAACAATTTGTTATTGTTGCTGGTTGACCCCGGTTGAAGATAATTTAATTCTTAATAGCTGGCCGACTTCAATGAAGAGGCACGACTCTTGGCATGAAAGAGCACATTGGAGGGTATAAATAAAGGTTGTCTTGAGATGTTTAAGGCATCGATTTCAATTCCATTATCTCCTCCAATCTGAGCAGATTAAAAGAAGAGGTAAAGAGCAGATAAGGAAGCACATTTTTGGAGAACTATCAGACTTTCAAGAGCAGATTATTAGACCAAATAATCAGATTTTAAGAGCAGATTTGGAGCAGACATAAAAACAGATGTGGAGCAGGCATAAAGAGCAGATCTATGAAGGAAACTCACACCAGCATAATAGCAGATTTACAAGATTAATTCAACCTTATTTAGAGGGTGAATTCATGCAAGCCGTATGATTTATGAAGATTATAGTAGACTTGGTGCAAATAAGAATGCTATCAAATTTATTAGAACAATATAGAAGATAAATCTTCAGATTTGAGTGAGGACTTTGGATCAGTTTCTTAAGAAAGGAGTGGGCAGATTGTTGAAGATTTTCAAAGGATCTAGGGCAGATCCAACATCATTACCATCCGAGATCTTGAAGGTTGGAGCCTCTTATTCAGGAGATTGCAGTCCCTTGCTGAGTTGGAGCTCAGTGGAGGTGATTGGTGTCCCATGGGTTGGTGCCTACGAAGTTGTAAGAAGTTTAATATTTAAAGCAATTTTTTGCCATGGTTTTCTCCCGCAAGGGTTTCCACGTAAAATTGTGTGTGCATCTTAAGTTCTAATTTGCTAGATCTTACCTCTGTGGATGTTTTGCTTATTGCTTAAGATTGCTTAAGTTTTAAGTTGAAAAATTCGTACTTACATTGATTCACCCCCTGGGTTACTATAAGTGTGTGTGTTCTCTTCAAGCTAGAACTTACACTTTCAGCCATTATGTATGAATAATGGACCTAAAATGGAAAAATCAAAACATTATTGATAAAAGTTGAAAAAGATTTGGCATTATAACCCTTTATTATGCATACGAAGTTGAAAAAAATATTCAAAACTTCTTAAAATATATTTAAAAAAAACTTGAAAAATATTGAAAAAAATGAATACACTCACCTTTGATGGCTAAATCTTCCTTCTCCAACGATACCTAAGCTTTTGGAATGTCTCTCTCTCCTTTGTAGCCTTCGTCTTTGAAGAAAAATGCAACAACCTTCAAATCAAGCGTGGAGGAAAAATGGTGAAAAATGCAAGTCTTGTTATGAAAATGAGTCAAATGACCAAGAGAAAGGATAGATAGGGAAAAATTAGGGTTCAAGATGCTTTTTTAAGTTTTAAAAGTGTTTTTTAAAAAAGTGGGACCTTTTTTTGGCACCTAGGGCATCGGGTATAACCGAGTTTGGCCTAGGTTCGTCAAGGGTTTTGGCTAGGTTCTCAATTGGATTTTGGAGGAACCCAAGGGACAACCCGGACCTGGACCCAGCCTTGAGGGCATGATTTTGGTATCTTAATTGTTATGATAAAATTTCTTCATTTTTGATAATGTTATATTTATTAATATATTGCCATTCTCATCTTAAGTTGGAACTATTCTTTTAGGGCAAAAATTAGGAATATTCCAAAAAAGGACATTACAAACACAATATTTGATATTGTCACGCATTAACCACCTATACCTAGGAGTCCTATAGTGGTAAATTTGACAAAAGTTTATGGCTGGTGATTCGAGATGTATGTAGTTTGATTATGTGGTACCATTTAGGGAACTCCTCGTATGCATTATATTTTTTGCCCCTTACATAATTAATTTTCCTGCAAGTGAAAGGGATCTTCTGCACTATCATTGCATCTTTTCGAGACATTGGTGGTGTGAACAATCACTATATTGCAATTGCTTTGAGAAGGCTGTAGTGCCACTACAAATTCTTCTCTTTGGCTTGTACGAAGGAGATTGCTTTTTGTGTTTTATGGATCCAATGCCCACTTTTTACAAGACATGATGAATTGATGTACCCTTTCCTTTTATACCAAACACTATACATGTAGACCCTAGAAAACCATTTTTGACTCCATGGCATGATCTACCCCTTTCTACTATTCATTGGTATGCCAAAGCTATTAAATCACATACTATAGTCCTATTTGGGAGCTACATCTTGCTATTGTGTTTCCTCACAATGCTTATACCCACTTCCTAACATTTCTCTCCTTGATATACCAATTAGTGTTTTGTCAAGGATGTGCTAGTTATACTTACACAGTTCACTGACACTTTTCAGTCTTCAACTGTCACTTGTCATTTGGACTCTAGGATTGAGATTAGAGGTATGCATATAACCCATTGTAAATTTTCCTGATGCTTCTTGGCATTATTTTTAAATTAGATTTACTAGCAATATATTAGCATATTTGGTTCATTTGATCATTGATTGTGTAGCATGCTAGATCTAAGTTGCCAATTTGGGTACTGGTATGGGTATAGGTACAAAATTTGCGTTTGGGTACTAGTATGGGTATAGGTACAGAATTTGGTATGTGGGTACAAACAATTTTTTTTGGGGTTTGTGTAGATGGGTTCAAGGTATGATACTTCATCATTGATCAATGCCAAATGCCAAAGATAAATATTAAATTCCAATTGATAATTCAAAATTTCAATATATCATTTATCAATATGTCTAGGTGCACGATTTAAATAAAAATCAATACAATTACAAAATTGATAATAAAAAATAGAAATTACCTTCTATCTTTAATGTAGTTCATCAAAAGGATTATCAAACAAATCTTCATCTATTGCATTTTTGGCTGCTGCAAGTTCAAGATCATTTGAACCCAAAGTAGTGCCACTCACACTAGATGCACCATGTGTAGGTATGTCATCATCATCGTCATCATCATCATCATTCATAGTGACCCTACCAAGATCTTCAATGGTTGCATCCAAGTTGGTAACTCTCAGGGGCTGCATCT
Source organism: Chamaecyparis obtusa (assembly GCA_027943335.1). NCBI lineage: Eukaryota > Viridiplantae > Streptophyta > Pinopsida > Cupressales > Cupressaceae > Chamaecyparis > Chamaecyparis obtusa. The sequence continues at coordinate 1,449,345 of BSBK01001373.1, read as the reverse complement.
AATGCAGAAGCATCCTGGGTGTAAGGGCAATTTTGCATCACCCAAAATGTTTTCTGGTTTATTTTCAATAAGGGCTATCTTGTGCAGAGCTGCTATTTTTGAAAATTTACTATTTTTAGTAAGTTTTTCGTTTGAGCTCTGAATGTTCTATTTTCTTCCCTGGAGGTTCATTTTGGTTATATTAGCTTGCCAGTAAAGTTTCATTGCAAGATCATGTCTAGTTTTGAAGGTATTGAAAATTTTCGGTATTGGCAGCAGGGTACAAAAACTTTGAACTCAGTTTTGAAGATTTTAGAGGCTTCGAATAGGGTCAAAATCTTGGCTGATTGGAGCTTGTGCAACCTTAGTGCTATGGAGCATTTTGCGCCATTTTTGAAATGGGGTATAATAGCCAATCGAGTCAACGAGCAATGAGTTATGGTCTTCGGAAGTTGCGCTACCTAAAATAGAAGAAAATAAAAATTCTTTGAAATTTCTTTTTGAGTTCCGAAAGTTGTTTGGGTCTATTCTAATGTAATAAAAATGAATAATAATATCTTAGGGATGGTCAACCTCAAACTTTAGGGTTAAAATTTCTAGAACCCTCTTGGGTAGTTAAAATTGCCTATATAATGACGGATCGTAGGGTTATTGTTGTGAGGTTTTCACACCATCGCCCCAAAATATTTGGGGACCCCCATTTTTGAACTGGCCTTGGCTTTTCCTCTAGATCCCGATGCCCTTGCCTTGACGATATTGTTGGACTTGGATGCTAGAGGGGTAATTTTGAAGATTATTGATGTATATTAGGCCAGTGTTTTTCAATTTGATTGTCAATATTGACCATCTTCTTGGAGAATTTTTGTAAGATCGGATTATGAATTGGATATTGAAATAAATGAATTTGGGCCAAAATGTTTGATTTGCCAAATAGAGCGAAATTGATTTCTTTTTTTTTATATATCTCCTTCATGAGATTGAAGTTTGGGCACTGAATTTCGAATTTGGGCAATTAACTTGATCAATGTTTTTGGGTTTCAAAATCTAGCTCTTGGGTTAACAAATTTGGCTTTGACAATCGAAAATCTGGGCTTATCACCTTATGAAATTGGGATTTTGGTCCCCTAAATTCGAAATTTTAACACAGAAGGAGCAAAATCTGCTCATCGAAAATAATATTGGACAATTAAAATTAAAATCTGGGCATTGTGATTTTAAAATCTGAGATTAAAATAAATTTAGGGCCTTTTAAAATTAAAGTCTGGGCAAAATATATATAAAATCTGCTTTGAAACTAATTTTGGGGCATAGAAATTATGAAATCTGGGCTATGGAAATTATTATTATTTTTTTTGCTTTGAAAACCCCAATATATGGCCTTTAATTTCGATTTTTTTTTAGGGCCTCTCTATTTTGGCGCAAGGCTAAAAGGCAAATTAGGGCCTCCCCTTTGGTAACGTGTGGCCTATATGGCCTTCAAAGGCTAAAAATCTGGGCACAATTATTAATTTTCGGTGCATTTTTAGTAAATTTATTTATCTTGGAACATGTCGGCCCTCTTTTTTTTTTGCATTAAATTTATTATTTTTATGGGCAAATGTGTACAGGTCGGCCCTCAAATAGGCCCTGGAGACAGGTATAAGTAAGAGGCAAACCTCACTTCATTCTTCACAATTCAAAGTGCGATTTTCAGCTCTGCTATGAGGAGCGAAATTAGAGAGACTCAGCAGTGATTTTTCATCACTATGTTGGCAGCGAAATCAGTCTTTTTGGCAAAGTGATTCAGTTTTATGAGGTGGCGAGTTTGAGTAGTAGCAGGCCTGGGCAGTTCGTAGGGTAGATTTGGAGCAGTTTTGTGGGGCAAATTTGGCCCTAGATCAGAATTTTGCAAGGAAGAGGGGCAGTAATTAGTTTCAGACATTCAAGAGGCTTCTTCTCACATATTCTCCCCTCTAAATTCATTTTTTTCAAGGCATTATTTTAGCAATTTTTTCCCAGATCCGAAAATCAGAATATTGGAATGGTGGCATGTTGGAGAGTAGTAGGCCTGGGCGGATTTGAAGATGTTCGAGGGCAGATTTAAGGCCCTAGGATCAACATTCTCATTAAAAGAAAGGGCAGAGACTTATCATATATGCTTTGAAGACCTCCTTCCATCCGTTTCATCATCCAAAACCGAAATTTTAAAGGCAGGCCTGGACATGTGAGGGGGCAATTTGAAGGTGTTTATGGGCAGTTCCAAGCCCTAAATCTGTAGTTTCATTGAAGGAAAGAGCAGAGATATTCAAGTGATGATTGGAAGACCTCTTTCCATCCATTTTAGCATCCCAAAATCGAAATTCTAAGGGCATTTTTTTTCAGAATTATTGCAAATCCGAAAATCAGTGATTGTGATCCCATCTTCCAGAATTTGAGGTTTAGAAGCTTGGCAAGTTGGCATATCATTTCCAGATCTGCTAGAAGATGGAGTTAATTGCTTAAGGCCTCATTGCCAGATTTTGGAGGGCAATTGAAAGAAGATTTGATTTATTTGGAGGTCATATTATCGGAATTGTGGAGATAGAAAATTCTTGAGAATCAAGCCAAGGCCATTGCATTGAGGAAGGATTTCCTAGCTTTGTATTGGGTGAGTGGCCTATCTTTTCCTCTCCTTGATTGCTTTCATTTCATTGGTGCTAGTCTAGGTGTTGAAAACTAGTTTCAAGAGTAGAGTTAGGTGTTTGGTTAGTAGGTTGATTACTCGATTGTCTTGATTGACTTTTTTCCCTCAAGTTCTTGCTCGCATTCCATCATTGCATTTCATCATTGTAGGAAGGAGAATTGGAGTGATAAGTGTAGCCCATCTAAAGGTATTGACGGGGAGTGATAAGTGTAGTATTCCACCCCTAGGGAGAAGATTGGAGTGATAAGTGTAGTCCATCTTAAGGCAAAGGCGGGAAGTGATAAGTGTAGTTTGCATCATTGCATTTCATCATTGTAGGAAGGAGAATTGGAGTGATAAGTGTAGTCCATCTTAAGATAACAGCGGGGAGTGATAAGTGTAGTATTCCATCTTATAGGCGAAGTTTGGAGTGATAAGTGTAGTTTCACCTTCATTGTAGAAAAGGCGGGGAGTGATAAGTGTTTAGGATGAATGATGCCAATGCAAGCAAGCGACCCAAAGGAATTAATGTTGAAATAGGAGACAAAGAAGTCATGATACCCAATTCCAACTTCCGCTTAAAATTGAAATACGTTGGAGACACCAACATTGGTACCTTTGATATGATTCAATTAAGAAAGAGGTTGAGAGACAGCTAATCCCCTGTGGCAAGGATCAAACAGTATGGATTTGTGCAAGGAAGTGTTCAGTCTACCCCAGCAGCAGACATGATACGACATAATTGGTTACATCAAGTCATCAAGGCTCACAAAGTCAGATTGCAAATCAGAGTGCAGCGCCTTCATCGTGCTTCTCAGTCAAATTCCGGGCTCTACTAAAGGTACACAGTTTGATCCTTAGATGTTTTATTTTATTGAAGAGATTGAGAATGGTTAAGGAAAATTGATTGGATTAGGATCACTAGCATGAATTTAGAGTTGCAACTTAAATAGTACAAAATCGGGGGCAAATCTACATGGGGTCCTACTTCTTCAATTCAGGTGCAAGACTACTAGTGATGCTTTGCCAGTCGAACCAAATCTAATCTTGGGGAGATGCATTGCACCACTATGGTTGAGGCAAGTACTTGTGCCAAAAAGGCAAGGTTGTGGCAGTTCGAACAGTTGAAGGCAGTCAAGGATTAACCAAGGAGGAAAGCATTGATGAAAGCAGTTGATGAACTCAGTAATGGGTGGATTGTGGAGCAATCAAGGAGGTATGGCGAGGGCAGGTGCCCCAAAACCCAAGGTTATTGAAACAAAGATGCATGCATGCAGATCAAATCCAAATAGGAAGGTTAAAAATGACAAAGTATTGAAGTAAGGAGGAAAGTGATTGAAAGGTTGAGGGAGGTCAAGTTTGATTTCAAGGCGGTGGCTAAGAGCAAGGCTCTTAAATTGCACAAGGTTCACATCCAGGCAAGCCACCAAGGTCAAGGCAAGATTACCCCAAGTGCATAGAGACCTCACCCTTTCGAGGTCAGGACATCAAGTACAAGCAAGTTCAAGTGGTGGTGTGAAAATTTCTAAGGACAAGGTCAAGCATCCAAGGCTTCATCTCATCTCAAGAATTAATGAACTTTATAAGACAAGGTTGATGAGGTGGCAATTTCATGTGCATGCAATCAAATCATGCCAAGTGTCCTATGTTCTCATTGATTGACAAATTATTGTAATTTTCTCATTTACCCACAAAGTTGGTGCCCTCATGTAATTGGTTGAAAGATGGTAACCCTAATTAGGGTTTGTAAGGTTTAATCTTGGCCCTTGATTTTGCCTCTTAATCTTGGCCACTCGTAATTTTGAGCCTCTATATAAGGCCGTTTGTACTCATTTGTAAAGGGAGTTATGTTGGAGAAATTGTTGCTAGAATACTATCAAAATTGTTCTCTATTCATTGTTGTGACTTGCATGGTGGATATACATGATCATTTTGGGTGTATTTGCATGGTTCTTCTCATCTCTCAAATTAGAGTAGAATTTCATTTCATGTTGTTAGAATAGAAGTAAATGATTAGTTGTAATGATGATGTTGGTGAATGTTTGATGAGGATCTTATACTAGGCCACTAGCATCTTGGCGGCTTGTCAAGGAGCCTTGTGTGGTAATCTAGTCAATTGCTCCCAAGTTCTACTTGCATTTTATCTTTCCGCTTGTACTTCAAGTTGGGTTGGAAGATAGGTGTTAGTGTGAAAATCCTAAGAGTATCCCTTAGAATCATTGCACCAATGGAGGTAGCGCCGTTGGCAAGCTTTCATTAGGTTGATCCCCGTCCATTTGCCAATCTTTCCATTCCTTAGGAGTAGTAGCAAAGCAAGAAGTGGTTTAGTAGTTAGAAGTTTGAGAAGTAAAGTTGAAAGTGGTAAATTGGAGAAAGTCATTTAGTATACATTGCAAAGCTAAATCTCATCGTAGCGAGAATTTGACATCCTCAAGTGAACAACGTAAGCCCGCCGAAGTGATTACCAACAAATCACATTTATATAACTGAGTTAGTATCCACAGGTGTAAGGAACCTTGGAGTATTCCTATATACTTTTCAAGAGAGGGTTGAGTGTTTGGTATGCTGTATCAAGTGTTCAATTGCTATATGTTATGTAGTGGTACAAAACTGACATCAACAGTTATCTAGGGCAGTTTTTGGGAAGATGCATCTGGTTGCTTTGACTTGCAGAATATTGTAATGAAAAATGCCCATGTGGTTGTGCATGTTATATTTTTGAACATTTTAATTCCATTTCATTGGAGATAATAGAGAGCCCATTTCTTGTTGTTCTCAATTCTGTTGTGTGTGTTTGTGTTAAAATGGGGAGTACCCTTCATCAAGTGGTATCAGAGCAGGAGTTCCTGAGTGTGTAGACAAATTGCCGATTGTGAGACAGTTTGCACCAGGACTGTGATTGTGGGTTCGAGTGATAGGAGCCAAAAATGCCTCCACGAAGAAACCGTGGCAAGAGAGTTGCATGTGTGATAGAAGAGGGTTTTAAAGTCCTCCAGAGACAAGTGCAAGCATTGCAAAAGGAGCTGCGTAGAGGAATGAATATTGCGATTAGAGATGAAAGTGAAGAGGAATTCGAAGAAGGACAAGGTGACCAAGAAGCACCAGAAGTGCCTAGAAATCCTGAGGACGATATGTTTTTGAGGGCCTTTTCCAAGATTGGAAAGAGACCTAAGATTGAAGTTTCCACATTTTCAAGAAATCTTAACCCAGAGGAACTGACCGATTGGATCAATGATCTAGAAGAATATTTTGAGTATGAAGATGTTGAAGATCTGGATAGGGTCAAATTTGCGAAAGCCAAACTGAAAGATCATGCAAAAATTTGGTGGCAGGAGATTCAGTTGGAGAGGAATAGAAGAGAAAAGGAGAAAATCACAAGATGGGACCGAATGGTGGAGAAATTGAAGAGACAACTCATGCTCGTTGATTATGAGCTTGATTTGTTGAAGAAAATGCAAGGGTTGAAACAAGTAGGAAGATCTGTGCAGTGGATTGTACAAAAGAGTTCTACCGAGTCCTCATTAGAACAGGTCATGCATAAGTTGAGAAGGAAAAAGTTACTCGTTATCTTCATGGGTTAAGGCCAAGTATTTAGGAGTTGAGTCTGGTTAGAATGACCACCAATATTGAAGAGGCGTACCAGTTTGTCTCAAGGGTGGAAGAGAAGCTAAACAAAAAGTTTGAAAGCAAGCAAGGTGGAAGAGGTCGTGGTGGAAGATCCAACGGACGGTCTTATGGAGGCCGAAATGAAGATCGGAAAAAGAATGATGAGTCAAGTAGCAGTCATAGTTAGAGGGGAGATAATTTTAATCGTTCCCGTGATCATAATAACATGGATTAGAGAGGAAGAGGAAGATGGCAAAGACTTGGAAGGGGATGTTTTTGTGGGACATGTTTCCAATGTAGAGAAGGACATCGAGCCTATGAATGTCCCCAACATCAAAGAAGGACATACATGAGGATTGAAGGCCATGCACAAGTTGCACATGCAAATGAAGTTCAGTTAGAGCACTCAGATGATTTTGAGAAAGGAGAAACCCTAGTTGTTAGGAGGACCTTGATAAATGAGGAGAAAGAATTAGATCAGAGGAAGAGCTTATTTCGCACTAGGTGCAAGTGCGAGGATAAGTGTTGTGAAGTGATTATTGATGGTGGAAGCACTGATAATCTAGTGTCATAAGAAATGGTCACAAAGTTAAAGCTGAAAAGGGAAAAACACCCCCGTCTGTACGGAATTGCCTAGGTGCAGGATGCAAAGCTCTTGGTCAATGAGCAGTGCTTAGTGAAGTTCAAGATTGGAAGTTATTGAGATGAGGTAGTCTGTGATATCATACCCATGGATGCATGTCATTTGTTGCTAGGAAGGCCTTGGCAGCTCGACAAGTGCGCTATACATGATGGTTGTGCTAATACTTATTCTTTGACAAAGGATGGAGTCTGACACAAGTTGAAGCCATTGAAGGAAACATGGGAAAATTTATGTAGTAATGCCAAAATATGTTTAGTTGATGGAAGGAAGTTTTTCTTAGAAGGTATGAGACATGAGCATATGTGTTTTGCTTTAATTCCAAAAGTTGGTAAAGAGGAAGTAGAAGATGTACCTGCAGAAGTTTCAGACTTGTTGGAGGAGTTTCATGATATTGTATCCGATACTGTACTTGATGGATTGTGACCGGTGAGAAAAATCAGTCATCAGATGGACTTGATTCCAGGGGCCGGTTTGCCAAACAAGACAGCCCATAGGATGACTTTGGCAGAGAGTGAGAAATTGAACAAACAAGTGTAGGAGTTGTTGCAGAAAGGATTGATTCAAGAGAGTTTGAGTCTATGTGCTGTACCAGTGGTATTAGCACCAAAGAAAAATGGAGAATGGAGGATGTGTACGGATTCTCGAGCTATCAATAAGATCACAATTAAGTACAGATTTCCCTTGCCAAGGATGGATGATATTATGGATTGTTTGAGTGGAGTTGTGTGTTTCACAAAGATAGACTTAAAGAGTGGAAATCACCAAATTAGGAATCAGAGAGGGAGATGAATGAAAGACAACCTTCAAGACAAAGGAGGGCTTGTATGAGTGGCTAGTCATGCCTTTTGGGCTAACCAATGCATCGAGCACATTCATGCGGCTCATGAACGAAGTACTGAAAGAATATCTGGGTAAGTTTGTCATTGTTTATTGGGATGATATTTTGATCTTAAGTAAGACATTGAAAGAACATGTAATACATGTTCGTAGGGTGTTTGAGAGGTTAAGGGAAGAGTTGTTGATGAATATGAAGAAGTGCAGTTTTGTGAAGGAGTTAGTGTATCTGGAATTTGTAGTTTCGGCAGAAGGTCTAAAAATGGATGCAGAGAAGTGAAGGCTATCCTCGAATGGCCTACTCCAAGAAGTGCTACTGAGGTAAGATCTTTTCATGGTTTGGCTAGCTTTTACATAAAGTTTATTCGAAATTTCAGTAGTATTTGTAGACCCTTGATTGAAACAATGAGAGGGGATATGAAAGAGTTTAAGTGGACAGCAAGAGCAGACAAGAGTTTTGAATTGTTGAAAAGAAAAGGTACAGATTAACCTATTTTAGCTCTTCCAAATTTGAACAGGGTGTTTCAAGGAGACTGTGATGCTAGTAGTAATGCTATTGGAGCCGTTTTTAGTGAGGAAGGTAAACCCATTGCTTATTTAAGTGAGAAGTTGAATGATGCCAAGAGAAAATATTCTGTTTATGATCACGAGTTCTGTGTTATAGTTCAGGGATTGAGGAAGTGGAGACATTATCTTTTGCCAAAAGAGTTTGTTTTATTTACTGATAATCAAGCTTTGCAATATTTAAATAGTCAAGGGAAGTTGAATCAAAAGCATTTGAAATGAGTTGAGTTTTTGCAGAGTTACACTTTTGTTTTGAAACACAGGAGCAAAAAGTCTAATAGGGTTGCAAATGCCCTTAGCATGAGACAAATTTTGTTGTCAGAGATGCAAATTGAGGTTGTTGGGTTCAAGGAACTCAAGAGTTTGTACCCGAGGATCTTGATTTTGGTGAAGCTTGTACAGAACTTGTTACTCTAGATAAAACCAAATGGTTGGACTTCATAATCCACGATGGTATGTTATTCAGAGGTAGTTAGTTGTGCATTCCAAGGAGTTCCATGAGGGAGAATCTAATCCAAGAAAAGCATAGTAGAAGATTGGCTGGACATTTTGGTCGAGATAAAACCATTGCTTTGGTTAGTGAAAATTATTATTTGCCATAGTTGCAGCAAGATGTTAAGAAATTTGTACAAGGTTGCAGGGTATGTCAGATGGCAAAAGGAGGCAAGCAAAATACAGGGTTATATAATCCATTACCTGTACCAGAGAAGCCATGAGAGGATATTAGTATGGACTTTGTTCTTGGCCTACCAAGAACTCAGAGAGGGCATGATTCCATTTTTGTAGTGGTAGACAGGTTTTCAAAGATGACACATTTAATTCCTTGCAAGAAAACTAATGATGTTGTTCATGTAGCATAATTGTTTTTCAGGGAGGTGGTGAGACTACATGGTTTACCAAAGTGCATAGTTTCAGATCAAGATACCAAGTTTGTTGGGTACTTTTGAGAACCTTGTGGAAAAAGTTGAAGGTTGATTTAAAGTTTAGCTCAACACACCATCCATAGACTGATGGACAGACAAAAGTGGTGAATAGGAGCTTGGGGAATCTGTTGATATGCTTGGTTGGAGATAAACCAAAGGGATGGAATTTGATTTTACACAAGCAGAATTTGCATATAATAATTCTGTCAATAAGAGCATTGGTAAATCACCATTCCGGATAGTATATGGAAGTAGTCCCAGAAATGCATTCGAATTAAGAAAGTTGGACAAAGGAGAGACAAGTAGCGCTGACGTTGAAGACTTTGCAGAACACTTGAAGAATTTGCATGAGGAGGTAAGGAAGCATATTAATAAAATGAATACACAGTACAAGGCTAAGGCAGATAAGAAAAGGAGGCATAAGGAATTCCAGGTGGGGGATGAAGTCATAGTTCATTTGAGAAAGGAGATTTCCAGTAGGAACATACAATAAGTTGAAGATGAAGAAGTTTGGACCATGCAAAATACCAAAGATGCATGATTTAGGAAATGCTTATGAAGTAGAGTTGCCTAGTGAACTCAATATTTCACCAGTATTTAACATTTCAGATCTGACAGAATATCTCGAAGGTGTTGAGGATTAGGTCACAAAAGCACAATGGAATATTCCAACAACTAATTCAGCTATACAGGAGATTGAAGACATCTTGGATAGCCGTGTTGGCAAAAGCACAAGGAACATGACATATGAAGAATATTTGGTCAAATGGAAAGGACGACCTATGGAAGATTCATCGTGGCTATCAAGGGAGGAGGTTAATGTCTTGGTTTTCCTTTGAACACTTGAGATGTGACAAGGTCACTTCTCAAATTACCTCGAGTATCTGATGCAAGAGCATCCTGGTTGTAAAGGCAATCTTGCATCATCCAAATATATTTTTTGGTTTCTTTTCAATAAGGGCTACCTTGTGTAGAGCTGCTATTTTTGAAAATTTACTATTTTTAGTAAGTTTTTCGTTTGAGCTTAGAATGTTCTATTTTCTTCCTTGGAGGTTCTCTTTGGTTATATCAACCTGCCAGTAAAGTTTCATTGCAAGATCAAGTCTAGTTTTGAAGATATTGGAAATTTTCAATATTGGCAGTACGGTACAAAAACTTTGAACTCGATTTTGAAGGCTTTAGAGGCTTTGAAATAGGTTAAAAGCTCGACTAACTTGAGCTTCCGCCAATTGGGTGCTGCATAGTAGTTCACGCCATTTTCGAAATGGGGTTATAATAGCCAATCGGTCAACGAGCGATGAGTTATGGTCTTTGGAAGTTGCGTTACCTAAAATAGAAGAAAATGAAATTCCTTTGAAATTTCTTTTTGAGTTCCGAAAGTTGGTTGGGTCTATTTTGATGTAATAAAAATGAATAATAATATCTTAGGGATGGTCGGCCTCCAACTTTAGGGTTAACATTTCTAGAACCCTCTTGGGCAGTTAAAATTGCCTATATAATGAAGACTCGTAGGGTTATCTAGGGCAGTTTTTTGGGAAGATGCATCTAGTGGCTCTGGCTTGCAAAATATTGTAATGAAAAATGCTCATGTGGTTGTGCATGTTATATTTTGGAACATTGTAATTCCATTTCATTGGAGATAATAGAAAACCCATTTCTTTTCCTTACAATTTGTTGTTATTCTCAATTTGCTGTGTGTGTTTGTGTTAAAAAGGGGAGTACCCTTCATCAACATCCCAAAGATTCGTAGCCCCATCCTTTTATTGGAGATCCTTATGTGATAGAAGACGCAAATTGGAATGAATATAGACCAAGTCTTTTGCTCTTTTTGCAAAATAAATTAAAGAATGTTGAGTGCTAAATTTTGCAATACAATTGATAAAAAAACAAAAAAAACTTACTTGAGAGAGGATATTAATTGCAAGAGGTTGGAGGTACATATAATCTTGACCATGGAGGTACCACCATTTAGTAGCATCCATTGTGGATTGGTCATTAACAACACAAGGAGTATGACTTCTTGAGACAAATAGACCAAATTCTCTCCTAACATTTTGCTCCACTTCTGGATGTTGGAAGAGTCTACTAAATGCTTGCTTGTACTTAGTAGCAACTTCAATATCTCTATATGGCAGTAATCTCCCTAGCATAGAAAGTACATTGTTGCTATAGTACCTCAGAGATAGTGCATATGCAAAGAGGTGCAATGATGTGGTCATCTTGTTCCAACTACGAAGAACGATTGATTCCACCCTTTTGAAAAAGTTCCCTTTGGAGTCACTCTTTTTTTTGTATTGCCACTTTTATTTTCTCTATCATCGTGTCCATGCCATCGTAGACATCCCCGAAACATGGTGCACCTATATCAGCAAACCGGAGCATAGTCATGATAGGCTAGGTTAAATCCAATACATATTGCACATGAGCCCACCAATTGTCATCCAGGATCAATGACTTGACCGTTTGGGCCCTCTAAATTTGACTACTTCCACACACTCCATTGGTTGCTAATAATCATTTGACCCAATGCCTCTTGCACCTTCAAAAGTAATCTCATAGCAATTGTATGAGATGAAGATTGGGTCTCAACAACCTAGGATCACATTAATAGTTAATAACACAAAAAACATGTAAATAACACATAATTTTTTTTTATAGATTTATATACATATTGAACATGACATCAATAAAATTTACCTTCAACAATTCCAATCTCAACAAAGTTCTGACAATTACTTGTGACAGTTGGTGGTTTGTTAGTTGTTACAAATGTTTGGATCTCCTCACCCTCTTGGTATATTTCTTTCACTCACTCTATTTAGATGCTAGTTGTTTGCATCATCAAGTTGAGGGAGTGTACAGTGCATGGTGTCCAAAAATTGCGCTCATATCTTGCCTCTACCAAAGCACTTGCAGCTGTACAATTTTTTGCATTGTCAAATCAAGAGGTGCACTATTGAGTGCCGACACCATTTCCTGCCAATATGGTGATCTCACTAAGTTAAATGAAAGATCGTTGGCATAGATGCAATGCACAATTTTTTGTTCAGCAATGTGTCTTGATTCCATTTCAAATGCCTTCTCTAATGGACCTCTTTTGCGGGTGGGAATTTCTACTTCGTCTTCGACTTCTGTAGAGGGTATATTCAAGAAGGGATGTTGGGAGGCTGCTACTGTATCAATGGGTAAATTTATTGTTTTTTTTTTTGTGAAAGGATGAGCTCTTTGTTTTCTTGTTGCAATCATTTTATCAACATCTTCTTGTTCTCTTATGAATGCCACTATTTCTACAATAGACAATCCCTTCCTAGCTGGGCCTTCACACATTCCAAACCCTTTCCCAAAGCAGTTTATAAAGTGAAGTTTCACTCAATAATTTTGACTACTGGCCATTCTTGCAATCTGATTTTTTGCTATTATAAAAAATTACATAATTTTAAATTAGAAAAAAATGTAAGCATACATGTGCAAAATGAAGATACAAAAACATTATAACAAAGAGTTAAACTTGTTCATTTTTTCCTAAAAAAATTTAGAAAAAGACTTGAAAAAATTCATCAAAATCTTTAAAAAAATCGTTTAAAACTAAAAAATAGGGTTACATGCTTACTTTAGATGCTTAAATCTCCTTTGTGGAAGCTATTTGGCCCTCCATGAATGATCTCCTTCGATAAAATCACCTGTCCTTCAAAATGCCAAAATGGAGACAAAATGAGTTGAGAGCAAAAGAGCAAACAAAATGATTTAGGTTGAATGGCCTCATAAAGGGCAATTTTAGGGTATAGGCCAGAAAAAGCAAAAAAACATTTTAATGTATTTTAAGTGGCTTTTTGGAGGGCCCCACGTGGGTTCCTTGTGGGTACGCCTCGGTGCGCACCAAGCGCCTTGGATGTGCTTTGGGTGTGCGTGTTATGCACCCTGTGCGCACCCGGATGCACCAGTGTGTGTGTGCATCTAAACTGGTTTGCACCCGCACTCGGTGCCTTACCTCCTGGTGCATACCCTACAACTTAGTGTTAGATTGCATTAAGAGTTTAATTACTATATTGCATACCTTTGCTTGCTGATACAGGAATTGGGAAATTTAAAAATGCATTTTTGTAGTCTTATTAATTCACTTTCAAGGAAACAAATTAAAAAACAAAACAAGTGACTATTGGTTAGGTTTTATAGATTAGGGCTATTACTATCTGTGTCATATTGACTGGTTTTACATTATCACAAGCAAATAGTATTGGTAGTGTATATTGTGCTTTGTTGGGACCTACACTTATCCAAATTTGAGTTTTGTACCCTATCTGTTATTTTCTGTTCCACATCCAAGTTTGATTTTGTTATTCATAGCAACCATCCATTTCGGGGGATTCCTTATTTGTGTTAGTGAAAGTCTGTTGTTCTGTCTTTTGCTTGCCGTTGTTCCCATCTTACCCCTGTGCATATGTTTGATTTGTTTGCAATTGCATTCCAATATCTTGGAGTTCAATTTGGGGGCTCTTTTATGAATAGTCCAATACTGTCAGTATTCAATATCATCAAATTTGATACTATAACTTTTTTTACGATTGGTTGAGGGCTTCCAGTGGACATGATGAAGAGATCTATTTTTTGTGTTAGTAAATTTAGATGAGGTGGTTGGTGGTCATTAAAGTGGGGCTGGGTTTGCTAACCATTCCTGTGCAGTATGCAGAGGCAGATATAGCGATATCTTAGAAAATATCATATATTGGACCGCAGATCATTATTTTAATGAATTATTATGATATATTTGAAAAAAACCGACCTTTATATTGACAGAATTCGTCCTGATGCTATCTGATTTTTATTTGATATTTTCTGGAATTTTCTGATATTATTCAATTTTTTTTCCCATGTGAAGACTGCGTACTGCAATTTTTTGCTTATTTCAACTTTATTCTGCTCTGATTTTTTCTGCAACAAGACAGACTGGTTTATTGGGTCTCTCAAGCACTAAATGACTGATGTATTTAGGATGGCTGAGGCGTTTGATGAGGATCAGCTGAATCAAACTAGACATGAGCAGTTGTTGGAGCTTTAACATCAGCAACTATATTGAATTCCTTTATGAGATTTCTAAGTGCTTATGTGGTTTTGCAAACTTTGCTGCTTGTGTTATGGTGATATTAATGGCACCTTGGTTTTATTCATTTTTTTTGTAAGAATTTATGATTGGGAGTAGGAAGATATTTCAGTTTGTGAGGACACATGAGCAGATTCTGATGTACTCAGTGGAAGTAAGAATGTTGAAGCCATATTAGCACCCCAGCACATCACTTTGGCAGGGTGTTATGATGGTTGTAATGCGGAGTGTTCTGACACTACAGAAACCAGATCTCTCTTGTAAGCAATGTTTTAGGATATGGAAATGGTGGTGTGTTTGGTCTTCATGAGAAACATAATGCTGTGCTATTTCTTCTATCTACCAATCAACAACATTGAATTATAGCATGAGGATTGAGTAAACATTGACAGCTCCATATGAACTGGCTTTGTATCAGATGGACAATGAAGACCCTGTATTGTATTATTTAGCAGTGAATAGTGGTAATTGTATAACTCAGTGCTGACTGAACTATGTGATTGTAAAAGATGTGGTTTATATTGCACATAATCACATCCAGCTACTATTAAAAATTAAGATAATTTAATCTATTTAGCTTGTTCATATAAAAAAGCTTGATGATCTAGCATCAGTTAATTATGTATACAGTATAATCCATGGCAAAAACACAAGGAACTGCAGCCCTATAGTTGAACATAGTTCATAGCTGTTAGTCTCATTGGCTCTGCCCGCTTTGTGTTTACCTTGCAGCCTGATTTTCGTAGTCTGTAGTGTGTAATTGATTTTAAGGGTTTTGAAGCCGAAATATAAAGTAATACACCAAAAAATGTGCACTTATCTCAAAATTAATGAGGAAAATCCATATTGCAATATTCATGGTTGACTCTCATTAATCTCTCTCTCTCTCTCTCTCTCTCTCTCTCTCTCTCTCTCTCTCTCTATATATATATATATATATATATAGTATCGTTTTTTGATTCCTGGTTTTGCCCCTATAATATCCCAAGAAATCTAAAATATCTTTTTTTTTTTCACTTGCTGAGATATTCCCAAGAAAAGTATTTGCTTACTTGGACTGTAATATATACTGTTGTTGGAGTGCATTATTTGAGAAATGTGTGGAGATAATATGAAAATAATGAAAACCTATGTTACCCCGGGTTTCCGGAACAGGGGGACAGGGAAATGGGTTTCTGGGACGGATTTTTTTTCCCTGGAGTAGGGGACGGCAGTGGGGATGACTATATAAGAAATTGGAAAATTTTAAATATTCATATGAAAATATGGATAAAGCATGCTTATATACATTATAAAACCTTAACATATAACATTTGTGTTAAATAATTTAAATTGAGAGTTCTCACATGAGAGTGGAAGTCAAACAAATTATCAAAACTCAAACATTATTTAAATTAATTTTATGAGACAGCCAGGGGACGGGTTTCCGGGACGGGTCGAATTATGCCGGAAATGTGTCCCTGGGTAACACTATTGATAACCATTCATCATACCTTTTTTCGGCATTAGTCAGTTTTTCTTTGATATCCAAGTCATCTACATGTTTAAATGAAATGTAAGGCCCTTTTTGTTGCCTTTTGGGCCTACTTGGGGGGATTTTTAACTGTTTTTATCTTTCAATTTTGAATTCATTCAGGTGTCCTGTCTTTAAACCCATTGCTCAATTCAGTGCTATTTGTATTTATGGTTGAGTAGCGCTGCCAATAGCTGGATTACTCCTAAATTTGGTCATAACGTCAAAAGATTCAAAACCCAAGCATATAATATTTCAACAACAAATAAGTTACATTGACTTCTTCAAGGTGGTTTCACGTGCCAAATTGGCATCTGGCTTGGTTGTGACTTTAAACCAACTTAGGTGTTTTACCTATTTTCTGCAAGCGGTGTACCGAAATAATTTTGGGCCAGAACGGGTTTGTTAGATAATTCATTGGTGAGCCTTTTCCCTACTGAGTGTGTTATTTTAATCGTAAATTTAGCCAGTTTATGAACTATTGGGTACAACTAGGCTGAAGGATCTAGTTGCCCCAAGGTCTCTGCATGTAGTTTGGTGAATATATATAAAATGATTTTGACTTTATACTTTCAAGATTGCCAAATGTGCTGATTATGTTCTCCATTTGTTAATATAACTAATAGGGGTCTCTATTATCAATTTTGGATGAGAATTAGAGGGTCATGTTCAATCGGGCTGAATTTGGATCAGTAGAGTATAGACACAAATTACTTTTTTTGGACGGATATTTCAGGTTAGTGAGACAAATTTTCATACAAATCTTTAAACGTAATTCCAAGATGGAGACATTGGGAGAAAATTTGAAGATTTGTTAATAGTCATAAGCAGTAATCAGGCACAGAACCTTGTGGTGTTTTTAAGTCAGCCATGATTGTTCTTGATTAAAAACATCAGTGCAGGGTAGAAGTAAGCAACTTTTTTTTGTATATGTTGCACTGCTTCTATATTGATTGGTGTCTATAATCTTTTTATTGAGTGGTACTTGTTAAAGTACACAGCACTTTTCCTCTAATTATATTTCAAACTTATCTTGCAGGGTATGGATCAAGGAATATGGTACAACCAGATACCCTTATATTGGAAGGTGTTCCATCTCGGTGGTTTGCAGAGCCTAGGGTGTCGTCAAAAGTTTCTGTCCTTGTTACACATACCATTTTTTCAAAATTTGGCAAGATCAGGTCACATGATATATTTCCCCCATTTTTTGTGTGGTTGGTCTTGCATTGGTAAATAGATTATATTTCTTTATGATTAGGCATTCTTTCAAACAACACAGTACCTTGGATTGAATTTGGCCTTTATACATTACCTCGAGGAACTTTTCTTACATAGGTGCTTGCCATATTAAGAAAAAAAAGGTTACAAATCTGCACCTGTGGTTGATTTTCAGAATTAGTTACCTCTCAGACTCTGGCATCTAAGCCTAGAGAAAGAATGCAGTTATGCATGCAGCCTGGAAGGAGCTAGTTCAACTTTGAATGCCCTAGCCATGTTCATGAAAAATGCTTTTTCACTGTTTCTCCGAGTTTCTGAGATGTGGACATGGGGATGGCAAAATATGGGCAAAATTTGGAAACAACAGTGGGTGGCAATTAATTTAATTTAAATAAATTAATAGCAGCTGAAAATTTGAGATGTAAATACAATTTGCTATATTTACAATGTTGATCCTCCCTCGTGTAGATTTTTCGGGGTTATTAGTATTTGTTTCTTTAAAAGGTTATCTTTTTCAATTCAAATGTACCAAATGGAATTTGGAATAGATTGTCTAGTCTTGGAAATTGGGGATGTTTTCCCTAAGTCTCTGAGGCATCTGGGACATTGAGGATGTCACTTTTCTTTAGTAAATGAACTGTTTGATATTTTTGATGCATATCACAATGCCACTTTTCGTGGCAGGCATAAGGCCACCAAATTTCTTGTATTGTATTTGTCTAGCCATTTTAACTATGAAGATGATAACTTTATGATGTCTATTCTAATTCAATTCCCTTGGGAAAACAACTGCTATACCGAGGAACGTATTGTTACAAATTTCAGGAAGGCATTGCTTGAAAGTACAGACGACAATGTATGTACTAATGGTTGCCTTGATCAAGAAATAAATTTCTGCAACCTATATATTAATGGTTTTTGGAGGTTTTGTAATTGATTGGGAATTTAATGGCAATATATTGATTTGCATATGGCAATACATCTGTCATTTATATACATAGCATGCTAATACATTACCAATTAGTGTCTGTGTCCATGGACCAAGAGGCACTTATCATAACTTCTTCCTGCTTAAGAAGTTGATCCTTTAATGTGTGAGACTGGGAGTAACATTTCTTTCTTTAGAAATTACTAATTAGTACTTGAGCAATTTAAATTTTAAATTCAGAAAAATGTTCATAATTGAAACCTATGTTATTTAGAGGTTCAAAAACTTACTAGATAGGGGGGTTGGGGGACAGGTTTCAGGTACAGGGAATAATTTTCCTGAATTTAGGAAATGGAGATGGAAAATGTGATACACAGAGAGGCATGCATCACCACCTAACCCCATCTCTGAGGATATGGGAACTGGACATCCCCTGTCCTCAGGGAAAGTGGAGACATGTCCCAAGAACAACAGCTGACGAGGCTGTGTGGCCTGAGGGTTAAAATGCATCTTACTTAGAATCCGTATAATTCACAAGAGAATCTAATCATCAACACCTTAATTTCGTTTTTGGTAGCAAATCCTTTCGTTTCCTCCTTCAATGCCAAAATATCAATTTTAACCTTCATGGTTTCTTCCCTTACAGATTTTGTATCTATGGAGTCCATCTCCTCAATTTAATTATTACATCATCCTTGTTTGGAGATTTCTTAGGTGTGACAGGATTCCTTTTCATGCCTCCTGTTCAACCTCCTGCCATTGTGCAGCAAAATATTTTTGCCATAAATTTCACAAATCAAATCCAAATAATATGAAATCATTATTGTAACTTATTGGGCATCACTTGTAGAAACAAACTACAAAAAATTCATCAATTTGCCGTCCTGGGAGCAAATTTAGTCAAACCCTAATTTCACATAACTCCTTTTCTACTCCAAATGATCTCAATTCTGGACTCTAGCAGCTTCAATGTGTACCTGATCAACCCCTTAAAATTCGAAAAAAATTGCTTTGTTTCTTGCCTTTTGTATGCCGAGACTATGCTTTAATGCCAGTTGTAAGGAAATAACTTGCACAAGAGAAGAATTTATGTGGGAACTATGGTGCAAATAATTGAAAATATATGAGAATAACAAGCCACTTTGAGGGGACAAACCTCCAAATGTCCTCAATAAGACACAATTCACAAAATGATACCAATGAATTAACCACATCTCCTATATTCTTGTGCTATGGATGCCAACCAGACTGACTGAATCAGCTATATAGGACTATATTAATGATCATGGATGCCACAATTCACAAATCTTAAAACATTCTGCTAGCCGTAAGCTGACTATACATATCCTTATGCACACTAAGGATTAACGGCATGGCACCCCATCCGCATTCGAATCACCTAAAGCGTAAACACTTAGCCACACTGGAGTTAAAATCCATTTCGGTTTGAGTACTGAGACACGTGAGAGTTTTTGGGAAGTTTATAGACACAGCATGTGAACACTGGACACTCTCCTATTTCCTGCCAAAACAACACTCAACAATGGGCAATCAACCTATGTGGCTGAAAGTGCTTTCTTGTAATGGCAGTCTAGGTGAAGGGAAGAGTTGAGATTCCTATCACGATGCTTTAGAGACTTTTTGCATCTGTCTAAAGGCAAAGAGCATTTAGGGATTGAAACATTGTGAATGGCAGAGACAGCATCAAGTGGGAGGCATTGTAGTAATAGAGTTTTTTTAGGGGCCAGCATTTTATTTCTGGGGTTAAGGGGTCATGATGGGTCAATAGAAGGCAAATGTTGGGATTTACTGCTTATTTTCTTAAGATCACATCATTAGCAATCAAGTTTCTAAAACTGAAATTCTCAGAGATATCCCAGGCTTCTCCTTTTGTGCTGGTAAACCTTATTAGATACCTCAAAGAACTACCATACTTTCAATTAACATAAGGGTCTCTTCAAATTTCATGCATTTTTCTTGCAATGTAAAAATTGCACTCTTTTTCTTTTCATGAAGTCTCTTTCTTTCTTAGCGACTTGGTAATCTTTAATAACAATTTCTTGATATGTTTGTTTCACACTTTGATCCAAATAGGAACCTTGATTTTGTTGGAAACAATGATTTGGGTAAAGCTGTCCAAGACGTAAGCAGAGATATTACATCTGCATTGCACTGCAAAGTTTGGGTTCAATATGAGAGATACAGCAGTTTTTTCAATGCTGTCAAAGCATTTTGTGGTCGATCAATGCAAAAAGTGGGGTATTAAATATCTTGTATTTACACTTGTTTGGTATTTTGATTTTTTTCAGAAAACCTCTCTTATCAGTAGAGGTGACAATTAAATATGGTATTGTGGAAGCAGGAAGGTTCTAGACTCAAGGCAAACTATCGAATTGATTGGGATAAAGATGGACATTTCACAGAAATAAATGTTAGGAGGAGAGTCCATGAGAATAAAATGCAAGCAGACATGGAACACAGGCAACTGTTAGGTAGGCCGTTTCAAAGCGATCTTGGGGTTCCCACGGCCCAGTTCCTAACTAGTGCTAGGCATGGGCAAAGTAGTGAGAATTTCACATCAAGGTGAGTTTAATTTTTCTGTACCAATCAATGTTTCTCTCAAAGATTTATGGTGCATCTTATGTTTACTTTTGTCACTTCAACCAAATAATGTGTTTAGGACAATGATAATGTGATTGCCTTACACAACTTATCTGAATATTTGATGAGAATGTTAGAGGTAAAAGGAGGAACCAAGAAGCATGGAAATTCCAAGACACAAACAAATGACAATAACATGGTGAAAGGGGCTACCAATTTGAAGGCTGCCAGCTCTTAGTGGAGTCCAAGGAACGAAGAAAATGACACTTTATGAGAGGACAGAGGCATGAAATGGGGTTCAGGCAGGTGAACCAAATTAATATCTTTTTTAAAGTATCATTTTCCTCATAGATATTATTTATTGGCTACATACAAAAATTCTTGTAATTGTAAGCTTCAATGAATTGCTATATGGAGCAGCTGCAAATGTGCAGATTAAAAGCTGAAGGTGGGATGTATTATTATGAACATGATTTTCAAATGCCGTGAAGTTATTTATTACGTGGATCAACCAGTTTTTGTTTTATCAATTTTTTTTCTCACATCTCCTGGTCAACAAATGCTTGTTTAAAAAGTACAGGTACCAGGAAACTCCATTGTAAGGACATGGACTGTGTCTCTTTGTTCATACCCACAAACAATGGTGACTATATTTATATGTAACCAAACCATCTCCTTGTACATTTACTTGAGTAGCTTAATTTGATTGGCATCCTCATACCCATCTGTCCCCATCATGGAAATCATGCGTTTTCTGGCAACTGTTAAAAAGAAAATCAGTTCCTTAGTCAATTTTTATTACCATGTTTATATGATGCATTTTGTTTGTATTTGGGCTCAACAAAATATTAGTGTGTCATCTCCCGTCTCAGGGCTGTGGTCTATGTATTAGTTTACTTGAGATCAGTTTATGTTATGTATCAAATTAGAAAATGATGGTGCGAAGATGTATTCTTGGTTTTTTCCCCTCTTGCATAAGAGAGAAAACACTTTTGTATCTTTTTTCATCATGTTGTCTATCTAACACTGGGAGCCATTGTGTAGACTTAAATATTTCTAATTGATTATTCAGGTATCAATCTATGTTGGGTGTGCAGGAGTTCCTGCTATTTAAATTTTAGCATCGTATTTGTTTAAATTCAGCATACTGTTTTCCCCTGTTCTCTTAGGGAAGGATGCAAACATATTTCCAGGATAGAATCTCATTTGGCGAAGTACATAGTTTTTTTTGTTGAGGCTCTACTCACATTTCAACTTTCTGTTGAGGCTGTATCTTTTGCTATATTGTCGAATGAATGAGTTATGTTCAACGGAAGGACTTTTGATAGAATGTTTTGGAAAGGTAATCAATGAAAAATATATTCATACAACATCACAAGAAGACAGGATGAAAACAATTCACCAAAGGGCTACAATTGTGAGCAGATTTAGTATTTTTGTTTTAAAGAAAAATTGTAACTGTGGGTTTTCTACAGTGTGTGACCTAGAATTGATCGGCCTTGAATGCATTTGTCATCAACAAAAATAGGTTGTGGATTAATCCAAGGCTTAACTGATCTTCAAAAGTGTCATGATACAACCTTCAAAACCAATGAGATAGTTCAGGATCAAACACAATTGAAGAAACAAAACCATTTGGCTCAAATATCAATATTGTTGGGGAGAAACTAAAAACAGCACACAAACCATCGTAAAAGATATGCAGGCCATGAGAAACCTTTCTTCAAACATCTCCTAAAGTTATCAATCATCAAGTGCTGGTATAGACGATCAACACCACTGGATTGGTAAACACAATGCAAACTGGATAGACTGTATGACATTTGTACAAGGAATATTGTGAATAGGAGCACCAACACACATGTAACTCGGATCACAGATCCAATACATCATCTTTAACATATCCCTGAAACCACAATCAAACCAATCATTGCAGAAGAATGCAGAGCATTCTAGTGAGCCAACATGAACACCTTATACTAACAAATTGTGATCCGGAGGACAGATTCTTATAATTTTTTCTGTACTAATGTGAATGTCATAAAAAATAGTAGAATGATACCTTACATGCTCCTTAGCTTAACTCTTGAATTGCATACCCAAAAAATGCAATGCGGCAAGATGTGAACCAAATTACAGTACACAATCATAGGGACTCAATTGGTTAACAAAGACAAATTTCTTCAATCACCCAATGATGAGTCTAATCTCAACCATCAATCATCTGACTTGTTGAACATTTAAGTACCGTCCAAGGTGACTACATCTATAACCAAAAACATAAATCATGTACATACCAATACATACCAAGTATCTAGACAGATAAACAACCATCTAATGAACCTCTGGGCAGTCTTCTATGTCTTTGATCATCTAAACTGGCAAAGCTACTCTCAAATATGCCCAACACACATCACCTAATACACCAATGTCCACAATACATCTTACATTCATCTCTTCAATGACAACACATTGTGACATCAGGTTGACATTAATGACAATGCATATTACCAACACTTCAACACCTCTTGAGTTTGTACATAGTGATCTCATGTTATTTCTAACTCCAACTTTGGGTGCCAAGTATGTGGTTACTTTTATTGATAACTTCTCCCAGTGCACATGGGTCTAATTTTCCAAGTACAAGGATGGGGTTCTTTTTTTCATGACCTGCCTTGTATTTGTGGAGAAGCAATCATGTCTCTCTCTGGAAGACCCGCACTGATATTGGGAGGAACTATGCCAATTGGGCATTTCATGTTTTTGGTAGTGATCAAGGTAGTCTTTATCAACACAGTACCATACACTCCTCAGTAGGATGGTGTGGCCGAGTGGAAGAATATGACTTTGCGGGAGATGGCCAATTATATGCTCCAGTCTAGGTCCATGGCTTCAATGTTTTGGGCAAAGGTTATCAATTGTACCAACTACATTTAGAAATATATGCCTCACAAGGAAGTGCAGAATATGAGTATTGATGAGGCTTGGTCTCATGTCAAGCCTAAGGTTTCCTACTTAGGCTTTCCTACTTTAGAGTCTTTAGCAGCAATGCATGGACATTCATTCTACATGGTAGGTGAAAAACAATGGAGAAGAGTTTGTGGTTGATTTTTGTTAGGTATTGTGAGAATGTGAAGGGTTATCATTTGTTTGACCCTATCACTCAAGAGGTTCATTTTCATCGTGATGTTCATTTTGATGAGTCCTTTATTCCGATAGGTTCTCCACCACATGCTCCTTCCTCACTTCTTAGTTCTTCTTCAAAGGGTGTTTTTCTTCCTACAAATGATGATAATGATGCTCTTGATCTCATTGATGAGGTTCCTCCATCATCTCCAACACCCACTCAACCTCTTTGGACTTGTGCTTTACTTGAGGAGGCCAGTTTTCTTGCAGTTGACCCACAACTAGTCAACACACTTGTGACCAAACTTCAGGTATCAATCTTTTGAGTCATGCAGTTTCTACTCATCCTCAAAAATTATTAGACGCTTTAAGTGTTCTAGAGTGGGATAGTGCTATGGCTAAGGAGTATTCTTCTTTGATGAAGAATCATACTTGGGATCTTGTTCCTCTTCCTAAGGGAAGAAAGTTGGTTTGGTGTAAGTGGGTGTATCATACCAAGTTTTCTCACGTCACAATGGATTTTCTCAAGTTGGGGGCATTAACTATAACAAAATTCGATTCATCATCATTATGCATATAGAAATCATATAATCATTGCATGCATCATCATCATATAGAAATAGAATGTTGTTGACAAATTGATGCTCATTTGGCACAATTTCGCTAAATTTCTCAAGGAGGCATAAAATCTACTTGCTATTGTTGGGGCATGATGAATTAGACATTCTTTGACACAACACTCAAAATTACATTGTATCAAAGAGGGACAAAATGTAGATACTTAAAATTGTCCTTTATTAATTAAATAGTTTTTTAATTAGTGAGAATTTTTTTTCTCTCGATGGCTCCCGCTGCCGCTATTGTTGCCGTTGCTCCCCGTTGCTGTTAGTGTTGCCCTCGTGCCTCTTGTCGCTCCCGTCGTCCCTAGGGCTCATGTGGCGGCTACTTCCCCTGCGTCGCCTGTGGATGCGGCTCTTGCTGCCGGGCCTTCTGTGGTGGCCTTGGTGCAGGGTCTTGTAGCCCTAACATCTGCTAGCAAGGCTTAGTGCTCTCCCGTGCCTGCACCTTTGCTTGTTTCAGGGAAGACTGTTAATTGCAGTGCCTTCCTTGTTTGTAGAAATATTGCTGTGGAATTGGAGGAGACAATATCTAAAATTGATGCTGCCACCTCTGTTTTTCCTTCGCATGGCCTGATCTGCAAATTTAAGGGTCATTGGCCTTGTTTGCCCGAACTACATTCTTGGATTTCCAAGCATAGGGAACCCCTTATTACTGGTACAGTCCACATATTTCCTATGGCTAGGGGGTTTTTTGTTGCTAAATTTGATAATGTTGTGAATAGAAATTCTATTCTGTGTGAAATGTTTTTCAGCTGGGAAGGTCACTTCATGTTGATGCTGAAACCTTGGCATCCTGACTTCTCCCTGTCTTCTAAAGCTTTTAATAAGTTGCCCATCTGGGTTAGGTTGCCTAATCTTCCCCTCCATCTCTGGATTGATTCTCTTCTCGAAACTGTGGGGGATGCTATTGGGGATTTTATTTTGGTGGACGAGAAATCTTCTGACTTGCTTCACTCCACTTATGCCTGCATTTTGGTGGACTTGGATATTTAAAGGTCTACCCGCAGAGATCAAACTCTTTACTCCTAATGGTAGAAGTTGGATTCAACATTTGGACTATGAAGGCCTCCCCTTCAAATGCAGAAGATGCTTTAAGACTGGTCATGTTTCGGACCAATGTGATCTTCAGAAATTTAAAAGGACCGCCTCGTGGTAACAGGGTGTCTCTTCTCAACACAATACGGTGGAGAAGGTGTCTTCTACTCAAAGCTTTTTGCAGGTGGTTGAGCAGGTTAGCCCTGTGTCTTCTCCTCTTTTTGGTTTCGTTCATGTTGCTGGAGCGGCTGTGGGTGTTGCTGCTCCGCCTTCGTCTGCGTGTGTGCGGGTTCCTTCCGATTCGTCTGTGGTGGTTCCCCCTTTTGTTGGTGCTAGGTCTGCTCCTAGATCTTCTGCAGGGTTAGCTGCTGGGTCTGCTCCTGTTGGATCTTCTGCTGGAGTTGTCCCTCTCCCCGGCCCTGGTTCTCAGATGGCTACCTTTGCGCAATTTGCTGTCCCCTCTGGGGGGTTTGTTTCTGCTATTTAGGATTCATTGGATTGGCAGAATGCTGTTGCTAAGGTTGAAGAAGGTTGGATCAAGGTTAAAGGTAAACATTCTAAGAGATCTTTGCCTTTTTTTGATATGACCCTTCGGTCTCGTCAGAAGGGTGCCAAAGGAAAATCCTAAATCTTGGGGTTTTCTTTTGGCTGAGCTTGCTTGGAGCTCAGCTCGAGCTTTGTCTGTTCTAGATTGTGGGAGCCTATTATTAAAACCCTCGTTTGGTCTTGACCTGTTTCCTTTGTGTGGGTTGTCTTTGTCTATCTTTTGAGACCTTTTTGTAAAGGGTTTCGGGTCCCTTCAAAACCTGTTTTTCTTAATATAAAAAAAAATAGTTTTTTAATTATTTAATTAACCTTTATTCTTCTAATTAATATTCTTCACCTTAAATTTCTCACTAATCTAATTACTGCATCATTTAATCATTTCTCCTATATTAATTAAATAATTAATATTATTTAATTAATCAACCTTTAATTAAGTCATCTTTATCATTTAATTAAAATCAATTTCTATAGTCCCACAATTTAGATAGTTATTTCAAATTATTTAAATTGACTAATTAATTCTTCTAATTAAGTTAATTCTTCTCAATTTCATCTCATTTCTAATTTCAATTCAATTTTATCCTAGTTACATTTATAATTTCATTTCTCTCTTAATTCAGTTTTAATTGAATTTATTTTGAATATAAAAAAAGATTTCAATTTGAATTATTTTCATTTCTAAAACGCAAAAAATCAAAATCAAATTTATGAGTTCTAACAAATCATAAAAATGCAAAAATCCTTTTCAAACTTGCATTAAATCCTCAAAAATTTCTAAAAATTGCATTTTTGAAAATTTATATCTTCAAGATCTTATATATATATATATATATTCAACTCCTATCTTTTCATCTTTTTTCCAAATCAACTCACTGCTTTTTGAGTTCGAAATGGAAACGAATCTTCTTATCTCAACTTGCAACTAGAAAATTTCCCAAAATTAACCAATCTCCAATTTTCTCAACCTTGATTTTCTTAAATTGATCTCTCGATCATTCATTCAATTTTGAAAGTCTATATAAATCCACCTTCATACCCATTTGAAGAATTCTAACTTATGCAAGTTACCCAGATTATCAAGCATTTTCAATATTATCAAGTAATCACATTCTCCAATCTCTAAGTTAGGATGCTGCAGAAATCAAATCTGAGTGCCACATATTTGAGTCCCATTAGAGTGCAGAGCAGTAAGGCCCTGTTTGGTGCATGGAATATGAGCTCTAATTCCGGAATTAGATTTTTGGATAATTCAATTCCATGTTTGTGTCGATCTCAAAAAGCAAGAATTGGAATTTTGAAATTCCAATTTTGCCCACACAATGCGCATTTCATCTTCCACTTGAAAAGGTGGAATTAGAATTTGAGGCTCTAATTCCACTTTTCAAATTCCAATTTTGAAAAGCCATCAGGTCCGCGTGAGGTAAATTCCGACCGTTCACATTTTTTAGGTCTGCTTTTATTTTCACCATGGAAGCCCTGCAAATCGGTCTCTGCAAGCATTTAGTCTCGGCTAAGCTTTGCAACCTACCCAATTTATTCTTGTTACCTGCACAATTACCTGAGAGGAGAGAAAAGGTCGCTGCAAGTGCAATTTAACAGATATGCTATTGTTTAGGGTCGACACTAAAACCAGAAGTTTTCATTGTTTTCTGTAGAATGAGTGTTTTACATTAGAATTGGAGGTAGATCAATGTGTTTAAGGCCTTGTAATTTGGATGACGTACGAGAAACAATTTCTTGGGTTGTTTTTGTGGATCTTGGGGTTTGTCTGCAAGGGATTTTGACCCCATTTTGACCTAGCATGAGGGTTTTTGATGTTGATTAAATTAAAGCAGCTATAGTATTACAGATATCTGAGGTGATTTTGTTTTCCTTTGTTAGTTTCATTTTAGGTTACTGGTAGCCATTAATGGCGTGTGATGTATATTCTTGGACTACAATCTTAAGTTTGTAAGTGTGGGTCACTCTATAATATAGTTAATCCCAAACGCCGCTCCTTTAAGACTGTAGTTAAAATTTGAGTAGCTGAATTGAGCCCGAGTCATGCTTGTATATACAATATAGGAAAAGAACATCATCACTGGGAAGGATAATGCTAAGAATCCACCGTCTGGCAATAGTTTTAGGAATTCAAGCACCTAAATTTTGAATGAAAACTGTTGAAATACATGCCTTGGTGTGAATTGCACCTAGATATTTTCCTCTAGAATTCAACAAAGTGCAGAGCAGACATGTTGTGAATGCAGACTGTCGTCTTCAATTCGTAGTCTGAAATTGTGCTGCTATAAAGAAATTCAAAGACATAATAACCTCTCTTCATAATTAAAGAGCCAAGAAAATGCTGTCCAGCTGAGAAGGAACCTGGACATTAGCAATGTTCAAGTTTTGTAGCTGCGAGAGAGTTATTCTCCTTTGGTGATCTGCTGTAAGCTTTTCTGAAAGTTATCTGCTAGGATGAACTGTGACTGTCACTGTTAAACAAGGACTTAATGAATTGAGCAATTCAAAACATTGATATTCTCCACTAAGATAGCAATACTAGAAGAGACATTTGTTATTCCTTGATTCAGTGGTGCATCAGATTCAACTAAAGTCTCCAAGCCACACATCATCTGGCACAGCATAATATTTTGTGGCTACTCACTACTAAGCCATGTTTCTAATGTTTTAACAGTGATAGAAAAAACTCCTACAAAATGTGAAAAACATAATTACATTTGAAAAAATCATAAATTGTTTATATTCAAAGAAATTAAGCAATAAAATAAATTCTTATTCGGTGCATATTCCAATTCTAGCTAGTGGCACCCAAATGCGGAAAATACATCTTCTCGGTCATCTTCTGGGTGAACCAAATGGTTCCAACATATATTCCGGAAATCATTTTGAGGATATGCATCTTCTAGAATTACAACATATTTCAGAATTGACTATATCCAACATTTCGTATTCCTGCACCCAAACGGGCCCATAGAATAAGATAAGCTAAATAAGAACTGTGTTTAAGTTATTTCTTTCAATTTTTAGTTGGAGATTGCTAATATTTTTTCTTCCTTTTAGGGGACAAACCAATTTTCTCTTTCGATATGATAGTTGGAGGACTGACTTTAGCCTATTTGCTACGATTTTCACTATTATTTCTAAGTAGTATTGTATAGAGAGATTGGATGTAGATCATTCATTGTTTCCACATTAGGGTTTTTGGGAATAAGTGCTATAAAGGTGACACTCATTTCTTTCAACATCGTACATTTCCTTTAGGATTCCTTAGTGTCATCTATTAGGTATTTACTTACAATATTGCACAAATTTTAGAAGAATCCATTTCGGAAGCCATCAACGCTAGGGGTTGTGTCTGCACCAAGTTGAAAAGTTGCCTTTCTCAACTCTTCTTCTATTTTTGGGTAGATGAGTTTCTCAATCTAATCTTGATTTAACAACTTTAGGATATGGCTAAAGATTTCTTCCCTTTCTGTTGATGTTTTGTAGCTTCAGTCATATGAACACTATGAGTCAATACTAGTGTGTGTGTGTGTGTGTGTGTGTGTGTGTATGAGATGTATATATATACTAAAATATATATATACAAATATTATTATTATATAAATATTAGAGAAATTAATATAATACTCAAGAGATATTATATATATATATAAAATCATAATTATCATTATATTAATTACAGAATAATGAATAGACATGTCCTAGGAAGGGACATGTCTCTTCTTGGCTCATTCTCAATATAAATGCAAGAGATTGTTGCATTTGGAAAACACATACAATGAGGTAGTGCTATTACATTTGCACTAGTCCTAAAACCTTAACATGGTATCAGAGCCAAGTTGCAAAAGTAAGAGAGTAGTTTGTTAATGGTGAATGTGTGACTGTCCCAGAAAATACAGTCTTAGTATGAGGACCATATCTCACAAAGTAACCATTGGATTATGCTAAATTTTGGATATGTTTGTGAGAAACCAATTTAGAAAAATCTCACTGGAGTGATTGGAGAGAAAACATCAGATTCAAAAGTTATGACCGATTTGGTATAGGTATATGCAACAAAAAAAAAAAATCTGTAAAAGAGCGAGGTTCCTTCTTTAAAAGCCTAACCACTTGAAGGGAGATCCGATCAAATTAAAGAATGAAACACTTGAAATTTATAAAAGATAAGTATTTCATATTTTATTAATGTACATAATTTTTGAGTTTTTAATTCATGACATACTATTGGTTAGTAAAATATTGTATGCTTCTATCATTGGTATTTACGGTCGAGATAGTTTAGTGAGCTATTTGTAATCTCTCTCTAACATACCTTCAGGATATAAGCACAAGATAATTGCATTTAAGGGAAAAATAACTGGATGCTTGTAAAAAAAAATTGATGATTGAGACTAGATGCAAAGGGAGTCTGACATTTCAAAAGAGGTCAAGAAGTTGATAAACGTGAGCTTCAGAGGGAGAAAATGGTTCAGTCAACTTGTGGCAATCTTGATCATATTGATTGAGAGGGAGTTCACTATTGAAGGTGAACCACTTCTGAGGTAAACTTTATATAATTAATTATTATACTAATTAATCATGAATATTTTTAATGGGCCTGCCCCCTGTGTAAATCATGAGGAAGTGACGACTTCCAAAAGATTGTCACTTGTATTTGTACGAGTTATTGAAAGGTGACGATCTTACAATAACTTGACCTTCTATTGTGATAGACATCATGTGATTGCTAAAACAGATCACAATAGATGATTTCTTGCATGGTGGATTCAGTTCCTTAAACAGACCATTGACCTTCTATTGTGATAGACATCGTGTGATGGCTGAAACAGATCACAATAGATGATTTCTTGCATGGTGGATTTAGTTCCTTAAACAAACCATTGACCTTCTTGAAGAGCACACGAATATACTGAGAGGGGGGGGGTGAATCAGTATATTAATAGTTTTTAACTTTTAAAACTTTATTCAAAGATAACTTCAAATTCACAAACAAACCATTATGCACATGAACACAAATTTTACGTGGAAACCCAATATGGGAGAAAACCACTAAATAATTTCCTTTTATATATAATATTGTTCTTTTACAATGTTTTGTAGGCACCAACCTACTAGAGGCTCCAACCCCTATGTTTATGAGCACCAACTCACTGGAAGCACCAACTCCCACACTTTGCAGGCACCGACCTACTGGAAGCACCAACTCCCTGTCCGGATTCTGAGCACCAACTCCCCGTCCGGTTTCTGAGCACCAACTCACTCTTTATAAATTCTCTTTCCACCTTGACGATGTTGCTATCTTCAACGGATGATGGATTCAATTCGCTCCTTTAAGTCAGCCACAAAAAAAATCTGAATATATGTCTCTTTAGCCTTCTCTTTTCTGCTCTTTTTGCTGTTCTTCCTTTTTGAGAATATATATATCTTTATTAATATTTATATTTAGAATATATAATTATCTCTGCTCTTCTTCTTCTTTATTCCATTGCTGACTTGTTTTCAATTTCACAAAATGAATTGAATATTTATATATAAACTTTAGAAATGAAACAATGTGTCTTTTTAAGAGTTGTGCCTTTCCAATATGAAAAGGTGTCTATTATTAAAATATTATTAACTTAAAATAAGTTAATATTTTCTTTAATTATATTAAATAAAATTCTTCTCTTAATAAACTCTTTTTATATATGTCTTTGTTATTGACCGGGCGCTGCATATCATTAAAGTAATCAATGAAACATTTGAACATATCACTGCCAGTATCGAACCTCTGCCGCTTTTTATATAATTCTTCAAAGTCTTTGTTTAAACATCGATGATATCCTTCGAATATATATTTAAATATATTTGACCGTAGAAAACTTCAAATATGCACGTGCTGTGTTTACGGCATCTTCAATGCTGCATATATATCTTTCGAAAATATAATACACGGTAAGTATATTGTTCTCTTTCGCTGATCTGGTTACGTATCTAGAAAACATCTGTATATCTTCGACAACAACTGTGCATATCTTCGATGAATATACCATCCTTCGAAAAGAAACTTACATCTGTTTTATTATACCCTGTATTCATTCTTTATATCGCTGCATATAATGTTATCTTCCATTAATATCTTCGACGTATGCTGAACACTTTTAACCGCTGTATATTATTTCAACCTTTAATCGCTGAAAGCAATAATCATTTTGCCGTTCTTGATAATATCCACCGTTCTCAATATTTTGCTGTTGCCTGTTGCCTTCGATACATTCTCTTTGCCATATGCATACGTTTTTGTTTTTATTATCTGCTGGCCAGAATACATAAATACGTATGTTTACTGATGTTCTCTGGATGTATACATATGTTCATTGTTACATTTTCTGAATATATAATCTCTGACTATAGACGTATTATATGCAGTTCAATATCAATATTTGTATGCTGTTTAATATAAAATGAAAACATCTTTTATGTATGCTGTTCAATATCTGTATGTTGTTAATCTTCATTATACATGCAATTATGTATGTCCTCTTTATATGTTCTTATAATGTATCATGACATCAATGACAATTTTCATCAATCTCCCCCTTTGTCATTGATGGCAACTAAATATATGATCTTGTTTGTGCATAGCTCCCCCTTAGTTCACTGTTTCTTTCATCTTCTATCTCTCCCCCTTTGTCATCAATGGCAAAGGTTTTCCAGGGCTAGAGACTAACTCCCCCTGAACACATGCTACTTAGTGAGATCCTTAATGAATGGATGAGAGTGATAGTACTCCCAATTTCTTCCTTAGGTACTCAAAAGTTTCCTTAGGAAGTGGTTTTGTGAAGATATCCGCTAACTGCTCCTTTGTATTAATATATTCCAACTTGACTTGCTTCTCTAGGACCTGTTCTCTCAAGAAGTGGTATTTGATTGAAATATGCTTTGTTTTGGAATGCATGACTGGATTTTTTGAAATGCTGATTGCACTTGTATTATCACAAAAAATGGGAATGGGATTCTCAAATTCAATCTTGATATCTCCTAGTGTTTGCTTCATCCAAAGCACTTGTGTACAACTAGCAACTGCTGCAACATACTCAGCTTCCGCGGTAGATAGTGTTACTGAACCTTGTTTTTTGCTTAACCAAGAGACTAGACTGTTACCAAGAAAGAATGCTCCTCCACTCGTACTTCTTCTATCATCAATATTGCCTCCTAAATCAGCATCTGTATAGGCAGTAAGTAAAAAATCTTTTCCTCTCGAATACCATAAACCAAGATCCGTAGTGCCCTTCAGGTACTTCAATATTCTCTTGACTGCTAGAACATGTGATTCTTTTGGCATTGCTTGAAATCTGGCTACAACAACAACTGCTTGCAGAATGTCAGGTCTTGTGGCTGTTAAGTACAACAACTTTCCAATCATAGATCTATATTGAGTTTGATTTACATCAGGGGATTCATCATTTTTGCTAAGCTTGCAACCTGTAATCATGGGAGTGCTGACCGGATTACAATCTTCCATCCCAAACTCTTTTAATATTTCTTTGATATACTTGCTTTGAGAAATGAATATTCCTTTACTTGTTTGCTCAATTTGTAATCCAAGAAAGAAGGATAATTCACCAAGCATGGACATCTCAAATTCTTGTTGCATATTCATTGAAAATTCTTTACACATTTTGTCATTTGCTCCTCCAAATATTATGTCATCTACATATACCACTACTACCAAAAGTTTGTTATTTTCAGATTTGATATATAAATTACTATCAGCCATACCTCTTTTGAAACCTTGATCTAGAAGATACCTGTCCAACCTTGAATACCAAGCTCTTGGAGCTTGTTTTAGCCCATAAAGAGCTTTTCTAAGTCTACATACAAGATCTTCCTTTTCTGAATATGCAAACCCTTCAGGTAATTCAACATACACTTCTTCTTCTAAGTCTCCATTTAAGAAGGCTGATTTGACATCCATTTGGTAGACCTTGAATGCTTGATGGCTTGCAAATGCTAAGAACATCCGGATTGCTTCTAATCTTGCAACTGGGGCAAATGTTTCTTCAAAATCTACTCCTTCTACTTGAGCATAGCCTTTACAAACTAGCCTAGCTTTGTTTCTTGTGACTTCTCCATTTTCATTCATTTTATTTCGAAACACCCATTTGGTTCCTATGACGTTTTTGTCTTTTGGTCTAGGAACTATTTCCCAAGTATTATTCTTCTTAATCTGATTTAATTCTTCTTCCATTGCTTTCACCCAACACTTGTCTTCACTTGCTTCTTTGAAGTCTTTTGGTTCTATTTTGGATAAGAGACAGATATGTGCACTTTCATTAGTATTGACAAATCTCCTTCTTGTTTGGACTTCTCCATCTGGATCTCCAAGGATCAAGTCTTCAGGATGGTTTCTTTGAACAAATTTTGATGGAGTCTTTGCTGGTGTTTTTGCTCTTGAAGGGGTCTTGGAAACTTCTTGCTCTAATTCTTCTTCCTCTTCATCTTTAGGGTCTTCTATTTCTTCACAAGTGCTTGGCACTTCATTATTTATCTTCTCAAATGATTTTCCTTCATCTATCTTTACATTTGCACTTTCAACAATTTTGTGAAGTCTCTTGTTGTAGCATCTATATGCTTTACTCTTGGAAGAATATCCAAGAAAAATTCCTTCATCTGCTCTAGCTTCAAATTTTCCCAAATCATCTTCATCTCGTCTTATATAGCATATACTTCCAAAAATTCTGAAATACCTGACTGATGCTGGTCTTCCTTTCCACAGCTCGTAAGGTGTCTTATCATGATTTATTCTTACTTGTGCCCGGTTCAAGATGTGAACTGCTGTATGTACTGCCTCCTTCCAAAAGGAATCAGCTATCTTGGATTCATTTAGCATTGCCCTTGCCATTTCTTGCACGGTTCTATTCTTTCTCTCTACAACTCCATTCTGTTGGGGAGTTCTAGGTGCTGAAAGTTGTCTTCTTATGCCATTCTTTTCACAATATTCATCAAATTCATGAGAATTAAACTCTCCACCTCTATCCGTTCTAAGACATTTTATTTTAGCATCCATTTCATTTTCAACTAGTTCTTTGAAAGCTTTAAATTTGTCAAGAGCTTCTGATTTTTCTTTTAGGAAAGCTACCCAAGTCATTCTAGAGTAGTCATCAATAAATAATATGAAATATTTTTCTCCTTGTAGGCTTTTTGTCCTAG
The DNA here is from genome assembly GCA_027943335.1 of Chamaecyparis obtusa. NCBI lineage: Eukaryota > Viridiplantae > Streptophyta > Pinopsida > Cupressales > Cupressaceae > Chamaecyparis > Chamaecyparis obtusa. Next base: position 1,414,275 of record BSBK01001373.1, on the reverse strand, counting down.
TTGGACCACAAAGATCTGAATGAATAAGCTCAAGTGGTTTTGATGTAGAATATTCCTTGTTTTTAAAGGTGTTTCTTGTTTGCTTCCCTAGTTGGCATTGTTTGCAAATGATATTTGTAGGTTTTGAAATCTTAGGTATATCTCTTACAGCTCCTTTATGACTGATTTTGACAATATTATCAAAGTTCAAGTGTCCTAATCTTTTGTGCCATAGCCAATTTTCATCTTCTTGTGCAAAGAAACAATTTTCATCATTCATTTCTTGCAAAACATATAAATTGTTTGCTGTCCTACAAGCATTAGCTATTAATTTTCCATCCTTTTTAATTTCACAACCTTTAGAATAGAAAGTCACATTATGCCCTTGATCACAAAGCTGACTTACACTTAGTAAGTTTTCTTTTAAACCTTTTACATACCAAACATCAGCTGTTTTTGTTTTGCCATGGTCTAGACTAAGAGTTCCCTTTCCTTTTATATAACGTTTTGAGTTGTCACCAAATCTCACTGATCCTCCATCTGCTGGTTCAAAAGAAATGAATTTGCTTTTATCTCCTGTCATGTGTCTAGAGCATCCACTATCAACGTACCACCAATCCCTTTTATTTTGAGCATGTAGAGCTACTTGAACAAATAGTGATTTCTCTTTCTTTTTCCATACTTTCTTTTTGAGAGGATCTTCTTTCTTTTCTTGATTTGTAGGAAAGATAGTTCTACAATTGTGGGCAGCATGTCCAAAGTTGTTACACTGAGAACATAAAATATCATATTTTACCAATGGAGCAAAGGGATTATGTATGCTGAAATTTTGAACATTCTTCACTTTGCTTCTGCAGTTTAGAGCTTTATGACCAAATTTGTTACAAGAGTAGCAATAACCACTAAATTTATAAGAAAAAAGCTGTCTATAATATGGCCTTTTCCATTCATTCATATTTTGTCTAGGTATTCTACATTCTCGTGCTTTATGACCAAAACAACTGCAAGAATAGCAATAACCATGAAAATTATGACTAGTTTTATCAACTTCTTTATTTTCTTTAGGCTTGTTTTCTTTTAGTGGTTCATTTATGACTGATTTGCTTCCTTCTTTTATGAAGCCTTTGAATGTATTATTAGTGTTTGAATTTCCTTCAAAACCAACACCTGTTTTGTTAAAAGAAGGTCTTTGACTATCAATGATATCATTTAGTTTTTCTGAACTTTTTTCAAACTTGAGATTATTAATGGTGCATTCCTTCAACTCTCTTTCTAATTTTTCAATTTTTAGTTTTAAATTAGTTTCAGCTTGTTTAGCTTCTTCTAATTGATTCTTCAAATCTTCAATTGTTTGTTCTGATTCTTCTACTGCTTTCGTAGCTTCCTCTTTGAGTTTTACAAGTTTTCTTTTTAGTCTTTCATTTTGTTTATATGCATAATGAAGTTCTTCTTGGAGATCAACATCTTCTTCATCATTCCCTGATTCATTTTCCTCTTCTTCATAACTATCATTGGAGACTGCTTCAGCCATGAATAGAATCTCATCCTCATCATCACTTGGGCATTCTTCGCTGCTTTCATCTGAAGAGCTGTCCTTTTTTGAATAAAAACTCTTTTTATTTTTGCTTTGATATCTTTTCTTCTTATTAAACTTGTTGTTACTTTTCCATTTCTTCTTTGTGTATGCTTGTTTTTCATCTTCACTTGAGTCATCATTATTTTGAGGGCATTTTGAGGCATAGTGTCCTATCTTTCCACAATTGAAACATTTGAAAGGAAACTTCCCTTTATATTTTCCACTTCCCTTTTTCAATTTTCTTAAGAAATGAGCTTCAGCTTCATCAGTTTCACTGCTTGAACTATCACTTGAAATTTGTTTCTTGCTCTTATTATTTTTAGAAATTTTAAAGGCTATTTCCTTCTTAGGTTCCTTGTCTCCAATTCTCATTTCATAAGCGGTAAGGATTCCATGTAACTCATCTTTAGTAAGTTTATCTAGATCTTTCCTTTCTTCTATTGCTGATACTTTAGAATCAAATCTAATGGGTAGAGATCTCAAGATCTTTTCAACCACAAGTTGTTCTTCTACTTCTTCACCAAGAGCTTTTATTGAATTGACCACTTCATCAACACGAGAAAGAAATGAGGCTATGTTTTCATCTTCCTTCATTTTCAAACTTTCGAATGTGCTTCGGTGAGTTTGAAGTTTGGCCTTCTTTACATTGTCGGTCCCTTTATATATATTTTTCAACTTGTCCCATATCTCCTTTGCAGATTTACAATGCATAACTTTTGTGAATTCCGAGTCGGCTAGATTACATAGAATAGCATGTTTTGCTTTGGCATTATTTTCACTTCTCCTTTTTCCGGCTACATCTGTTGGTGGGGTTGCTGGTGGTGTATAACCATCTAGTACTGATTGCCAAACATCGAATCCAATAGCATTTAAATATGCTTCCATCTTTATACTCCAAAATGCATAATTTGTCCCATCAAAAATTGGTGCCTTGTTTTGGAAACTTTCAGCCATTTGTGCTCTTTTAGATCTACCTTCAAGCGGTTAGGCTATATAGAAGGAACCCGCTCTGATACCAATTGAAGAGCACACGAATATACTGAGAGGGGGGGGGTGAATCAGTATATTAATAGTTTTTAACTTTTAAAACTTTATTCAAAGATAACTTCAAATTCACAAACAAACCATTATGCACATGAACACAAATTTTACGTGGAAACCCAATATGGGAGAAAACCACTAAATAATTTCCTTTTATATATAATATTGTTCTTTTACAATGTTTTGTAGGCACCAACCTACTAGAGGCTCCAACCCCTATGTTTATGAGCACCAACTCACTGGAAGCACCAACTCCCACACTTTGCAGGCACCGACCTACTGGAAGCACCAACTCCTTGTCCGGATTCTGAGCACCAACTCCCCGTCCGGTTTCTGAGCACCAACTCACTCTTTATAAATTCTCTTTCCACCTTGACGATGTTGCTATCTTCAACGGATGATGGATTCAATTCGCTCCTTTAAGTCAGCCACAAAAAAAATCTGAATATATGTCTCTTTAGCCTTCTCTTTTCTGCTCTTTTTGCTGTTCTTCCTTTTTGAGAATATATATATCTTTATTAATATTTATATTTAGAATATATAATTATCTCTGCTCTTCTTCTTCTTTATTCCATTGCTGACTTGTTTTCAATTTCACAAAATGAATTGAATATTTATATATAAACTTTAGAAATGAAACAATGTGTCTTTTTAAGAGTTGTGCCTTTCCAATATGAAAAGGTGTCTATTATTAAAATATTATTAACTTAAAATAAGTTAATATTTTCTTTAATTATATTAAATAAAATTCTTCTCTTAATAAACTCTTTTTATATATGTCTTTGTTATTGACCGGGCGCTGCATATCATTAAAGTAATCAATGAAACATTTGAACATATCACTGCCAGTATCGAACCTCTGCCGCTTTTTATATAATTCTTCAAAGTCTTTGTTTAAACATCGATGATATCCTTCGAATATATATTTAAATATATTTGACCGTAGAAAACTTCAAATATGCACGTGCTGTGTTTACGGCATCTTCAATGCTGCATATATATCTTTCAAAAATATAATACACGGTAAGTATATTGTTCTCTTTCGCTGATCTGGTTACGTATCTAGAAAACATCTGTATATCTTCGACAACAACTGTGCATATCTTCGATGAATATACCATCCTTCGAAAAGAAACTTACATCTGTTTTATTATACCCTGTATTCATTCTTTATATCGCTGCATATAATGTTATCTTCCATTAATATCTTCGACGTATGCTGAACACTTTTAACCGCTGTATATTATTTCAACCTTTAATCGCTGAAAGCAATAATCATTTTGCCGTTCTTGATAATATCCACCGTTCTCAATATTTTGCTGTTGCCTGTTGCCTTCGATACATTCTCTTTGCCATATGCATACGTTTTTGTTTTTATTATCTGCTGGCCAGAATACATAAATACGTATGTTTACTGATGTTCTCTGGATGTATACATATGTTCATTGTTACATTTTCTGAATATATAATCTCTGACTATAGACGTATTATATGCAGTTCAATATCAATATTTGTATGCTGTTTAATATAAAATGAAAACATCTTTTATGTATGCTGTTCAATATCTGTATGTTGTTAATCTTCATTATACATGCAATTATGTATGTCCTCTTTATATGTTCTTATAATGTATCATGACATCAATGACAATTTTCATCAATGTATCATGTAAATCATGAGGAAGTGACGACTTCCAAAAGATTGTCACTTGTATTTGTACGAGTTATTGAAAGGTGACGATCTTACAATAACTTGACCTTCTATTGTGATAGACATCATGTGATTGCTAAAACAGATCACAATAGATGATTTCTTGCATGGTGGATTCAGTTCCTTAAACAGACCATTGACCTTCTATTGTGATAGACATCGTGTGATGGCTGAAACAGATCACAATAGATGATTTCTTGCATGGTGGATTTAGTTCCTTAAACAAACCATTGACCTTCTATTGTGATAGACATCGTGTGATGGCTGAAATAGATCACAATAGATGATTTCTTGCATGGTGGATTCAATTCCTTAAATAGACCATTGAGATCCTATTGTGATAGACATCGTGTGATGGCTGAAACAGATCACAATAGATGATACCTTACATTAAGGATACATTACCTATGAAATTTAAATTGAGTTATGGTGAATATCATGAGACTTGATATTCTTTGTCAGACCATATCTGTGATATCTTATTGAGGTGATATCTAAAATATTTATTGAGTACTTGGTGGACATCATGAGACTTGATGTTAGTAGGCCAGTACTCTGAGTAAATGGTGAATATCATGTGACTTGATATTCTATGTCTATTACTGCTAATATCACGAGATGATGGTTTTATGAATCTATGAGTTAAGGTGAATATCATGCAACTTGATATTCCTAGTTAGACCATATCTTTGGTATCACGGTAAATGATATCTTCTTATCCTAATCATGTGTTTAATCTTCCTTGGCTAAGAGGGAGTGTTGATGTTTTGTAGCTTCAGTCATATAAACACTATGAGTCAATACTAGTATATATATATATACACACATGCATACATACATACATACATACATACATACATACATACATACATACATACTTAGTATATATGAGATGTATATATATACAAATATTATTATTATATAAATATTAGAGAAATTAATATAATACTTATATATATAATATCTCTTGAGTATTATATTAATTTCTCTAATATTTATATAATAATAATATTTGTATATATATATACATCTCATATATATATATATATATATAAAATCATAATTATCATTATATTAATTACATAATAATGAATAGACATGTCCTAGGAAGGGACATGTCTCTTCTTGGCTCATTCTCAATATAAATGCAAGAGATTGTTGCATTTGGAAAACACATACAATGAGATAGTGCTATTACATTTGCACTGATCCTAAAACCTTAACACTTTCTTTATTCATAATCGTGTTGTCTCCATTTAGAACGTCCTTGAAGTAGGACTCTAATATCTCACTTAAAGGTCCTTGAAGTAGGACTCTAATACCTCACTTATTTTTTCTTGGTTCTCTTAGCAATTCTAATTTTATTTCTCCTTACTTTAGTGGATTGTGTAAAAACTTTGTATTTAAAATTAAATGTGATAGACATTAATATTTCAATTTAAAAATTAAATTAAATATAATTTTTCAATGAAAAATAATATAATATACTTCAAACATTATTGAAAATAATACAATAAAGAAACATTAACTAAATTTTGAAAAACAACATTTTTATTAAGAAAAATATATAAATATTCAATTTTGAAAAAAAAAAACAGAATTAAACCTAACCTCATATGATACATATAGATTATAGCACAATTCTAATAATTCTTTTCCATATTTTTATTATATTTTTTGTATTGAAGAAGATTTTTACTCAGCACAATTTAGATGCATACAATATAACTTTTACCATTTCACCAAATATATTTTGATATCTAAAATATTTTTTTACCATTTATTACATAATTTCATCACACTCACAAATAAAGTCTTCAACTATGGAAAAGAAAAAAGGACAAACATAGAGTTTCTTTTATTTGGGACTCCATGTCAGCTTATCAGCTCTGACCACAAAAGAACAAAGAAAACTGAAATTCAGCCTTGTCTTTGTGATGGGTATTTTAAAATTTTCACATTTTTGTCTACGTGATTAGACTTGTCAAAGAGTACACTGCTGATACGGGGCTATTTTATATTTAACGCCAAAATAGCTGTGCAGTCTGTGCACGGAGTTTAGTGGGCAATTTACAGACTTTTCTCTTATTAAAACTGTACCACAATCCAACACAGTGGTTTATATAATTTGTCCAGAAACACAGTTACTTTTAGAGTTTAACCCAGTAATTATGGAGGCTTAGAAACGTAGGTAGTCTTCTTCTTACAGTGAGAACTGCTATATTAGAAGGGCTTCTTGATAGCATTACGTGAGCAGCACATTTGGGAAGGAAAACCCTCTTTTGGGTTGCCTCTCTCTTGCTACAGATCTTTTCTAGTAGCAGATCTTTTATCTCAAGCAGTCTCATCAGCTTTAAGTTGAGCAATACATGCAAAAATATGATAGATGAAGGTTAAGAAAGATTTCTCTAAACCTGGATCTTAAATGCATCCAGAGGTCACTGAGTGTGAATTGAGAGCAGAAGTCCCAGGTTGAGAGGAATCTGTCTTAGCTATGCATCTGAAATAGGATTATTATCATATGTTATTTATTTTCTTTCTTCTTTTTAATTTTGTTTGTAAAGATCATCTTTGACAATAACATCCAACGTCTTCCCTTGCAGAGAAATTTCGTTGGAGATTTTGTTTTCCATTTTTTCATGGTCTTGAGTAATTTAAAATAGGACACTAAATTAGAATAGAAATATAGTTGTTTTCTTATTCTTCTCTGTGCTGCTAACAATGACAATGGGAAGGTAACCATTTTTTAAATATAGTTCTTATTGTGATTATGATGGTCTTGAGTAATTTAAAATAGGCCACTAAATTAGAATAGAAATATAGTTGTTTTCTTATTCTTCTCTGTGCTGCTAACAATGACAATGGGAAGGTAACCATTTTTTAAATATAGTTCTTATTGTGATTATGTTCTGGTCTTTTGAATGTCTCACTTTGATTCAAGTGATAATAAAACATGAAATAAGATCTCTCTTTGATGTCTCCTATTCTGAGTTTCTCTTATGGAGATACTAGTAAGACGTTGATCGTGAAGTGGTATAGAATATGAATGCAAACTATGAAGAAACCCCAATAGCAGATTGAACTGAGCCAAATGATGCATGTAATGGAAGTAATTGATCCTATGCATGTAAGTAGGAATCTTATATTAGTGGCAGCATTAAAAAACTAGTAATGTGATTTAGTTATGAGCATCTTAAGATGTTCATTTTTGGGACATTTGTAAGTTGTGCTGGACATATAATTAAACTGGTGGTCATTCTCTAGTAAGCACATTGTTTTAGGTTCATGGTTTATGCGATAATTCTTCGTGTTTTGTCTAAGCTTAGCCTATGAAATCATGTAATTGGAGCATCTCAAGAAAGTTGTATATGTGGTGAGGGGAACAAAGTGAAATGTGTGGGAATATGATTCTCATTTTCTCTCACATGGATGAATGCAATGTCCTACATTGAGAACTTTGTGAGTTTATTGTAATCTCATTTTTGTGAAAATGAATGATTTTCGAGTGTATTTTAATTTGTATGGTACTTTAAAGGATGGGTTTCTCTTAAAAAGATAATCTCAAGGTACATTTAGTGGCATTAAGTGCTTGTTTCCTTTATTAGTACTTGTTGATAGGCTAAGTACTATTGTATTCGTTTTTGAGTTTTTAATCTTAACTAGTGATTAAATGAATTGTTCTAAACCCATCAAAATAAATTCTATTTTATATTTCATTATAAGTTTTTCGTTTGCAAAGTATAGATGCAAATTGTTTAATTTTATAATATCTAGAAATTAATTTTTAATCATCTCATTGGACGAAATCATTTGAAGTCTTATTATATGAATGAATCAATTAAAATTTACCACAATATTTATTGTACACTTTATATTTAATATAATGAAAATGTAATATTTTTAAGTTTATATTTAAGTTTTCCACTTAGAAATAATTTTTGTTTTTATCTTTAATTAGAATTTTCATTAATCTTTTCCTTTTTTATTAATAATTATAATTTATAATTTATATTATTAAAATAATTATAATTAAAAATAAAATAACCTAGTGCTACATCTATAATTATATAAACTAATAATATTATTATCATATAGTTCTATAATTAATAAATTATTATATGTTATTATTATAATATAAATATAAATAAAAAATATTATATTTATAATTATTATACATTCTAATATATTAAACTATAAATGATAAATTATTATTTTTAAAGAAATATGTTCTTAAAGAATATTTGACTATGAGAATGCTGAAATATAAAATTTTAACAACATAAAAGTTTCTTATTTTCTAATCATCTATGAATTTTAGTATTGAGGTATTAAGAAATTTGTCTATTATATTAGATCACTGAGACTATTGATTTGATGACACATTTGTGTATCTAACTTGATGTGTAAATCTTATCCATTACTTCAAATTTCAATCTATATTAAATTAAAAATAATTCCCTTTACCCCCAAAATGATGTATATTATTTAAGTAGAAGAGAAGAAAAATTAAATAGACCCCTCAAAAATGACAACTCTTGACATATTCTATATAAATTATATTTAAAATATAATATGTAATTATTTTATTTTATATTAAAAATTAAACTTAAAATTAATTACTAAAGGCAAGTACTTGGCCACTACGTGGCACTTGTTATTCTTTTATATTATGGATTTACATACTTTATTAGTGCAATTTCTCTTATAAATGTGACGCAGAATAAGCATTCATAATTTGAAATTTCTAACATTCGATATTATAGTCTGATTTTGGGTTATATAAGGGATGCCTTGTGTTGGACCCAATTTAATGTGTAAAATTTTCTCTATCTTATGCCTCTCTGCTTTAACCCTCATTATCCATCACTAATATTTCATATTGAGTTCCTTTAATGTGCCCTTGATCAAATTTATCCAAATATTGTATTAAACATGGCAAAGGTAAGGTAAGGCCTTATGCTATATTGGATTATGAAAGATTTCATGGTAATATATCTTAAGATTACTTTTTAGTAATTTTGAATGATTGATTGATAAGTGGTGTGTATATGTGTAGAACTAGAAGACAATAAAAAAATAAATTATTTATAGTTCTTAATACCAAAATTAAAGAAAATATAAACTCTATATTTTTAATTTCTCAATACAAGTTAAATGGAGCTATAATGTTGAATAGAATGTAACTATTTGTGTGTTGAACCTTGTGCTCTTTGTATTTTTTCATTTCCAATAGAAAGGACATACCATTAGAGAAATGATGCAAAGTACACTTTTGTCACATTACCATAAATAGATAGTGTGTGTTAAACTAAAGGACAATAAACAAATCAAACTAGTTATAATTCTTATCACTAAAATAAAAAAAATACAAATATTTATATCTTTGATCTCTTAATTTAAGTCGAATGAATTTATAAATTCATAGAATGTAATCATTTGTGTGTTGAGCCTTGTTCGCTTTGTATTTTTTCATTTTCAATAGAGGACATAACATTAGAGAAATGACACAAAGTACACTTTTTTGGGCAAGAGACACTCTTACACAATGATTGCATGTTTTCATTGATGGCAATTGTGCTCATTTCGTATGGTCTCCCAACATTTTTTGTTTATACCAAAGGAAACAATGAAAACCAACTAAGTATGGATGAACAGGCAACAATATACTAGTTCGGCAAAAGGTTCAGTTTGAAAACATTTGGTTAAATTATAAGTAGAGAAGTTAGCAGAAGGTTGTTTGGAGTATATTCTATGATACTTTATGACCGTGACAACATATGATATGTTTTGGTTGTGTTTTGATGCTCTAAGTATTGGATTGGCAGAGAAGTGTAGAAGACAGAGTCAGTCAGCAGGTGGATCAATCAACGATCCTACCAAATCGATGATACGATTGGTTTGATAATATATTTTGGTAGAGTCGACATACTACACGTTATCTACAGCTTGGTAGAGGTTAGCAACTTTGCTATTGGAGCCAATATTGGACTTATTATATTTTGATGATAGGTATATATGCTTGAGTTTTTGTGTTGATTGAGATGATGCAATGGTTAGAGAATATTGTGCGAAGGTCAGAGAAGTTATGCACCTAATTGCAGAGGTTAGGTTGATATTTATTTGATGTACTTGCATGGAACTGTACTGACATATATGATGCCATTTCTCCGTTCATCATTTTGGATTGTAGTCCAATATTATCTATAAGCAATGAGATTTCTTAAGGGTTTTATCCCTCTTTTGTAATCGAGCAGTGTGCTCTAGGTAGCGTTCCTGAATATTATTGCATTCCCATTTTGTAATATTGCCCTTAATTGGGTTAATTATATTTTTGCAGAGATATTTATGGGTTCCATTCGTTCTATGGTTTTTCCCTTTATTGGGTTTCCACGCAAAAATTATGGTGTTATGAGTTTGTGGATGCTTACTTCACTTTGCTATTGAAGCCAATATTGGACTTGTTATATTTTGATGATAGGTATATATGCTCAAGTTTTTGTGTTGATTGAGATGATGCAATGGTTAGAGAATATTGTGCGAAGGTTAGAGATATTATGCACATGATTGCAGAGGTTAGGTTGATGTTTATTTGATGTACTTGCATGGAATTGTACTGACATAAATGATGCTATTTCTCTGTTCATCATTTTGGATTGTAGTCCAATATTATCTATAAGTAATGAGATTTCTTAAGGGTTGTATCCCTCTTTTGTAATCGAGTAGTGTGCTCTAGGCAGCGTTCCTGAATATTATTGCATTCCCATTTTGTAATATTGCCCTTAATTGGGTTAACTATATTTTTGCAGAGATATTTATGGGTTCCATTCTCACTATGGTTTTTCCCTTAATTGGGTTTCCACGCAAAAATTGCGGTGTCATGAGTTTATGGATGCTTACTTCACTTTTCTATTGAAGCCAATATTGGACTTATTATATTTTGATGATAGGTATATATGCTCAATTTTTTGTGTTGATTGAGATGATGCAATGGTTAGAGAATATTGTGCAAAGGTCAGAGATGTTATGCACCTGATTGCAAAGTTTAGGTTGATGTTTATTTGATGTACTTGCATGGAACTCTACTAACATATATGATGCTATTTCTCTATTCATCATTTTGGATTGTAGTCCAATATTATCTATAAGCAATGAGATTTCTTAAGGGTTGTATCCCTCTTTTGTAATCGAGCAGTGTGCTCTAGGTAGTGTTCCTGAATATTATTGCATTCCCATTTTGTAATATTGCCCTTAACTGGGTTAACTATATTTTTGCAGAGATATTTATGGATTCCATTCCCACTTTGGTTTTTCCCTTAATTGAGTTTCCACGCAAAAATTATGGTGTCATGAGTTTGTGGATGCTTACTTTGTTTTGTATTTGTTTACTTATCATTGTGGTTAGTTTATGGTTCTGCAATCAATTTAATAAAGTTAAAAAGCACAGAATACTAATTCACCCCTCCTCTCAATTTTCTTCAATACCAACGATTGGTATCAAAGCCTAGTGCATTGGAAGAAGTCTAACTCCTTGAGGAAGGCCTTGATGGGTGATTCAACAATTTCCAAGAGTATTCAGAAGCAACTCTTGGCTGCACTTGAAGATGTTGACAAATCAAATGCTGAGAACATTGAATTGGAAGAAAAACTCAAAGATTTAGAAGGGTAAGTGCACCAAGATGGTGAACAAAAAGGGGGGTATAAGTGACCACTTTTTTAAAAAATTTTTTATTCTGAAATTAGGGAAACCTGAACTTCACATAGATAAATTTGAGGGTCATGCACTCAAAACTAGGAGTTGTGTAAAAAATAAGAATTGCAGTACTCTGAATCTAGTTTCTAAACTACAAAAGCTTTTAAAAAATGGATAATATTAAGAGGGTCAAACCTCTTGTGCATGAAAAACTATTCCTGATTTTTTCAGAAAAACATAACATATCTTTTTTCCGTGCGCTTCACAAACTATATAGTTAGATTTAGTATTTTGCAAAACCCTTTGGTAGGATGATAGGTAAGAGTGAGATCTAGAAGTTGTGTATTTTTTTTGTAATTTTCTGTTGAATATTTTATTTTTTATGAATTTTTGAAGTGATTGCATCCTAAAAATCTGGTACCTATTTGTGCATTGGGCATAACTTGCATTAAAATAATCCAAATTGCAAACTTTTTTTTAAAGTGTATAATCTAGTGTAGAAGATTAATATGTATTTCTTTTTAAAATTTGGTCAACTAGATCAAAAGTTATTAAAAAAATGGTAGACATATGTCCGTGAGGACTCTACAGACACTAGTAAAGAAAATTAAAGTTTACTATATGCTAATGTTGTCCAAAAATAGAAAAATTTATATGGTCAGAAAGCTTAGAAGATGTGTAAGATGATGGTAGTTATTTTAGAGATACCCACTTGATCATTTGTAAAGTTGATGGCGACGAAGTCAATAAATCATGTTGAAAGAAGAAAAAAAGTGTAAATAGACAAAATTGGAGGGAAAATGGGCTTGCAAGCCTTAGGGTCATATTCCAAACCTTTTACCAAGCCATAACCCATACGAGTTATGGTGTACAAAATAACCCGCTCGGGTTTTGAAAAGCAAAAATCATAATTTCAAGTTCTACATAACCCGTAGGGGTTATGAAGACATAAAACAACATTTTCAATTTTACATAAGGGTATGTGTAGGATCATAGTATACCAAGCTATGGTCTTAAGTGACAATGAAAAATTAAGAAATCAGGGTTAGTCAACTTGATGTAAAAAGTTGTAAGAACATAATCTGTAGGATATTCAATGTAGTTTCTAAACTACTAGCCCTTGTCTGAAAAAATAAAAATCTAATTGTGCAAAATTTTATATTTCAATGTTGTAGAACAAATTTTTAGGAAAAAGATAAAAAGTACGTGTATGTCTGACCACCTTAATCACAATCAAATGATGATATATTTTCACAAGATTCTAGATATAAGTAGTAGACTCATGCTCGGATGTGATACATATTATTGTGTAATTTTTTCCCAAATAAATAATTAATTATGAATTTTTTGCTACAACTTATGCATAATAAAAAAACTCTCATGTCTGACTGATGCAGGAGCATCCTGGGTGTAAGAGCAATCTTGCATCACCCAAAAATATTTATGTTTTTATATTCAATAAGGGTTATTTTGTGCAGAGCTGCTATTTATGGAAAGTTACTATTTTTGGTAATTTTCGTATGTGCTCAGAATGATTTGATTTCTTTCTTGGAGGTTCATTTTGGTCATATAAGTCTGCCAGTAAAGTTTCATTGCCAGATCGAGTGTATATTGGAAGATATTGAAGATTTTCGGTATTGGCAGCAGGGTACAGAAACTTTGAACTCAGTTTTGAAGGCTTTAGAGGCCCCGGATGAGGTCAAAAATTTGGGTGACAAGCGCTTGCGCCGGTCAAGCCTGTAGAGCGCTTCGTGGCATTTTCAAAATGGGGTTATAATAGCCGATCGGGTCAACTGGTGATGACTTATGGTCTTCGGAAGTTGGGCCACCCGAAATGGCAGAAAATAATTTTCTTCAAAATTTCTGTTCGGGTTTCAAAGGTTATCTTGAGCCGACTATGATGTAATAAAATGTAAAATAAAATAATTCTAAGTTTGGTCGGCCTTATTGGCTAAAATTCTGGAACCTTCCAGGCGGTGGAAAATTGCCTATATAAGGAAGGCTGTATTATTGTCTTAGGCAGTTCAGAATAGTTCTGGGTATTGATTCGAGGCTTTGTCCTAAAGAATATTTTAAGGGAATGCCCATGTGGCTTTGCATATTGTAATTCTAAAAGTTTGTAATTCCACATTTGTGGAGATAATAAGAAGCCAATTTTCTGTTCTTGCATATTGTTGTGGTTTCTCCGTTTCTGTTATGTGTTTGTGGTATTAAGGGGAGCACCCTTCATCACTGACCACCTTAACTAATTCTAAACTTTACAAAATTGATTTTTTTTTCTTTTAGTAGGCGAAGCATAGAATGTGACACATGTTTTGGATTTCAAAAAGGTTAAATCATTTGAAAGTTATAGTTGTTTTTCAATCAGTTTGTCAATTAAGACTTTAAAGATAACTCAATTAAAAAATAAGTAATAATTAATTACTCAGCTTAAAATTTGACAACAATTATATTGATGGAAAGCTGATAATGTCTTTAAGAAACCCTTTTCGTTTCATTAATATTGGGTGAAAAAGGTCGTTAGCTACATGGTCTAAGTCCAGAGATCAAAGCAAATATGGTGAACACATCTTTTGGGTTGACTATTCACGTTTGGTATTGCAAAATGAATACCCAAGGCAAATAACAAGCCTAATCGCTTATTCGAAACAATATCGGGGATCCAGTATCTCCCGCCCAATTCCAACATTTCAACTTGAATGTTTTTTTCAATTTTAAGTTATATATTATAATTTTTTTTATATTAATATTAAATGATAATAGCATTAGTACTATATAAATTTTAATATTAGTATTGTATTATATTATTATTATTTATTCCTCTATTATATAATAGTACTATAAAATTAGTATTAAATATTTATTAAAATATTTATATTATATGTTCAATAAGACCTAAGGGAGACATAGAGAGAGAGAGAGAGAGAGAGAGAGAGAGAGAGAGAGAGAGAGAGAGAGAGATTGGCAAAATTTGAGCAAGAGATTTTAGACATCCAAATATCCGATAGTTTCAAATATTTGATAGTTTTAGATATTCGATATTTTCGGATATCCAATTGTTTTTACTCACATTGAAAAGAAAAAGTTTATTCTCTGGGTCTCTCAGTCCGAGAACCACATTTTTCTGCAGAGAATATCACATTATAAGGCCCATGTGGGCAAGAGTATGATGTACAGTTATGGTGTTGTTAGAATAAACTAGAATTTCAGGAGGTTTTGGGAAAAGTTTGTGAATCGTCATGGGGTGGAGATGGGAGATTCTCTAGTGTTCAAGAAAATATCAAAGTCATGTTTCAAGGTTAAGATATTTAAAAGAATAGGGCGTGTGAAGAATCTTACTGCTTGCCATTTTATAAACACAAATGTTGATACAAGATGCCCTTCTAACAAATTAGCCAACTTAACTCAACTAATGGGCAACAAGTTGCTGATCGATTTGGTTTTTGATGAGAAAAATAACAATACCATTGATGCAATAGAGAAAAAAAAAATCATAAGTATAATTGTATTTACTACAATTCTCAGACCAGACATTTTAATTGTATATGTACAAGGAGGAATGTTAAAAGTTAAAACAAACAAATAATTATTAATTTTTGTTGCAGGCCATTCTGGCAAGAACCTTGAACATTTTGAATCCTCTACTCTAGTGAATCCTACCCTTACTTTCAAATCAAACTAACCATTTGGTCAATGGAAATGTAGTCCCGGAATGTAGGCAAGCCATATATGCTGGTAAGATCATATTCTCTTTCTCATGTTTTAATCAAGAGGAGTATCTAAGTGGAAAGGTTTACCAAGTTAACATGACATAAAATAGTTTTTCAATTACATTTTATTGAAGGATATCTGATGGTATAATATAATTTGTTGTGTTCTGTAATATGAACATTTGCATTTTGTGTGAGTTATAAGCTTTAACAGGAGTGTATCAAGTCAATGGAAAACATGAATGCATTTGGTCAAAATGTTAATCTTTGGATCAAATCATATAGAATTTTGTTGTTGGGATTAAACATTATGAAGAGAAAAGAAATGATAGATTCACAATATTAGCAATAAAATCCTACCTAATTGAAAAGAAATGATAGATCATAAAATTTGATCCAAAGTATTAGAAACAAAAATCTACCTAATCTAAATCTATAATTAACATTTTCACCATTATAGATTGTGAAAACCTTGTGAATTTAAGTAATGTGTTTGGTTGAAATAACTTAATTTTGTGTCATGTGGTTTGACATTGGAGGAGTTCCCAAAACTAGATGAATGTCCTCTTCACTTACCAAGAGAAAAAGGCATGGTAGTTCTTGTGGATAAAGAGTGTAAGGTGCACTAAGCACGATTGGGCAACGATCTTTCAGGGCTTGTATCTCGGATCCCATGAGAGGTATTAGTGAAAATGTTGAATGCGGTCGCGGGCTATAAATAGAAATTACTGGTGAAAATCAGATATCTGATATTATCAGATATCCGATTGTGCGTGTTCTTTGGATTTTGGTTTGGCCAGGTGTATTGACACCTAGGCCTACTAAAAAGTCAACAAACTTTTTAGAGCGCTTTTGGATGAGTGAAAAGTTCATTTTTTCTCATTGCCACTTTTTGGCATACCATGATCTTGCACATACCCATAACCCGTATGGATTATGAAGAAATTAAAAAAATTCTTGTAAATGTGTAATAAAATATACATTTGTATAGATTTACATATATGATATGTTTCTATGTAGGTATATATGCATATCTATAGTTAAATATACATATATTTTTATAGATTTATGTATTTAACTATAGATATGCATAATATCTATATACATACATGAATATTCTTATTCTCTCTATCTATGTCTCTGTCTCTCTCTCTCTTTGTCTCTCTGTCTATCTATCTCTCTTTGTAAAATTTTTAGTTTTACATAACCCGTACGTGTTATGATAAATTGCAACATTTTCATTAGTTTACATAACCCATACAAGTTATGAGGAATTATTTAAATATTTGAGTCCCAATGGCCTAAAAACTAGCAGTGCAAGTTGTTTGAAGGCCCCACTGCTGTTGCACATTATTTTCTAGGATAATAATAGTCAGGTTTTGTTTCTTTTATTATCATTTTTTCTTTGAAATGATTGATTTGTCTCGTATTTTGGGTTCTTTTTGTAGTTATTTTATCATGGTTACTTTAGATTGTAATAAAATGATGCTCATTTATTATTTTTATGCTATTTGATTTTGGATTGTCCTCATGATGTTATGTGTAGGACAATTAATATAAACAATGTGAAAGAATAAGAGAGGAACAATTGAACAATGAGAGGCAACAAAGGAAAGACAAAGGGAGTGTATGAGGATATTATGTGAAGGTACGCCATATAATGCACCTAATGAAAATGATGAACAGTCAATAATTGAAATTAATATGACGAATGCACCAAATCAAAATGATCAACATACACCAATTCAAATGCATGTGATGAATCCACCTAATGAATGTGATTAACATAGACCATTTGAAAATGATGTAATGAATGCACATGTTAATGAAATTGAAGAAGATTTACCATTTGAATTTGATGTGATTAATGCACATAATGCACCAATCTTTTAAACATCTCTTAGAATAATTCATAGAAAACTAAAGTTTCTAAAAGACATTGATGAAAATATAGTGAGGCCAATGCATGATAAAATATCTGAAAGAACTTGTAGAAGAATGGTTATAAGAATTTGGAATAACCATTTTGAAAACTTAAATCTAAGTGGAAGATGCCAATTAGTTATTGAAATGATTAAAATATGAAATTTAGAGAGACAATGAAAATTTTGGGGTTAAGAACATCTAAAAATAATAGTGATAGAGCCATTGTGAGAAATATTTTTGATGCATACCAATCCATTGATTTGAAATCACACTCTAAAGATGCTAATGTTATTTGTCATGTCCTCACATCAACCATAATGGGAAAGGAAATGAAAAAATCTCATTTAATAAGAAAAATAAGTGAGTCATTAAGGATAAGTAGAACCACATTACACCATGCTTTAGATAGGCTCGTATATCATACCTCGTGAGAGGTATCAAAAAAATGTCAAATGCTACATGACCATGTTTTTGAGGCCTACAATAACCTTTCTCCATTTTGGGAGATTCGACTTTGTTTGAATTTGGCATGACAATCTTGCTTGATGCCAAAACTTGCAGTGATGCTTAGTTGAAAGTTGCACCACTGGGTATCTTCCAAGCCATTCATTTTGATGCTGATCGGTCTATGCCATTAGCTCTCATTAGGCAGGTAATTGCTAGTGACAACCCCGTTTCTCCCACGGAGTCAATAGAATGTTTGCGACCATGCCGAACCAAAGTGTCCCCAAGGTGCACTAAGCACCATTGGGTATGTCGGTGAGTGTTCTGGTGTATCGAGAGGAAAAGTGGACCATTCCTAGGGTAAACCTACCCAACTAGACATGATGGAAGCATTGATTTGTGCCCACAATGAACATATGTTTCTTCTCCAAGTTGGTTATACAAGGGACATCATTGATAGGGTAGGTCAGATCCTAGGTGTCCTAAATGTGTTGGGGTCCTATGGATCATTTTGGTTTGTAATAAAGATTACATATTTAAATCTGGTCAAAGGGTCAATAATAGACTACTAATTGATGTTTTGAGTTCTTAGGATGATCACATTTCAAGAAAACCCTCAAAGCATGAAGGGTACCCATAAATACATGTAACCTTCATGGATCATACATAAAAACACTCGTAAGACATGATTATAGTCATGAATGTATGCAAGGCATGAATTCCAATACACATAAGGTGGTGATCATATGCTCAAGGCATGAATCACACATTTAGATATCCGTACACATTGTTTGTATACACTTATGAAGCATGCATGTAAATAATGCATAAACCATGATTTTTTCTTTATCCAAACAAAATACTCATAACGTATGAAGGATACACATGAATACAATGTAGCACATAAAGCATGCATTCACTTAAATGATGAATTACACATGTGAACACACCTAGCACATAAAACGTATACAAAAAAATTCTTAAGTCATGAAGCATACATGTAGCACATAGATTATGAAGCATACACATGAATTCACTTAAGTCATGCATGCAGCCCGTACACATGAATTTAGGTTATTAAGAATGTACTTGAATACACATGAATATACTTAAGAGATAAATCCTACACATGAGTACATACACACAAGAATATTTACATACTAACAATAAACAAATGAACACACAATGAACAAATTGGATCAAATATCAAGTTTCATATATATCAAAATGAACAATAATTGGGTACATATAAAAAAATGGCATACATGCCAAATCAATATGAAAGTTACAAAAATGTGGCATCGACTATGTCAAGGTCGATATATATAATAAAAATGTCGAATATATATAAAAAATGATCATTCAATAACAACAACTAGATCTATATATCTCTATCAATATCTACGACTGTGCCGGATCATCAAAATTGAGCCTCTTCAAAGTAGTAGGTGGCTCACTAGGTATCTACACACAAACAATTCAAATGCTAAATCATATATCTTTTCTCAAAATAACATAAAAAATACTAAATATTGGATTGTAATTTGTTGGTAGTTGAATTGTTGGTTACCTCATCCCTTTGTTCTACAATTGGGTCATTCTCTAAAGATGATGGTCCCCGTCTTGTGTGAGCTAGACTTCTAACAAAATGTAAAGGCAAAGGATCCATGGGAAGTTGTGAAGAGGGTTGTAACAGGTAAACTAAAATCAATACAAGTTAATAACATATATGTTAGGAAACACTAAAAAAATAAAAATGCATGTAATCATATCTAAATGCATACCAAAACCTCAAATGGCTCTCCTGTACTCTTAGGAGGCATCACCACTGATGAGACAACTATGACCAATTCTTGTATGAACAATCATAACATATGTCATAGTCATAAAGGAAGGATTTCTACGAGATTTAGGACAATCAAGAATGCAATTACAAGTAAATATAAAATGTTACCTCTTCTCTCTCTTGAACATCAACGACATCAGGTGCATTAATAATTTTATAAAACCCAATTGTTTCGATATATAAAACAAATAATTCAGGTGCGTTCATCAATATAGACTACAAGTACATGTTTAATCATGAATAATACATTTCAAAAAATAAAGTTAAGTTATATTGAATTACCTTTTGTCATTTGAGTGTCCTTGAGGATTTCTTTCTCTTTCCTGATGTCCTCAAGTGAGGTGAGGTACCGTAGCAAATTTTTTTTTAACATAAGAGAAATGAATATGATACCACATGGGTTCAATTAAATTGGCAAACATGAGATGTGCAAAATATTATACCACAGTTTTCAAACCCAAAGTCAACGGAAGAAAGTGTGATATCATCAACTTCAGAAATCTGAGCAGCCGACAAGCCCTATAAAACACCAAATAAATATGCATATATTAACAAAATATATTTTGAAACATACATATTATTCTATTTTTATAAATATTTTAAAAAAAATTACCTCAGGTGTCAAAGCTACACGTGTACGTCAACTCGAATGAACACTCCATGGTGTGCTCTTATCACCCGCTATATCTTGCAATGCATATTATTCATGTATCAATTTAAGTTATTCTCAAATAAAAAAATATTTACTTTTATAAGATTAGGTCTGTTGGGTATCCTAAAAGTTTTTCGAGGTTTGTGTCCACTTCCTGGTTTAAGTCTCCATGTGAGTGTTATACCTGGACTAGGGTTTGTAAAGTGTCGTGAAAATGGTTTTTGACATGTTTAGAAAAACCCTTACCCTAGGTCTTGTCTTTGAAAATGTTTCCAATTCATTTCTAAACTTCATGTGGTCCTCTTGTTTCTTTTTCTTGGTTGCCTTTAAGTCACTTAAGTTGCTATTTGTGCATATGCTTATTTGCCCCAAGTGTTCGCCGAATCGGGAAGTGTCTTATCAAATTTCAAAACAATCTGGCGATTCAGCGAATGAGTCAAATTCATGTTCACTATTAATATCAGTTGCCAGTTCTCTAGATCTTCCAGCGGTTATCCCAAACATCCAGCGAATTGGCGAATGCATTAAAGCCACGCTTTTTGATTACTTTGTTCGCTAAGTCTCCAAGTGCTTCGGCGGTTTCATTTTCCTTTCCGAGAACTAGCGAATGAGGGTTATCTCCAGTTCTCGCAATCTTTGGCGGTCTTGTGAAACAATCTAGCGATTCAGCGAACACTTTGTTCGCTTATTCTCAGAATCTGGCGGTCAAGGGTCATGTCAACTAGAGAATTAGCGAATACCGTGGATTGTTTTCACGATCAACGGCCCTGTTTTAATCTCAAAATATCTGTGGGTCCTGCATATTTGATCTGGCAAATAAGAGAATCAATGGATGATAAGTTTTAAGGTCTCAGTCGCTTATTCTCGAAATGAAATTTTCAATGATATGGAGTATTTGGAGAACTAGCGAATGCTCTTTGTTCGCTGATTCTCAGAATTAAATGGTTAAGGTTTTTGTTATTCAGAGAACTAGCGATAGCCATCGATTGATGAAGATCAACGGTCAATCTGGAATCCTAGTATAAAGTGATGATTAAGGAAAGATTCAGTGAATCAGAGATTAAAGGGGTTCGCTAGTTCTCCAGACAATCAAGCGGTTAAGTATATCTTTAAGCGAATGCGCGAACCCTTTGTTTGCTAGATCTCCAAGAAAATTGACCGTCAGTCATAATATTAAGAGAATGGGAGGTGGCTTTGTTCGCTAGTTCGCCAAATGGTAATTGCAGTTAACTGTTTAAGTGGGAGCCCTTTGTTCGCTGATTCGTGAAATGCATGGATGGTTAAGGATGGGATTTCGAGAACCCACGAAGCTAGTAGTCGCCAGTTCTCCAAATTTGAACCAGGATTAAACAGGGATTCAGAGAACTCGTGAAGCCAGTGGTTGCTAGTTCTCTGGTTGCTAGCTAGGGTTAGCATTATATTCAGCGACCAAGAGAAGCCAATAGTCGCCGGTTTGCTAAATGGGCTCAGATGGAAAAGGTCATAAAGGGAAAAGAAAAGGAACCGTTGCCACATAGATAAAGTACTTTGTCGATCTGGACATGAAACCAGTAAGCCATCAAATCAGCTTCAAGAAGAAAGATTGCATGACGCAAATAGTTTTAAAGTACAGAATCATGATCATTGCCTCTTCACCTCGTTTTCAAGTAGTTTAATCTATCTGTCAACATCCGGACATGGCGAGCTCAAAATTTGAAATCTGAGGGTACATAAAATTGAATATGGGATCAATTAAGGAGATTTGCATTAATTATGGTAGTTGCACACCTTGGATTCATATCGATAAATAAGTTGAAGCTCATTGTTTATTTGTTCAGTCTCAGTTGTTAAGAGTTTCTGTTTGTCTAGAGAATTTTCGAGCATAAAGCATTTGAGATACAGAGAATTGAAGGTGTTTCTGTAGCAAGGATGAGTCAACCTGAGAAGAGTGCAGCGTCTTCTAGTAGTGAGGCCAAGTCCAAAACTGGTGAGGATAGGAATAAACCAAATTTTTCAGATGAATTCCTGAAACTGTTGCCGGGCTCCAGTCAGAACAAGAGGGCTGTTGATGACATGTTTGAAGATCTTTTGGAATGGTGTAGAGACCCAATCACTCCGAAATTCTCAGGTTACACTATTTTCAACTTCTTTTACAGCAATAAAAATAAGCATTTTCCTGTCTGTAATGGTTGGGTGTTAGGATTGGGAAAAATGGTTGTCCCTGATGTTTTCCTAGATGTTGATTTAATTGTTGCCCTAGCCAGAAGTTATGACCCTATCTCAAGGACAATTAGAAAAGAAGACCAATCACCCTTAGTTACTCTTGATAGGGGATCTTTTATGAAAGCTTTTGGTCTATACACGTCCTTTTCAACTGAGATTGATTTGAACAAAGAAAAGGCAAGATACAGAAGCAATATAGGGTCAGTAAAAGACCAGTTGGTTAAACATATGCCAAAACAGGATAAATATATAGCCCCCTTTCCTGCTAACATGAATGCCCCATACCAGTTCAAATCCCTCCATCATTATATGAGATATACTTGCTATGCGTTATGTAGAGTTTTGGGAATTGATGGGAATGCAGAATTTTTACCAGCTGACTTGCTGATGATTATCTTGGATATTCAAAATTCCTTGGTAAACACTAACTATGATTACATTCAGTATGTGATTGATAGGATGCATCAAGGGCTGGTGTCTGTCAAAGAAAGTAAAAGTCCTATTGAGTTCATGCATTATTCTTTATTAATGCATTTGATTCTATTTTTCAACATCAACAGTTTTGATGTAAACATGTTAAAACCAAGGTTCACTTTCAAGGATCAGCACAATCCAGTGCAGTTGTGGGTGAGAATATGGAATTCTACCTCCAATGAAGCAGATTTTTGTGTTTTTCAAAATTTCATTGTCTTTCCAATTATCAGGATGCTAGGCATAAATGTCACCAGGCTATCTCCTAGAGTCCTTAGGCTTTTAAGACCACTACAGTATGTGGATAAGTGGGATGGAAATCATAATTGGGGTGACTTCTACTTAGGAGATAATTCCATAATTATCAGAGTTTATGGTTGTCCCCAACCCCCACATTTATTACCAAAGTATGTGCCTTCGAGAGTGGCTTGTTTGGAATTTGTTTGGCAATTGATGTGTACAGATAGAGAGCTTCTGGCCCCTCACAGAAAGGGTACGTTCACACCCAGGCAGTTCAGGGTAGGTGACTTCCTGATAGGAAAGAGGGCTTTTCCTCAAATTAGTGCATGGCTACAACAATTCAAAATGGTTACTGGTGCTTGTAGGCACATAGATCTTGAGGGCTTCATCAAGATTGCCAGGATGAATTACATCCCAAACATTGGTGTGATCAAGGAGCATGAGGGTTTAGATGAAGAAGATGTGATTAGAAACATTTTAGATGAAGATGAGGTTAAGAGGAGATGGTACAGATTCTTTGATTTAGTAGATTTGTCCAACCAATTGAAAGCATCTCAGATTCCTTTTGATGGTTTTTTCCCCGATCTTCCTTATTTGAAGAAGATTGATGGGATGATTGAAAAATATGATACTTTGGCGAATCAATTGGAAAGCCTGATTGATCAGAATAAGCCAGAGAAGAAGAAAAAGAAAGATTATTCATCTTCTGATGAGGAAGAATTCACTGATGAGTCACAAGAAGAAGATAGTCCTCCACAGATTGAGGGACCACCAGTTGTTGATCTCACTCAAGATCAACCAGAAATAAAGGATATCTCAGAGCCACCATTGAAGAAACAGAGGCTTGAGGAAGGTGAACCTTCAAGGCATGAGAAACAAAGAAGGGAAATTGACAGAGCATCTGCTCTTGTACCAGGTGATAGGCCATATCATCATCAATTGAGGAAAGCAATAAGAGCAGGCAAGAAAATGGCCATTGAGCAAGAAAGCAGAGAAAAGTCCTTGTGGTTGGAGAAGGATATCAGAGAGGTCTATCAGGAGGAATTCTTGAGGGATGATCAATTTATTAAGACTGATGAGTTTAAGAGTTTTCTCATTTGGAACAAGCAGCAAGAAGTAAAGAAAGCTCTGCCTGAAGGTATGGAGCCAAGTGAAGAAACTTTGAGAGCTCTTGCTTCATATGATCCTAGCCTTGATCCTATAACAGTGGACGAAGCCAGAGAATTGGTTAAATCAAGTGGAATGTTGTTAACCCCAGGATGGGATCTGACTTCTGCATTCCTCATTGATCAATTGAGAAAGCAACCAGAGGGTAGCCTATCATATGAGGTTCACATTGGTGACATGATAAGAGGAAGTGGCTATGACCCTAAGTCCCAAGCTGTTGCAATGTGGTCTATGGCCCCCAAAACCCAAAAGCCATCTCTATTGAGTATAGAGGATAAGATGGAGGGGAATAAGATTATATGGACTATACAAAATACAACAGACCTTGAAGTCTCCAAGGCAGTAACTCATTGGGCTAATCTGAATGAAGCCAAGACAGCTCAACTGTCAGAAAGATATGCTAAATTGTTTGAAAGTTCAAGCATGGTAGCCAAGGACAGAGATTTGAAAATGATGAAGATCAAACAATTGGAAGATGAGCTGGTAGAAATAAAGGTCAAACTTGAAGAAGCCTCAAAAATAATTCCTCCTCCTCCTTTGCAAGTTGAGGTACCTATTCAGATAAATTTGGAAGCACCTGAGGGACCTGCTGAAGACTTGGAAAAGGTGAAATTGGATGCATCCCTGGACACTATAGCCAAAATAGTGGAGTACAGGCAAGACAAAATAAAGGACAAGATGGATGCAGTTCATAAATCAGTCAGCCTATTACATCAGACCAATCAAAAGGTGAATGACTATTTAGCCACCTTGGAGCCACTCTATAGTATTTGGTCTGGGAGGAATTTGTTGTTTGATAAACTTGACAGTTTACAAGAACACAGGCCTGATATCCCAAAAGTAGTGACTGATGTATTTGAAAGGATTGGCCTAATAAGCGCTGTGTCAAAGTTTTTCAAAGGAAAGTCAAACCAAATAAAGGCTAGGTTAGCCATGTTTGATAAAGATTACAGCAAGTATTTGCCCCCGGTATATGATGACAATGGAAATGTGGTCAAGCTGGAAGATTGGAAGTTGTCAATGGGTCAGTTGGTAATCAAGCAAGACGCCTTCCTAAAAGATAATAAGGCTTTGGATGTGGAAAGAACTAACAATATAATTGATAATTTATTCAAAGTTGAAAGTGACTGTATTAAGTTTACAGTAGAAGTTAAAAATGTGACTGATTCTACATGGGAACGACAAGTCAACTTATTACAGGAGCTGCAGAGTTACGACTGGCCATATGATGATGATGTGGCAGCTTGGGAAAAGCTAATAACAAAGAAGAAGAAAAAACCGGTTATCCAGCTGATAGAGGAGGAAGAAGAATAGATTGCACTTGGCACCTGATCCAGAATTTGAGGGAGAGCGTGTTCAAATAGAGAATGATGTAAATTAGCTTGTAATGGTGGTCATCATTCATATAACAAACTTGGTAACTGCTCTGAAAATATCTACAAACAAAGGTGCCAGCTGCGGAAGTTGTCTAGAATTGAAAAAATATGCCTTGCTATCTTTATTAAATATCTTTCTGTTTGTATTTTCTTTTTTTTTCTAGTGCAAATTTCTATCAACCATCCGAAGCTTGTTGCATCCTTTCAAGGATTCCAGGATGGTTGATTAGTATAAATAGTCAGTTTCTATTGAAGATAGAGGTTGGAAAATGTTTTTGTAAAGGAGAGGTCCGGAATATAGAACCTTATTTTCTTGAAATCAAGGAAGACTATATGAATGCATTTGATCAATTAATACAAATACACTGGAGCTTTGTTACTATCATTTGATTGTCTTTAGATGTGGAGTGTTTTAGTTTCTTTATGTATTTAGATTGTAAGACAGTTTAAGTACATCTTTCACAAGGTGAATGTAGGGGTTGAGCTTAAGTTTCTTTCAAGGAAAGAGTAAAATCTTAGGGGAGGTCTCTGGGAATTAAATATCTATATGTGGATTTGATGACAGGTGTAGGAATGGGAACAATGATATGTTAGGCATGTCATTTGAGTTTCATTGTATTCGTTTTAATAGATATATGTGAAGGTAGAGTTTGACTCTGATGCCCAACAGATAAGGGAATGGTTTTAGATCCATTTACATTGGTTTACCATCCAAGATATAATTGATTGAAATTTTACTTTATATGCATAATTTCCAGACTTGAGACATTTTATGACAAGTTCATAAATATGTATTTCAATGCTTTGAAGAAGCAATAAATGAGGTTAACCCTTCCCTGAGTTTAACTCTAAAAGGAAGAAGGATGAATATCCTTAAGCCATTGTTTCGTGTTGATGTTTATATAGTCCATATCATGATGTTGTGTATCAGGATAATTTGGGTTATACTCAGAGTTTTAGCAACTTATTGAGTTGAATTTTGAAGGCAGTAACAAAGCAGTGAAGGAGCAAGTTCTCAATTCAGAGCTCAGTTGAACATTGAATTGATAGAGGTACACCCGCCTGAGTATATATTACTCAAAGTGAAGAAGGTCTTAACCTTAATACCTTAGTAGTTTTTAACTTGCTAGGTTATAGCCATTGGGATTATTTGAGTAATTGACTAATCTGCAGGTTCAAACACTAACAAGGTCATTAATTAATAACATGTCAAAATAAAAATAAACAAACCTATCTCTGCTCTCCAAACAATACCATCATCATCAAGCCGTCTATGAGGGATGCATCCTCAACAGTGAATGCATGACATCTACGCCCACAAT
This sequence comes from Chamaecyparis obtusa, assembly GCA_027943335.1. Taxonomy (NCBI): domain Eukaryota; kingdom Viridiplantae; phylum Streptophyta; class Pinopsida; order Cupressales; family Cupressaceae; genus Chamaecyparis; species Chamaecyparis obtusa. The sequence goes on along the minus strand of BSBK01001373.1, from coordinate 1,386,923 downwards.
GTGTACACGAATGAGATACCAAACCATCCTCATTTGCGTAAGTATCTACCCCAACACATATACCTTGACAAATGGTGCACATATGTTCAATGGGCTGGGCTGATCCAAATGGTACATTTGATGACATGTGTGTGCTAAAATGTTGTCACACTTCTATGAATCCTTACATGCAAGAAAACTCATGAATGAGCCCTCACAAATTGATCCATAGCTCCCTAGGCATGGAGTGCAAGGGTTTTTAAGAATGCTCTCAGCTAGAGCTATTAAGCCTATAACCTTGCTAGTAAACCATGCAATGGGAGATTCAAGGAAGACAAGGGCAAGAATGCCAATATCTCCAATGAAGCCAAATGTATGCAATGCAAAGCAAATCTATATGACAATGCAAGTTAATCTATTGCATGAAAGGAAATCTAAGCTAAGAATGAAGCTATGAAAATGCAAATACTATGCATGAAAATTAAATCTAACCATGAAGCAAGAAAGCCATGATGATGCAAGAATGAAGACAAGAAGATAGAGTGTTGATGAAGATCCAAGATGAATGCCAACAATGCTCCAAATCTTCAAACCCTAGATGCAAGAATATTTCCAAAAGCTCCAAGATGACCTAGAAAACCTGTAGCATAACAATAGCATAAAAATTTGTGTGTGCAAATGAGGAAGAGAGCTCTTCTTTTATAGGAGGTGAAAAATCAATGGACCATGGAGATTAAGAGGCAAAAGATTTAATCAATGGTGGAGAAAAAAAGAAGCTTGATCCTTGTGCACAAATATCCTCCAATAGGAAAATTAGAAGCATTTACTTTATGTTGAGCATTTACTTTATGTCCATGTGAGACAAAATGTGCTTTTCTTTTATTTTTCTTTTTAAATAAGAATTAAATGCTTTATTTGTGCAACTTAGGATAAGAGAAAAAGTGGAGATTTTTATTTATTAAAAGGGGAGGGAATTCCTTTTAATTAAATAAAAGCTTAGGATAAGATGGTTAGCCCATAGAAAATAATCGAATAAATGATAGGACTAGGATTTGATCAAGAACAAGCAATTTATGATTTAGCAAATGGGGGCTAATAGTCTAGGTGACCATTTTTAGGTGTATACATTTTTCTCCTCTTTGACAAATGTGAGATCGGTTTGGGATCACATGTAGTCAAAGAATAGATTAGCAAGAGATAGCCAAGTAGGCAAGAGATAACGATTTTGACAGATGTGAGATCGATTTGGGATCACATGTAGTCAAATAATAAAATAGCCAAGAAGGCGAGCAATAACGTTCTGACTCCAAAGTCATGAAATGCAGAAAAGATAGCAAATCCTGCATGGTCAGCCTAGTAGCGACAATACTGAACACTTAGGAAAGAGATAACCAATAAGATATGATGTGTCTGCCCCCTCGGGATCAAAAGCGAAATCAGGTAGAGGGATTGCAGAAGCAAGAGCAACATGATCAAATCACTACAAATCATAATCAAAGAAAGAGGATAGAATAACCATCAAGCAGTGAAGATATGCCCCACACATGGGACATGGGGCACGAACCTATCGGTCCCTCAACCCGTAAACACCACAGAGAGAGGAGGTGAACTTGGGATTTGAAAGTGAATGAAAGACTGGAAGTTGAGAGAGAATGGGATGAAGAGGTGAAGAATGCCCCAGTGAAGATCGAAGGATCAGGCCTCAAAAGGTCAGCTAACTACGCGAAAGAAGGGGAAAGATGATTTGGGTGATCAAGGTGAACTCAGATTTTGGTTTGGATCCTAAAATGAAAGGAAAATGATGTGATATGAAAGACAAGAAGTGAAAGACATGATCGGGAAGAAGCAAAAGGTGAGCGCAGTTGATTAACAAGTCCACGAAAGATAAAGGAGAGCTCTCTCCATATGCAAGATGCAAAACTAACTAACATGAACTTAAGAATGCAAGCTACATGAAAAGTGGTTTACTTGCAAGGTCACAAAGCCAATAGACATCTAATATTCATCATTGAGTGTTATTGGTAGCGTCACAAGATCATACAATACACACTAGCATAACTATGTGGATCTGAATATGATCTATATCAGATAGAAATTTGGGAATCCCACCTAAGCATCAAAGACATGCAGGTCAAGATGACTAGTGCAGTGAGATTACCTAAGTTTGATATAGCAAGATTATGCTCACATCGAGACACAAGAAAGTCAAGATGACTATAAGCATGCACTTACAAAATAGTCAAGGATAATACCTTGTAGGTCCATAGTGTCAAGTAAGACCAGCATAAATGCTCATGACAGTGAGGACCAACAAAATATACCCACAAGCAGATAAAGAAATAAAACATGTTCTCATACCCTCAGTCTTCTAGCTATGCATCATTGAAAACTTCTCAGGGAGAGACCACTTAGCAAAGAAATCATCATAGACAACACACAAAGAAATAAAGTCAAACAAATCTCAGCAAGTCAAGTGCGTGTGTGTAGGTCATAGAATCAAACTTTGAGTATCGTATCTGCCAGTGAGAAATATCATATCATACTAGACTGCGGGTAGGACATCTGATAAGTGTTAAGAAACACTCGACGCAAGGGTAGTGTTGAAAAAAACTATTGGGGTGGTGTTGAAAAACACCATTTACAAGGTGCCTAAGAAACCCAGATGCACAAAGAGACCCAAGATAAGCTGAAAATAACGGATGCCCCCTAGACTAAGACAAGAGTCAATTCCAGGCTAAGAGAGGCAAAGAGAGAAGTGGAGCGAAGGAGCGCCATGCAAGACTGATAGACATAGGTGCAGAGGGTCTCAAGCAGTGCCTATTTCCAGGTTTTCACCACTTGATAGATTTTTTTGCAATTTTTTCAGGACTTTTTATAATTTTTTTGTATTTTTGCTACCAAGGAGCCTGTTTCTAGGTTTTCACCAAGGCACTTTTTCAAATTTTTTTTTGATGTTTTGAATTTTTTGATTTTTTTGGTGAGACATCAAAGCGCCTATTGCTAGGTTTTCACTAGGATGCTCATTTTTTCAGTACTTTTTATGATTTTTAGGATTTTTTCAGCATCATATATGAATTTTTTTGGTATTTTTTCAGGATCATAAAATATGTACAAAGGATGCCCCAGATAGAAATGGGCATCAAGAATCTGCTTCCTCTGATGTAGAGAACTGATAGGCCCCAGGCCCAAATGCTGCAACTATGATGATAGGAGGTCTCAACTAGTTCGACCAATAATAACCAGCCCTAAGCAATGTATGAGCTAGCGAAGGATCGTTAGAATGTGATCCACATATGCCATCGTGGATTTCAGTTAGCACTTTTTCTGACTCCTCTATTTCTAGACACTTAATGAGAGTTCCATCTAGACCCTTCCTATACAAGTCACCAGAGAAAAAGGCAAAGTGTAAGGGATGGCGGAAGGAATGGCGTGGTGGATTTGCAAGAGGAATATGAGGTGGAAGATATGAAAAGATGGTAGGATTGTAAGATTTGTGAGCAGGATAGCGTAATTCATCCACCAGGAACTTGAAGTGAAATTTATGCTTTTTCATTTGTAAGATGGATGTTGAAGTAACAAAGGCATTACCAACTTTGTTCTTAGCTCTAGGAATGGGTTGAAGTGTAACAGATATGAGATCATGCTTGAAGTAGTGCATCATTTTTTTGTAGAGAATCAGCTTGTCATCTTTTATTTGATAATCAATATTTTTGAGCAGATTTTTATTTTTACTTTTCTTAGGTTCAGATACCGCCACAATGTGGTTTTTGCCATCTGACCATTGCTCTTTTCTTTTGACTTGATGACTATGATGTTTGATTGCTGATTCAATCTTTTTTGTGGCTAGTTCGCTAGTGGAAGAAGTAACAGGTGTTGATGCAAGATGAAATGAAGTGACCAGTTCAATAGCATTTATGCAAGGGGTGTCATCTCTGGTAACAAGAGAGGTTGAGCCTATAGGGTAAGCTCCAAAAGTAGCTAGATCTAGACTTGTCATAGAAGAACCAGCATGGTCCACTAAGGCAATACGAGGAACAAACTCATCAGACCCCACACAAGACCCATCAACCACGTCGGGATGGTTACTACAAGAATGAACCATATCAAATCCATATCATCAGTAGATATACATTTTTCTCTCCAAAGAAGTGAAGTAGAGGGAAGATCATCTCCCATGTGAGCCATAGTGTGTATTGGTGACTCATCTGTATCTGTGTTTGAATTACTAAGCATGGGAGTATTTCAAGCATCTTCTCTATAGATCCACTCATGAAGAACTTGTTCTTCTCTTTTGGCTTCAAGGATCACCATAGCAGAAGTGGAAGGTTTCCCATATGACCTAGGAGAAATAGGTATAGAAGCAAAGGAATCCAGTTTATATTCACCCATACCAAGGCTCATCATCTTAAATGATTTCTCAGCAGCAACTAGAGACGTACTAGGATCATCAGTAGGTTCATTGTGAGGAATAAATTTTTCAGTAGCAGCAAGAGCATTAATAGCAATAGTATGGTCTCTAGGAATCACAATTTCAGTGCCATTGTATGGAAATTTGACGCACTGATGATAAGTGGAAGGAACAGCCTGTATGTCATGGATCTAAGGATGACCCAAAAGAATGTTATATGCGAGTGGAACGTCCAATACTTGGAAGTTAATATCTTTTGTGATAGGGCCCACTCAGACAGGCAACGTGACAAGACCTTTGGAAGATCTTTCCACTTCATCATAAGCTTTTATAGTAATCTTCTTCTTAGAATCCACAACAAATTCTGACAAACCCAACTATTGTATGACATTGAAAGAAACAATATTTAACCCTGCACCATTGTCTATCAGGACTCGGTGGGCTCGGGTATTGTAGACTAGAACGTCAATGTGTAAAGCTAGATTATGCAGGTGAGCAATAGATATGTCATCTTCTGCAGAAAAGGAGAGAGATAGCGGAGATGAAATGTGGTTGACCATAGCCTAAAATTGATCTGGATCAATGTCATTGGGAACACGTGTTGTACGTAGAGCCTCATCAAGAATTTCTCTATGCGAAGGGGATAACCGAAGCAACTCAAGGATAGATATCTGTGCTGGTGTCTTTTGCAAATGTTGGACAAGATCATAGCTAGGGGTGGCTAAAGGAGCCACTTGTTTGGAAGGCAAAGCTTGTTTGGGATTTTGTGTAGTTTTAAGGACAATCTTGGCTTGCCCCCTAGCAACAGCATTCAGTGTCTCACTTTGGGAAGATGAACTATCACGTGTTTGCAAGATCAACTTTGGCTTACCGTGATTGGCTTTATTATCATCTTGAGACCTCATCATAAGAACACTCTCAATAGGCTCTACCATGTTGATCACAGGTGTATCAGAAGGATATGTATAATTGATCTTAGCATCATGATTCTTCTTATGTGCTTGAGAGGTTTCCCCCTTATCATGCTTAGGTAGAGGATCTTTGAAAGCTGTGTGATCAAAATTTTTAGTTAAGCCATCAGTGGAGATTGTGCCATTATCAATAAGATCCAGAATATCATCCTTAAGCCTAAAAAACTTGTCTATTGGATGTCCCTTGTTTCTGTGATAATGACAATAAGAATCCTCTCACCACCAATCAGGCTTACTTATCGGATCCCAGTTACCAGGTTTATCAGGAAGCGTAAGATATCCATTGTCAACCAAAGTCTTGAGGATTACATCGTAAGGTTCTGCCAACTTGGTATAGACTCGCTTTCGAAATGACTTCTTAGGCTTATCTGCATATTGAGGTTTAGGAGCACTGTGAGCGTTGGAAGCTTCTTGTTGTTTTGCTGCATAGATAGCATTGGAAAGATTGAAAGTAGGCTCTTTAACTTTAGGAGTGGCAACAACCCCATCATTAACAACATACTTGTTCTTATTCCAAGGTTTGTTCTTGTCTTTTCCATTGCCTTTAGCATCTTTATTAATAACAATATCCCCTTTTCTTATAGCTACATCCTCAATCTGATATGCACTTTCAACCATGTCATGGAAGGAGGAGAACAGTTGCTTCCTTAGATCATAAAATAGCTCAGGCACAAGTGTGTTGACGAAAATGTCAATCTTTTCTCTTTCGGGTAGCTGACAAGGATATCGAGAATACAATGACCTCCAACATTGTAAGTAAGTTGCAAATGGCTCACCTTGATGTTGTCTTAGATTACTGAGATCTATCACAGTGACAGGTTGTTGGATGTTGTAAGACTACGGCTGGGTAAATCGCTGAGCCAACTCATCAAAAGTCTTAAGAGGTGGTGTCAATTTTGCAAACCATTCTAAAGCTTGGCCTCTTAAGCTTCGAGGGAATAAGCGTAGAAGATATGTGTCTTCATGAAGAAAGTCCATACTAAGAGCATAAAAATGACGCACATGGTCATGAGGGTCACCATTTCCATCATACTTGTCATATTTAGGAACCTCAATATCCTTAAGAAACGGGACCATGTATAGATCTTTATCAAAAGGAAGAGCACAAATTGATTCTACAAAAGAGAACTTTGGAGGCTCTCTTTCTAATGCCATTTGGGTAAGGTGTTGATTTGTCCGATGTAATTCTTCTTGAAGAACTTTCAACTTAGTTGGTACTCTTTGTTGGACAATTTGTCTGACATCATAGCCGGGAGGAAGCTTGTATCCTCTAGAAGTCGTATATTGAAAGTACTGATCACCGTTACGCTCTAAAAGCTTATGCATCATTCATTGAGAGACCACATCTTGTTCAAATCTCATAACATCCTCACTAGAAATCTCATCATCAGCCTCTGCCTCATGTTGAGAGGGAGGAGGTCTAGGAGGTGAAGAAGGCATACCAAAAGTGGGTCTTGGAGGAGATCTTGGTGGCGTTTTGTTGCCATTGTTGCCATTGAAAAGAGATCTATGCTCATGATTACTAGTCTTAGGTTGCTCATGAAATGTCCCTCTATAAGCCATGCGCCTAGCAGCATCCATCCTTTGTTAATTGTGTTCTTTTTCTAAGCATGCTTGGTTATCCTTATGCTCAAAGTGTTCTTGCAAGAGTTGAAATTTTTCTTGTTCCGTCAAAGTGAGTGAGACACTATCTGTGTTTTTGGGGGTCTTGAATGTGGAAAAGAGGAAACCTCCTTTGTACCACGGGGTAGTCTTAGAATCCTCAGATTGGTCAGAACTAGAACTGTTGTTGCTAATGGGCACTTGTGAGCATCTAGTTGGAGAAGGTAACTGTGTATATTTGAACGGAGGATGACTCTCCTGCTCAAATTGAGACCGAGTTGTAACCGGCATGAAAAGAGATGTTGGTTGACTAATAGAATGAGACAAAGTTTCTCAGATTTGAGATAAGCAAAGCTAATAAAGATCACTTGTCAAAGTAGAACAATAGAGAGATGGCTCATCAAAAGTGCTCAAGCACTTACAGAAATCAATTGACTAAAGCCGAGCAGCAAGCAAGAAGCTCAAGAAGCAAGTAGCTAGAGAGGTAACCATGATGTGACAAGTGATCAAGAGTAGCATTCGTTAAGCTCAAATCCAATAGTTTTAGCTCATTTGTTTCAGTCTAGAACAAGTCTAAGCATGTAGATAACAGACCAGCTTCAGGTAAGAACAGAAAAAGACACTCTACGACCGGTTAAAATGCAAGTTTAGCAGCTCCAGATTGCAACAACAACAAGACATCAAAAAGGTTTTGGGTGACACTGTTGCAGAGTCATACGACTCTATGACCAATGAACATAAAAATCTTATTTTTGAAGCATTTTAAAAGATCAAGTAAGTATATCAATATATTTTTATCATGGATCAAGCACATAAGACATCAATCAAGGAGTTCAAGCAAGCAGTTGTCTTCAAACAATGAGCAAGGGGTAAAGCAACCTTGCACATGAACAAGAATAGTGACTTAGTATATCTACTCCTTAAATATTCTACTTGTGTATGTTCTTGAAAATGTTTTAGTAGGCACTTAGAACACAACAACACCTTATCAAGCTGTCTACAAGGATATACATAGCTTTGCTAAAGGGAGTCCTTGATATACGTAAGGTACATGAGGCTCAAATCCGTAGATGAGAAGAATCTAAAATCACACAGCCGGGGGGAGACGGTAACCCAAATCTCCTCCTTCACTTCTCAAAGGTATAAAGTTCTTTGAGGCTTAGCCAAGAGTGATATCAAACTCAATTCCCAAGAGAGGTGTCTTTCGATTCACCACCCGCTATTTATACTCCACCGAAACACAGGAGTTAAGGTCGTCCCTTGAGGTGGTGTGTCCCCAAGCAGGCCTTCTAAAATAAAAGCTAAGTAATTCACTATCAAAAGTATTTAGAGCACTAAAGGTGGAACACTTAACTCTTCAAGTAAATGCAAAGTGAGTCCAAAAGTGGGACACTTAACCCTTCAAGTGAATGTGAAGCGAGTCCAAAAGTGGAACATTTAACCCTTCAAGAGAATGTGAAGCGAGTCTAAAAGTGGAACATTTAACTCTTCACACCAACTCAAAGTGAGTCCAAAAGTGGAACATTTAACTCCTCACATCAACTCAAAGTGAGCCCAAAAGTGGAACATTTAACTCCTCACATCAACTCAAAGTGAGTCCACACCTTAGAAAACAAGTGAGTTCCAAAAAACACAAAGGGGTTGCCTAGTGGAGCAATTAACGCTTCTTTCCTATAGACCCCTCTCCTTTAATGTAGCACTGATCTTGCAACTACGAGGTGAAAATGAGGGGCCGGTGGATTAGCAAGTCCAATAACCCAAGATAGAAATCTAGATCAATCACAAGTAATCTAAAGTTTCTTATCAATACTACTCATAAATGACAAAGGGTTGAATCAATGGAATATTTAACTTTCCAAGCAAACATAGAGTGAGTCCACAAAGTGGTGCATTTAACTCCCTATGTAAACAAAGAATGAATCCATGCCCTCAATCACTCAATGAGATATTTGATATTGGAACCAAGAATTACTTAAGGTTTAAAAACAAACATTCATTTACACAAACTTGTATGAAAGCAAATCTATGTTCATTCATTTCCCATTAAGAACATCAATTGAAATGTGTTCTATGAAAGCATGTAAACACTCAAGCCAAACATATGAGAGATTCAATTTTAATCCCAAGATCCAAATGTTGTAGAGTTGTAACAAAATACCTCAAGTCCAACACAATGCGCTTAGTAGATTTCACCCTTTTTTGTTTGTTTTAAGCATTTTTCATGAAAGCAAGTCATGCACCTTCAAATGAACAAGACAAGAAAACAAGCAAACAAGATATGCAATGTATATCCAACTTATGAAAACCCTAGGGTTAGATCTAAAAATCAATTGTTAGGAGCAATGATAACCAGCAAATAATCCAAATGATAACTCATATCATGCATTGAACAATGAAAAATAAGTGCATACCCATCACAAAATTTTATTTTTTTTGCATTTGACCTAGTCAACAAGATCTGATTTTTACCACATGAATTTGGACCCTAAACCCAAAATGAAAAAAAGAGACCTCTATCAAAAAATAGATAGCTTTTCAAAAATGTAAAAATTTTAGAAAAATCTCTTCATTTGTGCCCTAGAGACCCATTTTACCAAAACATACCAGTTTTAATAAATTGACCAAATGAGCTATGATATGATTTCTAAATTAAAAACACAGTGAATGAACCCCCTGTAGAATTCCAAGACCTTTCCAAAAATATAAAAATTTCCAAAAAATATGCTGATTTGCGCCAAAAATCAATTTTTTATGAAAAATTAAGAAAAAATCATAAAAAATACAAATCACCTCTGAAAATTCTAAATTTTTTTTGGAGCTTCTCTAATATGTCGCCAACCTAAAAAAAAATTTTCAGACCAAAATACCAAGCCATTTGGGAGATATGCTCAAATATTTCAAATCTAGGGTTTTTCCATCTCCAAACAAATCTGCACAAGGGTTAGCTTCAAAAATAATAAAAAACCAGCATGTAAAAGTGGGTTGCCCCACGGTGGGTGCCAAAAAATGTGTGCTAAAATGTTGTCACACTTTTATGAATCCTTACATGCAAGAAAACTCAAGAATGAGCCCTCACAAATCGATCCATAGCTCCCTAGGCATGGAGTACAAGGGTTTTTAAGAATGCTCTCAGCTAGAGCTATTAAGCCTATAACCTTGCTAGTAAACCATGCAATGGGAGATTCAAGGAAGACAAGGGAAAGAATTCCAATATCTCCAATGAAGCCAAATGTATGCAATGCAAAGAAAATCTATATGACAATGCAAGTTAATCTATTGCATAAAAGGAAATCTAAGCTAAGAATGAAGCTATGAAAATGCAAATACTATACATAAAAATGAAATCTAACTATGAAGCAAGAAAGCCATGATGATGCAAGAATGAAGACAAGAAGATAGAGTGTTGATGAAGATCCAAGATGAATGCCAACAATGCTCCAAATATTCAAACCCTAGATGCAAGAATATCTCCAAAAGCTCCAAGATGACCTAGAAAACCTATAGCATAACAATAGTATAAAAATTTGTGTGTGCAAATGAGGAAGAAAGCTCTTCTTTTATAGGAGGTTAAAAATCAATGGACCATGGAGATTAAGAGGCAAAAGATTTAATCAACGGTGGAGAAAAAAAGAAGCTTGATCCTTGTGCACAAATATCCTCCAATAGGAAAATTAGAAGCATTTACTTTATGTTGAGCATTTACTTTATGTCCATGTGAGACAAAAAGTGCTTTTCTTTTATTTTTCTTTTTAAATAAGAATTAAATGTTTTATTTGTGCAACTTAGGATAAAAGGAAAAGTGGAGATTTTTATTTATTAAAAGGGGAGGGAATTCCTTTTAATTAAATAAAGGCTTAGGATAAGATGGTTAGCCCATAGAAAATAATCGAATAAATTATAGGACTAAGATTTGATCAAGAACAAGCAATTTATGATTTAGCAAATGGGGGCTAATAGTCTAGGTGACCATTTTTAGGTGTATACAACATGGAGGTGGTGTAGGTGCTAATCCACCCTCTACTCCAACAAACTGCATTCCATGCTCAATAATGACATTAGTCAATTATGTGGCTGCATGAAGAGTCTATAAATATATAGACCCCTTAATAACTATTGGGACCACAACATGAACCATGAGTTTTTTAGCTAGAGGCCTCCTATGTTGTGGTTACCACCCTACGGGCCCCATGTCTATCCTACGTAGAGCCTCTCCCTCTACCCTAGAAATGTCGGATGTCAAAGTAATTTTGCTTCTCATCGAGGATAAACTCACAATATAGCTTTCTCAAAAAATATAGAGGCACCTCCCAATTATTACAGGTTGCTTGGTCAAAGATCACATACCACCTATCCCAAAAATATGCCTTCATCCTATTGTGAACACACCAATGTATAGGAAACTGAGTCATATTTTTTTTCTTATTGTTAGAGTAATAAAGTGTGTACTTATTAATTAAATCATATTGATTTAATTACTAAGTCACTTATTATCTCTTTCTACTTAAGCTAAACTTTAGGCATATAATTAATTATTTTATTAATTATTATCATGCAACCTAGGTTTGTTCACCCTTTTTAGGGTTTTGATCTCCTTTTATAAGGATTGATCTCTCTTGTAATCTAATTGAGAACATTCATTTTTATTGAATTGCAACTTTTGTTTTTGCACATCAATGATTTCTCCTCTCTCGTGGATCATTGCATTCATGCCTCTCTAGCTTCTTGCTTCTCTCTTTCTGTGACAGGTATTTGCATTTAGGTGTTTTTGGGAGCTGTGGGTTGTTTACTCATAAAATCCAATATGGGATCAGAGCTTTCGATTTGTTTTCCACTGTCCTCTTCTTGAGAGATTCGACTGTGTTCATCATATCCACATTTTAGAGGGTTTTTTGTTGAATCTAGGGGGACCTCTCTTTCTGGCCATCTCAGCTTCAAACAGACATCATAGTTGCATTCAAAGTGTCCAAGAACCCCTAGATCCATATATAATTTGTCCAATTTGGACAAATTTGGATTCTATGGCAAATTATTTTTGCAACTAGCCCCAACATGGATCCTGAGGTGGTCATTAGTATTTTGGAGAATTTTTGGCTCAAATGGACCTCACTATTGAGCTCGTAGTTGGCAAGAACCTCTCGATCCATATAAAGCATGTCTAATTCAGACACCATTGCATTCTGAGGCAATTTTTTTTGCGTACTAGGGTCGTATGACCTTGACACACATCCCAATGCAAGTATGATGATTTGATTTTTTTGGGGGTGGTGACAACCATTTGGACATCAAATTTAACCCCCTAGCAGATGCAACCTTAGATACGACCAGTGGCCCAATGTTTTTAGCCACCAAGCAGATTTTGGCCATGATGGCCACACAACTGTCAATTTTAAGCCCGTCATTTGCTAAAGTCAGCATGCATCAACACTCTTCTACACCATTTTTTGGGCCCTTCAACATACCCATAGTTTTTTGCTCATAACTTGAGCTTATGGTGTTGAAATCAAGAAAACAAGATATCCTTAGAAAGTTGGTTCAGAGCTCTATCCAAATCTAGAGGTTTGAATTTTTTATTTTTCCTTTTTGATGGTGTTCTTTTACTGTCAAAGCCATATGTTCAATTTTGCACTCCAGGAGCTCTATCTTGCACATCCAGACTCCATTTTGGGCAAATGATATATCATTGGAAATCTTGTTCTAAGACCTTTCTAATGCTATGAGTCATTTTTCCAAATTATGCTCTAGGTATATTTTATTCAGTTTCTTACATATTTGTAATCTGGTGGATATCTTGGATGTTTCAGGTCGTGAGATCTTTTCCTTTTATGGAATGGCTCTTCCTAGGTTGTGCTTTTGTTTCAGTAGCATTTTCTCTTCTTTGAGAAGTGTATACTTCACTTTTGTAGCATTCATTTATGCACATGCACTAAGATAAAGTGCCATTCTATTGCATGTATGGGATCTTGCACATGTTCTTGCTCTATGTACTCGCACTCCATTATAAAGCGCTAGGGGGGTTTGATGTTTGGCTTTTTATTCTATCTACTTTTTTCATGTGAGTGTTCCTCCAATGACATTAGCCTCATGTATCTTTATTTGTGTTTGTACTCTCTCTGCACCTTCAATGTTCCTAGTATCATGCAATTCATATTGGATGATCTTTTCAATGCACCTGTCATTACTCCCTCGTCAGCATTATGGGGGGGGGGGTTTCTACTATTGGTTCTAATGCTTCCTTGGTTTGATAGTGTGAGGTATGTATTCAGTATTTGATTCTATGTACTAGGCAGATGTAGTGGCTGGGTACCTATGTATTCCAGTGAGATAGATCATTTACCATATGGACACTCTTATCTTTCCTATTTTTGGAAGCACTCTTCTAGCTTTGATTGATCATCTCTTTAGACTTTTATGTTTTTATGCCATTTGTATCTTTGAATTCAGGTGTTTGATTTGTTTGTCTCCTAATTTGAGTTGTGTCATTTGAGGACACTTGTGTAGATTATAGTATTCTGTATCTTTGACTTCAGTTGTTTTCTTTTGTTTGCGTCCTGATCTGAGTAATGTCATTTGAGGGAACTCATGCAGATTACAGTCTTCTCTACCTGTTCATATTTCAATGGAGGATCTTCAGATCATCAGTTACTTCTTGACAAATTTTGTAGCTTCTTGCTTCAGTGATGTTCTACATGTTCATCGTTGTTCCTATTTTCTAGAACATTCCCTAGTTTTGGAGGCATCTTCAGTCCTTCAGACTAGTCTTTTTCTCTTTTTGGAGTAGAGTTTTTTCCATGTGGTTTTCTCTATTTCTCCACTTTATAGAGACTCTCTTTTGTACTTGAGTACTTGATCAGGCCTTTTGTTGTCGAGACCCATTTACTTTTAGTAGTTCTTTCTAGGTTTTTAGCTTCTCCCAAACTTCATCTTAAGGGGAGTGTTAGAGTAATAAAGTGTTTACTTATTAATTAAATCATATTGATTTAATTATTAAGTCACTTATTATCTCTTTATACTTAAGCTAAACTTTAGGCATATAATAATTAATTATTTTATTAATTATCATCATGCAACCTAGGTTTGTTCACCCTTTTTAGGGTTTTGATCTCCTTTTATAAGGATTGATCTCTCTTTTAATCTAATTGAGAACATTTATTTTTATTGAATTGCAACTTTTATTTTTGCACATCAATGATTTCTCCTCTCTCGTGGATCAATGCATTCAAGCCTCTCTAGCTTCTTGCTGCTCTCTCTTTCTGTGATAGGTGTTTGCATGCAAGTGTTCTTGGGAGCTGTGGGTTATTTACCCATCAACTCCAATAGTTACTAGTACCAGGATCAATGAAAAGAGCACATATTTCACTTTTAAGTATGACCTTTTTCACTTCATCATATGACAACCCATTCGCATAAAATGCTCGACATCTATCCCTCCATGAACCCCATTTGGTAACCTCCCTAGAAACCTCATTTGCACTATTGGCCATTCTTTCTAACATCAAGGAGAGGGTTGAGTGGTGGTCAAGACTAGAGGACCTCAACCTATTGACCTATATAGAAATTTGGGCACTATTATGTGTAAGGTGTTTGATGAGATCATCTTGTGTGGTACCTACATGATCTAATGGAGGACGCGGAGGGTTTACGAGTGGCAGTGGCTGTTGAGGAGAATTATTTTGAGATTGTGGAGGAGGGATTTGTAGTTGTGGTTGTTACTCATGTTCAATGTTTTTGGGGTTTTCTTCTATTGCTTGTGCATAAGGTCTCTGTTTTCTTTTTCATTTTGGGGAATTATTTGTAGACTTTGATATCAAAATTTTGAAAAAATCATAAATCAATTTAAAAAATCTACTTCAATTAAAATAAAAATAAAAATAATCAAAACACTAAAATCTTACCTTTCTGATGTGGTGCCATTGTTGAAAATTCATGAAAAATGCAAATGGAAGCAAGACACTCTCGGGTTTTGATAAAAATTTGCTTCCCCACTAAACTATTCCTTTGTTTTTGGCATTGGAAATGGTCCAACACCATAGGTTTTGGGGAATATAATGTTCCTCAAAACCTGTATAGGTTTTGAAGATCTTTTTTCTTTTTTAATTAGTTTTTGCTAGGCTTGGTAAAACCAAGCCTAGCAGGATTTTGAATTTTATAGAACCTACACGGGTTATGCAAAATTTCATTTTTTTTGATGTGGCCACTAAACTGTCCACCATCTTGGTGCACTTACCCAAAAATCTTTATAGAGAATTTGAATGAACAATTGAACAAATCTAGAGAAAAGAGGAAAGATCTTGTTGAACAATTACAACTAAAAGATAACACTGATAAGTCACAAGCCCTGAAAGATAAATCAGATGAATATGAACATCTAGGTAAAGATAAAGATAAAGATAACCTAAAGAATTAGATGAAAACCATGGTGATGAAAATGAATAAGGAAGTTGAGACAAGGAAGAATCTTGAGCAATCTTTGAAAGATAAATCTAAGGAATATCACCAACTGAATTGTGAGATCAGTCAATTGCAACTTGTTCTTGATGAGTCTAGATATAATGAGAAAGAACTTGAAAGGGTTAATGAAGTTATGAGGAGAGAAATTGCAACAAATAATAAATTCAAAGAGAAATTCAAAACCCATTTAGTGAAGCTTGATGAAAAAATTGAGAGACAATGAGCAGTAGGAGACAAACATGGATTAGTCTTTGAGAAAGGAGAAAGTTCTGGATCAGGAGGGCAGACCAATTCATCAGAAAATCAAATAGAAAAACCAAAGGATAAACCTATGAGGCAACCAAATTTTAAAGGTAGATGTTTTAGATGAAACAAAGTTGGTCATAGTGCGAAGGACTACAGAAGAAGATCCAATACTGTATCCTTTTCAGGTTATTGTTACACTTACAACAATTATGGTCACAAATCAAATGAGTGCAGAACTAAGATAAGACAAGGAAATGTTACTTGTTAAAAATGCAACAACTTTAGACACTTTGCAAAGCAGTGCAAACTAAACTAGGAAAATCTAAGGTATGGAAACCCAAATGTGACATGTTTCAATTACAAAATTTTTGGTCACATTGCTAAGAATTGTAGATATAATAAAGATAGATCTTTGACAGAGAGAAATAATGCTAGGGATGATAAGGGAAAGATATTTTTTGATGTTGAAGAGGTAAAAAAGGAAATGAAGAAGACATGGATGAGAAAAGAATAGATAGATGATACAGGATAGGTCGCACTAGTTTCTATTGTGAATATTTCTTCAACAAACTAAATAGGTCAAGGACCTAAGGGGGAGTTCTACATGAAAAATATTACCCTACCCCTAATGTGAAAGAATTAGAGGAAGTGTTCAACTTAGATAGTTGAGGAGTCAAATTTGGATCCTTTCGATATATTATTTGACAATTTTTATCATGATCTTGAGGATCACATGAAGAATTTGTTTCACTAGTTATGAACAACTTTATGAGCTAGGGTTCGACAACATTTATTGCAATTTATTTTTGGAGCATGTGAAGGAATAATAAGGCTTTTTGAGACATAATTTTGCTCCGTTCTATCTTGTGAATGAGCTTGCAGAGAGACTAAAGGAGATTTGAGCAGAAATTTGCAAGCCCTATCATTGTCACAAAGATATTTACCATTTCAAAGCTTGTTGAAATATTTTTTGAAAACATGGATACACCTATGGTAATAGATGTCAAAGATAGACCCCATCCTATTTTCAAGAAACATACTTACAAATCTATGGAAGATGATCCCAAGGGTGCATTCTCTAAAGTTCCATACAAATTTTTACACGTCAAAGATATTAGGGAATACATCCATTGCCACATTGAGGAGTTAGGTGAGAATGTGATTCATTAGGCATATGAATCACTGGGTGAAGAAGGAAAATTGAAGGAGGAATTTAAATAACTGGAAACCATGAAAATATATCAGATTACAAAGTTCATTACTTTTGATGAACCTGAGTGGACACATATTATCTTGAGAAGAATCCATGATCAGTTCATCTGGTTAGATAAACCCTACATGATTACTAAGGAGGTTTTGGAAGCTATAACTAGATTATGTGCTAACGATGAAGTCCCATCCTTGAAATCAACTCGACAAAACCTATTGACAGAATTGAATGTCTTAGTGGAAAAAGAGAGTGATGAAAGTTAATGATATCAAGAATCCAAATGTGAAATTTGCATCTATGGTGTTTGGCTACAAGGTCTACCATTCCAACAGAGAAAATTCCTTTTCCATCACTATCATCTACATAGCTTACTAAACGGTGAAGGAAGGAATTTAGTATGATATGTGTGAATCCCTAAGGGTGCATCTTATGCAAAATATAGAAAAGATTAAGAAGGAAAAGAATATTTTCAAGTATGGATCACTCATGATCTTTATATTTTTCTACTTTATGAACTAGTTTCCATGGTTCGATGAAATAAAATGAAGGATATATCTATTGCAAAGCAGATCACTAACTATTATCTAATGCTTGAGAAGACAACCAAGAGAAGACAAATTTGGGGATACTTTAAGACATTTCAGGAACAAATGTAGTTGAGATGGAGGATTCTGAGACATCTAGTTGAGAAGTATGAAGATATTATTTTCTTTATGGAACTAAGATTGATGAATGTGAGGTGGAAGAACTGGAGCCAAGAACTTATTATATATTATTGATGGGATATGATATTGATCTTGTAATTGTGGACATGTGGAATATTTTATGAAGAAACCAATTTAACCTAATGAAAAAGAACCTACAAAGAAAAGAGCCCTGAGGTACATTTTGCACTAAACAATCCAGAAATAAAGAGGAAAGTTAGAAGAGAAGTTGAAATAGTGGGAGAAAGAATATGTTTCATCAAAAAACAAATGGCAGAAGCTAGATCTAAGTTTAAAGAAGAGAAGAAGAAAGAAGAAGAAGACAAAACTATTCATGCATGGGATGCTGATAATGGACCACCTCCCTACATTCCATTCAAGAACACATTTACCATGAGTTCTATAAGGGAAACTAAGGAAGAGACTTCAAAGAAGATAGTGACACCCAAACCTTCTACACCAAAAGTCACTTCACCAAAGACAACAAAATCGAAGAAAGTTTCTAATTTGGAAAGAAAAGGAGTTAAGCCTAGCTGGAAGAGAGAAAAAGAAGAAGACAAAGATGAATCCAAAAAATGATATAATTCAAAGAATAAGTTGAGGATTGAAGGAACTAAAGAAACCAAAGTGGGTGATCAACAAAGTAACTAAATAAGTTACAATTGGTAAGCCACCATTGTCTGAAGTATTCAACAAACTGGTTTAGAATGACATCTTAGTTCAAGTAAAGAAGTATTATCATAAGTACAATGAAGAAGAAAAGAGAAAGTTAGAGGAATAAATAGTAGATTATTTGAATAGATTCAATAGAGTGCTTGTTAGGATCAAAAGGGAAATCCATGATGATCTATTTTCTAAAGTTCAAGAAATGAGACTAATTGCAATGGAGGAATACAATAAACTTAGAGGAGTAATGAACAAGCTATGTATGGTTATTACAATCAAAGGTCATAAGAAGGTCCTTAAGGGAGAAAAAAGATAACTGTTGACTAAAACAATAATAAACTTGATTATGAGTGGCAAAATTGATGAAGTTGTTGAAGAAACAGAGGAAGTGATGAGTAAAATACTTTTGAAGAATCGACATAATGGTCTTGTAAAGGAGCACAATAAGGAAACTCAAGAATCTACAACACAGATAATTTTTTACTCCACAGCTGCATAACCATATTTCTTTATTTTTGGTGTTCCCATATCACTTTCTATAGGTCAAGATGATGAAGAAGATATTCCTGGTGTGTTGAATTACAAGGCTACAATAAAAAAAGATGAATATAAGGAGTTCATGGGAGTAGAAGAGGAGATACTGATTGTTGGAAAAATGGTCAGTACTCCTCTCAGGATTTGTGACATGGCTTAACCACCCTTGTGTCTTCCATAAGTCTAGTGGTTGTATCAAACATTAACAGGTTGATCTTTTGGTGCAGCAGAAATCACTACTTGTAACAAGTGGTATCAAAGCTTGGTCACATATTTGAATCCCCTCGGGTAACACTGAGGGGGATATTGTTGGAAAAATGGTCAGTGATTCTCTCAGGATTCATGATATGGATTAACCACCTCTAGTGTATTCTATAAGTCTAGTGGTTGTATCAGGCATGAATAGGTCAATCTTTTGTTGCAACGAAAACCATTACTTGTAACACTGATGATAAGACTATTGATCCTGATGAAGGACAAATTGAGGCAAAATTAACTCATACATATGATTAGAAAGAAGATTAAGTCATATATGAGCTAGACCCTATGGATGAGAAGACTGAGGAAGTAAAGGTTGAACAATTTGAGGAGGCAAGAGACACTGCAAAGGCGGTACCTACATTGTTAGGAAAAGAGATAATTTATGTGTAGTTACAAGGTCCAATTGAGTTGAATACTCTTAGTGATGACTAGTTGATAGGAATTTCTTTGGTTGCTCATGTCAAAGAAAGAGATCATATCTTAAAGTCTAGTGAGAAGGGAAATAAACTCTTGGAAAAGGAAACACGTGTGTTGAGAAAAATTATTCAAAACTATACATTAGATCAAAATGACTCCACATCTAGTCAACTAGAAGGACTATTGAATGTTGACTCACATTTTCAATCTATTGAGAAATCAGCTTGGGTAAACATATAGAATGAATCCAATGTGAGAAGGTTCAATCAGTTGAATGTGATGATTGTGAGGGATAAGGAATCATTGGTCATTGTTATTAAAGATTTAAAAGAATCTTTGGGAGAAGGAAGCAAAATATATATTCATGTATTGATTATCCTAAATGTGTATCTAACATTGATAAAATTATCAAAGTAAGTGAAGCTAAACTAACTAATATATCTCAAGGATTTGATCCTCTGAAGGAATTAGATTCAGTACATGAAGCTCAAGTGACTAAAAAAATGATAAGATTAAGACACTTATCACTGAGAAGGAAATAATGAAGGGAAGGATTGGACAATTGATAATTGTTCCTAAGCTTGATATTATGACAAGAGGTGTGAAAGAAGCTATTGCAACACATGCGTTCCTAGATGCACCTGATGTAGGTCAAGCAAAGAAATTGGCATATGCAATTTGTGGGAAAAATCAAATTGCTTAGAGTCTAAAGAAAAGTTGGGATGTTGATTTTGCAGCTCCGAAGATAAAATTTTCATATATTTTCAAACTTTTATAAGTAAACTTTGCATACTTGTATATATAGGATTTTGGTAGTTCAATTTTGGTGTTGTTCCATGTCTTTTCCATTGATGTCAAAGGGGGAGAGATAAGGTGATAAAAATAAATTGACTAGCTCAAGAGGAGCAATAATTTTTGGTAAGAAGAGACATTTTTAGAGCTTGACACTTTTCTTGGAACACTTGGTCATTTTTCTTTAAGTGTTGCCATCAATTGCAAATGGGGAGATTGTTGGGAAAGAGACAATGTTACACAATGATTTTATTTTGTCATTTATAGTAACTATACTCATTTCATATGGTCTCCCAATACTTTTTTAATACCAAAGGCAACAATGAAAATCAACTAAGTATGGATGAACATGTAGTAGTATACCGGTTCGATTTGAAAAAAAATTGGTTAAATTAAAAGTAGAGAAGTTAGTAGAAGGCTGTTTGGAGTATATTTTATGATAATAGATGATAATATATTTCAATTTAGTTTAGATGGTCCGAGTATTGGATTAGCAGAGAAGTGTAGAAGATAGAGTCAGTCAGTAGGTGGATCGATCAACAATCCTACTAGATTGATGATCAGATCAGTTTGATCATATATTTTGGTAGAGCTGCCATACTACATGTTATCTACAGGTTGGTAGAGGTTGGCATGGATATTTTATCGATGTATTTCTCAAAGTTTCACACATGAAATAGTTTTCGATTGGAGCTGACAGTGGACTTATTATATTTTGATGATAGGTATATATGCTCAAGATTTTGTGTTGATTGAGATGATGCGATGGTTAGAGAATATTGTGCAAAGGTAGGAGATCTTATGCACCTAATTACATAGGTTAGGTTGATGTTTATTTTGTGTACTTGCATGGAATTGTACTATCATATATGATGCTATTTATCAGTTCATCATTTTGGATTGTAGTGTAATATTATATGTAATCAGTGAAATTTATTAAGGGTTGTAGCCCTCTTTTTTAATTGAGCAGTATGCTCTAGCAACAATCCCGAATGCTATTGTATTCCCATTTTGTAATATTTCCCTTAACTAGGTTAACTATATTTCTGCAGAGATATTTGTGGGTTTCGTTCCCACCATGGTTTTTACCTTAATTGGTTTTTGACAAAAAATGCATGGTGTCATGAGTTTGTGGATGCTTACTTTGTTCTATATCTATTTACTTATCATTGTGGTTAGCTTATGGTTGTGCAATCAATTTAATAAAGTTAAAAAGCACCAAACACTAATTGAACCCCCCACCCCTCTTAGTGTTCCTCAATACCAACACACTTGTGTCACATTACCATAGATACATAGAAGACTGTAAAAAAGTCAAACAAATTATAGTTATTAACACTAAAATTAAATAAAATACAAACATGTATAATTTTTATCTCTTAATATAAGTTGAGTGGATTTATAAAGTCATAGAATGTAATTATTTGTGTGTTGAGCCTTGTGCTCTATC
This sequence comes from Chamaecyparis obtusa, assembly GCA_027943335.1. Classification (NCBI taxonomy): domain Eukaryota; kingdom Viridiplantae; phylum Streptophyta; class Pinopsida; order Cupressales; family Cupressaceae; genus Chamaecyparis; species Chamaecyparis obtusa. The sequence goes on along the minus strand of BSBK01001373.1, from coordinate 1,365,235 downwards.
TTTTTTTTTTGTTTTGAATGAAGATGACATACAATTATGAAAGGATCCAAAGTACACTTGTGATGGAGGGTGCTCCCCTTAATATCACAAACACATAACAAAAATAGAGAAACAACAACAATAATATGCAAGAACAGAAAATTGGCTTCTTATTATCTCCACAAATGTGGAATTGCAAACTTTCAGAATTACAATATGCAAAGCCACATGGGCATTCCCTTACAATATTATGTAGGACAAAGCCTCAAATCAATACCCAGATCTACTACCCAGAACTTCCCTAGACAACACTATGGGCCTTCTTTATATAGGTAATTTCCACCGCCCGAGAAGGTTCTAAAAATTTAGCCCTTAGGGCTGACCAAACTTAGAATTATTTTATTTTACAATTTATTACATCAAAGTCGTCTCAAAATGACTTTTGAAACCCAAACATAAATTTTGAAGGAAAATTATTTTCCACCATTTCAGGTGACCCAACTTTCGAAGACCATAAGTCATCACCAGTTGACCCGATTGACTATTATAACCCCATTCTGGAAATGCCACGAAGCGCTCTACAGGCTTGAATAGCGCAAGCACCTATCACCCAAATTTTTGATCTCATCCAGGGCCTCTAAAGCCTTCAAAACTGAGTTCGAAGTTTTTGTATCTTGCTGCCAATACCGAAAATCTTTAATATCTTTGAAACTAGACCTAATTTAGCCATGAAACTTTACCAGCAGGCTGATACGACTGAGATGAACCTCCACATGTGAAATTAGAACATTCCGAGATCGTATGACCAACTTACTAAAAATAGTAAGTTTCCATAAATAGCAGCCCTACACAAGATAGCCCTTATTGAATTCAAAAACAAAAATATTTTTGGGTGATGCAAGATTGCTCTTACACCCAGGATGCTCTTGCATCAACTTGTGTTGCCTTTCCAAAATCAACTATTGTAAAATTAACATGTGATAAAGATATAAATCTATCCTATAAATAAAAAATTCATATTTATAGACCTTATTTATCTTCTATTTGTTAACAAAATTTTGAACTCTTGATGGATTATGATGAAATCAAGTGAAAAAATAGTCATTGGAAAAATAAAAAGATAGTGATAGGGTGAAAGTATGGATTTGTGTCGCACTTTAGGATAACTGGAAGCATTCGGTCAGAATCGATTCAACCAAACCAATTTTAGCCGAATCCATGTGGCACCTACATGGATGCCGCGTGGTGGACATGTTTCAACCGTAAATGATTCATTCAGATTGATTTCAGATGAATTGGTTCTCATTCAAACATCCCTAATATAAAAATTGGCTACAAACCCTTAGCCTCTCATTTACAACTGACAATTTTGCGGAGCGAGTGAGAGGCTAAGGAGCATTTTGCTTGAATTTCAGGTAGGCCTTCCATTTTTTAAATTTTTTTTAAATGTTCTTTTTTTGTTCTTATATTATAGTAAATAGGTTTTTAATGTATTTATCCTCATATTATTTCCATGCATAATTATAAAAATTATGTAGTCAAAATATCATTTCATTGCATTAAAAAACCATGTTGTGAAACATATATATCATATTCATAATGTGATCTCAACATAGTAAATGATGCATTATCTTCAAAACTCAGGCTTAGAAAAATCACAATTTCAAAACCAAAATATCATGCCCAAAAACAAATCTCCCCTTAGATAACCTAGAAGAACCATACAATGGCCCCAAAACCTAGTTGATTCTACGTATAGAATATTTGATTTGTAAATAAGCAATTGATATATGAATCTAGAATGCACATGATATATTAATGAGTTTGTGCTTAATCAATATATCTCATTCTTGTCATGCTAATTGAAATTGAATGGAAATAATAAGTTCATATTGAATTATTGGTTAATATGTATAGTTGTTTCTTTTCAATGCATGTAGAATTTGAAATAGGTCAAAGCATTTGATATGCAATTAAGCCTTGATTATATATTATCTTGTAGAGAAACCCAAACATTCACCCAAACTACAAGCAATTATAGAAGACCTAGATATAATTAGGAAATGTTGGGAAAGTATCTTGATTCAAAATTTCTTTATTAATGGGGTGGAAAAGAGGAAAACACCACATTTCAGTAAAACCTAACATTTTCTTGTTTGTGATACAACAAAAATTAAATATTTGTAGATGGATCTAGAGAAACCATAGTGGAAGAATAATTGGTTAATAGTTTACTCCTAACATAATATAAATATATTAGCGATTTGAAATCTCTCTTTTATATATTATTCATTGTTATAATTTTTTTTATGTGTAATAACCCACAAATAAGAATTAACTTTAGGAAAAGTCTTATAACTCCACATCTTCCTCCAAAGGAAGTATAATTAGGACATTTAGTGAGGAGCACATAATCAAATTTTTACTCATTGAAACAAAAATAATATTTCACAAAAGGGCCAAAATGGTTAATGAAATATTATAAAAACTAAAATTGGAATGTAAAATAAGAGTTTTTTTGTTCCCATGAACTGTCCTCCTTGAAACTTTACATTTCTCCCATTAAAATTTCATACTTTATTTTCAATAAATATCTACATTTAAGAATATTGTTCCATGTTATAAAACCTTAAGATATATCTCCATATTTGCAGCCCTTATTTATTTCCTTTATTATCATAGCTCACTAGTATAAGTTAGTAATCACGTTGTACTTTGATTTTGTTTGGAGGTATTTATTATTTGTTCTTGTAGAATGAAATGAGTTTTTTGTGCTCATAATAATTTACACGATTAGGTTAAAATGTCTTTTGATTTGGTGATGTTGTAAGACATAAGCTATTTGATAATATTGATTTTTTTACAACTATACCATTTGTATTTGATACCTATGAGTATGGTGGATCATTACTATGTTTACAATGTTTATAACATTCATCTTGTTTAGAATGTTTACAAGCAATTATAGAATGTTTACAATGTTTATAGTATTCATACTGTTTAGAATATTAACATGAACTTATTTTTTAATTGTATAATGTATGCACACATGCATATACATATATATTTTTATATATTTCATAATGGCATCTAGTGGTTCAAAACATCATTCATTAGAGAAGAGTGTCCATCCTAAGAGCGAGAAGACCTCACACTGGTCTTCTCATAATAGTCCCCAGGATAGGCAGAGAACCCATAATGATTTGATTAAGAGATTGCAAGTCACTCTAGATGAGCTAGAGCATACCTTGAAAAATACTATTTCCCTTACCAATAGGGAAAGGGTAACTACCATTAGATATGAGTTGTTATGTATGATTGGGGTTTCTAAATCATACAATCCATATGATGATCCAAACATTGATACCTTTTATGCCTCTCTTTCCTCTAGTGTGACTAGAACCATGAGATGGAAACAAATTGATAATGATGTGTCTACTGCGAATGCAAAATTCATGTTCCCCCACTACTAGAATATGTCAAAGATTAGATGATATCGGGTGATTAGGTGTGTATATGTAGTTGTCACACCATTCATATATCCTATATGGTTTGTGGCACATCATATGTGGCCCCAAAAGGATGATATGCCATTATATTTTTGCAAACAATTATTTGTAGAATTTCATTTTCATTATGATGTTGATTACATAGATTTTCCCTCACATGCTTAGCAAGGCAGGGGTGGGTTTTAAGATAAGTTTAGACTATGAGATGATGATGTACCATAGCCCCCTAGTAAGAAGGAATTTGTGGTTCCAAATATTTTGGTTCTTCCAAAAGGTTTGTAAACTGCCACTGGTGTAGGAGATGTTGCAACTAAGGAGACACAGGTCAACATGTATTCTAGTATTGCCACCATTGTGACTTAAGTTGACCAGATGTCATCTGATCATGTGGACATATATATGATGCATTCTCATAGTACCATTCCTTTTGTCAATCCTTCATCACCCTATTTTGATCCGTATATCTGATATGAGATGCCATCTCTTATTGAGATTGCATGGTTACCTGAGGATTGTTTGCATGGAATGAGAACATATTTAGCGAGTGATCTCTTGGATGCATATCAATTTATATCAACATTAAATGGGATCCCTTCCCAAGAGATGCCACAATTTATTAGGTGAGTTCTTCAGAGACCCTCCACTCCTAGCAGCCATGGAGTTGGAGATGCTCAACTTGGTACATCAGGATAGGAGGATATTTTGAATGTCTTACAAATCCTCCATAGAAGACATCATTTGATCTTATAGCTCCTCCACAACAACCATCAATTTATTCCTACAGCTCAAACGATGGGAGTTCAACCTTGAGCTTATTCATCTCTTCTTATGGATGAGGGTGTTGATCCAGAAGAAGTGACGTTAGACTCTTTTGATTTGAGTGAGATAGGGCAAGCATTACATGCTATAAATAAGGTAAGAAACCAAATTTTTATTTTTATTTAATTGTATAGATACCTTGATATAATTTTCAAAGTCTAATTGTTATATATATATATATATAAACTAAGAATGTCATACATACATACATACATACATAGACATACATACATACATACATACATACATACATATGTACATACGTACCTACATACATACATACATACCTATGTATGTATGTACATACATACGTACATACATACATACATACGTACATACGTACATACATACATACATACGTATGTACGTACGTACGTACCTACATATACCTACACATACATAGATAGATAGATAGATAGATACATATATACATACATACATACATACATACATACATACATACATACATGCATACATGCATACATGCATACATACATACATACATGCATACATCCATACATACATGCATGCATCCATACATACATCCATACATACATGCATGCATCCATACATACATACATACATACATACATACATGCATGCATGCATCCATACATACATGCATGCATCCATACATACATACATACATACATACATACATACATACATACATGCATGCATGCGTGCATGCATGCATACACACATACATACATTCATACATCCATGCATGCATGCATACATACATACATACATACATACATACATACATACATACATACATACATACATACATACATCCATGCATGCATGCATGCATACATACATACATACATACATACATACATACATACATACATACATGCATGCATGCATGCATACATACATACATACATACATGCATGCATGCATGCATACATACATACATACATACATGCATGCATGCATACATACATACATACATCCATGCATGCATACATACATACATACATACATACATACATACATACATACATTCATTCATTCATTATAGGGTATTATGATGGTCACAACCTATGGAGATTTGCAGGCACCTAGTGATCCTATTCATTAGGATACACAAGTAAATTTATATATAAACATGTGTTTTAATATTTCTTCTTTTAAGTATGTAAATAATTGTACATGTACATGTTTATACTATAAGTTTTTTAACATAGAATTTGTGTACAATGTAGGTCCCTTGAATAGGGGGTGGATCCGATCAGGGATTAGGTCAGGGCCTGAGCTAGACATATTTGTAGATGCTCACTCGATATTTTAGACTTATATTATACATTTTAGACATTTCACACATTTCTAGAATTATTTTATACATTATAGACATTTCATTTGTTATATGTTTATTTCAAATATTTCATGTGTTGCATGTTTATTTCATATATTTTATGTGTTACATACATATATTTTAGACATTTCACATATTTTTTTTGTATTATACATTAGATTTTAGTTACAGTATTTATGATTGCAAAAGTTATGCTCATGTTTGTTTGTACATGTATGAAATTATAAGTTAGAATTGAATAAGTTGGATTGTTTTAAATTGAATAAGTTAGGATTTAATAAGTTATGATTGTTTTATATTGAATAAGTTAGGATATAATAAATAAGAAAGATTAAATTAAATATAATAGGATAAATCATAATGATTTCTAGAATTAATATTTAAGAAACTTGCAAGATCAAAATAAAAATACAATTATTATATAAATGTCACAAAGTACAAAATACAACATGTCTTATCAAGCAAATCTACAACTTGTACTAATGTCATACATACAAGTTAAAAGCTCTATTTATCTAACCTAATGTCATACACATTTAATTTTTTTTTATCTAACTAATTATAATTCCATAGAAGAAATTTATCTAACTTAATGTCATACACATGTACATACACATGTAAGTTACAAACAATTTATCGAGCAACTAATTTCATACAAATTAAAAACAATTTATCTAACTAATGTCATACATGTACATACATATGTAAGTTAAAAGCAATTAATCTAAGTTCTAATTTCATATAACCTATTCATACATATTTTCCATACATGTACACACATATGTAAGTTAAAATCAATATCAATATCTAACTAATGTCATCACATTCATACAATTTAAAAGCAATATTTAACATCGTAACCTCTTTCATAGCATCATGCTTACCATAAAAAAAATGTGTATGTCTTAAGGAGACATCTAAAGAGGATCTAAACTTTCAATGTCTTAAGGGAATATCTTAAGGGTATACAAAGTTACGATGTCTTAAAGGGATGTAGGATTAGGATATGTAATTTGAGGATGTGATTCTATGACGGCTTAAGGGAATGCAATTATAGGATTTCTTAAGGGGTTCTAACTAATGGCATCACATACATACAATTTAAAAACAATATATAACATTGTAACCTCTTTTTTTACACATAAATTTCATACATATATGACATTATACATAAAAGTATACATATATACATATAGTCTGGATCCTCTCTATCTTTTATTATCTCCAAAACAATTTCATGTTCTTCAATAGGCAACCTCCACTTTTGGTTTCCACATCCTTTTTTTGGAAATGTCTCCAATTTCAATGTTGTCTCTATAAAAAAGTGACTGTAATGTAGAACTTTTGGCCAGTCATGTACTCAATAAATTAAACATCATTTTTTTCTATCTTCATTTGCTAGTAATAGGCACCTTCAACAATAATTGAACTAGTTGGATATGTTTGTCCATCACCATCTTCAATTACTTGTGGAATTTTTTCTTTTGGTTTGTGCATCTTAGTACATAATAATCTACACATTTTGCACTGTTAGGATCCACAACCATAACAAAAATATCACCTATATGGATCCCACAAATTAAAAATAAAAGTAAGATAAAATATGAACATCACGTGATAAATTAACATTAAATTTTAAAAAAATTGTACATTAAATCAAAAGAACATGGGTGTGCACACACCTATAACAACTAAATCAGAAACATGTTCATAATCAATTGAATATATAGGATCATGAATGTCTATGTCACTATCATTGTCTTCATAAGGATGCATTATGATTAACTGTTTCATTTGCCATTGTGAAACATATCCATCAACAATAATCTCACATTGACTATTTGTGTTGTTCTCAATGTGCAGTCAACACAAAAGCATGATTTTTCTCTTACTTGAATCACAAGAGGCTTGATGCATCCTATAGTTATCACTTGATGTAAACTTCTAATACCAGTAATTGTATGAAAATTATAAGGATTAGATCGATCAATATCAGTTACAAATATGAAATGAAATCTGCACATTTTTAGATCAAGAGATAAGAAAAATTAAATTAGATAAAATTTTTAAATAATCCGAACACAATATTTTACCTTTCACTTCCCAAAAATAATGTTTGTTGTATGTTGTGTCATGACTAGAAAAATGCCTTTGGCACCATTCAACAATTTTATTTGCATTCTCTATGTTGTTACCTATATAAAAGAACTCCTAATTTAGCAAATGGGGAAGCCATATATATAAGATATGTACATGTTTTCTTTTTAAATTAAATTGAGAACAATATATAGATAGTGGAGACCATTTGTACCTACAATTTCATGTTGGCAAAGTGCATGCTTCACACATGCTCCTGCTCCATCGTTCTCTCCTTTTCTATGTCAACTTTCAAAGAAGTTCGACAAAAACTTTATGTTGCATCTAACATGTTGCGTGGATATTCAATTAAAAGATTTTGCAGATTTAAATTATCCTAGGATAAATTTGTGTACAATCATTTAATAAAAACTGAAGTTAAAATCAAATACAAAAATATATAAATTGAATATATATATATATATATATATATATACACCAATTCAATCAAGTAAAGAATAATTTTTAATGCTCGAATGAAAATCAATTGTCATAAGTACTTCCTAGCACTTCCATCAAACCAAATCCAATGTTGTGAAGCATCTATACCATGTTTCCTAATATCTTCAAAAAATATTGCAAATCAATAGGTTACATAACTCCTATCATGAACCTTATCATCGTTGATGTAGATTGTTATCTCTATTTAGCATTTAAAGTTGTCACTTAGTATCAAAAGGATATCTTACATATCGGTCAGTCAATTACATTGAGTTGGTCGGTAACCAAAAGCAAGACAAAACAGTCAATAAGGTTTACGCACCAAGCACTACCCAGTTTACCGAGCACCAGCAAACACCGACACCGACAGACAGTAAACATCGAGCGTCGTAGTATACACCGAGCAATTTACATAGTGTTTACCGATGATCATAGGAAATGACATAGTATTCTGAAATGACACATTCTTCTATGCAAACAGTTACAAAGGATCGTAAAATGGTTTACCAAGATCGAAGAACATTTATTGTAATAGATACTCATTAAAATGTAATGTATATCTTATTGTAATAGTTGATCTAGGATATTTTACACCGTAGATCTTAGGGTTATGATTGTGTATTGTAACCTAATTTTTGTTAAAGCGACAAAAACATAACACTATATATTTTGTGTGTTCGTATCATTTTGAAAAAAAAAGAACTAATATGAATCAAGGAGCAGTTGAAGCAATTGCCTAACTTCAAGTCAATCAGTTTATAGAGCAGAACAAAGTACAGAGGTTATTAGATTAGCAGAATTAGAGAAGGCTATCGAGTAGATTCAGAGCAGAGATTCATCATAGTTAAGGTGATATGTTATGAGCACTTATAGATCTATTTCAGATAATTGAGTTGTCAACTAGCAGATAATTACCTATTGCTTTCTGACAATTGCAATAGAGTTTTTGGATAAATCTCTTAACCGAGTAGACTTAACAGTCTTATGTAAATCTCTCAACCAAGTGCACACTTTGTTAGTGTTGTTAAAATCCTATAACTAGGTAGATCTAGCTGATCTAACATATTACTCCTAATAGGGTAAGATCACCAGAAGTGATCAAAACTTGTAGCCCTAACAGGCAAACCTTTTCTATCTGCAGCAGTGAATAATTTGTGGGTGTCATCCCCACCGCAATTTTTACCTTCTAACAAGGGTTTTTGTTTTACCAAAATACTTGTGTTATGTTATTTTCATAATTGATTTCATGTTGTTTACTTTCTTAAGAAAAATGGATGATTGATTCATGCAATTAGATTCAGGTTATTTTGGTCGGTTATCAAAGTTTACTGTTATAGATTTGAAAGGTTTACAAGTGAAGTTTTTGAAGACACTGATTCACCCCTCCCCTCTTAGTATCTATCTCTCCTAATTCCAACAATTGGTATCAGAGCTCAGTTCTCTTGTTGAATAGTTTAACCACTGAAGGGTAAAGATCTAAGTCATGGAGAGATATAAGCTTGACAAGACTATCAAGAATCAGAAGATATAGATGTAGATGTTCGTGGAACAGTATAAACAAGCTAGGGAAGAACTAAAGAAATTACTGGTTGAAAGGAAGAACCTTGCCATTCTGCATAGTGAAGTCGGTTATCATGAATAACCTATTGATGATATATTCAATCATATTGGATCTAGTTCTGGAAGCATCTCTGATGGATCTGAAAGCATAATTAGTGATTTATCTTAAAAGAATCAGCATCTATCCGAACAAGTGAAAGCACTTCAAATCGGTCAAGAATCTCAGATGGTGAGAATGGTAGAAATCATGAACAATGCTAGGCTAGCTAAACAAGATCAGAATCTGGCTATTGAAGACCAAAGATTGGTGACTGAACAACTCTAAGAAAAAGCAAGTGAAATACAGAGACTCACTGATCCTCACTTTCAAGTATCAAATCAGATGATGACTGTTAATCAAGAAGTGAATCGAGTGAATGGAGAATTATCAAGAAGACTTGAAGATGTTGCAATACTCAGAGAAGATAATTAAAAACTGAGAAATGAGATAAAGATACAAAAGAAACATAATGAAATGATGAAGATAGCTGAGGATAGTTCTAAAAAGATTGATGATTTCCTAACTAATCAGACAAGATTTGGAAGTAAAGCTGGTATAGGCTACACTGGTGAAGGAGAATCATCACAACAAGCTGAAAAGGTCAACAACAATCAAAACCAAAGACCCAAAGTGTTGGCATGTTATCACTGTGGAAAACCAAGACATACATCTAATGTGTGTAGAAGAAAAGCACAAGGTAAACCTCTTGTCACTCCTAAGTTCAATGGATACTATTACTATTGTGGAAAGTTTGGACATCCAGGTTATGAGTGTAGAGCTAAACAAAATGATATTGCTAACAATAATACTGTGGAGAAAATATGGTACAATTGTAATAAGCATGGACACACTACAAGGGAGTGCAAGGTGAAAATGAAACAAGTCTGGACACCTAAGGAGAAACCACAATGCAGGCCATATCAATTGAAGAGACAAGGTAACTCTTATGTTTGGGATTATAATACATGGACTAATTGTGCTGTATGTGGTCGGTATGGGCACATTGTAGAAAATTGTTACAAAAATAGTCAGATCAGACAATCAAGAAGCTAGACAAGCACTGGGATGGCTTGTATGCACTGTCATAAGGTTGGTCATTTAATCAAGAATTGTAGAGAACGAGCACTAGATGAAAACCATATATTTGAGAGTGGATATAATATTGCAGATATCATGAAGTTAAGGAACACAATGTGGAAGAAGGCATCTAATGATAATGCTGAGTCAAGTAACACTATTGGTGAAACCTCATCCACTGGATTGGATGACATCGGTACCTCCACTTAAGGTGACAAAGGTATGTATGGAACTGACATTTCAAAATGATCAAATTTTACATACAGTTCCTTATATATGATGTGCAAATACCAAATCTACATGAATGAAGATGCATTATGGTTTATGTGTTATGAGCTAACAATGTTATATAGTCGGTAAAAGAAAGACCGATAGTTGGTTACCCGTCGGCAATAACTATACAAGGTTAACCGGACAACAGTGCAAACTGACGAAGAAATCCTATTTTAACCAAGCAGATAACATCGTAGACATCATTGAGTTGATAGCTATTTTGTATTGTAAGTTAGGTCACACATTTAATGCATGAAAGTTCACGCAGGAATATCAAAAAGTTTATAAATATATGGAAACAGAGTTCATAGTTACATTGCAATTTCGAAGAACGGAGATTTCACAGAGAAGGGTTCAAGCTAAAGATTTTTTTTTTAGAAAGATTCAAAACCACTATAGATCGAATTGACAACATTCTTCAATGACTCCGAGTAAGTTCATTTGCTACTGAACACTTGTTATCCTTCTGCTTGCTAAAACCCTAATATCAATTTATGGCATCAACATCATCTGCAAGCAAATCACAAAATATTGAGGAGGAAGTAGAACTAATCATTAGGGAAAATTTCACCGAAGCTAAATTCAAACCACACCCCAAGGTCGCAACACAAATAGATTCGATGGGTGCTTTTTCGAGTATACTAGATAGGGTTTTATTAACAGAAGATGTAAGGGCATACATTCACTGTAAAATTAGAGAAGTAGGAGATTTTGAGACCATTGTTGCATTTCAACAAATCTGTGGGCTAGATGGAAAGTTAAAAACTAAACACAATAAGATTGAAGAATCAGGGTTATCTTGCATCACACACTACCCACAATCATTCAAAATAGATTGGATAAGAATCGTGTTGAGCAGATTTCATGATGGTAAATTCTGACTGGACAAACCTATTGAGGTCACAAAGAAAATGATAAATAGGGTTACTGGGTATCCTACAATCGACAAATCAAAATCTTTTTGAAGTTCATATTGTCCTGATGTAGAAAAGAACACTGGAGCTCAATGGGATGGAAGGGCACTAAAAATTTTGACAATCAAAGACCCAATGGTAAAATTTGCAGCACATGTAATCGGGTACAAGATATTCCAGTCAAGTAGAATCAACAGCGTACCCTGTAGCACAGTAGACATGGTGTACAGAATTGTGAAGAAAGATCATCAAGTGGATCTTGCTGATATTCTACTCTGCCAACTACTGGAAAACATGAAAGTTATAAGAACAAAGAAGTCTAACACCTGTAAGTTTGAATCACTACTTATTTGTATATTTTTCTTTCTACAAAAGCATGTACCTGGTATCAGTAAAGTAAATTGGCAAACAGACATACCAATAACTGCACAAATTAGTGAAATGATGAACAGTCTAGGAGATAAACTAAATATAGAATTTGATGCATACTTCAAAGATTTCTAGATAAAAATGCATCAAAGAAGTAGAATTCCTAGGGAATTGGTGGACAAATTTGAGGATGATATATGTTTTGTAGTTATTACAGATTACTCAATGATAAAGGCTATTGAACCTAGAACAAAATGGTTGGCACCGATGGGATATGAAATAAATTATGATTTCATCTTGAAATCTATTAATGCACTGCTTGCATTACTAATAGACATCACTGCCACTAGGTTCGACACATATGAAGAGGCCAAATCAAGGATCACTATAGACATAGAAATCGGGAAAATGTCTAGAAGGGAAAATAAAATGAAGAAAGATCTTATAGCAAGATATGGAAATGTATCAGACTCATCTAAGGAGTCACTAGTTAATGCTACAACCGAAGGTCAGTTATAGTTGGATGACAAGCCCTATGATAGTGAGGAGACCGAGTCAGAGAAAGAAAAAGATCCCACACCGGTCCCTCTTACCAATATTGAACAGGAAAAGAAGTTACCAATACAAGAAGGTATGAAGACAAGGTCATCAAATGCAACCTCATCCCCTCCGAAGAAAGAAGAAATAAAAGTTACAAAATTGAGGGCAGCTACACCGATAAGGAAATATGTAAAGAGGAATGAAAAACTTGTAGCTAAGGCACCTAAGAAAAGGAGACTGATAAGAAGTAAAGATGACATTGAGGAAACAGACAAAGAAGATGACATCAACCAATTCAAAGTGGTCAGAAACAAGGTAAGCATAATAGATGAAATTATTGATGACATAATTGAAAATGGAAACCTTGCTGATCCAGGAATAGATAAATTTGACAAGATGTCAACAAAGGATCAAACAGAGATAGAACAGGCAGTTATTCAAATGATGATAACATTCAGGAGAGTTCCAATGGAATTCTCCTATGCATTACTGAAGAAGTTGGATGATAAGATTTCAGAGAAATGGGCTATTGCATTAGAAATCAAGAAAAGAAAAAGAGAAAGATCCTTAGTTAGGGCAGCCCCACATCTAAGCATTGGAGAACTTGAGACATACATGACTAAGTATCACACAAGATTTATGGTCAAGAATTGAGCCATGATGATAATGGATGAAAATGTGGCTGATATGGATATCACAAGTGATTCCTTATGGACATCAATTTTTAAAGCTGAAGAAAAAGTTGAGCAAGAAGCATTTCTAAAACTGTCTAAAAAGAGACAAAATTCCAAAGGCAAAGGTATTTATATTGATGATGACATAACAAAGAAATCAAAGGACACTGGTATATCAGTTACCGAGGTAATTAATATCACCAAGCAAAAGGAAGATATAAATGTATCACAGGATGCATGAGATCAAGTCAAGATCCAATTGCAAAAGAAAACCAATGACGATGTACTCATCGAGGACATCACAAATGGTGATCCTAATGATAAGGATGATGAAGATGTGTATATTGCACCAAACAGAGATGAAGCACTAAACACTGATAGTGTATTCACATCTTTACCGGGTAAGCTTCCTATACTTGTAGAAGCAACTGAAATACTTTCACAAGTACAACCAAATGAATCTCATCCTGAGAAACACAAGGACACAATAGGGACACAAGAACTTGAGCAACCTGCAGATACAAATGAGCCTAACCAAACAGAGGCACCGTCTACAAAAACTAAGGGAATAGAAGAAACAAAGACAACCGAGGTGAACCCACCTGACACTACATTTGAGGCTCCCACTCATTCAACCGAGACAATGGCCACCAAGGAGCAGAAGAAGGAAGAAAATGTGTCAATTGGGAAGGATACTCCGAAGAGTGGAGATAAATTGAGAAGAAGTCACCTCTCGCACCAAAGAAGAAGAAGAAGAAAGGAAAAGGGCCGGTCACCATAGATGAAGTGATAATTATACCTGAATGTGACCCGAGGACCCTAAGCCCTGAGGATCTAAGTAAATATGGGGAGTTATGCTCACGAAAGGCGGCATAGGAAAAGTTGAAGCAAGAGCACACCAAGAAGTGTTAACTGATGTGAGGGATATTATACAACAGGTAGTACCCAAGGTAAATATTGATGAGAATACTCCCATCATAGATCAACTTGCCACACTCGCTGACAAGATCAATGCCCTGGATATTGAAGCCGATAAAAAGATTGAAGAAAGGGAAAAATCTAGAATTCAGAACAAATTAGCAGAGAAAATCAACATAGACGTGGCATCACAGAAGGTCAAATTATCTAAGGTAATTACTGAAATAAAATCTATCACCCAGACAATTTGACAGATCTTGATAAAGCTTTGTACTTCAGACACCTTCATTGTAGAAGTCAGTGAAAAGATAAAAGGGCTGGAAGCTGAAATCAAGCTAAGTACAACAACAACTATAACCGACCCAAATGCTTTCTTACAACATATTCACCAAGTTTAGGAACTCTGATGGTTGATAGCAGACTTAAGGCACCAATAAAAGCACCTCATTGATCAGGTCATAGAGTTACAAAATGAACTCATTCCGTACCTGAAAACTTTTGAAGCACACATTGTCAAAGCCGAGCTACTAGTTGCAACACTAGAGGTTTTGGTGTTAGAAAATATCTTTGACATGCATGCACAAGTCGGTCTTGAGCATATTTCTCTTACCAACTTGAAAGAGGAGTGGGAAAACCTCTTGGAGTCAATGAAGAAAACCCACCCACACATTTTTGACAAGATGTAAGTATACTATACTTTTTGTATTTGGCATTAAATATCAAAAAGGGGGAAACATGTATATGCCAAATAAGTATGTCTTATGCTATGTATACTACATACTACCGGGAGCATGCACTGAGGGGGAGTACTTTGTACTTAGGAATTTTTGTTGTGGATATGTATATGATGGAGATATAAGGTATTATGAAAGTTTTGTCTATATACATTCAAAGTTTTGATACTAATGCCAAAGGCGGAGATTGTTATCTCTATTGAGCATTTAAGGTTGTCACTTAGTATCAAAAGGATAATTACATATCGGTCGGTCAATTACATTGAGTTGGTCGGTAACCAGAAGCAAGACAGAACAGTCGGTAAGGCTTACGCACTGAGCACTACCCAGTTTACCAAGCACCAACAGACACCGACACCGACAGACAGTAAACACCGAGCGTCACAGTATACACTGAGTAGTTTACATAGTGTTTATCGATGATCACAGGAAATGACATAGTATTCTAAAATGACACATTCTTCTATGCAAACGGTTACAATGGGTCATAAAATGGTTTACCAAGATCAAAGAACAGTTATTGTAATAGATACTCATTAAAATGTAATGTATATCTTATTGTAATAGTTGATCTAGGATATTTTACACCGTAGATCTTAGGATTATGATTGTGTATTGTAACCTAATTTTTGTTAAAGCGACAAAAACATAACACTATATATTTTGTGTGTTCACATTATTTTGAAAAAAAAAGAACTGATATGAATCAAGGAGCACTTGAAGCAATTGCCTAACTTCAAGTCAATCAGTTTACAGAGTAGAACAAAGTACAGAGGTTATCAGTTTAGCAGAATTAGAGAAGGCTACCGAGCAGATTCAAAGAAGAGATTCATCACAGTTAAGGTGATATTTTATGAGCACTTATAGATCTGTTTCAGACAATTGAGTTGTCAACTAGCAGATAATTACCTATTGCTTTTTGACAATTGTAATAGAGTTTTTGGATAAATCTCTTAACCGAGTAGACTTAACAGTCTTATGTAAATCTCTTAACCGAGTGCACACTTCATTAGTGTTGTTAAAATCCTATAACTAGGTAGATCTAGCTGATCTAACATATTACTCCTAATAGGGTAAGATCACCAGAAGTGATCAAAACTTGTAGCCCTAACAGGCAAACCTTTTCTATCTGCAATAGTGAAGAATTTGTGGGTGTCATCCCCATTGCAGTTTTTACCTTCTAACAAGGGTTTTTGTTTTACCAAAATACTTGTGTTATGTGATTGTCATAGTTGATTTCATGTTGTTTACTTTCTTAAGAAAAATGGATGATTGATTCATGCAATTAGATTCAGGTTATTTTGGTCGGTTATCAAAGTTTACTGTTATAGATTTGAAAGGTTTACAAGTGAAGTTTTTGAAGACACTGATTCACCCCTCCCCTCTCAGTATCTATCTCTCCTAATTCCAATAGTAGAAATGAACCTCCTTGATGATAATACATTCATTTGGATTCATAGTTTCTACACCATCCAAATTAAATTGTGTGTCTATAGCTCACTTGTACAAATATTGCAACTTGATCAGAATGATAATACATAGCTTGAATCTATGATTGAGGTTGAAATGTGTAGTTCTCAAATAAATCTCTAATTGAAAGAATACAACCTAGTGGAAAACAATTTATTGAATCATGAATTTGATTAGCTTGTCATCGTGCACCATGACAATGTTGGATATGTGGATAAATGATACTACAAAATGTAGTCATAAACTCAATGTAGGGAAATTCACTCTCTTTCAATGATTTTTTTTAGATTCATCTCCTTTCTTAGGTATGTCTCATATCCAAATCTCTTCCACAAAAATAGCATTGACTCATCAATATTCTCAACTTGCATTGGAAATTTCTTCAAATATCCACAATCAATGCAAGCACTTTTTATACATTGTATATTGAACTCATCTGAATCTTCCGATTTATCACATAAAATAGACTTCACAAATTGTGTCATACTTGAAGGGATGACTATATTTGGATTAACTACTACCATAATTTTTTTATACGGTTTCAGGTTTAGATTAAACCCAAAATGGTTTCTACAACAAGTCTCATGTACCTTATTTATGCATACAAAACAATGATGCAACCTCTCAAACATTCTTTGAGAAATTTTCACATTTGAAAATTCTTGCTTTAATGCTTTAAACAATTCACTTTGTGTTGTATCTACAAAATGTTTCGAACATGAAATTTTCATATTGATCTCTTCATCTTCCATCTGTATAGTGTCCCTTCTATTAGAAGAAACACGAAAGTGGTTGGTCCAATACTTAATGACCTATGTTTTTACGTCTTCATAAATTCTATATTTCATGGAAGCCTAAAAATATTTAACCAATTCTTTTCAATATTCTCATCTATCATATTTCTCCTCCCAATATATATTTGAATAGTTCTTCTAGAGATAATGAATAATTTAGAAATTGTTTGAACTCATTTTCTTTGGTATAATTTTTTACTAGAAATTGTAGTTATCAATGCTCTACGTGCAACACTTAATCAACTCCTCGACTTGTCCTATCAATATGTTTCAATGCTTCTTGTAAATTTTCAACTATTGTTTCTCTTACATATGCTGATTTTTTCCTATTATCAACACTCGACAACTCCAAAACAAGGGTCATTTCTCATTTCCTGAATGACCTGGCAAATAATTTTGCTCTTCCAAATAGAGACTTATTTTGAAAATATTTATCCCAAATTTTGTAGAATGAAATTTAATTATGTTTTTAGATACCATGTGTTCAAATAAGATTTGACTAAAAAGAGAATCCTCATCCATCTCCATCAAATTTGACTACCAATTTGTCCATGTACCTAAGTTGTAGCTTCTTGTACATCAACAGGTTATTTTTGAATGTCAAATGGTTGCTCTTGATTACCTTTTGTATGACCTTTCATTTTATCATCCCCTTTTTTGACATACAATCTTGATCTCATCCTCCTATTCCCCATTTCCCAAACTATTTAAATTTAGAACTTCAATTCACCCGTACATAGAAAACCACAGATACCCAATAAATTTTTTATGATATATAATATTCATAACTTCATAAATCTCACTAATTTTCATTTTTTATAAAAATAAAACAAAAAATATATAAAATCAACTTACTTGAAAAAAAGTCTAGCCTCTTTTTCCAATTTATTTGAAAAATCACCTTTACAATATACTTTCTTCACACAAAAATGATTTTATTTCAAAAATCAATTAAAAAAATAATTTTATTTGATATTATTTTGATTTAAAATGAATAAAACAAATTCTCATATATTGTTGCTCCTCACCTAAGTTGTCCTTGATGCCAAACACACTAACTCGCAATATGTCAGTGATATTCTAGTGATGGTAGTGATATATGGATGACAGTGTTTGATGGATTTAGTTATGATATATGAATGACAATGATTGATTCTTATATGATCTTTAGTGATTGATTCTTATGTCCATCTTGAATGATCTTATATGTGCTAGGTAAGCCTTTTTTGGTCTTCCCCTTTTCCATTTGGAGTTTTTACAACTTTTATCGATATTTGATGATGTTTATTTGATATGCTAATCAAAATTTATAATGTAAAGTTAAAGAATTGTTTGGGTTTCATTTAAAAACCCTAGCTCTCTCGAGCTAGGGCTCTGCCCATATTAGGGCATGACATTTGGAATTCATTTTGATCTTTGTGGTTGCCAAGGTAGTTGCAGGAAATGTGGAAGTTTAAGTCTGTGGTTGAGAAAGGAAGTATGAAATGGTGTGATAATTTCTATTCATAGATTGTGCAGGATATTGAGGAGATTTGTAGCTTGAGATATTTACCAAGTTTATTCACTCCATTATTCTATCTGTTTATCTTGGGTTTGTGATTAAGTTGTTTTTGTTAACATACCTAACATGTCGATATGTATAGTGATTATGTTGTTCTTGGTGTTTTGATTCAAAACTCTTTGTCGGGTCTGTTATCTTTTTACTCGAGTACAAAGTTTGTTGTTTCTTTGAATACACGTGTTAAACTATTGAGGTTTTTTTCCTTGCTTAACTCTGAGTCTAGCTAGTCTTCAGTTTAATAGTCGATTATCACATGGGTACTGTTATTTAAGGTTTAATCTTGTTAAAGATGTGTAATGGTACCCTAACTCAACACTCTTAGCATCTATTCTTTTTTCTTTCTAGTTAAAACCCTTGTCAAGGGTGTGTGAGTTTGTTAGTCAACACATCCATATAATTACTCTCAAGCCTTACCAACTCATAGTTTTGTCAATATTGTGGTTACTTCGAGCCAATGCACTTAGTCTCTCTTAACCCAAGTATAGAGTATTTGCAATGTCATGGATATACAATTGAAATATATGTTGTGATTCATAAGCCTGTGTAAGGTCTTTGCTATCAAACCCGAGTGCGGATTATGGTTGAGCTTGTGTCAATATTCATTTTGTTTAAACCAAAGTTTTTTTAAAACAAGTCTTTGATCAGAGTTTGATTATGATGGGTTTCTAACTTGGAAGCAGTGATTCAAGTATTCGGTTTGAAAATAATTTATTTCTTAAAATATTTGAAGGTAGATATGATGTGATTAGTTGAGCAGAGAACATAGTATTATTTTTAAATAAGGATAATGATGAAAATATAATTAAATAATGTTTTTTTATTGATTTCTAGAACTTGGACATTATATTTTTTAAAAATGTTTTGAGGATATTCAGGTACCATCATTCCAAAACATATACAATCATATTGAATGACATAGAATGATAACATACATATGTTATTGGATGAGTAACTCTCAGTCAATTGTACTCAATTCCTATGATTTATTTTTGAATCAGTTTATCAATTTTAGGATATCCTATATATTCAACATTGAAGGATAACATGAGATATGCAGATAGAGCTTAGGTATTTTGTATCTTGAATATGAAATACATTTTGTTACTTGTGCACAATCATATTATACTGATAAAAAATACATGATTAAGGTTATAGTAACTTATAACTTTGTATCATTCAATAAAAAACACAGTCTTATTTATGTTCAATGATGCATGATATTAGGTTGTAGTGACTATACAAGATCATATTTTCCGAGTCTATATGTATGAAGAGTTATAGAGAAGTGAAAATCTAGTGGGGCATAAAAAGACTATCAATGAGATATAATTGTCAATGTGATGGTTGCACAATCAATGAGGCATTGTAAAAAGATATTTCAAATTAAGCCAGTGAGGCACTTCGAGTGGTTTTATTCCCCAAGAGGGTTTTCACTCTGGACCTATCTTGGGTTACAATTTCATGTGCATGTCTTGTCTTTGTATTGTTATCTCCATTCATTTCATTTGAGTTGTAGTATACATTTTGCTTTAAAAATTGATACATTGTTTCATATCACTGATTCACCCCAACCCCCCTAAGTGATATTGTACTGCAACATATATGAGGTTTAAGCGACATGGTTACTCATGCAACTGTTTAGGGGTCGGCCAAAAGAGGTTTTCAGTTGGAACTGTTCTGGCAGAATCAACCTTTGTGGCATCCCATCTAGCAAACACATTACCAATTTTCTTAGAATTGCAGAACTTCTAACTTCTGCTACTAATTTCTCCATCAAAACTCAATTTTATGAATAAACCAAAAATGCCCTTTTGTAGATCTCGGATTCAAGAATATGCTCATAATTTTTATATTATTTTGATTAGAGATAATATATTTTAATTATAAAATATTACAAGTAGGTATTTTAACATTCGAGAAGACATTGATTCAGAAAAAGAAAAAAATAGTAATTCATGTCAGAATTATTTTTAAAATTTATGGTTCACTAGAGGAGAGAGTTCTCTTTGAGAATGTATAATTTATTTTTTGATAAGGATAGATTTGATAGGGAAAATATGGTGGGAGATTAAAAGTGTCGATTTTTGGTAAGTTGGACTTTGAATTGTTATAATGGAGAAAATATAGATCAAAAAAAATTTTCTTTTTTCATGCGCCGGCTATATATATCATCTGTAACATATTTTGAAATCAAAGGAAAAAAATTAATTACATATAGTTTTTTTTTATGAGAACTAGATCCCCTGGGTTTCAATATTGTTTAAAAATTGAAAAATCGGATTAAAAAAAAAAAAACATATCAATTCTTGTTCAAAAAAATATTAAAAATAATAGGCATAAACTTCATCCATTTTTACACATTTCATCAGTTTACATCATCTTCAAATTTCAAACAAAAATGCCACTTTTATGTCATTGAAGTTCAATAGTTTTGGTGTTGTTAAACCTTTTCCTTTATAAAAATGTGACATAGGTTTGTACTTTTACCTGATCTTTATTATGTGTGAAAAATTAGGATCTTAGAATACTAATCATTCTAATATATATAAAATAATAAAATGAGAATCATAAGAATACATTTTACACATTACACAAGATATACATGGAGAGAACCCTTTCGAGTAAAAATCCCTATAAAGCATCATTTTTATTAAAAGACTTACAAAAAATAATCTATTAAAAATAGACCAAACATGGGGACAAAGCACTACATACTTTTGCATAGCCAATAATACTTTGTGTGCATAATGAAATGATTCGTTATAAATCTCCAAATTCACATGCTCTCAAATGAGAAAGAAACTCCTTTAATATATGAAAAAGGGTGGAAAAATATCTTAAGGGGTATTAGTGACACATATTCAAAGCATGCATTTGTATATTAATTAATAATCTAATGGTTAGATTATAAATTATTAAATGATATTATTTTATAACATAAAGTTTTATAACCTTCTATTAGAATAATATATAAATGTTATAAGGGTATATGACCCTTTACAACATTATGGCACATTGCTCAACCTTAGGTGGCAAAAGATCTTGGGAATAATTGTAGTAGTGTGATTATATAATTACACTTTATTACTTATATTTACTTACATAATATATGTTTAGTAATTATCAATAATATATGATAAATCGGTACATATCATTTCCTTCTTTCATGGTTTCTTTCTTTTTTCCTATCCTCTCAGATTTAGAAAATTAGTTAAATTAATTCTTTATATTTTAGTTATTCTTCCTCTTCCTCATCCTCATTTGACTTGAAAATTGTAATGAAATAAATTGCACAATAGACTGATATAATATGAAATATGCTTCAAATAATTGATGATAATATGCCACTTTGAGGGGGAAACCTCCTTATCCAGTTCATGGGGGATACCTCCAATAATCTTCAATAAGAATTCAATACTCAATATGTTAACATAAGACACTCTACCTCCTATATATACCCTATTCTGCCTACTATAACACCATGGCCAACCTAAATATGAATATATATATATATATGTGTGTGTGTGTGTGTGTGTGTGTGTGTGTGTGTGTGTGTGTGTAATTCTAAACCAAATAACTAAATAACAACGTAATAATGATAATATGACTCAATTAGGAGTTAAGATAGCCACAAGTTGACCACTCACAACCATATGTATACTCTAAGAATAATAACGTACCAAAAACATAATGCTATATATTGTACCTCCTTCCTTCCCGTTAAAGTTGGAGGTTTGTCATTGTAGTAACTTGTAATAGCACTTATATATTTTCGGTGTGTTTCAAGTTACCTTCTCAGTGCATATGTATATGATATTAAGAGAGATGTTTCTTTAACTCTCATTAGTTATCAATAACATTTGCTTATTATCATGATTAATAATGTGATAATAAAAAACACACACACACACACACACATCTACTTTATTATCATTAATACTAATGCTCCATGATAATAATCATGTAGGATAGATATCAAATGTTTGAGGCTGATAGGTCATTGAAACATTTGATTTCATGAATTGAAATCATCCGATCGATGCTACAATCATTATCACTTACATTGGGTAAATTTTTTTATATTAATATCTCCATACTCTTGACATTGAATTTTAGCTAGTATTTACATTTTGCACTATCCATATGTTTGCATTTAACTTTTGTAATCTTCCATAGTCACCTAGATATAATTTTTTATATATTTGAATAATAAATCTTACATGGTATCAAAGCTATGCTAGTGACTTTAGTCGATCTATTTCCTTTGATAAATAGATGCCTCAATCAAATGTTTAGTTTGGTAAATTATTATATCATATACTAAAACTATAATTAGCCATTGTCAAATACAACTATAATCGTACTAGTTATAAAGTGTCATCATCATTTAAATAATTAAAGAGGTCTCATAATTGAATTATTTTGAGGGGGTATTTATGCAAATCAACTCAATCATAATAAAAGGATAGGAGTGTAGTCAAATAACATGCATTGTGATCTTTCCTCCATCTCGATGAAAGTTCACGAGTTACATGTGGGTTCTTTCGTTCTCTCTCAAGAACATGTTGCTCATGACTTGACATAACTTGATTGACATTAAGGTTGACATCTCCAATTGAGAGACTAAAGTCCAAGATCTTAAATATATTATTTAATTCAGATCTCAAATTGAGAATAATTCATTATGTTAATATTCCTTAATTTTCACGGTACTTGCTTCTATGGATCAATTTCAACCATAGTTTATTATCAGAAATGAGTTAGACAAGAAGGTTCCTTACTCATTTGTCTTCCTATCCTTGGGATTAAGATTTCTCCTATGGTTCTTTTATATTTTCTTCTTTTCAGGGTGTTGTCATCATTGAACATAGCCACTTGAGTAGGCCTAGTTTCCAACCCATTTCACATTTCTCCAATTTACACATAAGTTAGGTATATTTTTATTATTTAGATAGGATATGATAAATGGATACATGGAACTTCCTTTCATGGAATCCTTCTTTTTGCTTATCATCTTAGATTTGAAAACTTAGATAAAATAATTCCTATTTTCTAATTTTGTTTCTCTTCCTCATCCTCATTAAATCTAGAAACTTGAAGTTATATATCATAGCTCTTTCCTTCCATTGAATAAGGAATTTCATATTAATTTCTCTATATTCTCAATATTAAATTTTAGATGATATTTGTACTCAACATTGTTTGTATAATTGCATTAAGCTTATGCAATCTTCTATAATTTTTTTTTTGATCGGTAAATTTAAAATTTCTATTGAATCAGAAAAAGATTTACATATGTTCCAGTACAAAATAATCTTCTACTACTTCAGCCCCCCCATTCTACTACTATATCCTTTAGACCACCTTCAAATTTTACTGCATACACCACAGACATCTCCTACTATCCTCTATTGCCTACTACATTGTTTGGAGAGTAGAAACAAAATCTCTCATCTACTCCAAAAAACCCCTGCCCCTTACATATGGAAGTGCTAATCATAGCATACTATGCTTCCAACTTGAAAAATTCATACTATGCTTAGTAACAAACAAAATGTAACAACAAGTTACTGCCAAAAAGGAGAACATAGCAATTGAATTCATCACCTTGCAGACCTATTCATTGAACAAACTAAATCAATCACCAAGCTCTATGTTTTTGAATTCCTCCAATAATTCCTGTTGATCTTCTTCCATTCTTCATACTCCTACATTCGATAGATGGTCTGCTAAGGAATTGGCTTCTCTGTATACGTGTTGTATCTAAACCTCCTCAAAGGTCTCAAGTAACTTCCGGATGAATTTGATATAGCAATCCAATTACGAATCCATCATCTCCCCTTTCCTAATGCCGTTGATTGTCAATAATGAATCACCTTCCAAAATTAATCCGTGAATACCCAAGTTCTTTGCCATCCTAACTCCACCCAATGCACCCTGACATTCAACTTGATTGTTAGAGCCATCCTTCAACCTGATTTCCCCCAGTGCCAGAATGTTGCCATGATCGTCCCGTGCTACATATCCTACCCCTGATGGGCCTGGATTTCCTTTCGATGCTCCATCAAAATTGACTTTGACGCATCCAATTGGTGGCACTTTCCATGCCTCTTCTCTTCTCCTATAGTCAAGATAATCATCTCCCTTAGGCCCATTAACGGGCCTATACTTTATGCTAGGCCAAGCTCTTTGAATTTTCATATCCCGACTTCCAAATTGTACCTTCCCTTGGACCTGTGATGCTGCATTAGAAACCAGTTCCGAAATCGCCTTCTCGAATTTACCACAAAGTCTACCAAGTTTTATCTCCTTGTTTTCAAAAATTCTGTTATTGCACTCTTTCCATATCATCTATAAAGTTGTTGATGGAAAGATGTTCCACATGATAGAAAAGACTGACTTTCTAGGACTAAGACAGCATGCTTCCAACCATTTCTTTAAAGTATCTGGGAAGGGGCCTTGCCATCCTAGTTTGCTCAATCCAAATCTCCAAATCTCTTCAGAGTATTGACAGCCGAGGAGCAAATGATCCACTGTTTCCTCCTTTTTACAAAGGCAACATCTGAATGGTCCTGAGAATCCCATTTTCATCAGTCTATCTCCAGAAAGAATTTTTTTATTTCCTGCCAACCACGTGAACATTCCCGCCTTTGGCAGGCAGAAGTTATTCCAACAAAGCCTTCTTTCCCAACTAATCTCCTCATGTTTTGTTGCCAGGAGGGAGTATCCTATTTTAACTGAGTATTTCCCACTCTTGGATCCACTCCAGATAATTTGGTCCTCTTCCTCTGATCAAAATGTGTCTCTATCTACAAAAATTTCTCTAAGCTGAGCCACTTCCTGCTTAGCTAGACCCATCTGAGAACAATCCTTCCATGTTACCTTGTTTCCTACACTTCTCTACTGTTCCATATAATCTTGGACTTTGCTGCCCCACACTTGAGATGTTACATTCATGATGTTAGGTTGAACATGTAGTTTGCTAAGGGCTTCCTGACCATTCCAGGAATCACCCCAGAAGTCTGCCCTAGCTCCATTCCCTATCTTCCATGACAAGTGGTCTGTTATCAAAAACCGGCATCGCATCATGAAGTTCCATATGGCTGACCCATTTGGGGGGTTGCTTATAGTCAGTATTCTATCCCTCTCCTGATTGTCCAAGTACTTAGCTCTGAGAAGTCTTACCCATCTTTGGTTCGGGGAATCAAACATTTCCCAAACTAACTTAGCTCCCATAGTTGTATTCAAAAGCTTCCAATCTCTCAGCCCTACTTTGCCATATCCTTTAGGAGCACACAAATTTTTCCATGCAGTGAGAGGGATCTTATCTTGGTCATGCTTCCCATTCCAAAGAAACTTCCGCATCTTTTGCTGAATCTTCTTAATAATTCCTGGAGTGATTCTGAAACAGGACATGGAGTACAATGGCATGGTTGAGATCACTGATTTTAATAGCAGAACTCTACTCGGAAGGGTCAACCACTTGCTTCTCCATCCTTCCATCTGACTAATACAATTCTCCACTAACTGTTGCCAATGTGCTGGTCTAGATGCACCTGAGAAGAGTGGAGTCCCCAGGAATTTTCTTGGGAGCTTGCCAATTCTTACCCCAAAAATTCTGGCTATAGATCTCTATGACTCTACCTCTATGTTGAAAAAATAGATCTCTAATTTGTCCCAATTGATGCTCTGCCCTGAAGCTTGGCTATACTCATCCAGGAATCTCATCATTATCACAGCCTCCTGCAAACTAGCCTGCCCAAACAAACACGTGTCATCCACAAACTGAGAATGTGAGATAGGTTCCATCCCATCTGCAATATGAATCCCTTTCTAGAGACCTTGTACTCTTTTCTTTGCTATTGCTCTCCCCAACACTTCAGACAAAATGATAAAGAGGAAAGGTTAGATTGGATCTCCCTATCTCAACCCCTACTCCGTAGAGAAAAAGCCCCGTGGGCTCCCATTCACCAAAATTGATGCCCTATATGAAGCAATCATACTTCCAATCCAAGCCACCCATTCAGGCGCAAACCCAAATTTGCCAAGCACTTCTAGCAGAAACTTCCTATCAACTCGATCATAAGCCTTCCTGATGTCCAGCTTCAGCATCATTCTCCTCTGTCTAGAAACTTTTGATGAATGGATCACCTCATGAGCAATGATAATGCCATCCACTATATTCCCGTTGGGTGTAAATCCACTCTGCTCAGGGGAGATTATCTTGTTCAACACTATCTTGAGCCTATTGGCTGCCACTTTGGAGATGACCTTGTATATGGTGTTGCAAAGTGAGATCGGTCTGAAATCTTCAAAGGACATAGGATTGTTTTTCTGGGGTATTAGTGCTACCATTGTGTTATTAAAGTCCTGCATAGTCAAATGGTTTCTTCTTGACTCCTCTACCACTTGGAGAAGCTCATCTTTGATCATGAACCAAAATTTCTGGTAAAAAAAGGCTTGAAAGCCATCTGGCCCTAGGGCCTTGTCTCCCCGAAGACTGAAAATGGCTACTTTCACTTCTTTAAGAGTTATTGGAGCCATCAACATTGCATTCTCTTCTTCTGATATCATAGCTGGAATGTTGTTTAGTAAATTCTGTTGAGTGACTCTATCATTTTCCCTAATTTGACTCCATAGACTCTTAAAGTATCTAAGAGCCTCCTCATTGATTTGTTTTTCGTCCTCCACCTTGTTACCATCATGCTTACAAATTGCTAAAATTCTGTTTATACTTCTGTGAACTCTGACCGAGCAGTGGAAGAACTTGGTGTTTCTATCTCCCTCCCTGATCCATTGTTCCCTAGATTTTTATTTCCAGAAGATCTCTTCCCTTAGAAGAATTTCATTGTATTTACTAAGAAACCCCTCTTCCACTTGAAAGTCTGCCTCATCCATACCCACCTCTAGAACTTTGTTATTCAAGGCAGCCAGCTGACCTTCTAACTATTTTTTTCTGCAAAAATGTCCCCAAAGTACAATCTGTTCCACTCCTTCAGTTTTCTCGAGCCATTGTAATTTTTTAAAAAATTGGTAAGAGTGGTGTCCCTCTATCTGTGGGGCTTCTTGCCACCACTGAGCCACCAAATCCATAAAACCTACAACTCTGAACCACATCTTTTCTAACTTGAAGGGACATCTTTTGGGGACACAATCTTTGGATATTGTCAAAGCAACCGGGTAGTGATCTGACCCCGAAATGCCCATAATTTCTAAGTCGAAGTTCAGATGGGTCTCATCCCATTTCCCCCCAAGGAAAAACCTATCTAATTTCTCCGCTATGTTGAGAAAACCTTTTCTCTTGTTGGTCCAAGTGAAAGTTCCCCCTCTTGCCTAGATTTCAAAAAAAGCATTATTGGTAACAAAGTTTTGGAAGTCTGCTTGAGTTCTACCAAAGCCTGCAACACCACCTCTCTTTTCCAATGGTAGTAATGTGGCATTGAAATCTCCCGCAACCACTATCAGGGACTCCTCAAATCTCTTGATAACTGTTGAGATTTCTTCCTAGACTAGTCTTTTCTCTTCAGGGTTTGAAGGGCCATAAGTGTTAATTAAATAACCTAAAAAATTCAAAGTGAGAGCATTTACTTGGACCACCTGCCAATTCCTTGCTTGTGAAATTGCCTCCACCCACATAGTCCTTGGGTTCCAAATGACACCTAAGCCTCTCGATGCACCAACCGAGTCAACAAAAACACCTGACCATCTCTGGCTCACCCCAAGCAAGTACGCTGCTTCCTCTTGCCAAATCTTAGTTTCTTGTATACATACCACATCCGGGTTCACTTGATCATAGGCTCTTTTGATCAAGCATCTTTTGTCAGGGGCATTGCAGCCCCTGACATTCCACGTTAATATTTTCATTATTTTCTGGGAGAGAATATATCTCTCCCAGATCTGAGCTTCCTTTTCCCTTTCCTGTTGCCAACATCTTCCAATAGTTCATGAACTGATTTCCTGCCTCTAGACCGCTGCCCACCTTTCCTAGTCTTCTGATTCTTTTGTTTGGATTTCAAGATGGTTCTCTGGTTAGGAATGCCTACTTCTTCCTGCAAACCAAAGGAGTCTTCAGATTCTCTGTCCTCTTCCGAAATTGGATTAGGGTCAGAGCTTGACTCTTTGGATAATTTGGATGGAGACACGTGAATGTCTTTGAAGGGATCTCCAGACGACACATGTATGTGCGTCTGTTGGAGCATATCATGCTCGGCCTCTTCCAGTGGGAAGGATGCTTGATCTTCTAAGATCAGCTCTGCTTCTCTCAGGCAAGGGAATATGAAAGGATCTTCCTATAGGATCCCATCCTTACCTATGTGATCATTGGCCTCTGCTAACCTTCCTATCTCCTCTGCAGTCGGAGTCACCAATCTAGTTTGAGTCTCAAGAATAGTATGATTCTAATTTTCTCCATACTCCACATGCCTCTAACAGTCTTGCTCTTGCATGATAAAAGCCTCGACTGGTCTTCCTGCGACGTCTTCAAGTACGTCACTCTTGACTATCCGCTCCTCTAGAATGGTTTCCTCTTTATTTTTTCCTTTTTTGTCTGACATGCATTCCAAGTCAGAGTGCCCCCATTCTTTTCATTTCTTGCATTTCTCCAATACCTCTTCGATTTGAATCTCCTGATGCCAATATCCCTCATTTTTCCTAATCTTGACATCTGTAGGTAGAGCCGGATGTGGCTTCCACAAGATACATATCCTTGCATACATGCAGTGTTTATCTTTCGTGATTGCTTCATCTGCCTTAATGAAAGTTCCCAATTTGTTTCCTATGACTTTCAGAGTTTCCTCATTCCAATATTCATATGGTAGGTTATATAGACGAAGCCAGATCGGTATTTCTTCTATCGATGCTTGCTTAGGATTGAAATTTGGGATCTAGTCTTTAAGATACATACCTATGCCATTCATGAGGAATGGGCCACTATTCAAAACACTCTGCTTCTCCCGTTCTGATCCCGCGATGACCAGGTAGAAGGCATTTGGTAGGGACTTAATAACAAAATGCTCACCCCACTCCTCATCCACCCATCGCCAAATTTTGGTGAATGCTGGCCAGTCACCGCCCCATTTCATAAAGAATGCCCTTTCTCTCAACATCTGCATTGATGATTTCCATTCCTCATTTTCGATTCGCACATTGAGCACCCTATTACCTGAGGTCTCTGGAAAATCCTTCTTGCTTTGCTCTCCCCTTCTTGGCTTTTGTTGTTCATCCTCCTGATCCTTCCTCGATCTCCAAACTTTCTTCTCGATCCTCTTGAAGCCCTCATTAAGGCATGCATAAATCCTTGAAAAGCCTCCATTGTTCTGCCTTGCTATGAAGTAGCCATTATTCTGCTACCATCCTCTATTCCCCGTTCTCCTTGGCGACCGAGCTCTGGGTGGGATCCAAGGAGCTCGTGCCTGTCTGCCCTGAAACTGGGGCTCGAAAACCCTAGTTCTTCTCCCCGGCTTCCACCTGCGCTCCATTTTTTCCAATTGCACAATTTATTATATTAATTCTCCTAATTTTAACATGCAAGGAATGTAATTCATTTAACAGAATTATTCAGACAATGTTTACTTATCTATTTATTCTCTTCATGCCAACTACATAGATTATGCAGGATTTTAAATCTTTTATTAAACTTGCAATCTTCTATAATTACCAAGGTGTAGGTTTGTATTTAAATTTCCATTAAATTCTATATAGATAATACTTAATATTTTGTTGACTTAACATTTTTTGAATTTCACCTTGCACATGCGGAGATTTTGTATTGATGCATATTGATATTAACTATTTTTAATTCAAGATGTCTCCCATTAGGGAGTCCTTGTACTCGAACATTGATACTTATTTCCATATATATTCACTTTGATTTCTATTAATTTATATCATATCACAGTTGATTTTATATGTACTATTTTATACTTTGCCCATTGATGGTTCAAACATTTCATTCTAAAAACGGTTTGAGTGGCATTGAAGATGATTTTTGAGACTTGATAGATCCACTCTACTTGGAAAAGATTTAGTTGCAATTGTTGTTTCCTATCATTGGGAAAGTTAAATGTGAAAGATTTAGGTGAAAGAGTTGCTCATATTATCAAGAGGTCAAAGTAGTGGGCAAAGAAAATGAATGAGACTACAACCACCAAACCTACAAACAAAGATAATTCTTTGAAAAAGGGAGATGATCAAAAGGAAAGTGCTTCTTCTTCTACTATATCTCAACTTTTGTTTCTCTTTTCAACTCACAATACTCTTTTCATTTTCAAATTTTGTTTGTTGTGAAGAAGTTGAAGTAGACATTCTTGAAGGCAAACAAATTCTATTCTTCTCAACAAGATGCTTCAACTCATCAATATCCTTCTTATAAGAGTAGTGTTCTTCATGTCCATTCTTCTTGCAATATGCACAAGTAAGATTCTCCTTCTTAGATGATTCTCCATTTGGAGAGGATGAAGAATTGCCTTATTGTGGAGAGGATGATTGTATGTTCTCTTGTTTTGGCTTGCCCTAATTTTTCTTCTTGTGTGAACCCTTTCCTTGATTCCCATGATTGGCCATCAAAGATTTGGACTTTGAGGACTTGAGAATATTCGTGCTAATCAAGTTTGATTGCTCTAACATCAACATTTTTGTGAAAGCATCAAATAATAGTGTAGTGAATGAACTACCCACTGTCAACTGATGAGTTTGGAAGCTAGAAATAAATGTTGCATATTCTGATGGAAACTTGTCCAACAAATCATAGATCAAATGTGCATATTTCTTATCAATCCCATAATCCTTGAGCTTTTCTCTTAGATCATTTTGTTTCGTGATATAGTCTCAGATTGTATCAAAATCCTTGGGATCTAACATTGTAAGATCATTGTCAAGCTAATAGCCCCTAATCTCATCATTTTGGCCATACAATTGACCAAATTCCTCCCAAGCTTCTTTAAGCATCTTACACTTTTCAATGTAAAAGATGAGATCCTTTGTTATATATTTCCTCAAATTTTGAAGAGCCATAGTATTTTTAGTGAGCCAATCCATTTGAGCATTTGGATTAGTTTTAGGATCATATGGTATGACAACAATTCCATCAATATAATGAGTTAATTATTTTCCATTAATTTACTCCATACATCAATATTCTAAGAAGCATAGTTATGTAGAGTTAAAAGTAAAAATTTAGGAGAACCCATAACTAAAAAATGAAAGAGCACAAAAGAGAAAGAGGCACAATCACACAAGACACTCCCTAAGGAAAAGTAGACTTCTGATTTCAATGTTTACATCTGCCTCAAATAGGCTAGAATAGACTCAAATGAACAATGCACAAGATCTTTCTAAGATCCAAGCAAATACAAGTGCCAAAATAGACCAAGTTATGAAAGTGATATGTCCACTCACAATGATGAAACACTGATAGCACCACAAAAATGTAGACCAAAAATCATGCACCTAAAAAAAATGACACCTAAAAATATGTCTGTATGAGCCTGAACGAAGCCCAAAAGTTGCAAAAACAAGGATTGGATAGGAACTGCTATGAGAAATCCAAATTTTCTAGAAACTTTGTGCACCTAAATCATAAACTATTTGCACTCAAGTGAAGAGCACAAAATTCTACCTCAAAACAAGAAAAAATATTATTTTAAAAAAAGGAGCTCATATGACCAAGATATCATCATTTCAAAATTACCTCCAAGTTTGTGAATGCAATCCATGGGGGGTGGGCAAGAACATAATCCCACATGCCCTGGGTGGGGAAATATTTTTCTTTTCATATAACAAAGCGCACACCACTTACAATGCAGATTAACAAACCTCTATGCAAGGGTGTCGTATTGACCTAGTTTTGGTTGAACAAAGTGATGAATAGGAGGATTGTCGGTGCTTTATAAAAATGGTCACATGGTTGAGACTGCTGCCTTGGACCTTCTGAGAATGTTGCATGTTACCTCAAAATGACTACTCTTGTGCTTGTGTAGTGTGACACATGACTGCTTCTGATTAGTTATACTGTGCTGACATGGCAAATGGTTCTGCATTAGTGTCTGGAGTAGATTGCACTATAAGCGAAGGTGGAGATCACACTTAAATTGGTGTAGATTGGGCTTGATTAGAGAAAACAATGTGGTGCACTAGAGTGTAGTGCACTCGTGTCTAGGGAGTGCCCATTGAGTAGTGTGGAGCGAGTCGAGTTCTATAGTGAGTGCAAACCAAGAGAAGTGGGGGTCAAGAGTATCCCCCCTAAAAATATAATATTTTTTTAATTTCTAAATCTCATAAAAATACAAAAGAATATCAAGAGAATTGAAAAAATTGTCAGATTTTTTTTTTTAAATGAAAAATACTATCCTTATGTACCCAAGGAGGGCAAAATTTTTCTAAGAGTCTTGAAAACAAATTTTTCCCAATATAGAAAAATTTAGTAAAAATTCATGGAAACAACATCTCGAATGCAATGGTGAACTCAGATTTGATGTAGAATGCTTCATAAATTCACCGATCCCTAAATTTGACAATACACCAACCTTCAAATGCACCAAGCGCTCTCCAAACGGACTACACAATGGCGTGCCAATGAATCTAATACCAAGTAAGAGTTTTCATATAGAAACACAAGATCTAGAGGTCAATGAATAACACAAAAGAAAAAGAGAACAAATAAACAAGAACAAATTGTATTCTCATTAGGATGCAATAAACTAAACTGAACTAAAGTAAGTTCAATGTACATATGTTTCCTTATATATGAAAGGCAATAGAAGAAGAAAACACACAAGGATAACATGTTGCTCAATGAGATGCAAGGGTAGGTGGTAGAAAATAATTGATAATTCCACTAAAGTGTTAGAATAATTTTAGAATAACTGAGGGGGCGGAATTAGTTATCCTCAGGTCCAGATGTACCAACTCAACTTTTAAACTCTTCAATAAACTTAGATCTATTCATCAATTCACTCGGTCTCTATAGAATATATCAGTAACATAAAACTTGCAGTCCACTATCCAAAAGTAATAAACTTGCAGAATATAAACTTTCAACAACACATCAAATAACATTCACACACATATAACATCAGGATTTAATGTGGAAATCCAATATGGGAAAAATCCACCAGTAACATGCTACTAAATTTTCACTCTTTTGAAGTGAGCTTTGTGAGAAGCCAACCATGTTAAAGGTTTACAATACACACTATTAGGTGCGACCTTGTTAAAGGATTTAATCACCCTGTTAAGAGTGGCCTGGTTAGAGGGCTTAAGAACATTCCATCAGAATGTCACCTTGATTAAAGGGTTTACAAAATGATTGTTAGGTCAACCTTAATTAAAAGATTTTGACTAATACAATGGTTAGAAAATAATAGTAGGTTTTGATATGAATTATAAAACTCACTTTGCAAATTCAAATCTAATAAGCTCATATGTTGATTTACTGACTGACTTTCATTTCCATCTCCATCTCTGATCTTTGCAGAAATCCCTTCAAACAATCACCTCAACTCTGTTCATCTCTTTACAACTCTCCTTAGCCTTCTGTTTAGATCTGTCAGTCAATAACATCAACCTCTTCACCACACTCTACATAACCTCACAATTAAGTCATCCTTATACCTCCTTGATCAGGTAGATTAATCTTTTGCCGCTTAATCTCTTCCGTAGATTTTAGGTTTAGGTTAGATTCCTCAAATCTTTCCATCATTTTGTTCTCCTCCTTATCCTTCTAGATGCTTCTCCAAACTTCTCCTTGAATCCATAAGAAAATAGTGTACCATGCATTAAATGCTCCAGATCATTCATTATTAATGTCAACATGTTTTACATATCCCAAGAATTCAACTATGTCGATTGAGATTCTCAATTCCTTCACACACTGTAAATTATTGACACTTGGTCAATACTATGTTCATCTACTCGGTCATCACTGGATATCTCAGTCATCGCTAAAATTTTTCTTCTCGACAAACACTGTCTTTGCTCGGTTAATTCTCTAATACTCGACAATTATTGATGCTCGGTTGACACTAAATATTCTCAGCTTATACTGGCACTCGGTCAACACTAGCATCACTAAGCTTATACTGAATTTCTTCTCTTTTGCTTGGTTAAGCTTATGTTTCAAATCTAATTGCTTCTTCACTTAGTGTTAAACATAAACAACACATTACCTTGCCAATGTGCCAACTAATCAAGTACCCATTGTAGTATCACATAACTCAACCTTTCCTTAGGTCCTCTCGTTATCTCTTCTTTTCAAATCTTCTTCATCAATCAAAAGATATGGTACTCTACTAGATAGTAATTGTCTTCCCAATTAAGGTTTGACATCAATGACAATATAACAATTGTTTCAATTGTAGTTTCCAAAAATCCCCCTCTTTGGAATTTATGGAAACACCACATGTTCTACCATACAATCCAAAAGAGTCTGTACAACAATTTACCAAATCTCTCCCTTTTCTTAATCAATCACTCCCTCTTTGCTTAGGGTCACTTTATCTTTTCTCCCAGGTTTACTAAATATCCCCCTCTTTGACAACAATGCCAAAGACATTCAACTTCACCATGTAGATATATTCATGTTAGTTCTTTGAATTTTATTACTCCCTCTGTCATCTTGCTTATGATTGATCGAAATCTATTGCTTTACTTTTCACAACTGTAGGAAACTCCTAAAGTGTGACCTTTGCATCAATTTGTCAGATATTATGATTTGTTCCATTTGATGCAATGCTCCTATATGTTACCAGGTAGCCTCAGTTAAGGGAATCACCCCTAATTTACCTCTTAGGTATTCATGAGCATCTTTGGTAATGCCTTAGTGAATATATCTGCTAGTTATTCCTTTGTATTCACATACTCTAATCTCACTTCTTTGTCTTGAACTAGCTCTCTCAAGTAATGATACTTGATAGCAATATGCTTAGTCTTAGTGTGTATTACAAGATTCTTTGATATATTAATAGCACTTTTGTTATCACAGAAAATAACAATTGGCTCAGTGATTTCCTCCTTCATACCTTTTAACAATTGCTTAATCCACACTAAATTTGAACAATTCACTGTTGCTGCTACATATTCAACTTCTGTTGTAGATTGGGAAATGCAGTTTTGTTTCTTGCTTCTCCAAGAGACTAATCTCTTTCCTAGAAAGAATGCATTACCACTTGTACTCTTTTTGTCATCTGCATTTCCTGCCCAACCTGCATTAATGTAAAATTTCAGTTCCAACTTGTCATTCTTCTTGTAATACAATCCATAGTCCTATGTTCCTTTTAGATATCTCAATATCCTTTTCACTACTATCATGTGATTCTCCTTAGGATTTGCAGAAGATCTTACAACAATCCCAACTGCTAGGGCAATATCGGGTCTGCTATGAACAACATATTGTAACTTTCAAATCATAGACTTGTACAAGGTTTGATTCACTTCAACTATATCATCAATTTTTGATAGTTTTTGTCCAGTAGCCACTGGTGTACTTACTGGTCTAGAATCTTCCATACCAAAATTTTTCAGTATCTCTTTGACATACTTAGATTGTGTAATATAGATACCTTTTCTTCATTTGATAAACTTGCAAATCAACAAAGAATTTGATCTCACCAAACATAGACATTTCAAATTCAATTTGCATCTCATTTGAAAATGTTTGACATATGGCATCTTGTCCTCCAAATATGATACCATCAACACAACTTTCAGCTAACAATATCCCTTTACCTTTTTTAGTCTTCAAATACAGATTGTTGTTGTCATTTGTCCTTACAAATCCAATCTTTATCAAATAATTGTGCAGTCTCTCATACCATGCTCTGGGGACTTATTTCAATCCATACAGTTTCTTATGTAGTTTATGTTATTACTAAATCAGTTACTGAGAGGGGGGGTGAATCAGTAAATACTTTTCTAATGCAGTAATTCTTAACTTGTTTAATTATCCTTTACTGATAAGCATAATAAAATAGTCATTCACAAGCATAAAAGAATCACATAGATTAACACAAGTATTTATACGTGGAAACCCTCGGTTAGAAGGAAAAAACCATAGTGAGACAACGCTCACAACTTCACTACTATTGAATGAAGGTGCCCTATTAGGAGCTTACAAAGCATTGGTTAAGGTGCTACCCGATTAAGGTATTTTACAAAAGATCGATTAAGATGTAAACCCTGTCAAGAGCTGCCTGGTCACATGACTTTGAACATCAACAAAGATGTTACTCTATTAGGGGATTTTACAATGAACCGATTAGGTCCACCCTAATAGAGGGATTTCAACTTGCTTTCACACTTTATAAAAATAATGATCTTCTATGACATTGAATGTCTGATCAGATCATACCTGTTGATCTCTTCCCCAGTTTGTCTGGCTGTTGATCTCTGCTCTCTTTCACCTCAACGGCTGTACTGCTTCTCTCAGAAGATATCTCTCCTCTGCTCTATTCTATCACCAATAATCAACAACAACAACAACACTTCTTGCGTCCTATGACCTATTTATACAAGAGTGAAACTCTTGACTCATAGAACTGCCAGGGTGTAAACTTAACCATAAATCATGCAACACATAAAAGCTTATGCGTTTTGATCTGGAGTTTACCTTGAGATCATCTGTAGAAATAAAGCTAACTCCAGTTAAAAAGTGGTGGATGTCCCGTATAATCAGGCTTTTAACTCAAACTGATCCGTAGAATCCGAATCGGATTGTTCTTGCAATTGGACCGGTATATCCGCATACATGGTTCATCCTTGTATGCAACATAAGACCGATACTATGTACTTGGTTCGGTCTATCAGTGTATTTGTCGATATAGTCAACCGGTGCATACACTCTATTCTTAGTCTACCAGTGGTGTTTAGAGTAACGTAAGTGATCGGTGACCTTTTACTAGTGTGAATGGTGTTTGTGAAATACACTAATGACATCTCATATTGCTAACAATCTTCCTTTTTGTCATTGGTGGAAAAATCGTACACAAAACCATTTTTACAAAAATTGATAATTTATACTTTGTTCTGTAGACTGTCCTATCTTTTGTAGCACACTTCCCTTGTGTTCTAGACTTCCCCTTTCTGAGTGCTCCCTTTGTGTCTGTTCTGTCCTATTCCGTTCTGACCTTTATATTCTTTCCCTTTTCTGCTTTTTCCTGTTTTTCTTTTTTTTTTCTTTTCTTTCCTCCGCTTCTTCTTCTCCTTTTTGCCTCCATAGGACAAAGGGTTTTGCTTTTCTTCACATTTGAATTGTTGTGAAGATAACCTTATAGATATTCTTTGCAAAATGTAGGAATGGTGTCCATTGACCGGTTACATATTCAATGTTCTTTTGGGCTACCTTAAGAGAAATAATGATTTTCTCCATATCTTCCACAATTTTATAATCCAGTACATTGATCAAAGCATTTGTAGAAGTTTCTATCTAGTGCATGATGTCAAGTGTTGGGGCCAGAAGCATCTAAAATCCAATGATGAGGATTCTTTTGTTCTCCTCTTCAACTTTCTTTCTCAGGATTAGAGCAAGACTTGTCATTTCTCTGCTAAAAGTTGTCACAGATTTATTATTGATGTCAAAGTGGGTTAACAAGGCTCTTATGTCCTTTGAGGTCTTTGCAGCGTTTGCAGTCAAATTGTGCAAGAATATTTCAAAGTTTGAAGTTCTGCTCATCAAACTTCCTGCAACTTGAATATGTTGTTGAAGAACTTTCAAGTTGTTTGACAGACTAATCTTGATATCTGCAACTTGTTTGTGAAGAATCTCCACTCTTTTCTTCTCATAGTGGTCAATTGCCACTGTTTCTGGATCAATTAGATCCTCACCGATAGTTTGCGCTAGTATTTCTAGCTAGTCGATGACCGGTTCATCTTCATCTATATCAGCATCTGGTATGAAATTGCACAATACCTTCTTGATAGTGGTCAGGACCATGTCTTGTTTTCTCTTGGTTAGCTCCTTGAGTTGCCTAGTTGACATCTTGCTGATGTCTACCACCATATCGGTGACCTTACTCCTTTTATCTTCCTTCTCTTTGGTGAATGACAACTTCCTCTTAGATGAGGAGGAGCTTGGAATATTTGATTTCTCCTTTTTCTTAGGTTCCTTTTCCAGTTGGGCTTGCTCAGTTTATACAAAAATTTCTTGTTCCTGTTCCTTAATTTCTTCATCTTTCGATATTTTTACCTCTTCTGGTCTTGCTTGTTGTTGTTGAACTTCCCCTTCCTGTTGCACTTCTATTTTAGCCATAACATCTTCCTCTTGATGCGAGTGCACTTCTAGTGGGGCTTGTGTTTGTTGCTATTCTTCAGCCGTATGAAGATCACCCACAACAATTCCTCCATCATCTTCAACAAATCTGTCAGTGGGAATATTCACAAAAGATTTTTCCAAATTTACCAGTTCACCGTAAGTGAACATTTTTGTGGGAATTTCTTGTTCACTAGTTATTGGAGCTTGAGTTGCAGTGAACTGAACAGGTGGATCATTTATTGTTGCGCTGTGATCCTAAGGACCTATTGCTTCAAGAGTATTGAAGTCATATTGCTACCAGAAATCTAAAGTCTCTTTGTAGACTTCATTCTCATATCCATTGAGAATCTTAGCAACCCTGTACTTTGTATCTAGGTTCATGGATGCTTCTTCTAATAGAAGCTTTATTCTTTCTTCACTTAGACCAGGTCTAACTTTTCCAGTGTTTCCCTATTGATCTTTGAGTTTAACTCTAGACCAGTCCTCCATTTTGCTTGAAGCTTACTATTTAACTCCGGAGGGAACTTGCCCCTATAATCCCTAGGTGTTATGTTGAAATCTAATAAACTTTCAACAAGGGCTTTTATAATTTCCCGTTTGTCCTCCTCAGTTAATACACTGTACCATTTAACTGCATTATCTATTTCTCCAAAATTTGTGACTTCAGCTACAATGTCATTGACAATCATTGTGTGAGCCTTGCCTTTTTAGGGAGACACTAGAAGTGTTGGGTTAGTTGGTTCATCACTGATGTCAACAATGACCAGTTTCTCTACTCCGAGCACACCTTTTCCCTTCCCGGTGTCAGCAATTGGTGGAACTATAGTCTTTTGGCGTGCTTCCTTTGCTTGCTGCTGAGTCTGGAGAAGTTTTGTCCAGGTAGACACACCTTGATGAACTTTATCTATCTCTCCTATAAGCACTTGACTGATCCTCTTCCTTGTTAGAAAATTTTGTTTGTGAAGATCAACTTCTTGAGTAGCTTCCTCCAAAGTGAGGTGATTCTGTACTTCCAACAAAGCTCATACTAGAAGCTCTTTTTTTTCTTGTCCATTAAGGCTTCCCACCTAGCTTTAAGTATCTCATATAGATCTTTTGATATAATCTTTTGAATCTTAGAAGGAGAAAAATTAAACTTGTGAATGCAGAAAACTATACCTTCTTCAATCTTTCTTCTATCTTCATCATTGCTTACTTCATACCTTCTACCCACATGTCCTAACCTTCCTGTATCCTTTATTCCTACTATTAATTCATCAATATTTTGTCTTTTTGGTCTTGCTTCAGGTTCCTTCACCGATTTTCTTAAACCCTTCTTCCTTTTGATTAAGGGAATTGTGTCCTCGGTTTCCTCAAATTCTTCTTCTTGAGTGCTCGCTACTTGTGGAGCTTTCTTCTTTTGTGCCCTTGGTGGTGCTATTGTCGATTTCTTCTTCGGTATAGGGGTCCTTTTGGTGTATACATTTTTTATTGGTGCCCTATTTTTAAGATTTTCTTGAATCTTGGCGGATGTACCAAACCGGTTGGTAGATAGATCTAAATTTTTTTTATTTAGAGCATCAGCATATGCTTTACAAATTTGGCCATGATCTCGTATCCTAGCTCAGGAGCATATACTTCTCTCGGTTCCACTACTTGAATGATATAGTGATTTGTGGAAACCAGAAAACATACATCATCTTTGTATGCTTCAACAATTGCAGATGGCACCCACTCTCTTTCATGCACCTTTAATTGAAAGGAAAAAAAATATTCATTCATAATCTTGGTTAATTGGTTTCCTAGTTGGTTGGCCAAATCTGCTATTTGGTGCATGACTAGTCTGTCGGTCTTCCATGCTACTTTACCGATTCCAGGAAAGAAATTTTCATAATAGAAGTAAAGACATACCAGTAGAATCCCGTACTTCATAGATTTCTTCTTGACAATACCGAGGTTCTTCATGTTTTCAAATATCTGCCCTCAGAGCATTCCGCAGATATCATAAGTGGCATTGTCATGCATTATCTGGTGTGTGGCATGTATGGCTCCACCCGGTATGCTGTTGAGATTACTAGACTGGTAGATTTTATAACCTATCACTGTAGACGCAAACCGAACCCCATCATCTTTGATGTCGTTCACTGTCATGAGACAACCATCATATTTGGATTTCGTCAACTTTGTGATGATTGTGTTTGCGATGGTTCACAGCGTTAAGGCT
The DNA here is from genome assembly GCA_027943335.1 of Chamaecyparis obtusa. Lineage (NCBI taxonomy): Eukaryota > Viridiplantae > Streptophyta > Pinopsida > Cupressales > Cupressaceae > Chamaecyparis > Chamaecyparis obtusa. Next base: position 1,323,658 of record BSBK01001373.1, on the reverse strand, counting down.
TCCCCTACCTAATTGTATCCAGTTACACGATGTAAATCTTCCTTGGTTATTTCTGTAACTGCACCCTTTTGGAGTCAAAACCTTGGATCGTGAACTGACTGAGGATCAGTCAGATCCAGTCTTGTCGGAAGATGGCCAGATAGGTGACTTCGTTGATAAGACCAGATGACACCAGCTTTGCATATTTGTCTTGTAGTCTTCTATCCTTACATAGAGAGAGGTACTCGCCTTGAGTGTAAGTCTCACTAAGTTCTTCCTGTTTGGTGTGGATGAACGCAGTCACGTCTTCAGTCATAAAGACTCCCTCAGGTACTGTTGACAAGGCTCCAGCCATATCGGTTGCTCGATTCTATATCGCCGTAATATCATATGAAGGGCGATTGACTTGATTTGCCTCGATCAACTTCACAGTAGCAAATGATGAGGCCATTGTGAACAGTTTGAATCACAAAAAGAAGCTTTGATCAGTCTTAGCAGATAATCACTCACGATGATCAAAGCACAAAAATATTACTCATTAAAAATACGTTAATCTCAGTGAAAGCAAAGTAAAAGTAATGAGTAATACTTATTTCTTTTATAGGGTTAGGTCATAACGGTAATTACCAAATGGTAACTATTTGTTAAATGAGTACAATAATAAATGCCTTACCTAACTTTTCTTTCCATATTTCCCAACCGATGATCCAACTTTTTTTAGTTATGCAAATCTTGGTTTATTACTCCTTCCCTGTCTAGTTCTCCTTGTAGACTGAGTGAGTTTGATTCTCACCAGTCTTACCGAGAACAGTAGAGGATCTACAGGTTCCCTCTAGGCCTTTACGACTCAGTTTGTTGAAGAGATATCACCATCTACATATGATGATCTTTCCTTTGTCTTCTCCTCATCGGAGCTCTTTGATTCCTTTACAAACCAAATCTGTTTGATTATTTTCTCAGTCTTCTCTTCCTTGTTGATCTTCTCTTCTGGTTTGACCAATTCCTTCTTCTAGTTGGATGACCAGTTCCTACAATTTTTAGCTAGGTTTCCAACTTTGTTGCAGTGATATCAGACTATCTCGGTAGCCTTCCATGGGTTCACTCTTCTTGTGTTGGGTGACTTACACCATAAATCATTGTGGCAGTGAGTCCCACAATTTGCACAGTTGGTTGTGCTCCGATTCTTGTTTCTCTTGGTGTATATCAGTCTCGGGATCTAAATACCATGGTCTTTGATTTGCATTCTTCAACCTTGTGTCTGAACTTATTGCATGTATAGCAGTAGCTGTTATTCGGCCTTATTGGTGCATTCCTGCAGTTATTAGTTCTATGACCCAGTTTCCCATAGTGATTGCAAGAGGTGTTAAAGGTCTTCTGATGTAGCCAAGGTTGGAGTTTCCAATTAAGGACTGTTCGACCTTGTAGCAAAACCAATATGCAGCAGAAATACACAACAACAATGACAGATCTGATGTAAAATAGAGATCTTTATTCATCAAATCACCGATTACATGCAATGTGACAGGCTATAAGGCCTTCCCGGTTACGACCAAATACAAAGCAAGTAACAGTCTACAAGATCTCATAGGATCTAAATCTTTTCCACAACATCAACATTCAGCTAGTCCAAGTTTGCAACAAAACAACACACTGGTAGGCACCCAGGAAAGATCTAAACTTGTACTCAAACTTCCAAGCAATCTTCCTGCTCCTAAGCTCCAAGGCTACTAACTCTTCTCTGCCTAAATCTCCCTCTAAAAAACTACTCAAGCATCCTATAAATACTGATTCCCAGCCACAAGTCGGCTGATGAAACAATTAATCCTTATAAACAAATATTAAATGCTAAAACATCAATCGGCTCTCAAATAGCCTTCCTAATAAATAAACTCTCCAAGATGGCTCCAAATGGTCATCAGATCCACATAGAATAATGTAACATGCCAAATCTAGGTCCCCACACATCCAATGATCAATCCATAACTTGAGGAGTGCGACCCAAATTAAATGCACTAGTCAACTAGGCCGATCCATCCAAACCAACCAAGTCAGTAAGCAAGAACATCAAGCAACAGAGATAAACGAGTGCCAAAAATTGACCATGCTAAGCATGACCGAGCAACACAATTATCGCCGAGCGCTAGGAGAAACAAACGCCTTCAGCTGTCGAGCGTTCTTTAGAGATTGAGCACCCCAGTAACCACTGAAATCGATCAACCAGTCTCCCAAACCGAGCAAGCACTAGTAAATTTTAGCCTATTTTTTGATGAGGATTAGTCAAATTTTTTATACTAATTGGTTGACCAAACGACCAAAACTGTTGTCAATCTTTTTTCGTCGCTTATATGACAGGAAAAATAATCGTCAAAATTATAACATCCATAGTGGTTGAATTATCGACCGAATCATCGTTGAAGTGATTGCTTCAACCTGGATCATACCTTTTATCTATGTAACCAAATCCTGTTGCACTTTCGACGACATGTGGTCAGAATAGACGTCAAATACATAGCATCCTCATCGAAACACCAAAGAGAGTTCGTCTAAAGTTCGATGACAGTTGGTCAGAATAGACGTCGAACACATAGCATTCTTGTCGAAAGAACTATTATTTATACGTCGAAAAATTGACCAAGAATAATTTTTGGTTATATATATATATATATATATATATATATATATATATATATATATATATATATATATATATATATATATATATATATATATATATATATATATATATATATATATATATATATATATATATATATATATATATATATATAAAATCAAATTAAGCATACCAATATTATCACATAAAACATTATGAAATTATAAAATTGTCGTATTATACCAAATACAAATTATGAAATTGTTCATCCTTGTGACTATTTATTCACCCTCTCTAAAATTCTACTAGATATTGTTATTGTTCCTTCTAGATAGGAACTTGGTTCGTGATAATCATTAGAAAGAAAAGGAATATCCTCAAATATTTCATCATCTTTGTCATGTACATCTATGAAAAGATGCATATAAAGTATACAATCCATTTGTCAAACCCTATAATAGAATGGAAGATTTTTCAATTTTGAATTTGTAAAATATTTCATATCACAAAAAACTAACCAAAGACAGATTATTAAATTGTTCATACCTATGAATTATTATTCCTCGTGTCTAAAATTCGCTTCGACATTGCTAGCTTTCCTTTTGGATAGGTCTTTTGGTTCTGCATGCTTCTTTCTGTTTTAAATCTAGAAACAAACAAAAGAAGATAAAAACAAGAAAAACATACTCCATGTCAATAATTTCATTAATTTCATTTAATGAAGGATTCAAGTTTCATTAATTTCCTTGATATAACTAATGAAGTTGCCAATAATGTTATTAATCTAATTGAGAAAACTAAGCATAAGTGTGAATCCTGTATTAATTTTGACTCAAGGGATAGATCATTAATGCACCTGATGGACCATTATACAATATTGCAAAGATTAAAGATAAGCTCTCTTAAGGAGTGCTCATAGATCCAACATGCATTGTGAAAGTTATTATTGAAGAACGTCTCTATACACAAAAATTCGATCATGATACATATGATAAATCTAATGTTGTGATTAAGGTGCATGATGGTTTCACTTGTCCCATCTTAGGTTTGGTCACCCTTATTGTCAAAGTTGGTTTTAAGTCCTTAGATGTTACCCTTTCTATTATCCCTACCTTGGACTTATTTTGTGTGAAATTAGGACATCCTTGGCTCAATGGCATGAAAGCCATTCCTTCTATCATCAATAAGTGTTTAAAGTTTCCCCACAACGAGCAAGTTATAACAATAAATTAGTCTCTTTAGCCCTTAACTAATCATGGGAATCTTACACTTGATTACTTTTTACAATCACGGGAATCCAACAATATTTTGAAGATTTTGGATTATAAGTGGTTATTTTCTATGGTCATATGGATTGATAAGCCATTTAGTGTCAATTTGGATGTAACCGGTTGGGTACTCTTAGTATTTTTAATGGTTGTTACGAATCAGGTAGAGGCAAATGTTTTGATATAATAAAAATGTGTAATCATCGTCAACTTCACGACATAATTAGTATCGATAATTACACTCTTCGGTCACAAAGAACAGTTAGAGCAGTTAGGTAATTTAGGAAGTTGGTTTAGACATTATGCGAGTCAGTTTTAGAGGTTATTGTTTTGAATATTTTAAAAGAAGATCTCAGTTATGCAATGGAGGACAGAAGGTTGAGAATTGGTGAATGAGGAAACAATGTAATGGGAACAAAATAATTAAAGGAAGGATCAAATTTCTGTTTAGATCTTTTTAGTTCTTAATCCTTTCTCATTTACGTTCACTGTTCTCAAATTTGCTGTATTCGAATTCTACATTATTTTTAGTTTTGAAAGATCTTTGTTTAGTTGGATATGAACTAGTTCTTATTATCGGGTTTTGATGAAAGAATGTAACAGTCATGTGAATCAGTTTATTTTGGAGTTAAGAATTAAAGGATTCGATAATTCTGTCTGGTTTATGTTCGGTTTTCAGTAACAATCTCGATTGGAATGATGGCGGTTGCTTATCTAGTAGAAAGTGATTGTAAAAAGCTAAGTGTCAAGTCTTACGAATGAAAGAATCGGGTTACAGAGTGATCCCACAATTGAAGATAGCGGATTTCTCTTGAACCGTGAGTAACCGAGCCTCTGTGACTACTAATTCGGATGTTACCAGAGATTCTGGTGTTGGTGCTCGACATTTGGAAATGAAAAGAGGTGGCTAAGTTGTTTATGCTGTGTGAAGTTGAGAAACTTGTGGTGACAGTCACGTTCAACAGAACCAAATGGTGCCACAATACACATCAATTACTTAAAATTGAAGGGGGTGAGTTTCTAATCACCAAGAGGATCGGGAACTATAGAACAAAGTGTTCACACATGTACTGGGTATCGTGACAGCTAGGAGGACCTGTGAGCACATGTTTGCAGCAAGGGGTGATGTTGTTGATGTTCTCATCATTGAGATATCACAAGATTATAAATCTCTTTCAACATCCATACAATTGGCTGTCACAACGAAACCTATGATGAATGAAAGTTCAGATTATTAAGTCTGATTGGGCTTATTCACCTTTGATTGTCAATCTTTGCATCACTCCAAGTCTCAATTAACACTATGAATTATGATCTACGATACCACTTATAAATGTTAAGCTTATCTAATTGATAAGATATATATGACAATATCATTGCTATCTCTAATTTGACAATTGGATATATGCGAGGTGATTAGGTCTATATATAGGTAATGCTAAGATTATCTGGATTAATATGTATAATCTACAAATAATAATGTGGATATGATATTAAATCACTGTTGTATCTGATGACTTTAGGAATTATGCAAAGTTAAGATATTCCAATTTGCAGATATTCATAGAGATCTTTGCTCTTCCTGAAGTATCGATATAAGCTATACAATGAACCTCCCTCTGATGATAGCAATGATGTTATATAGTGTTGTGTCTGATATGTCGATATAACTGTGCAATTATGAATATGAGGCTCTACTTGATATGGCAATATCATAGTACAAGCATGAAATACCCAAGTTGTGCTTTTGGCGTTGAAATACGAGCACAACAAGACTTCACAAATAGAATGAATTGGAAACTTAAGATAGATCATGCAATGCAATGAACCTTTGGAAATATAAAATAAGAAACTGAGTGTTGATATTAAAAGAGCATACATACCAGTAACAACAATTGCCCTCACATCATTTCTTCTCATTGCCTCATCATACTTTTCCCCAAGTGCACCAAGGATTGCAAAGAAACAAGATAAACAAATCACAAGCATATAGCGACGTTAGAATCGTAAAAGAATACTTTGACATAAGAAAAAAACTACACAATATTAAAACATGACATTGTGCTTTAAAAACTAAAAAGGTAATAATACGAGACCATTAATAATATGAGACCATTCATTAATTAGTTGTTTAAATTTTCATTAGTTGAGAATTGATAGTCATTGTCAAAAGGACAAGAAACTCATCAATGTCCTCGTCATTCCCATGGTTTAATGTCTAAAGGACAGCGACATATACAAACAAATCAATGTTTATAGATGGATTGACAATGAACAAAGAGGTTTCAAAAAACAGTGATGTTTACACTATCAAAGAACATTGTGGTATTCACAATCAGAGAACAAAGATGTGCTCAAGGTTATAAAATAGTGATTTGTTTTAGAATGTGAAGAGTGCAATAAGAACAGTAGTAAGTAATATTGCAATAACAACAAATGCATGACAAAGATGTAATGGAAGTGAAAAAACAGTGATTGTTTAAGGGTTTTGCTATACAAAGTCAATGGTGAACAAACATTGATACAAAACAATGAAATGATAGGATCCATGAGGAAGATGAGTTGTTCACCATTCTTGATGTAGCAAAGTCAACAAGATCGGTCAAAGGCCATAAAAAAAATCAGTCACAATTATCTAGGAACTATGTTAAAGCACTATCCCAAGAAATAATGAAGGCGTGTTTTCAAGAACAGAGATGGAGTCTTTGTTTTGATAGAGGGGTCACGTTTTAGAGAGGGATGACAAGAACCATAATACAGAGGTATCATTTTATTATTTTGTCATCATGAATATATAGCATGGTGAGTTTGTAAATGATTGTCATAAAGAGCCAAAAAAGATACCTAATAGGAACACAGTTAAGTATCATATGGGGCAAATTAGAGGCCAAAAGGACATCAAGTGACAATCACAAGAACCTTATTGCAAAAATAATGGTCAAGAGGGCTTAAAGACAGTGTTGCTATAATGCATTAGCAATACATAATAGTGATTAGTAAAGTGTGCAAAAAACCAGTGATAGAGTGTTGATATGCATAGAGGTCATAACAGTAATAAATGTTTATAACAGTGCTTTTAATAATGCTCCAAACATTGAGAATGCAAGATACCTGTAACGATGAACTTCATTTCGACTTGCTAATTGGCTGTCACTATTAACTCTAAGCTTATCTTTAAAGTTTGAGCTTCACTTGGTTTTGAGAATAGTTTAATATTCTCTACTTAAAAAAGCCAACCACGTGAAGGTGTAAGCTCACTCGGCCCCTCCCCCCCCAACACCACTCTAAATTCCCCATTAACATCTAATAACATTCATTCATTCATCCATTTTTGAAATATAATATTCAATCGTTATAATCACATGATAACATTCATTAACACATAAAATTCATTAACACACAACATTCATGAATAATTCATTAACACATCATTCATCAACATTACTAATACAAAATTACATCCATTAAGACAAAGTTCTTTCATTACCAAAAAATGTTAATTATAATCATTTCTTTTTGGGTTTTTTGCTATTTTTTTTCATGTAATTTCTAAGAGGAAGATCAATGTCCTCATCATTCCCCTCTTCTACTGATTCTAATGGCAATGCATGTCTCCTCCTCATCTGTTCAGAAATAGAAGGCTGTTGCGCCAAAGGGGGGTCCACTGCAATAACAACTACGTCATGAGTTAAATTCACACATAATTAATTTAAAAGAACAAAATATAGATTTTCTTTACTTGAATGTGCCACATGATCTACATGGTGATCACTCTGAACATCCTCTGACACTTGTTCAGCATGACATTCTGTATCCTCTAAAATATACACAAAAAAGGTTACACCAAGTTTAATTTAAGATGTTAAATTGCATTAATAATTACATAATTAATTTTAAATAGCAAATGAGCACCTCCATCGACACTACGATGCACATCAGGGGCTTCATCATGCAGCGTATGATTTGTGTTACGATTAAGAGGCTGCATTGCAATGTCATGCACATTATTATCAAATAGATTGTTGCTCAAGTATTCAATTTCTAATATATTTTTTAACATATTTACCTGTTCACATGATGCAGGAGATTCTTGGATTGGGCCAGTGGAAGCTTGGCGTAGGTGTTCAGCCACAACTTGATAGCCTTCCTTGAAGGCAATTTTTTTGTGTTCTGTCGTGGCCTCTAAATTAAAGCCCTGCATTTTTTGATTAAACAAAATTATTTGCATTTTATAAATAATTTTTCTCTGCAATTCATTTACTGCTACTTACAATTCATGCTTTAATTTTGGAATATCCACCAGAGCCAAGTTTGTGCTGCCCAATCTTTTGCAGCCTGGCCTTTGTTGCCTTTGATGTGTCCTACAACCTATGAAAAGTTTGAAATATGTTAGATGATATAGATATAAAGATCACTAATTAGTGCATTATTACATTGTACTAGTAGTTAATACTATTGAATACTTTCTTCTCTCATTTGCTGGTGTAATTCCTCTTTGAGCATCCCCTTTCTCCTTTGCATCCAAAATGAACTCATTCCAATCCCTCACTGGAATAAAGGGAGGACACTTGTACTTTGGGTTCTGGATGAGACTCCTTCTATATGAGTCCCTCACAGTCTTAAGATGTTTGACAGCTTTTTCTAAAATTTTCTTCTCCTCAAAAATATTACTACCAAACTCATGCTCTAAATCTTTAATGAGTTGATCTTTTAATTTTTTGTCTTACAAGTTCCACCTTTTAAGAAAATACACAAAATTGTTAGATAGAAAAATTAACTAAAGTTGTGTACCTTGAATATAGTAAAAGAAAAGACCCGAATGAAAGGAAAAATATTGTACCAATTAATAATATGAAAAAAAAACGGTGGGATATGGTTAGTTCACTTATGATGTTCCACCTTGTATGTATGGTGGACCCGAATATCTTTAGTGTGAGGTCACAAAGCATCTTATAAAATGAATCGTTTCCTGCAAAAAATGTCATGGGATAATCAATCCAAAACTTGTTGTGAATAGGTAAATGCATATTACAATATTAAAAATAATAATTTTAAAGTACTTGGAAGCTTAGGACATTTTAAAGACATCAATTCATTATCGTCAATCAACAATGACATCTGCATAACTCCCATGCTAGAAACACGGGTAGATCCAAGAAATGATGGTGAATTATCACCAATACATGTACTCTAATTTGTATCTAGCGTAGCAGACAGCGCCGGTGTATCTCCTACTCCACAAAATTAATCCACTATGTGATGCACCTAAGATTAAAGTACAAATTATCAAATCATAATTAACACAAAACCAAATATAACAAAATAAGGATTTACCAGGGATAGACCATGAAGGCATAGACTGTGAAGGTGTCGATGTTTGCATGCTCCTTGTTGCCAACATTGCACTCGACAATCTCTGATGGACGTTTGTTGACCTCCTAGGAGGAGTCGCTTGCACTTGATGACCTGAACAATACATTGTTAGCAAAGACATTCTGAAATAATAAAAGTAAGAGTTAACTTAAGAAGTTTTTGAATGTTCCAAAGAAAAAATTTCTTGTAACTTGTCAACTAAAGGATTATTTTACCTGAGGCAGCCGGAGCTCTACTACTACCGGCGTCACCGCATTGTCCTTGACCAGGTACTTGAGTTTCCAAAAAATCGTGTAACAAGAACACATATTACATATTTTACTTCACAACATAAAAGAGTATAAAATATAAACCTTTATTGAACTTTTGTTATAACTAAAGATTCATTACTGCTTACTTCATAACGATGTGTTTGCGTCATCAATTCAGATAGCCTCTTCAACATCTCCTCGGTTGGATTTGCTTCATCCAAAATGCTCATAATTTTTAAATTGATTTTTTTTAGTTTTTTCCTCAACATAATTGTTATATTAGGCGTTTCTGCGATATCATCATCAGAAGGGGTAGCTATTGCCTCTATTGCTGCAGGTGCTTTTCGCCTATCCTGAATGTTAAATTGTGATAGGAATATCACTAAAACTATCATAAGAACTCCAAAACCCTAAATAAAATAACGTAATAATATAATATTTTTCAACTATCTAATTTGTACAATTTCACTAAGGTTTACCATTGCTGAAGAATGGGTGGGAGGAGCATCCTCGTGGCCTCTATCATGTGGGTGATCCATATCGTCCTGTGACAAAGATTAAATATAAAAACTTCAGTGAACTAAAAACAATAGACTTAGCAAAAAAAACTTATTAATAAAATGGTATATAGTACTTACCACCCTTATGATAGTAACTTTGTTTGTATCTATGTGATTTAAATGGTAATCTATTAACAATTCTTCCCCTGCACTTATTGATTTTATCGCACACACAAAAACTTGATTCCCCTCACGCGCCTCAAATATGCAATTGAGTTGCTTATTAGTTGAGGAAGGTCGCATACTATTTATAAAACCCGTAATATTACCTGTTGCTTTTGGTCTCTCATCAATGTACATTGCAAATCTTTTACTTTGATCATTTTCTTTCCATTGTATATAATTTGGTGATAGTGCATACCCACGCATACTTTTTTTATATTGAACAATTCAAATCCAATCATTGTAATTGTAACACGGACCGACATAATTGAACAATTCAACAACTTTGTTGTAACATACCTTTATCCCATCCATGGAAAATAAGCCCAAACCTTGCAATGAGGATGGAGTTATGCGACATATCCTCTCATTAACACAAAAATCAGTGTTAATTGGAGGTAGCTCATTGGGTACCCATTCTTTCTCAATATGTGTGTACCGAAAGGGCACCTTGATGTCACCTTTGGTCTCATCATCATAAGAACATGACCCCCCTTTAGCAAGGAAAAATTGGATGCGTTTATCGAATTTTTTTCTAATCTTTTGACCTCTAATTGATCTCCCCATTTTAGTCGTATTACATGTAGAACTTTCATCTACCATTCCCTCATTCGATGTAGATAGATTTGACAAGTACCTATTTGGTGGGTCCTGCAATCCATCAAATGAGATATTGTCACGTCCCCGCTTCAAATAGAATTTTGATAATATTTAAATAATATATATAGAATTATCAAGTCGTGACCCATACGTACGGTTCTTCTTTGTCTATACGTGGGAGATATAAAATGTACTAAGTTGAAAGTGATTATATAATTATATGTCTATACGGTTCTTCTTTGTTTATATATACATTATATGATTATATAATATCTCTATTTATAACATACGTGCTCACTGATAAACAAGAAGAATATAAGAAAATTATGTCTATTTATTGACTTATACCTGCTGATCCATGTCACTGTGCACGATCCACGCTAAAGGGGTTAAATTTCCTGCATATGTTAATCATTTATCTTAAGTTAGCTAAAAATTACATGATACATATGCTACAAATAACTTAGAAGACAACATGAACAATATGCAACATCATAAACATGAACAAATTTACCTTATATATGGAATGCAAGATCGTCAATAGAAAGGGTGACAATGTTTGTAGTCAATTCCCTGTTTGGAAAAAGGGTGATAATCAAACACAATTCTACCCAGTGAAGACACTAGGATCCCTTCTTGGCCCTCCATTTCTACCCCTTCCATTGGGTCTTCTTCCACCTCTGTAACCACCTCCTCTAAATCCTGAATCTCCACTACATTCTTGATGACTTGCCTCACCATTCTTGCTTGATTGGTTCCTTCCACCAAAACTTCCTCTTCCTCTATTATTCCTGCCCCCTCTTCCTCTTAAGTTTTTCTTCAGCCCTTGAGGCTAATTGGAAACACTCATCTACTATTTTGGGAACCACCATACTCATCTCATCTTGAATGACATATCTTAAACCATTCAAATACCGAGCCACCTTCTCCCTTTTATCTTCATTATGTTTGGCCCTCATGCTTAATCTGTGAAATTCTTTTGTATATGCAGCTACAACCAAATCCCTTTGCTTTAGATTGTGGAACTTTATGATGATTTGTAGTTCATAGTTTGAAGGCATGAACTTGCCTTTGAGTAGGGTCACCATCCTACACCCTTTGGTAATCATTCTTCCCTTGTCTCTCTCTTTCACTTTGCAAACAATTCCATCATATCAAGGCAAAACCCTTCAACCTTGTTTTTTCAAACCTAACTTTCTTGCTATCCATCACTTCTTTATATTCAAAAGAATTCTCTAGGGCTTCTATCCAATCTACCAAGTCATCTCCATCCAATTTCCCACTAAATACAGGGACCTCCATCCTTGCCTCAGTGTTCTCTCTATGTGCATCCTAGATAGCCTTCACAAAATCCCTTGGTCTGTAGGCAATTCTTGATGAGAAGGCCTTTCCTCACCTTCATCTTTTGTCTCATCCTCTGAGGCTTCAACCTCACTCTCTCCATGGCTTTCTCTAACCTTAAATTTTTTCATCATTCTCTTGAGTTTAGCTTCCCACTCCGCATCCATATGTTGTGTCATCTCCTCCAAGTCCTGGGAGGCATTGTGCTAACCTCAACTTGATCCTCTTCTTCTGACATACATTGCAAACAAGCACCAACTATTGGCTCTGATACCAATATGATGCAGAGGGTCTAAATGTCCTCCTAGAATCCTTAAGGGTTCACTAGTTAAGGGCTCCAAATCGGCACCATCCAATCGTCCACTTCCCAAACCTTCCCAAGGTTTTCCCTTACACCTAGTCTTCCACCTTAAGACCAAACTCTATTGAGAAATTCAATTCTTTAAGGAGATACAACTCCTCACATCAAGCCCTTCCCTCGAAGGCATTCCGAGACACCCATTCCCTTAGCATTTTAGGATCAAACCATCATTGTTGTAGAGATCTTGTGTGAGTGTCCATTCATGTCTAAACACACCTATGCATCCAACTTGACCCCTTGGAGACAACAACAAAGATCCACAAGGAGATTTTGCCCAATTAGGCCTATAAGGAGACCTAATGGCTAGTAGCCCTACAAAATGGCTTCTTGGCCCTTAACTTCCAAATTTCCTTAACAAGGCTAAAATAAATCACATTTACAGATACCCTTTTGGCTCTTCTATGAAATATCCCAAAATCACATCTGGGTTCTAAGTTTGATCCGGTCAACCAACACTGTCCCAATTTGGCCTAATAGGCCTAATTCATGGAGATGTGAATGAAACGCTTCACCAATCAACACCCCCTGACAAAAGGCTTGTTATTTTGAGTTTGTCTATGTCTAAGGACATTAAAACATCCATCAAATCACACCCACACTTTCATTTGGTTTCTCTACAACACAATTTCCTCTTAATCCTAGCTTGTCACATCCAAATGCCAAGCCTAGGGCATAATGACAAAAATTAGGGTTTGCGTACTATGCTCTAAAACCACTTGCATCTTATAATGTGCATAGAGACCTAACATTCCCTAAAGAATTGACCAAATCCAACAATGGAATGTTTAGTTAGGGCCATTTGCATCCAAAACCTAGTGTTTGTAGGTTTCCTAAACTAGTCCTCACAAAAACTTATGGATCTTCCTTTTATGTGTACCAACACCAAACCACTTGCAAAGGGAGACTAATTCATCAAACTAAGTTTTCATGTTCATGGATCAAGTTGCTCAATCAATGAGCGTTCGTACAGTAACAGGAAAGAGCAAAGTGCTCAGGAAACTCGCTTTTATAGAACAACAAACCTTTGTTTATTCACCCAAACTCCAAGTTACATCTCCATTCGTCCATTGGAGTCTTAAAACCTCTCAAAGGACATGTCCCAACCAGCCCAACTGATTTTTGAATTAGTTGGCCGTTGGTTTTCAAACTAATACAATTGTTGTCAAAGTTGCATAACAACTTTTTGACAACTTTATGCATTTTTTTGCATTTGTCACATGAAAGTGACCTTATAGCCTTACAACCACCATAATAGGACCTTTAAGACCCTCAAACCCCTATTACAATAATTTGACATATTTTATGAAGTTTGACCAATGTTGACCCACCATGGCCTTAACAAGACTTTGGAATGCTGATATCGATTTCTGGATACGATTGTGTAAAATTTTTTAACCATCAACGTTTCAGATCATACTACATGATCCATCATCAGGATGCCAAAGAGCAAGAAGAACAACAAATAATGTGAACCCAAATTGGCCTTAAAGCCTTATTACAAACATAAGTAGCCTAATTAGGCCTTATTATAAATTTTTTTCTCTTGCACTACCATGATATCTTGTTTGTTGAAATCTGATATTTAAGGCAAAAGTTATGAATTTTTGAAAAATTGAATTTGTTCCATATAAACAACTTTCTTGCAAGGAAAAAGTTATGCTTCTGATTTGATTTCTATAAAATCTACTCATTGAAGGAAAAAGATAACAAAAACCCCAAAATACTTTTGAGTTAGGTAAAGAATCCAGAATTATTTTAATCCATCAAGCAAAAGATGAAAAAATGAATTAAATCCTTCAGCTAATAAAAAAATGGTTGTGCAATGTTTTTTGGCCAACAATTTTTGCCAAATCTGCTCACTATCTACATGTAACAAATACCTAGATATTTTTTTTGGCTGAGAAAAAAAACTAGAAATCAATCTTTTGATTTGACTAGCAGAAGACACAAACATGATGCAAAAGTGAAAACACCTGCAATCTCGCTGTTCTTTTTGTGCTATGATTTTGGTGAAGTGAAAGCCAAAATCTAACTTTCTTGGGCCGTCTTGACACTATGAAATAGCTGAATGCTACCAGGATTATCAAAATGTTCACACAAAAATGTCCATAGATAAAAAAATTCCTTCAAACTTTTTTGATATTCAAGTTCATATGGAAATACAAGAGAAAAACGTACTTGATTTTTTGGAAAACTAGAGAAAACTTATAATTAAATGATTTATGATTAAATGGTCTTTTAGAATGAATTAAATGATTAAAATTATGTTGTAATAAATAAGTAAACTTCATGAGGACCAGTTTCAATTATTTAATAAAATCATAAAATAATTAATTCTGGCTAGAGGCTCATTTGAGACATGCTTAGTTTATTCTTTTCTATTCATTGGAACTCTTGTAGTTATGGAATTTGGAACTTGTTCCACTTCAACCTCGAGGATGCAACCCCTCTTGAGAAGATCAGTTTTGAGACTGAAAGTTTCTTCCCTAACTGATTGAAAACATCCAAATTTCTCGCATGGTTTAATCAATTGAATTTTTTTTAAAAATGAGAAATGCTGATTTCAAAGATACTTATTCAACAAACATATTATTATGGCTGAAGAAATTAGTTTTATCTGAAGCAGTGAAGTACTAATATCATCTTGGTGATTTTATTGATTCTTCATGTAGCTCCATGTTACTCAAGCTATTCATATCTAACAAATCAAAGAATAAAGAATTAGGAGGATACAGAGGATAAGTCGAGGCTGTTGCAAAGCTAATTTTATTTATCCTGGTCAACTCAGATCTTGAGGTTGGCGATAATGTTTGGAGGCTTGGTGTAACTCTATACTCTTTGAGCAAGCTCCCTTTTGTTGGCCATGGCCTTTTCCTTGCCTAGCGCAACCCTTGTTTGGGGTATTACCATCTTGGGCTGCTGTGTGGGATCAAGTTATAACAAGGGATATTTCTCCTTTGGCGGGAGACTTACTTTCTAGGGCGTGAGCTCAACTTGATCATGTGGGTTCATCTTACTTGTGGTCAAAGTTTAATTTAAAGTAGAGGAAGAAATTGTGGATCTTGTTGGTGAATAAAACTGAGTAGAACTGATCTCATTAATCCAATAAAGACAGAGTGACCATATCTACATTGCTGATTGATTGGGAGGAAGAACACATTGCAGGCTGGCATAAGGATTGGACTGAACCTTTGGCTTTGGCGTGAGGAAACAATTCCTTACAACTGAGATACAGTTATTGACTAGCTTCTTGGTGAAGCGATTCTTTCTTTGGTTGGCGATCATTTTTTATGTATATGCTTGCTAATTGGCACAAGCTTCAGCTCTTGGCATCATCACAACCTTGTTTGGTGTTATGATCCTCTTTCAAAGTGCAAGAACATTCATTATGGCATCTGTCTATTCTAAGGCGTGGGAAACTTGTCTCCTCTGGTATATGAATAATGTCTTCAGCTGATCTGTATTTCATAATATCATTATCAGATTTGGACTAAGCATTACATAAATAAATACAAGAAAATCTATCCTATCTCTGTTGTTTGTTTACGAAAACCCATGAAATATATACGATTAATGTTACAAGCAGCAAACAAGTCAAAACTGCAAACCTGAAACTTCTCACTCAACAGAATTGAGTTTATGTACAACAGTAATGTTAGCCAGAAAGACTACTTTATGTTATGTCATGTATTAGTCATGTGGTCCCAACGGGAATTAGTTATTACCAAAGGGCAGTTGGGTTGGGTGGTGACGTTTGCTCACACCCCTTCGGCTAGATAAATATGTACCACCTACGGGTGAAAGAATGATTATTATTATGTGAATGTACTCATACGTTGGAATGATTAATGAAAGCATCTATTGTTCTCTGATATATTCTGTGTTTATTACATTTCATGTACTGTCTATGCAATATTAAGTTTACCCCAATGGGCAAACATTTGGTGCCATTGCCTAGACGTACTCGTGAAGACCAGAACTGGATGGCGTGCGGACACGATGGGCCTACCAGTTGGTGAAATTAACTCGGAAGCGTATGACGCACGTACAAAACTGTACGAAGGTGAAGACAATTAGACAAGGGAGTTTAGAATCATGTTCCAGGCAGCAATAGAAACCTACGTCTGTCGCGAGTCCACCGAGGAAGTCCCAACAAGTGCTATGTGGACCGCGATTGAGGCTAATCCTGTAGCCAACCGATTGATAAATTACCTCCTTTGCTTGTTGGCATAGGTATCGTTTGCACAACGCGCTCACCTGGAGGAGATTGCTCGAGAGGAACGCTATCAGGAAATTCTCCGCGCATACGAGGCACGGGAACACCTCCATTGCCAGGAGGAAGGCGATGGCAACCGTAGGGGACTCTGAAATGTGAAGACCAACCGAAGGGGAGAAAAGGACACAAAAAACAATTGTAATGCGAAGTCATTCAATTGACAATGTTGTAAACCGACATAAATGAATAAGACAAGTGTTCTTTAAAAACAATGTTTTGTCTTTAGTTTTGATGCCCAACCTCTTAAATAAAGATAAAAATAAAAAGGTATCGGATGATGAATGTGAGGTCGCACAGAAGGCTTTAATCTTCGTGCAGCAATGTGAACGCCAACGCAGGCTGAGGCAACTTGCCCAAGACCAACTTGCCAGAGGGTTTCCCGAAGGGGACCTTGAAAGTGGTACGGAAGGTGCACAAGCCGACGAGGAACCGTTCACTTCGCCCAAGCATCAGAGAGAGCGAAGTAGGGAGGAGCTGCTTGAAGAAACACAGTTGAGGAAGACCTTACTTAAGAAAAAGAGAGGCCAATTCGAGAGTCTGACCCGTACACCAAGTGTGGAGAACTAAACTCAAGGAGGAGATGGTACGGCCGAAGGTGCTATTGACGCATAGGTGGACCCTCCGTTTGAGCCAACGACCCCACATAGTATGGTACTGCCAATTACATAGGCACAAGGGCAAGTGCCACTGGTCAATACTACACACACTAATCAAGCGAGGGTATGAGTGCTGGCACAAGCGGTGCCGAAGCACAAAATGCACTGTTGACACAACAACCAGTCAAACCACCCATGGCGACCCATAAAGAGAAATTGCCGAAATTTCATGGCGATGGTAGGGACGATCTTGTACGGCATTGCCGTACCTGTGAAACCATTTGGTCAGCCAATGGAGTCACTGACTAGGATGAGTGGGTGAAGCAGTTTCCTACCACATTAAGAGGAGTTGCCATTGATTGGTACTCCGACTTGGACAAAATGAAGGTGACCACATGGGACCAACTTAAGAAGGAACTCGAGAAGGAGTTCCGACTCCTGAGGGACGATAACGAAATAGTCTCTGAAATTTGCAGCACAAAACAAGGCAAAAAGGAAACGGTTCGAGCCTACGGCCGTTGACTAAAGGAGTTAGTCGGGAAAATGGAGAGCCAGCCAGCATATGGCCTCAAAAAGAGATGGTTTGTTGAGGGCTTGAATTCCAAATTAGGGTGAAAGATGAAGATAGTACCTCCGATGTTGTATGACAATGCATATAACCGGGCCATGGACTTGGAAAGTGAGCACAAGACATTGAAAAAGAAGAGAAGTAAATCCTCTTCGTCGCACGATGACACTTTCGACAAAGAAAGCAATAGTGACGATGAACCAAAGGTCACGGAGCTCCAAAAAGATATGGAGAGAATGCTAAAGGAATTTAAGACAATGAAGGGAGGTACGAGCAAAGACAACGAACTCTGGTGTACGGAATGGAAAGAAAGTGGCCACACGAAGGGTGCCTGTCCCAAAAAGGCATTCTGTGACATCTGCCAGATTATGGGACATTCCACAAATGAATGCACATACAATCTGAAGGTACGAAATCAGCAGGTGCTCTTCACTCAAGAGCAGCCATCCACATTGGGGGCCACAAAATCAAACAACAACGCATCTTTGGGGGGCTACCGGGGCAACCGGCAAGGTGGACTAGTTATTAGCCTTTGGGGAGTGCGACCAGTTGATGAGACTCGAAGCTGCTGCAGGCATGGAGTGTCTGCACGCCAGAGGTGGAGAGAGCACTAGAGCAAGCCTTTCGAGAGGGGTACTATGCTTTGAGGCACTCAGAGTAGGTTTTGGTTGGACGTGAGGTTGTCTTAGTGGATGCATAGAGAGCTTGGGAGGAGTTGACCACCTAGTTGGGGGCAGTAGAGTGACACTTGGCTCAACGTACCCAAGAGTTGAAAGCGGAGAAGGTGGCATAGGTGGCTATTGAGGTTAGATTGGCTAGGGAGACAGTATCGTTTGAACAAGAGTTAGTGGAGGCTACAACTGAAACATGTGTTTTGGAGACAAGTTTGGTGCAGGCACGGGAGGAATGTGATGTAACGGAAAAAGAATTACTCGAAGCAGTATTGATGGTAAAGGTGACACTTCAGCTTCTTCAAGGACGCCCCTCCGCCCCTTCTTCTCAGTGATTTTCTTATTCTATGTAGTGTATTTCATCTCTCTTTTGTTGTGAGTCGCCGGAGACGACTTCCTTTTTTTGGGGGGATGATGTTAGTTGGAAAGACTACTTTATGTTATGTCATGTATTAGTTATGTGGTCCTGATGGGAATTAGTTACTACCAAAGGGCAGTTGGGTTGGGTGGTGACGTTTGGTCACACCCCTTCGGGTAGATAAATATGTACCACCTACGGGTGAAGGAATGATTATTATTATGTGAATGTACTCATACGTTGGAATGATTAATGAAAGCATCTATTGTTCTCTAATATATTCTGTGTTTATTACATTTCCTCTACTATGTCTATGCAATATTAAGTTTACCCCAGCGGGCAAACAAGTAAGAAATAATATTGTGGTAAAAATTCAAGTACAAGTTGAGTAGGGTCTTTACACTGCTATTGTTGGTAATTTATAACCTGCACTAACTGTGATATTCTATAAAAATTGCACGGTGCAATTAAGAAGGGTTTTTTCCCAAAAATCACAAACAAATTGTCAACATCACAACTACTTGCAATTTTACTATCTTTTGCTGTTTTCAAGTGATTTTAACTTTGAGTAATATTATAGTTCTGAAAAGAGTTTTTGATTTTTTTCTTTTGTTTGCACGCAGCTATTTTTTCACATTTGTTTGCACAATGGCTGTTTATTCGCAGCTATTTGTTTGCACGTGGGTTTTTTTCACGGCTGTTTCATTGTTTGCATAGCGACTGATTTTTACTGAATTCAACAACAGAGTAGACTGAAGAATGGGCCTTCATGTCACAGACCAGCACAGCAAACGGCTAGGGAGAGCCAAGATGACAGTGAAGCATAAAACTGGGCAATTTCCATTGGTTTGGCTAGGGGAAGTCAAAAGTAGATTGTTTAGAGTTCCAAATTTGTTTGACCCTTGGAGTGGTACTCATTATTGTCATCTTCATCTATTTTTAATGTTAGCATCTGCAATTAGACAAAGAGCCTATTTTAAAACAATTTAGCTCCAAGGTAGGAAAACTTTTAAACCAATTAGACAAACATAAACTTTTGGCAATCTCTCTGTACTGTACATATGCGAATTGTCGGTATTATGCTTCAAGGAGATCTTACATGATATCTCTATGCTATTAAAACGCCTTTAAATTTGAAAAATACAAGGTTCTTCCTCTTTTTTGCATTCTTCTACATCAAAATCCATTTTTTCCCTGATTAAATCCAGATTTTTTGGAAAAAAAACTTCATCTTTAGATTTGCTGTTTTTTTCCCAAAATGAGTTTTGCTGCGACATATAGGATTATTCTTTCAAGTTGTCCAAGATTGAGTCTAAAACATAATGATCAGGAAAACATAAATGAGATCTTTGTATGTAGAAAACTCCAAAAAGAACATCAAAGATTAGTACCCTTCTTTTTTAACTTTTTTCTAAAACTCCTTTTCCTGCTAAATGCTCCTTCCTGCAAGAATGAAAGTCTGCATATTAGACATTTAGAAAGAAAGGAGGGATTGACAAGTAGATCATTATCATCCACTACGAGATCAATGCTTCACAAAGTATGTTTTAACTTTTTACCATCATCAGTTAGTCTTTTTTCCGATTAAATTTCCATATTATCAAAATCATCTGCCAGAAAGAAAATAGCTTGCAGAAAAATTAAAAATTTACACCATCATTACAAGGGAGCTTAGTTATTTACAAGAAACAAGAGCAGAGATGAATTAATAGTTTCATAATTAAAGACTAAATCAGATAAATGCTTATTTACATTAATATTACCTCCACTTTACATTAACTAACAAGTAGGATAGTGAAGTTCAATATGCCTAAGAAACAAGTTCTAGAAAAGAGGCAAGCATATTAAAAACAAATTTACCATGGTAACAACCAGCCTTAATTATAATGAAGGCATCCTACTTTCTGGATGTGTTTATGATTATATTAATATAATTATATAGCAGATGCATTTGCAAGCTTTAGCAGCCAAAGATTAAAGCAGTTGACAAGGAGGCACACATGAAGTTTAGGAAAGGAATACCAAATTAAAAGGAAACAGGTACAGATATGGGAAACAACTATTTTTTTGGCATCCTAGGATTGGTTCATCATGAAAATGCCTGAAAATAATTAAAAAGAAAAGTAAACATGATATTAGTATAAAATGCATAATGTCCATTAAACCAGACCAAAAAAAACAAAGTGTATAAATCAAAATATCATAGGTAAGCCTGAGGAATTGTGCCTGTGATAGGGAGGTAAAGTGGTGCACCAGTAATAGGGCAGCTCAAGACTTGGAAAACATGCACACGTAATAACCTGCCCAAGACTAGGGCAGGTTCATCTCTAGAATTGGATTGGACCCAATGTTATTCTTAGTTACCCTAACAATAAAACACCATAGAGTAATTAATTAAGACTTATATCATCTGTTCAAAATACATCGATGTTGAGATAGCTAGTCAACCTGGTTAACACATTAATTGTCAACCAATCATTTGTCTAATTTGATTTAGAGTTTACAAGTGGTTGGATTGGGCTTGGAAAGTGAGATGGATTTGGAAGAAATGGCAAGATGGGATTAGAAATAGGGTGTGTTAGCTCCTTTTTTTCAAATTTAACCATATTCCTTGGGAAATCTACTAATTTCTTGAATCATACTATATTACGATACTATTTGCTTGAATTGTACATTAGATGTAGGTAGATAGGCAAGGCTTGGTTCTTCTAAAGTTTGATCATGACGTTGAAATCCAAGTGTACAAAATGAAAAATAAATAACTGGAAAGAAATCCCTCTTGTCAAAAATGAAAGCAATTTTGTACACCAACTTGGTGTTTGGCTTAATCATGACCTAAATAACAATCTTTAACTTTACCTTTCATAGTGAAAGCAATATGTTATTTGTTTCACAAAAACCCTCTTAAATAATATGTTAAGAATAAGAAGCAGATTATGTTGTCAACCATAATACATGTTTTGTGCACAACTTAGTTTTGTGTTATCAGTGTCAACTTAGGTATAATAAGTTAAATAGTTGACCTACATTTGTGTCTTACTGTCATATCCCCATCGAATAAGTCATAATTATGAAACGATTCACAAATGATTGGTTTTCAAAGATAGTCAAAATTGGTATGAGACGATAATGACAAAGAACATAATATGAATACTGATAGCGGTCAATAACGATAATATTGTTGCACTTTGAACGAGAGCTTTTACAATCTCCAATCCCATTGGATTCCCTTCTCAATAACTTTCAACACTGTACCACCTGCTATTAACATAACCATTTTGAGTGAATGAGCACAAGTGGGAATTTAAATGGTAGGGTTTCTAGCAGTCGCAAGAGGATTTCTAGTAGTCGCAAGGGTGTTTCTGAGGCGGCTTCCAATGGGGAAGAAGTTGATGAAGATGCAGATGGATTTGGGGTTGAGGTGGAGGTTGGGGTTTTGGTCGGTGTTGGCACTACTAGGCTTTCCTCGGATTCCCCCGTTTTTGTCCTTGTTTGCGCGGCGTCCCATCTTTCCTACTGGGGTTTCTCCTTTCTTGGTTGTGTTTGGTTAGTGCAACTTGGCTCCCGTATCTCTAGCATGTTGTTCAAATGGCTTTGTTTGGGTTCGTTCTACATTGTGGAAGGCATGGGTTCTTCCCATGGTTGGCGGCTTTTCTCTTCTTGGGCTGCTCGTGTTTGGGCTAGGGTTTTCTAGTGGCACTTTGGTGTCATTTTCTGCATGTTCTTTCAATCTTGGGGGCTGGCCTTGTTTTTTGGTTTGGTCTCTTTCAAGTTGATGACCTTCCTCGTGTGGTTTGTTGGGTTTCCCTATTTTGGGGTTTGCGGTGTTATGTGCCCTTTGGTTTGGCCTCTTTTGGGCTCTCTTTTTTGGCCTTTTTGTCTTTCCTCTTGTGGTTCTTTGGTTCTTTTGGTGCTATTCTTGGTTGGCATCGGTGCTTTTGGTGGTCTAGTTCTTTCTGGTGGTCAAGTGGTTGCTGTCACTTTTCAAGGCCCCACCCTGACATGTTTTTGGTAAGGGTTTGGTTGTTTTGGGGTTATGTTTGGCCCTGTTAGAGCCTAAAGCTTCCCTTTTCCTCATCCTAAGTGGGTTGTTCTTTTTTATGGCTGGATTCTTCCTTGTAAGGATCCTATTGAGGTGGGGTTGCTTTGTGTGGTTTCAACGTGGGTTTGGCTCAACTTACCCCTTGTTTCCTCTCTTTGATGGCCTATCGAGATGGCAGCTTTTCCTACTGAGGTGGAGAATTGTTCTGGAGTTGAGGTAAACTGTTGTTCATTGTGGTCTTCTCTCACTCGGATGCAAGAATGAATGTGCTTTGGGTGTCCTATTGATGTGAGTTTTGTTCCACTACAACATGCAAAATCAAATACTCAATGTTTCGGAGTGAAACATTAAATATTCAACTCTCTCTTGATAAGGTCACTTCTTATGCTAAGCCTGCAAAGTAAGATCACAAAGTGACTTCAAGGTTCTTTTACTATGGATACTCGCTCAGTTGAAATGATGTGATTTGCTGGATCACTAAGGGGACTTACGTCAGTTCATTCAAGATTTGCCAACTACTCGCACTTCTAATGATTTTGCTTCACAATGTGCAATGAAAATATGGTTTGATTTTCCAACCTTTCCACTTCAACTCAAACTTAAACCTAACTTCTACTGCTACTTCTACTTCTTACTATGAATGCAAGGAATCATTGATGGACTTGGACTCTACTAGATGCGATCTTGCCAGCGACTCTGCCCATCTAGTGCAAGCTTCTAATGAACACTCAAATGGTTTTCAAAAAATATCTCCTCTTCAATGCCATCAAATGGATGCAAACTAAAGATTCAATATCAATTGAAATTAAGTGCTTTGATTCATCGACTTACCCCACACAAGGCACTCCTACCATCAGCAAGAGGTTAGTGGCCCGGATTTGTCGAGTCAATCAAGTAAACATCCACAATTACTTTCATCCAACTAAATACTTCTAAACAACATGAAATGAAAACCTAATCTAAGTAAGGAATGTGGATCACCATGCAAAATACAAACTTGATCACAACAATTCACCATGCAAGGCACAACAATGAAAAGTAGAGCAAATTTAGCATTATCTTAGCAACAATTCTCCAACAAGTCCTGCTTTACAAATGAGAGAGGTGGGGTTTATATAAGATCTCCAATCACAATGAAAGACCAAGATTGATTTGTAATTAGTGGCCCAAATTAATCCATTACAAACCCTAATTAGGGCAACCAAAAGTAGCCAATAGAAATGAAGCACCACAAAATTAGCCAATGAGAAAATTCAAAGGCTTGAGGACTGATAAGAAGCAAGGAAGCCGCCAAGTCATCATACAACTCAACATTATGAACATGCATGCCTCTTTTCTCTTTCTCCCTTTTAGCAAAACTAATGAACTTAAGTAAAATTTCACTAAGTTCCTTCATGTCACTACTAGGAAGGCTTCTTGCAATCTTTATCTTAATTTCATTTCCCTATCCTTAGGAATTCTTCATCGCTCTTGGACATCTTTCTCTTCGACGATTGGACTTTGTAATGCTTGTACCCTTGGTATTTTTCCACCTTCATTGTTTGGAATTCTTTTTCGTGCTTCGGACGTTATCCTTGTGGCAATCCCTTGAACACATGAACATCTTCCTTGGCATATTAAATCTTCCTCAATTCATTTCCTTGGATGACTCGATCATCATTAGGATCATTCCCTTGATGGGAATCTTGTCCTTGAACTCTTTCTCGCTCTAGACCTCAAACTTGTCCTTATGTCCTTGTCCTGTTCCAATACTAAATTTGGTGTTAGAATCATCCTTAAAAATTCCTTGTACTTGCTTGATCCTTATGGAAAATTGATGTGAATAGGGACAAGTTGATCTCCTGTAAAGATAGTCCTTATTTATTTAAGTGAAAGTTGACTTGCATAGGGACATATGCATGTCAATGTATTCTATCCTTGAACTTCCATGGACTCCTTTAAATCTGGACTTGTCCCATATCCTTGCTTAATGAAGGCTTGACCTTGAGATAATTCTTTCATCTAGATCCTTGAATTTTCTTTCTTTTGTCCCAACTTTGAAGAGCATTATCTTGAAGTGTTGTCCTTTGAACTCAATTGCTTTAGGCTAGTCCTCTTTCATTTATATCTTGGGTTTTGAGCTTGAACTTGTTTTCCACCCTCTTTTGTTCACTTCCATGCAACAATCCCTGTCTTTGATCTGAACATGATTCCTAGTACAAAGCTCAAAGTCGGTATGGTCTTAGAGGACTTAAACAAAATAATAAATTTCAGACTTTTAAATCCTTGAATTCAATGCAATGAATAAAAATTTCTATCCAAATAAGGTTATGAATTGAATAAGCATTTGTAGGAGAATCTTAGGACAATAAAATGATCAAACTTAACCACTTGAACGATAAAATTAGACTTCTACTAATAAAGGGAGAATTCTGATTTTCTGAAGATACCTTATGATAAGTCTGAAAACGAATCAAAATCAGTCCTAACAATTTACTAAGTCCACACACATCAGGATCCATGGATTCATATGCACACTATGAGTTAAAATTGTGAAGCAATCCATGCAAAAAATCCAACCTTGACTTAAAATTTTTTGAGGACAAGGAAGTCTGAAAATGAGTTATAATTAATCCAAACAATGCTTAAATTCCAGGCACAATGATTCAAATGAGAGTTCAGAACCTAAGTTTGCACTTATCCATGTGTTAGAACAATGATCCATCACTTAAAATAATAAAATCAGACCATAGCAAATTTCTGGTTTTCTGAAGACAATCCATGGATAGGTCTGAAAATCATCCAAACATTAGTCCAAACACCAATCCAGACAAGATCCAATCAACACTCATGAGTTTAATGAAGGCATGGTTAGGATCAGACTGCAATTAAAATGGTTGCAAAATAGTGTCAAATGATGCCCAAAAGGCTTGCAATATGGTTAGGATCAGACTGCAATTAAAAAGGTGAACCCAGATTTGACAAAAAATACAATTCTCAAAAGTTGTTTTCAGATTTTTGCTCATAGCAGCCTTACCTTAACCTCCCAGTGACTGGAAATGGTTGCAAATGGTTGGTATTTGGCCAAGGAAGACTCAGCAAACAAATTTGGGCTGCCTTGGCTCTTAGATTATTTTATATGATTTTTTTTTTAAAATGTCAGGTTTGAGGAAAACTTCAGATTTGGGCCTGCAAATGCCTCTCTTCTGGCCCTCTAATGGCTGCAAAATGTGTGGTTTGGCTTTAGAATCAATCAGCAAACAGTCACAAACAGATTTGAGGGCTTGGTGAATTTATAGAATTTTTTAAAAAAAATTGCCTTTGTTTGGATGATCTGTTGATTTGGGTCTGCAGACATGAATTTTCAGCCCTTTCTTGCCTTCAAAAACTTAGAAAATGGTCTCCAAACAACCTGTAATAATGTGTACATAAAATTTCTTGCAATTAATTTTCCATGGATTTCCAAAAAAAATTGTACCATAAGAGGGTTTTCACAATTTTGGTCTGAAAATACCTTGCTTTCAGCCCTCTAATGGCTCCCACAAACTCAAAAAATATCACCATTCAGCCTTCCTTCAATCACTTGCATCACTTGAACTTGCCATTTTCATCCCTCTTGGTTGTCTTCCACTTAGCCTTCTTGCTTCAGATTTTCAGCCACTTGGCAATGTCTTTATAAGTCGTCTTGATTTCTCTTGTTAGTTGACGGCCTTTTAAAGGAGTTTGGGTTGTTGATTTACCACCCACAAGCAATGTGGGATATAAGATCAATGGTCTTCTAGAAGCTTCCAAATTTTACTTTATTAATTTTCCCCACATTCTAATTAGTTATTAAAAATAATGCCACAATAGGGAAAATTGATCCATGTTAGGATTCTTAAATTTGCCTAAGTCCAAGACTTGTATGGACTTGTAACCACGTCCAAACTCCAACTCCACTCATGCTAGGTAGGGAAAATCGATCAAAGTTTGGATAAAAATCCGCTTTATACTTAGAAAATTTTTTGATCTTGCTTTGCTATCAAAAGAAGGGAAAAACGACCCTAGTATGGAAAAATTTGACACTTGGAAAAATTTTGCAATTTGGCCCTCAAAGGGAAATTCGACCCTAGTCTGGATAGTTCTCATACTTAGAAAAATTTCCACATTCCAAATTCCTCTTGAGGGAAAAACATGATATGTTCATACATCTTCAACACTTAGAAAAAAAGTGCATTCCGTACTTGATTCAAAGGGAAAAATGACCACTGTCTAGACACTTTGCAGACTTAACGAAAATTTCTAGACAGAATTCATCCAAAGTGGTGGAAATTCATAGTATGCTTGGATTTTAACTCCAACACTTAGAAGTTTTCAGGAAAAAGACAACTAATGAAGGGAAATTCATGTAGAGTTTGGATTTTGATCAAAATATGAAGGGAAATTCATGTATAGTCTGGATTTTGTGTATTTTTATAAAGAAAAATTGATTTTCCTTGGATTTTGGCCATTTTGAATGTGAAAAATCAATTTTTATAAGGATTTTAAGGCCCTTACATATGGAATATGCCTTTATATGAAATTTTGGACTAATTGACTAACCAAATTTTAAATACACTTAGAATTTTACATTCAACCCATTATAACATGACCCTGACGAACTTTGATTTTAATGTTCCCACTTTAAGATCAAAACTTTGCCACTTGATTTCCCCATTAGCTCTTAGTCTTTTAAAGCTCAAAATTGCCCAATGTAATGCCAAAATTTGCCGAACCTAACAACTATAAGCAAAAGAGGGGGTCCCCATTTGCATTGGGGTGATGGTGTGAAAACCTCACAACATGTCCCTTCTTTCCTTTTCCTAATCTGTTGTTCCTATGGAGGTGGGATTCTCTCCTATTGAGGTGGGGAGGTATTTCACAAGAGAGTGGTTGATTGGCTGGCAGCGTGCCTTTGTTGTTGGCTACAAAATGGTTGTGGGAGCTATTTCAAAACCCAATCTAAACATTTTGGGGGCTTTGTCGAAACCCAATGCTCAGGTTGAGGGAGCCTAAAAAAACCCTTGGTCTGTGATTCTTCCAATGAGTATTTATTGTTTTATCTGGTTGCTGGTGAAAGTAAAGGTAATAGGAGCCTTGTTAAAACCTATGTATTCTTAGGTTATGCGTGCCTAAAAAACCCACGGTTTGCTATTATTAAGGTTAAGGGAACCTTTGAAAACCTTGTTCTTTGAGTTGTGAGGTTTTAGCTTGTCGTTATTTCAGCTTGTACTTTGTATGATGATATTATTCTAGGCTATTATTACTATGTTGTTCATTAGTTGCCACTTTGAAATGTTATACCTCTCAAAATTTGTTTGTAAAGAGTTACGGGGTCCATTGAAAACCTCTTTTCCCCTAATCAAAAACAATAATATTATTGCAATATGAGTTATGAAAAGTATGATAAACTACCAATGTCTAGCAAGAATAAGACATCCTTCTTAAGACAAAAAATGATATAATAATGTTTGAGAGAAGAGAGGCATGATATTGTGATGTTCCCTTTTTGAAATAGGATTTAGCAATAAATAATAATAATAATAAAATTAAAATATCAAAGAATAAAATTTTAAAATTAAAAATACAAAAGAATAAAATTAAAATCTAACAATTTATTTAGTTAAGTTAATGAAGGGTCAAAAGGCATGAAAGGAAAAGTTGTGATTCCCTAAAAAATGAGATACAAAAAGGAAGAAGAGAACTTCATTTGAAAGGGAGAGAAAGGAAGAAAGGAGCATACAAATTAAGGATTGATGGAAGAAGAAAGGAAGGGGCAGAGAATAAGGAAGTGACTCTTGCAAAGGGCAACAATGACAAAGGTTGTGACTCTTTCAAAGGGTGGTAATTTTGAAAGGTTGTGACTCTTCCAAAGGGCAACAATGACGAAGGGTCGTGACTCTCTCAAAGGGTGGTAATTGTGAAAAGTTATGACACTTTGAAAGGGCATAAATGATGAAGGGTTGTGACTCATCCAAAGGGTGGTACTTATGGAAGGTGGCGACCCTTACCAAGGGCAGCCATGATGAAGAGGTGTGACTCTCCCCCACATTGAAAGATATAAAGAGAAGACTGTTTCATTTGAGGACATCCAAGGAAGAGCAATTTGGGGAATAATATATTATTCTCAAAGGCAACAAAGAAGAGTAGTGACTCAATTCTAATGAAAGGTGGTGACCTTTTCACAAATGAAGTATAAAGTAGATATCATTCCAAGCAAAAAAGAAGTAGGAACAATAAAAGAGTATTATTCAGATTTTGAGAGTAGAGTAAGCAAAAGAATTCCATTTGATAAAGGAGATTAATCTAAGAGATCAACCTGATATAAGAAATATCAGACTTCACATATTTATACAGCTTATCTTATTCGAGTAAGAATTACATCACTAACTATATTTTTGCTCCTGTTTCATTTTGGATTTGTGAATTTAGGGCAAAGTATAAGGTGATCACAAAGAGGGGACATTACAGATACTATGAAGGAATATGGTCTATTAATAACAAGCAGTCAAATTAATATCAGTGAATTTATTAACAGCGATAATAGTGTTCAGTGAAGAATGTGACTGGTTTATGAGGAGACAATTGGTATGACAAATCAATTAGCACAAGTCTTAAGATTATGATTTACTTAACAAACCGTTATAATGAAGAGATGTGATTATGGAAAAGATATAAGTCATGCCTTTTGAAATACAACCCATCCCCTCCAATAATATGGGATATATATAGACTGAATTCAGTCACTCAGATCATCGAAGAGGAAGAAGACAAATAATAATAGGAAGATCTATCTCAATATATTCATACTTGCAGCAATCTATTGGTACACACACACACACACTCAGCAATCTCCAGCATGAGCAACTCCCTACGTATATACAGCCTATGAGTTATCCATGTCTGTGATTAATACTGAAATTTAGGCATACAGTTTGGTTCGCAATAACTGCTTATGTTACATACAACGATATGTCCCAAAGCTGAATATGTCATTGTTTATAAATATAGACAATGGATACATTATTGATTCTTTTGTGATGTCCCCTTTCTAGCATGACCATGATAGTGGATGGATTTAGCCTATTATTGGGTCCTTGTAGGCTAATACTAGTGATTAGAGGACCTTGTTGAGGGTTATGGCTCCATTTGGTGGGACTTAGTATTTGTAGTAAGTCAAGGGATGGTTCCGATGAGCTCAGATGAGTTAGAGGACTTGAATGATGCTCTCAGCTTTTATTTTTGGCTTCTAGTTTGGGCTCCAAGAATCTTGGAGGGAGCGTCTATTTTTAGTAAGTCACCCCGTCAAGTTCATTCACAGTCACCTTCATCAGGATCACGCCTGTGCTGTTAGATTTCGATTCTGATGCTTCTTCAGTCATTTTCGCAAGATGGGTGAATTATGATTATTATTTAATTAAATTGGCTAAGGTTGCTATTTTTATTGGGATTGCATATTGGGCACCTTGGTGTTATAGCTCGTTGGAACTGGGTTGAGAAGTTTTAAATCTTGAGCACATGAAACAGGGACCCTATGTGTCACAATATCATTATATTAATGAAAAGGTCATTTTTGGAGCAATGGGGAAGTTTAAATTAATAAAGTGACTTTGTTATTCAACTTTAAATTACAACATAAAGTTGCTTTATGAGAAATGAAATTAAAGTAAATTAAAGGAGATGAAGACAAATGAAAATTGAATATTATAAAAAAGGATTCAGATTTCATTTCATTCATTCTATTGTGCATTTGATATTATTGATTTGTGTGAAGAGAAATTTGGAACAAGGGTTTCAATATTTCAGACTTGAAGAATTGTGAATTCTTCAAAGTTTTTATAAGCATTTGAGGTGTTGAAATAAACACTGAGATTTGCTACAGTGTGGGCTTCATTCAGAAGTTCAATTTGAGCTTACAAGAGAAGAATCAATACAGGGTTTGAATCAATTTGAAGGTTTTTTTTTAGGGTGATAGCAGCATTATACCCTAGGCGGTTACCAATGATTAAATTGCAGCTTTGGTAATTGTTGTGAAGAGAGTTTGAGGCAGCCGCACTCAGTTGCAAACCCACCCAAGTCAGTGGATGCTAGACGGCTGGGTCTAGAGCAGAACAATCTTATCTTGGCATTCAATTTTAGATTGGAATTAGCTGCTGGAAAAATTCAGGCATTGTTTAGAGATTTTGAAAAGTATTGGGCTCAATATCTGTGCTGCGATTTGTTTCCAGGTTTTTTCTTAGTTGCATTTTAGTTTTCAGAATTTAATAAATATTTCTCCATGCATTGTATATACATATAAATCAACAATAATTTATCATAGTTCAATGCATTGGACAATTGTTTCAGAATTACTTTTATGCAAAGTTATTATCATACCTGGCAACATTTTTTAAAAATTCAAGGAAATGCTTATTTATTTCAAAAATCAGTTATATATAAAATTTGCATAGCAAATCAGTAGTTTGGCAGAGTTAGAGGCCTTGCGGTTCTTACATCTTTACACGTTATATTTAATATATGAGCATATTGAATTGATAAATTAATGTGTTTCATTTCTGAATAGCATAATTTGTCATGATGATGAGGTGAGGATTCCAAATTGGGCGAAATGGCAATGAGGTCACTTTCTAAGTACACCACTCCATGCAGTGACTAAGGATTCCTATGGGGCCAAAGGGGGACAAGGTGGACTGCCTTTGGGGTTGGAAAGGGTAGACTTTTGGGACACCCTGTTGTGAAGAACCCCTACAATCTCCATCATGGGAAATGGACCTTCCAATCAAGGAAGACAAGTTGAGGATGGCTAGATGGAGGGAAACGTTGATAGGATCCCACACTAGGTAGCCCAACTAATATCCATGGCAAGGGCATCATGAGGCCTAGGGTAGGAGGTTTTTGGGACAACTTATTTAACCCCCTCACCTTATCATCTCTATGGTTGAATCACATCAAAGTCAATTCTAGCAATCTTTTGATCCAATTTACATTTCTTATATATGTTTATTTCTAATTAAAAGACATCTAACTATGGCATTATGATTATAAATGAATACTAACAATATTGTAGGATTTCAAATTATGGATTACACAATTGAAGGAAACCTTATACATGGTAACCCCTAACCCTAATCTTATGCAATTGTGATTTTTGGGCAAAGTTCTTTGGCAACTTGGAAATGGCACAATACAAGTGGTATCAAAGCATCTTTCTTGCCATCTTGTGAGGGGTAGTTGATGGGAACTATCTAAAGGGCTCAAAGAGCATTGGAAAGAGAGAGAAAGAAAGAAACTCGCCACCACCATGAGTGATCAAATGAGCAATAAATTGAGGGTTTTCATGGAACAAACAACCCAAACCACCCAAGCCCTCATGGAGCAAAATGAGAACAAAAGAACAAATCAACTCCTCCTTTGTAATGTCCCCATTTTCATGAGCATCAAAGTTTGAGGGATTAGCCTATTTGTCCCTCGTAGGCTAATTATTGTGGATAGAGGGTCTTCTGAGGCAGAGGCTTGGTTAATGGAGGTTCTTGTCTTCTCCAGAATTCAATATGTTCCAGTTTGGTCTTCGTTTGGCTCAGAATGGACTTCATTTGGGCTTAGTTTCATATATTTACTATTTATAGTAAGTCTGAGGTTGATAGAGACGGGCCCTTTCTAATTTTAGTAAGGCAATCATGCGGATAGAGGATATAGTAGCTGACTCCCTGGTTCAGACGGCTCGTCAAAATAATGAGTATTTAATGAGATATTAATATTTAAATGGCATTTAATGATGTTTAATTATTTAAGTTATATTATAAAGTTATAAATTGACTTTATAATAAAGTGGGGGCCATGTTGAGGGTAATGAGTAATTAATACTCATTGATTTAAAAGTGTGTTTTATTAATGATATATTATAAAGCCAACTCATTATTATAAAAGCAAATATCAAAATCATTCAAGAGCCTTGCTAATGAAGATTCATGGGGAAATATTATAAAAGAGCCTTGGAGAGAAATCAAAATTCATTCTATTGTGCATTTGATATTTTGTGAATTTGGTGAAGAGTTGAGACAAGGGTTTTACAGAAGGAAGGGCTTGAGAAATTGAGAATTTCTTCAGCTGTTAGGCACTTTGAGTTGGTGAAATAATCCAGTGAATTGTGCGGTTAGCTATGGCTTCACATAGGAGTCATGATTGAATCGAATGGTGAAAGATTTGGATGTTTAAGTCTTCAATGAAAATTGTTTACAGGTGTTAGGAGGACCAAGCACCAATCCCAACGCTGCTAAATAGACCTGCGTTTGTGTATTAAGAAGCATCTATTGATATTTTGATGCAGGAGCATCCCAGGGTAGTTGGCTATCCTGCATGTTTGGGAGATTTGATGGAGTCGTGTGGACTTATTTTCATATGTGAGGGGTTTGGTAGAGTTGGATAAACCTACTTGGGTCTTGGGTAATTGGTTTTGATGTATTTAATGGAACTTGGCATGGTCTTGGTTGCTCAGCATGGCCTAGGAGGAGCTTGGCCTTGCTTAGGAATTTGGTGCCTATTACAGGCCGTATAAGTAATTTTCCACAAAGAGTTAGAGGATGAAAATTTCAAGGATTGAAGAGGGCCTATATTTCTACCTACGGTTCGAAGCACGAGTTCTAATTCATTCGGAGCTAGGAGATATCGCAATTTTACTAAGACATCAATTTTGGGCATTTAATTGTTGTTGTTGGCCGACTTGTGGCATTTAATTTATGTGTTTGTATTTAATTTATGTTCAGGGCCGACCTGTGGTTTAGATTGGTATAAGTAGGGGTTGTGGGGGAAGTCTTTAGGCATCATTCATCCATCTTGGAGAAAAGGAAGAGGTAGAGGAGCGAATTTTGAGGAGAACTAGTAGCTGTGGCTTGGGAAACAAGGAGATTGCTTGGAGGGCTTGCGGGCACAAGTTTAGATCTTCCTGGAGGTTTCTACCATAGTGTGGCTAGGGTTTGGATTGGATCTTGAGGGATCTTGCAAAGTTACTATTGGAATTGCATTGTATTTGGCCGTAACCCGGAAGGCCTTACAGTCGGGCATGTTGGATGAAAATATGATAATTCTATTATGAGTTTTGGCATTGTGTGGTTATAAATCTTTGTATTGTTATTATATTCTATTGTGTGGTTATTTGTTGGGGGCTAGGACATCTCCATCGGGGATTCTCCTGCCTTGCACTGCATCATATTTAGATGCCACGTGAGCCTAGAAGGATGATAGCCGCTGGTCATACAAGCTGCGACAATCATTTTGAGACGCTGCGTTTTAGATGTTTTAGCAGCATTGATAGGTATTTGGGTACGTTTGGAATAAGGGTGCCTCCCTTATTAATTCTAAGCTTTAACGTCAATCTGGGACAATTTGAGAGGCAGCGATATTAGCCTAAGGTGTCAGTTTATGCATACTGCTGCTACAAGTGCATTCCAATAGTTTCCAAATAGATTTCATATGCTTCCAATTGGAGCATTGTAATCTGATTATTTCTCAGAATTTATAATCAGTCCATTAGATATCAGTTTGAATAAGAAGGATTGAAACTAAGCTTTCATGCCAAGTGTTTGTGAAAATGTCCATTGGCTGTAGGTGCACATTTTACATGTAAAAATATATGTATGCATTCAAAAATTCAAAAAGGATTGCATTTGCATTTTAGTTCTTTGCCTAGATTTCTTAGTAATCATTTGCAATCGTTTAAACTTCATTTGAAACCATTCCAAGCAAGCAAAAGCAATCTGAAAATAAAAGACAGCAAGATGAGGTGTCATGCCAAGTGTTTGACAAAATGTCAAATATCCAAAATTGAAACAAATCCAGTGTTTGTTGGAGTTAGAACCTATTGGGGTTCTTACATCTTTCAAACCATTCAGTATATGAGTGATAATGGGAAGGATATTAACTCCAACCATTCCGCAAATCATAATGATTCTCCTAGAATACCAAATCCTAAACCAACAAGGTCCTCCTTCCTACCTAGGTGAGAACTTTAAGAAGTAGAAGAAACAAACATCCCTTTGATAAATAATATTGATGAAATTGTAGAGTCATACTCTAGAATCGACCCCGAGCTTAGGAAGGATATCTCTTTAAGGATTATTGTGATGCTAAGATGAAAGCCTCATCTAATAAGAAAAGAAAGACACCACAAAATAAAGACCTAAAAGAAAGAGTGAATAAAATAGCCCTATCTAATTTTGAAGGATCAGGGAGAGAGTCACAGCGCATTCATGGGTACAAAAGTTAGACACCTATCTCTCATTAAGCCCCATGATAGAAGAAAATGCTATTAAATTTGTGGTGCTTCACTTAACAACGACAGCCCATGAATGGTGGCATCATGGGCTTATCACCCAAGGTCACCAACAAATCAACACTTATGATGAGTTCACACAAAAACTCATAAAGAGATTTGATCGCACACACCCACAATGGTACTTCAAACAATTAACCCAACTTAAGCAAGATGGGTCAGTGGAAGAATTTGCCACCAAATTTGAAAGGTTGGCGGTCATGATACCAGAGGTCTCTCAAGAAAGGCTCACTTACTTGATCATAGAGGGATTGAAAGAATCCATCAAAAGTACAGTAAGTGCCTTGGACCCAACAAATTTGGAAGAGGCAATCCAAAAGGCACTAAACTTTGAGATACACCCTCAACCAAAGAGGGATACAAAAAAATTGCATCAAAAACACACTCCAAGCATCTTCGCAAAGAAGATAGACATTTCCATGGGAAGGATGGGTGAAAAAGGGCATTTCCTACATGAAAGTGACCAAGAGGAACTGAGGAGAAGATTATGCTTCGATTGCAAATAGAAATGGGAACCAAGATATAAGTGTGGTCAAGAGGAAAATTATACTCCAGATGTAAAGATATATGGAGAACAGGGCATTTATGTAATAAGAAGGATTGGAAGAGGACATGCCTCAAGTGTGGAGAAAGATGGGAGAGAGGACATACATGTAGGGTAAAGGGTCAAGCACACCAAATTGAACTAATACTTGAAAGTGAGGAAAAGAATCTGTCACATCCCCTCCTTAGTTCGACTTTCAGAGTCATGAGAGTTAGCCTATCATGGGAGTCTCGTAGGCTAGCAATGTTGGACAGAGACTCACACAGGATTTTCAGTGGTTGGGCATGGCATCCCAGGCAGTTTTGGGCCAAGTTTGGAGCAGTTCCTTGATTTTAGCAGGTTTCCCTAAAATTTAGGAGGATTTGGCAGTTTCTAGATATGAGGTTCCTCGGGAGTAGTCCATGGTTTTAGTTTCGGGACGACAGGATGAGTTCCCTAGTTTCTAGGAGCATCCCTAGATTTTAGGGAAGGGACTGCCAGTTGAACCACCTTGGCCGGTATTAGTCACAGACAAGTGACATGGCTAGTTTTGTGATTATTTGGTTGATTTGGGCTTTTGGAAGCATATAGTGAAATATTTTAATATTTCCTAAGTTGGTAATTAAATAATTTATAATAAGGCTATTTATATAGCCATTTTGGAGTAATAAAGGGATATTTGATGGATTTGAGCACATATACCTATGTATGGGCGTTCGTTGGAAAGGTCTCGAATTATTATAAACTATTTTGACTATTCGGAGGCTATTTGGCGTCATGAGTTATAACATTTTGATAAAGTAATGTTTTTCCTAGAGTTTGGACGACTTTAATTGGGAAAATGTTATTTTATTATATTTTATTTAAAGTGCAAAGTGTAATTTCCCTTTAGGGTTCAAATTGCACTTGGAAGGGGATATAAGGAGGATGGAGACCTAATTTCTAATTATCTTTTGACATTTGAAACTTGTGAAAACTTGAAGTTGCTCGGGTGGAGCGATTCAGAGGCTTGGGATGAAATCCCTAAGTCTGGATTGTTGGGACGCAAACCTCAACTAGGATTTGGTGATTCAGTATTGGAATTGGGAAGTGCTATTCTCTGTGGCAAGGAACGACAATCTTCATAACACCATTTATTAGAAGGAAATATCATATTCAGTTGGGCGGCCAGCCTATTCCAGTTTGAGCGTTCTTCAAGAGACAGCTCGGGCTTGTGCTTTGGGCGCCATTCCTTCTTAGCAACCAACATATTGCAGTTTGGAGATATTACAGGGGTTTGTGGCAGCAAGTTCTTCATCTTTGGTGATTGCCAAACACTTCTACAGTTGGCGTCAAGTTCTTTGTGGACAGCAACAAATCTATTTGATATATTTATTCCTTGAATGCGAAAATCTGAATATTATGCCTGGTACGATTTGAATCATTCTCAGATTGTTAAGTAATTTAATATGTGAATGCTACTTACCATTTCTAATTCGAAGTTATTTGTTATTTGTCATTTACTTGCATATATCTTCAAAAACACCAAAAAAACTTGAAAACAAGAAAAAAGCCCAAAAAAAATCAGAATTCAACAAAGTCCATTCAGAGGTACAAACGCTGGTCAAAGTCTCAAATTGTGAAACAAATAGTAATTTACAAGGCCACCGGGATTGGGGATCTTTCAGTGGTATAAGAGCCATGATTCTGCTAGCTTGTGAATTTAATTAAAATTTCTATGCATTTGGGAAGAGTAGACATACACAGGTATTACCCTCGCAGGAGAGCTCGGTACGAGTTAGAATTTGGTCCAGAACAGGAACCCATTATGGCAGATGCACAAGGAGGTGCCAAATAGAACTAGCTGGAGGAGGAAGAGAGAGAGTTGATGCGTACTCTCATCACTACACAGCCCAGGATAGTTCAAACCCTAGACAGGTTATAGGATGCCTTGGAGCGGATGGAGTTGGATAGACATAGAGGCAGACAAGGGCAGAGTAGGTCAGTTTCAGTTGTAGGAAGTTAGCATAGTCATAGATCACATTCATCAGTAGGAAGCTCCCTCCATTCCAATAGGCAGGAACAACCTAATATACCTACTATGGATAGACCTTTTCTTCCACAATTTATACCAGGTGAGTAGCCGACACAGGTAGAGCCACCCGAGATGGGATTCCAGGAATCAGTTATGGAGCCACAGTTGAGTGGAGAGCCCTACCTCTAAAGGTTAGGGATGTTTTTCCTCTTCCCCAGTATTGTGCACAGCGTAGAGATACTACCAGGTTCAAAGGAGACAGGGTCCATAGGCCACAACAGAACAAGGATCTCAGTAGGGCCACCGGAAAGATCACACTGGCTACATATGATGGCACAAGTGGTGTAAGTGCACGAGCTTGGGTGCACAAGCTGGACATTTATTTATCCTTAAGGCCCATGCCTGAAAGAGAGGCTATCCAGTTTGTTGTCTTGCATTTAGATGGCATTGCTTATGACTGGTGGTACCATGGATTAGTCACCCAGGATCATGCCTTGGTTCACTCAAAAATGGTCTAGTAAACTTTGAGCCTCACTCTAACATTAAACAATAAAAATACTAGACTAAATCTTGTGCTTAATCAATTTTGCATATTTATTTAATCTCTTATTTCTTGATCAAATCATCATTTTATTATTTATTTCATTATATCCTAAAGTTTGACCACTTTATCCAAAGCTTTATTTAATTAAGAGAACATGCCCCCTTTTAATTAATTAAAAAACCTTTTAATTAAATAATAAAATCACTTTATCCTAAGCCACATTTAATTAAAAGAAAATATCCCTTTTAAAAACATAAAATTCCTTTTAAATAAATAAAAAAATCTTTTATTAAATAATGGAAATCACTTTGCTAAAAATAATAAATAATAAATTAAAATAAAAAGAAAAATGCACTTTCCAATGAGATGGAATCTTTCGACTTTTGAAAAATGCTTTTGCCTCTTTATCTCAACTACTCATTATTTTGCCTCTTAATCATGTCCATTGATTTTGCCTCTTGAGAATCTTGAGCACATGGATCAACCAAGATTTAATCTCCACCATTGCTCATTTCTTTTTGCCTCTTAATCTTGACTGCCAGTTCATTTCTAAATCCTTTAAAAGGAGACTCTCTCCTCACTTTGAGATCACATCTTTTGCATTATCCCATCCTCAT
The DNA here is from genome assembly GCA_027943335.1 of Chamaecyparis obtusa. NCBI lineage: Eukaryota > Viridiplantae > Streptophyta > Pinopsida > Cupressales > Cupressaceae > Chamaecyparis > Chamaecyparis obtusa. The sequence continues at coordinate 1,284,615 of BSBK01001373.1, read as the reverse complement.
AGCATTCTTAGCTTCTTGAGCTCTTGAAATTTTATTGCAGGTTCTTGGAGTCTTGGCATCTTAGCATCTTGGAATTTTGGAGTCTTGCAATCTTGGCATCTTGGAGCTATGGCATTCTTAGATTTTTCATATTGAAGCATTGCATCATCATTGTCATTTTCTTTCTTGCATCTAGCTTAATCCATCTAGCTTAGATCTACTTTTCTTGCATTCTTGCATATAATTTTAGATCTACTTTCATTTTAGCATAGATCTTGCATCTCATCTTAGATCTACTCCTCTTGCACTCTTGCATATCATTTTATCTTAGATCTTGCATTTCATCTTAGATCTACTTTACATTATCATTTGAATCTTCTATTTCATGGTGCACCTTGCAAGAGTCTTTCTTTAAGGTTCATTTGAGAGCCAACATTCATAATTTCTACATGGTTCTTGCACGTCATGGATAAGAAGCTATAAGCCGATTCTTGAGATCTCCTTCTTCATGGATTTCCTCAAGTGTAATGGTTTAAATAAGTGACCTCACTTTTTGGTACACATTTTTGGCGCCCACCATGGGGCAAACCCACGAATATTTGGAAAATTACTTTGGTTTTTAATGCTAACCCTTGTGCATGTTGAGTTGAAGGCAAAAACTGTAGGATTTTGAAAGATTTGATCATATCTCACAAACAGCTTGGAGTTTTGGTCTAATTTTTTTTTTTGCAGGTTGGGGATGGATAAAAGGTGTCTCAGGCTGAAAATGAGATTTTTCTGATCATTTTTCCGTTAGTTATAATTTTTTATTTATTTTTCATGAAAATTGATTTCTGGTCGCAAATTATCGTATTTTTTGGAAAATTTTACATTTTTAGAAAGGTCTCAGAATTCTAAAGGGGCTTTACTTCTTTGTGTTTTTAATTTAGATGCAATAACATAACTCAAATAGTCAATTTAAAAAATTGGTCTGTTTTGGTGAAATGGGTCTCTAGGGCACAAATTAAGGGATATTTCTAAAAATTTTACATTTCTTGAAAGCTCAGATTTTTAACAGGGGTCTCTTCTTTGCATTTCTATTTTTGGGGCCGAAATTATAGAAAACAAATCAGATCTTGTTGACAAGGTCAAAAGCAAAAAAATAAAAAATTATGATGAGCTTGCACTTTATTTGCACATAGTTCAATGCATGATTGAAAATTCTTGCAAGTATTTGATATTTCCTATCTCCTAACAAGTGGTTTTGCAGGGTTATTGCTTTCATTTGCATATTTTTGTGCCCTAACTTGTGGTCTTGTAGGATTTACTTGCCAAAAGAATTGCATTGCTAAAACAAATAACAATTGAGATTTTGGAAAATTGCATTGAAGGTATGTAACTAGATCTTGGCACTTTTATTATTAGATCTTGTGTCTTTGTTATCATTAGATCATTTTTCATAGGCACATAGCTTAATTAGTTTTCTTTCGGTAAATGAGCATGTGCTTGATGTGCTTGGGAGACACTATGGAGTAGGAGACTATGCTCTTTTCCTTTTGGAAAATCAGAAATCTAGACCTCCATTAGCTATCCTTTTACTTTCTTGCATTTACCTTTAGAGGGCTTGCCAAGAGAGAAATCTTTTGGGAACGACCCAAGTGGGGAACAAGCGAACCCGGCTACTCCATTCCACTATAATCAAAAGCTTCTTTCAATCCAAAGAGAGGGAAGACTTGGCTATTTTTTATTCCTAATGCTTCTTCATGTGTAGGGCCTAGTTGCCTCAATCTTGCTGAGCAAGACTACATTTGATTGGGCGCTTGTAGGGTCATCTTGGTCTCAATCTTGTTTACAAGACTACAAGAGGAGTACATTCATCTTGTATAGGGCCGAGAGGTCTAAATTTTGCTTGCGAGACTATAATTTTTGGATGCTTGTAGGGCTATAGGCCTAAATTTTGCTTGCGAAACTACATGGGATAGTCATGAACGGAGTTTACTAAAAACCTTAAGTTAGAGGCTACCCTTTTGACCGAAAGTATCATAATCTTTGTGCAAGGACCGATCCAAGCGGTTTCCCGGATCACCTCAAGATTACTCACCATCTGTATTCCTTTGGGATACCAAGTTGTGGGCAACGATTTTGATACTAACCTTGACTGTAGGTAGTTCTTGCTTGATGTGTTTTCAATTTGTGCTAGATTCGTGGAACTCTTTGTGAACATACACTTGACGTTATTGGAATAGTGCAACCTATCTTTAGACTTCAAAATTGCTTGTATCATGCAAGGTTGCTTTGTCCCTTGCTTGATTGTTTGAAGACTACTCTATGCATCATATTTGCTTTAAAAACTTGATCTTGAAATTCAAACTTGTTGTCAAAACTGGAAATCATTGTCTTCATATCACATGTAGTAGTCAGAAATATTGTGCGAAATTCCAGAATATCATCTCTCCTTAAGAGAAATATCATCTAATCCGAGTTGGCTTGCTCTAAATTTTCTCTTAGTTGTCTTAGGAAGCTTATACTTGACTACTTCTGGTATCTTGGTCCAAAACTAGCACATTAGGAATTGCCTTTAGCTAATGAAGATCACTTGTATCTCTTGACCACACTCTTGGTTAGTGAATGGTTCACTTGTCCGCTATTTTCATATCATTTCTTTTGGATGCTTGCATCTTATCTTTGCTTTCTCACAAGTGTCGTACATAGGGCAATCTACCCGCAGCTTGGGCACCTTGTGGTAAGTTATCTTTACTATCTCTTTTACACCTTTTTCACTTTGGACAAGCAGACATTTTGCTTACCTAGCTTGAAAATCAAGTCATCAAATAATCCTTATTAGCTCTTGGCAATCTTCTTTCATGCCGGTTAGGAATCATGACTCCAAAAATGTACACTCAAGAAGAAGAAAGAGCCATATCTAAACAATTCCTATCTTTGAAAGCTAACTTCAATAGAATACTGAAAAAACATGATACATCCTCTAATAAATATTCATGTTTCAAAAGGTACACTAAGGAAGAGGAGAGAGAAATGGAAGTCTTATTTAAACAACTCCAATCTTTGCATTCTAGAATCCAATATTTAGAGAAAGAACAGGATACATCCTCTAGCCAACATTCTCTGAAAACAATCTATCCTTTATCTACATCTTCTTCAAGCAAGGCCATGTCACGCTCTCACAACAACTCCATCTTTGAGAAATATCAAATTCCTAACAAACCAATCTTTGATAAAGAATCTCTTTATGACCAGCCTATCTTTGTTCCATAACCTATCTTTGCTAAAGAAAATGAACAAGAAGAGCGAATCTTTACTCCTTTTGGAGAGTCTTATGAATCAGCATTGGAAAAACTCCTTGAAAACAATCTTGTCACATTTCCTTCAATTACTTCTAGCAGACTTTCATTCTTGATTACTTATTGTGCGTATCATCGAAATAATGAACATAAAACTTCAGATTGCATGGAGTTGAAACACAAAATCCAAGATTTCATTGATGACGGTATAATTGGTGTCGACAATCCTATTGACTTACCTAATGAAGATACTACTCTCAAGCTTGATCAAAATCATGAACCTATGTCTAGTAATGATTCTCATTCCACCTCTACCTTACCCATCATACACTCATCTCCTAAAGAAGAAAATCCCTCCAAAATTCCGCCATCGAACAAAGAACTTAATGCTTTTAATGATACCTATGCATATCCTCAAGGGCTACCTCTAAAAGAGATCTAAGATAATATACATCTTTCTACAAGTCTCTTCCATGCTTCAAAGGTCATAGATCCCAAGCTTCCTTGTGCTTCAACACCTATCATACCTATCCTAAATGTTCCTTCATCAACCCTTCATGAACCCCTCACACATATCCAAACCTCTACCTTGTCCTTAGAAGTGGTTCCATGTCAAGAGGACAATTTTAAGTGTGAAGAAATAAATATCACTAAAGATCAAGATCAAGATACCATCCATCCTTATCTAGTGGTTGACCAAAGTCTCATATCCCCAGAATCTCATGATGATTCCTTCCAAGATGTTCCTTTACCTCCTATATCGTATTCATCTCCCAAGAAAGATCAAGAAACTCCTTCCATCATCTCTAAAGAGCTTATTGAAAATCGAGAGAAAAGTACTCTTCCTGTATTATCTAAAGATCCTTGTCATGATCAGAATAACACAACATCTCCTTGTCATAGTCCTCCACATCCATCTCCCATTTTTCCTACTCCTTTGCATAAGAATAAATCTTCCCAAGGTCAAAATTCTCCTGTTAGACTTGATCCTATCAAAGCTACTCATGAGCCTATTGGTATAAATATGAATCGTAAAGATCAGAGCCTTAGTCATATTGCTCACTCTATGGATGTTGATATCCCTATCCATTATCCATTTGTATCTTTCAAATCTATCCTTGGTCCTTATAAACCATAGAAAACATTCACACCTTCCATCCATATTAGGACCTTGTATCCCTCCATCCACTATACCTCTTGTTCCTAGCTTACCTCAAGATCAACAAAGACATGCATACTTGAGAAACCCCCCATCTATCCATCTAAACCTGTCATATAAACCTCTTTCATCCACAATCCCCAAATATTTTGGAAGAAATTTGGATGTGCAACATAAAAATAAGAAATACAAGAATCCACTTGCATATGAAGATCACCATGTCCTATCTAATCGACATGTGACTACAAAGAAAAATGAAATATCTAAAAGACCACAAGGGTTCTCAAAGAAAAAAGAGAAATCAAAGCAAATATGGGTTCTTAAATCCATTATGGAAGAATTGCGATCAAAAGCATCTAAAAGTAAAGAAAAATCAAAAGCTATGTGGATTCCCAAGTCTCTCTTAAAGGACTTGAACATAAAAGAAAAATCAAAGTTGACATTTAAGCTTCCAAAGACTTCCACTTGATATTATTCCAAAAGTATTGTATCCTCTCCTTCATCCATCTTGGGTCCTTGTGTCCCAAGATCCATATCCTCTCCTATATCAAAGCCTCAATCTATTCCTTCCATTTTCCCTCCAGTTGTTCACTACCCCTCAAGGTGTGTGTTAATGTTGATCTTTCCATCATCTCCATCTACTCCTACACAAACCTCTCAATTTCTTATCTACTATCCTACACCTGCTTCTTGTCCTCTCATTCATTATCCTTCCATTCCCCTTATTCCATCTTACACATAAATCCTTAGCCATCATCTACCTTATCCTCCATACCTTTTCTTATCATTACCTTATCAGTATCTTTGAGAATATCTCTTAGCGGCCTTGGCCTATCATAGCATATCTTTCTAAACAAAAATTATCCAAAGAGCATCAGGCTTGACTTCCTCCAAAAATAAAAAAATAAAAAAATAAAATATATATAAATCTTCCAAGTGATGAAAACTTGGACACAAGCACTACTTGCAAACTATGCGCTTATATCTCTCAGCTTTTTGCTTTGCGCTCCGAATCCTTTTGACTTCCATATCCAATCTCCTTGGTCTGAGATTGATCTTTGTCTAGGGCTAGGGGGCATGAGATGTATTCTCCTTTGTTGCGCGATGGTGTTTTCTTAGTAACTAACATCAGTGTTTCTCAACACTACTTCAAACAGTGTTTCTCAACACTTCCTTTGACATTGAGGGTTTCTCAACATCTATCGGATATATTAGCTTGGGTTGATGCTTTGTCTGTGGTCTAGGATTGTGCGATATTTCTCACCTACAAGCATGAATCCTAGTGTGTCAGTGATTATCTTTATCTTTTTTACACTGCGCTTAAATTAAAATGATTGGGCTATGCTTAATGATATTTTCTTTGTATGCTATCTATTATTGAAGATTTTCACTAATGTTCCCTCCTTGGTTTCTCCATGATGTTACGACTCGAGGACTAGGGGCATGGAGCATATTTTCTTTGATTTCTACTTGTGGTGTGATTTCAATGATCTTAAGCTTTCTAATAAATAGGGTGTCTGTGATAAGAGCCTCCATCACGATTGGAACATCACACATACCTCGACCTTTATTTGGACACTTAGGTGAGGTTGGAATTATCTCCTTGATTGTTACATTGTGTTTGCTTACGCAACAACCATTCAGGTCATCCGAGACTCTTATGCCTTGATGCTTATGGTTACTTGCAACATTAATTTGGAAACTGTGTTCAGGTCATCTTGTCTCTTATGCCTCGGTGCTTACATATGTTTCCTACATTATATCCGATATAGATCGTATTCATATCTTCATAGTTGTGCTTGCAATAGTGATGGTTGTATGATCTTGCGATGTCCCTTAATAAGGCTCGATGATAAAAACAAGGACCTATTTATTGACTCTTGCAAGTTGTACTTTGCATCTTCATAGTAGTTTGCATTTTTAGGGTTCATTCTAGTTTGCATATGAGTTAGGAGAGGGTCTCCTTCATCATTATCGGACAACTTTGGTCATCCTTTTTTCAACATTCTCTATTCATTTTCGGGATCGAAACCGAAATCCGCTTTCATTTTGTTGTTCTTTTGAGGCTTATCTTTTCATCATTTGAGGCAAAAATTGATCATATTTTCTTCATAATCGCTTGCTTTGATCTAATGCTAATGATATACCTTCCTAGTCAACCTTATTCAAACTGGAGCAAAATTTTCATCACTTGGTGGTCAAACTTGGTCTTATGTGCTTATCAATCATCTTAAACCTTATCTTATCTTGATTTGATCAAATTTATCTCATTTCTACATCTCCTATACCTCATTTCGCTTTCAATCCCGAGGGGGCAGGATTAACCTATCTTTCAAAGCTGCAAACTGATTCTGCTATCTTATTGTCTTATCTTTCAATCTTTGTTTCAGTGTTCAATTTTGCTTCAACTGTACATTAGAATCTCCTTATCTTTGCTAGTTCTCGTTTGATCAAGTTCGGGATTAGTTATCTTTTTGTGCTTCGTTCGATCAAGTTTGGAGTCAGATCTTTATCAGGTATCTTTCTATCTTTGCTAGTTCTCATTCGATCAAGTTCAGGATTAGTTGTCTTTTTGTGCTTCGTTCGATCAAGTTCGGAGTCAAATCTCTATCAGTTACCTTGACATCATCATTCTTTGACTCAATGTGTTCCCAGATCGCTCACACATTAGTCAAAGAGGGACATGTAATCACTCAAAAATGGTCTAGTAAACTTTGAGCCTCACTCTAACATTAAACAATAAAAATACTAGACTAAATCTTGTGCTTAATCAATTTTGCATATTTATTTAGTCTCTTATTTCTTGATCAAATCATCATTTTATCATTTATTTCATTATATCCTAAAATTTGACCACTTTATCCTAAGCTTTATTTAATTAAGAGAACGTGTTCCCTCTTAATTAATTAAAAAACCTTTTAATTAAATAATAAAATCATTTTATCCTAAGCCACATTTAATTAAAAGAAAATATCTCTTTTAAAAAAATAAAATCCCTTTTAAATAAATAAAAAAATATTTTAATTAAATAATAGAAACCACTTTGCTAAAAATAATAAATAATAAATTAAAATAAAAAGAAAAGTGCACTTTCCAATGAGATGGAATCTTTTGACTTTTGAAAAATGTTTTTGCCTCTTTATCTCAACCACTCATTATTTTGCCTCTTAATCATGTCCATTGATTTTGCCTCTTGAGAATCTTGAGCACATGGATCAACCAAGATTTAATCTCCACTATTGTTCATTTCTTTTTGCCTCTTAATCTTGACCGTCCGTTCATTTCTAAATCCTTTAAAAGGAGACTCTCTCCTCACTTTGAGATCACATCTTTTGCATTATCCCATCCTCATAGCATTCTTAGCTTCTTGAGATCTTGAAATTTTATTGCAGGTTCTTTGAGTCTTGGCATCTTAGCATCTTGGAATTTTGGAGTCTTGTAATCTTGGCATCTTGGAGCTATGGCATTCTTAGATTTTTCATATTGAAGCATTGCATCATCATTGTCATTTTCTTTCTTGCATCTAGCTTAATCCATCTAGCTTAGATCTACTTTTCTTGCATTCTTGCATATAATTTTAGATCAACTTTCATTTTATCTTAGATCTTGCATCTCATCTTAGATCTACTTTCATTTTAGCGTAAATCTTGCATCTCATCTTAGATCTACTTTTCTTGCACTCTTGCATATCATTTTATCTTAGATCTACTTTACATTATCATTTGAATCTTCTATTTCATGGTGCACCTTGCAAGAGTCTTTCTTTAAGGTTCATTTGAGAGCCACCATTCATAATTTCTACATGATTCTTGCACATCATGAATAGGAAGCTATAAGACGCTTCTTGAGATCTCCTTCACGGATTTCCTCAAGTGTAATGGTTTATAGAAGTGACCTCACTTTTTGGTACACAAGTACGGCCACCGGAAAGATAACACTGGCTACTTATGATGGCACTAGTGGTGCGAGTGCACGAGCTTGGGTGCACAAGTTGGACATTTATTTATCCTTAAGGCTCATGCCTAAAAGAGAGGCTATCCAGTTTGTTGTCTTGCATTTAGACGGGATTGCTTATGACTGGTGGCACCATGGATTAGTCACCCAGGATCATGCCTTGGTTCACTCCTATGCAGAGTTCACATAGCGACTCATTACCAAATTTGACCGTAAAGACACAAAGCTTTACTATAGGGAGCTGGAACATCTTAGATAGTGAGGGCATGTGGAGACCTATGTTAATGAGTTCCAGCGTATTGCAGTCATGGTACCTGATATGCCTCAGAGGCGTAGTGTGATTCTTTTTATAGAGGGATTGCAAGACAGGCTTAAGGGGTTGGTGTGAGCATTCAAACCAAACACTCTCAAGGAGGTCATTGATGTGACATTGAGATTGGACACCACTCCTACTTCTTACCAGACAGATAAGAAGCCATTCAGTGACTCCTGACCTACACAGAAGGCGAACACTTCCTAGGGTAGAGGTGGACCACCGTTCAGACCTCCCAGGTTGGACTAGGAGACGAGGAATGACCTGTGAAGACTAAAACTATGCTTCTCCTGTAAGGAGCCATGGGAGTTGGGTCACCGTTGTCTGGGTAAAGGCAAGTTTCATTTGATTGAGGTGACATCCGAGATGGGGGATGAGGAGATACTTGACATTGATTTTGAGGATAGTCCGGAGGAGGTTGAGCAGGAGCACCCGCAGTTGGAGTTAGACACTCTTGAGCCTTTGGCATCAGCCAAGGTGACTATGGCTACTCTCTCCAGTTATCCCAGGTTTCATGCCTTTTGGTTGAAAGGTACACTTCGGGGCCAATAGGTTATGAGCTTGGTAGACACAAGGGCCACGCACAATTTTATTGATCAAAAGTTAGTTGATAGGCGTGGGTTATAGAATGAGGCGTTTGCTGGTTTTGAAGTGAAGGTTGCAGATGGTGCAGAATTGGGTTGTACTAGGAGGATTTCTCAGCTTAGCATTCAAATGGGGGATTATACTTTGACAAATGATTTCTATGTGCTACCGTTAGATGATTATGATGTGGTTTTGGGCATGCAGTGGTTATAGGGTATTGGCCGATACATTATTGATCACCATCGTATGCAATTAGAGTTCCTTTCTGGAGGGAAGAAGACAATTTTGAGAGTAGCTTCTGATGGTGGATCTGGAGAGGTATCTTCCCGCAGAATGGAGTCTATCATTAGATATGATGATATGATTTGGGCTACATGTTGTTATGTGAAGTCCAAAACACCTACACCTCAAGATGGCAGGGCATTTCATGTTGACATATAGTCGGTGATGGACCGGCATGGTAGAGTTTTTGGTGACATACCCCCTAGTGTAGCTCCAGATAGAGGTTTTGAGCATGGGATAGAGATGGAGGAGGGTGCTAAGCTAGTAATTACTACCCCATATAGTCATCCTAGAGCCTACAAAGATGAGATTGAGAAGACCACTCATAAGTTGTTGGACATGGGGTTCATTTGCCCTAGCTCTAGTCCTTTTGCTTCTTTTGTGGTGCTGGTTAAGAAGGACGGGACTTTGTGGATGTGTATAGATTACAGAGCCTTGAACAAGAAGACAATAAAAAACAGATATCCCATTCCCTGCATTAATGAGTTGATGGATGAGCTTCATGGAGCTATATACTTCTCTAAGATCGATCTTCGTTCACGTTATCATCAGATTTGTGTGCGAAATGAAGACGTACACAAGACTGCCTTCCGTTGTCACTATGGGCATTATGAGTTCTTGGTGATGCCTTTTGGCCTCACAAATGCACCTGCCACTTTCCAGTCCTGTATGAACCACATCTTCAACAAACAGTTGAGGAAATTGGTTCTAATGTTTTTTGATGATATACTGATCTACAGTCGGACATGGGAGGATCATCTCAGGCACGTAGAGGAGGTACTTAGCATCATGGAGAGTCAGTCTCTATTTGCTAAATTGTCCCAATGTGAGTTTGGACTTACGTAGATCTTATATTTGGGCCATGTGATCAGTGTTGATGGGGTGAAAGTGCATGAGAAGAAAATTCAGGCAATTTGAGATTGGCCCTACCCCGAGAACATTACAGAGCTACGTGGATTCCTTGGTTTATGTGCTTATTATAGGAGATTCATGGGGGGTTTCTCTCAGTTAGCAGCACCTTTGACAGATCTCACGAAGAAGGGGGCCTTCAAATGGACAGAGCAGGAACAAAGAGTTTTTCATAGGCTCAAGGAGGTTATGAACACTTGTCCAGTTTTGGCACTTCCTGATTTTTTGCAGCCTTTTGTACTTGAGTGTGATGCTTTAGGTGAGGGCATTGGAGCAGTTTTGATGCAGAATTGACATCCCATTGCCTACGAGAGTAGGAAGCTGCGTGTTAATGAGAGATTGTATTCTACATATGATAAGGAAATGTTGGCTATTATGCATGCATTAGCCAAATTCAAACAATATCTTGTTAGCAACAAATTTGTGGTAAGGATGAACCACAATAGTCTGAAATATTTCCTTGATCAAAAGGAGCTCAATGATCATCAACAAAAATGGGTAAGCAAGTTACAAGCCTATGATTTCGACATGCCAACTAATCTCATGGAGAAACTAGATCTTATGAATAGAGCGCCGAAGGGTTAAGTATCCCTCACGGAATGCCAACTAATCTCTATTCTTCGTTTTTTATTAAGTCGCTACTTTTATTGTAAACATGTATTCTTCCTCAATGTTGAGGTTAGCTATTGACCACGAAGTTGTTGTCTAATTAATGACTATCATTGGTTTGTTATTAAGGGAGTCACTGCTTTTATCGTAAACATTTATTCCTCCTCGATTTTGACATTTAGCTATTGACCACGATGCTTCTGTCTAATTAATGACTATCAATTGCCTATGACTTATTCTCCCCACCTCATCATATGAACCCAAAATTGATATTGCTCCTTGCTTCCATTTAATGGTTATTTAGGAATCGATGAAAGCATTGAGAGAAACCGTATCTGAACATTTTGGATGTCATATTACAGTGCTTACCTTATTCCATATTTGGTCTCTTGATAAGACATCTGACTTATATATTTTAACAATTTTGTCTCTCTAGAGACTTTACAAAATCGTGTTACTGGATTGCCATGACGGTAAATGGATGGGATCATCATAATTAGGGTTTCAAACAGGGGACATGACATCCTTCTTCCTCTTTCAAATGAAGTTCTCTTCTCCCTTTTATATCTTATGTTTGAGGAAGTCACAACTTTTCATTTCATGCATTTTGACCATTCATTTATCTAAATTTTGATTATGTTATATTTCAATTTTATTTAGCCAATAGGCTATTTGTGGGAGCTTTGCTCCCTGAATTTTTATTTTTTTTGCCGGAAAATTGTCAGCCCCTTAACTAACATTTTTTTTTCTGATTGTGCATATCTTTTTACACAAATTTCTATTAAAAAATATTAATAAATTTTAGAAAGTACTATAATGGGTTAAGTTGAGTTGATTCTGGTTATTACCAATTTGAATTCCTCACTTTATGATCTTTTGGTTTGCATGTGATTTATTCTCTATTATTTCTTTTACCTTGCATGTAAATTGTGATCTTCCCTTTTGAAAATGTTATTGTTCTTTCCTAGCATAACACGCTGTGTTAGATCACCATTGTATTATCTTTTGCAAATATCGTGCAGATTTTCACAAGCAAGCAATTCCATTCATGGCCTAGGTGGAACCCTTGTTTTTTCTTTTTATCTGAATATGAATATGTGTTTTGTTACTTTTTTGTGGGAATTTGTGCATAGATATGATCTAATTGAATAAATGATGCAGTTTTTTGCTTTTGCATGTGATGTGGAGTGATGGCCATTACCAGTGCTTGTGTGGACTCACATTCTGGTAAAGGCCGTGTTAAATTGGCATTGTATTATCTTTTGCAAATATCGTGCAGATTTTCACAAGCAAGCAATCACATTCATGGCCTCAGGCGGGACCTTTGTTTTTTCTTTTTTTCTGAATATGAATGTGTTTTGTTTTTTTTTGTTGGGATTTGTGCACAGATATGATCCGATTGAATAAATGATGCAAATTTTTACTTTTGCATGTAATGTGGAGTGATGGCTATTACTAGTGCTTGAGTTGATTCACATTCTGGCACTTTCTGTGTAAATGATCTTGATCGGTAATTCCATTTTTAATAGGATGAAATAAGAATCAGTCTATATCTAATTATAGACAAATTTGAGCTCTGTTTCACTGTAGCAGCTGAGAGCCCCAAAATCCTATATTATTAAAGATTGTGTTTTTGCTCTTTATAAATTGTTCTCCAGCTTCTTTGTTTTCAATCTTTTGCTGAGAGCATAATAATAAATTAAAAGCATAGCTTAAATCTTCGATTGCCCAGATGAAGCACAGTTGTACCAATTAGTTATAAATCATTTAATTTTCCATCAATCACAAATAATAATTTTTTATTTTAAAAAACTATTTGAGCTTTATAAAGCTAAGATGCATATTTTTTAACTTAATAAATTAATTAAATTATTTATCTTTAAAATTTTTTTATATTATTAACGTGTCCTGCTTTTAGTAAGTGTTAACCTTTTTCTAAATTCTTACTACGCTTGCTAGGTAATTGCTTCGCTTAATGACTTTTGGCAAGTCTCTTCTTACTCTGTGATGTTATATTATTAAGAAAATAATAGAATATTATTTATAAATTAAATATAATTGTTTTTAATTGTTTTTTTTTTTAATAATTTAAATATACATTTTAATTTTGTATTATTTAAAAAATCAAATGCCTATTGGCTCATAGTTGCAAGCACAAAAGCATGCAACTGCTAGTTAATATTGTTTAATAGTAAATCCTGTTTCATAAAGGGGGCATTACATGATCACAATCAGTTGATAGTATTTGGTTTTGGAAGGGTACTCCCTTAGGCACCTGTATAGCTCCACATCTTGGTGTTTAGAATAGCTACAGGGTGCTCACATAGACCCTGTTGAGCCTCTGTGGGTGAAAGATATGTAGGTGGTGGCTTTGATGAGCCACAAGGGTGCCTCCTTGATATTTATTATTGTTTCGATTAATGGTAGTTTGTTTGCAAGCTTTTCTTTTACTAACATCCTGATCTGGGGTTTCTCTGGAAGTTTGGAGCTCAGAAGCTTAGGAATCTTCAAATTTTCGTATATGTTTTCCTCCTTAAAACATAAGATACCCCTTTACACATAATTTCTTTATTAATGTATACATAAAAAACTACAGATAAAATCCAACATTATATCAATAGAAAATAAGGAAGTCCAGATTTTCAGCAATGCAACTACATGAGACAAGATTACATAATTGATATAGTCTACAAGAACATGGAAATTTTACTCTGTGCAAAGGGTATTGGAACGATATGAATTGAACTTGGGATTTTAAAACTGATGCTTGTAAATATCCGCATTCACAAGATATTTCAGATCATGAAATAGTGTATTTACCGAGTGTTCCTTGTGGCTTAGAAAAAATGTGCCTAATGATGCTATAATTGAAATATAAATCAAACTTTTATAATTCTCATTATTAGGAATGGAGTCGGAACAGATGTTTTCTAATTACTGGCAATGTAATACAAAAAAAATAATGAGTTTTCAAAACCCTCTAGTGTTGATCACTGTTTTCACTTCCCACCTGGTTGTGGAAGCTTGGATTCAAAAGATAATGCATAGGACTTCAATTGGAAAAAACAAGTTGTGACCCATGACAATAAGGAGTTGGATAACCAAGTTAGGATTGACAATAAATCATCAGTTACACGTCCAAAATGTGTACATTGATAACATGGTGTTCATTCCACAGTGTCAAGACAATCTTGAATTGAGTAGCACAGATTCATCAGGGCTTTAATTAAAAAGAGGAACTACAGGTTTTTGTTAAGAAAAAGTGATAAATGGTTTTAAGATAAGAATGATTCAGGAGAACTTTTGTTTTCACTTCAACGGGAATCAGCTAGCTGCCTTAATAAAATTGGCTATTGCCATAAGGGATCCATGATTTTTATATCAACTTAGCCATTAATATCCCATAAAATGAAATCTTTGTTACTATTTCTCCGACTTCTCACAAAGGGGAATCATTTGGCTCAGGATTTTCTACATTGGTTAAAAAAGATACGAGATACTAAGAACATTTTGAAACTAATATTGGCTTTAATATTCAAAATGATGAGCTTAAAAGAACATTTTGAAACTAATAGTGGCTTTACAATTCAAAATGATGAGCTTAAAAAAAGAACATTTTGAAACTGATATTAGCTTTACAATTTAAAATGATGAGCTTAAAAAAAACTGAGTTGACTCCCAAATTCAAGTTTAAAAGATAGGAGCATCTTTTCTAAACCATTATAATCTTACCATTGGTTTACCCAAGTCTTCTGCTTGTCGCACTGCTTCAACAAGAGGTCGATTGGCCTCTGTGTACAGGCTAGTAACCAGTCCACATTGTCCTGCGCGTGCTGTTCGGCCAACCCTATGCAAAAAGTCTACAGCTGAAGTTGCAAACTCTGCCTGAGAATCACCGGAGTACTAATCAGATATACTTGACAAAATAGAAAACTAACCCATTTTTTTTGTTAAGAAATCTGGACTTGTTTTGGAGAACATACCAAAAGATCCCAAAGCATGACAAGAGATTAATAGTTCCACTATCATCTTTTCTTGCTAATCATCTGGAGTTCCATTTTATTTTGTTTTTATGAAAACTATTATATCGCATTCAACCATCCTATGAGAGATCAAAATCATAGGCTGACAAAATTCAGACTACATTAGTATTTTACATTCATCCACGAGAGCAAAACCTTCTATTTCCCCAACTCTACAGTGAAGTTACAAACCATCTTTCAAAACCTAAGATTATACATGAAGAACTGGAGATTAATAAACCTACGCAACCAACCTAAAATAGGGAATATGAGTATTTTAATTTAAAGAATGATAGGAGCTATTCTTGGTCTAAGGATGAGGACAATGAATGTAAGAAAAAACATGGGCCAAATGATCAGCCCAAGCCATGGACAAGGTATGAAATGGATGCCCAATGCACCAATCTCGTAGAATTAAAATAAGTACAACGAGGAGCGTCAGCATGAAAAGTTGGAGTAATAGCTTAGTTGAGGTTGATCCCCACTGATGTGATTTCTTCTGTGAGAGATTTTGGAGGTGGTGCCATTAGCGAAGTTGGAGATTTTGCCGGCTTGAAGGAACTTACAAGTCCTTTCCTTCAACAATAATGGGATTTGTGAGGATGCAATTGATGCCAGCACGCATTTTACATTTGACAGAGCCTACTTC
Source organism: Chamaecyparis obtusa (assembly GCA_027943335.1). NCBI lineage: Eukaryota > Viridiplantae > Streptophyta > Pinopsida > Cupressales > Cupressaceae > Chamaecyparis > Chamaecyparis obtusa. The sequence continues at coordinate 1,268,873 of BSBK01001373.1, read as the reverse complement.
TATTGAAAAATGTGTGATAAAACTTAGTTGTTAGGAGCAATTTAAAGGTTTCAAAATCTATTTTGAATCCGATAGAGATTAAATCAACACAATAGAGAATATCAACACTATAACACCATAAGTATCCTGGGTTAAAAAATTCCATATAAACCCCAATGCAAAAGTAGAGATCTTTATTATGTTAACACTGAATGTGCTTCCAAATACAATGAGATGATCACCAACACTGATTTTACAGTAAATAGCAATCCTAGAGAAATTTCAGGAACATCCTGGCAGCATTTTCCTATATCCAAAAACAGCAATCAATCAACTATCCCAATCCCAAATTAAATACAATTACTAATCAAGAAACCAACAATGGTTTATAAAACCAGGGTTTTGAGAACTCATGCCACCTCACCAAGAGTATCCCAAATGGCTCTGTAACTCCCCTTGGCATGGCACAAATCCCCAAACTCATATGACAGTGTAACTCCCATTCAAATATGTTACTTGTGAGATGCCTTACACATATTACACTGGTTAAATATAGTATATGCCTTCCAACTCTTACACCAACTAAATGTGGTAAAATTAAAAAAACCCACTTACAAATTTGTCCTCAGTGAAATGTGGTGTCCCATCCCACATGCATGGTTATTTGTATTTTAGCAACCTCAAACGTACCTCCCACTGTTTTATACAACATTTCAAGTGCCCTACAATTTTTCATATTCAAATCTACATGAGGGTCAAGTTTACATAATTTTCAAAGTTACCTAACCAACTATGATATCCCTGGTCACTAGGTGAGCCACATGAATGAACAAGATATTATGCAAGGTGTAAAACACCTTCCCAAAAAGCTCTTATCCTTCTATACGAGATTTCAACTTAGCCACTTTCCTATCTTTTTGACTACCTTTGCCTTTATATTGAGACCTGTAGGAGAAAATTTATCCTTGAACTTCATCTAAAATGCATTGCATATACCAAATCTACAAAGATTGGTTTGAGTAAGTCAGGTAAGGAACAGCAGATAGACAGTTTTAAAATCTCCCATGACGATTAGATTTGCAAGAAAGGTAGATTGGACACAATCTATGAAGCAATGAGGAGACCCAATTTCATGATTCTCGTATGGAGATATAAACAAATTGAGGACATGACATGAGCGCTGAAATTCATGAGGTAAGATAATATAAATTGCCCACGAAAGACTTTGCCAGCTACAAAATGAGAATTTGGCCCATTCCTACTAGATCAGTGCTCAAGTCTCAAGGCGAGTTTACTTTGACCCCTTTTCCTAAAAAAGCTTTTCTCTTGGAGTGAAGTTCCTAAGAACTTCTTGCAAACAAACTAAATCAATCTGCTGATCCTTGATTTAATTATCGAGAAAGAGTTGTTAGGTATCTCAGCCCACAAATCCAGGACAGTATCTTTGTGGATTTAGGACTCAAGAGACTGCATTTGCATTTCATATTTATTCATTTCATCACCTAAATCTTTATGTGTTTTCCCTTGGGCTGTGGTTGTGATCTTTGAAGTCCAGATTTACAGTGACTTGTCTACTGATTTGCTAATAAAATTAAGCTCATCTTACATATATATTATATTCTTACCTGATTTGTGTTTCTTTCTAACAAATTGCTTTTTTTTTGATCCCCATATCTTAAGCACATAAAATATCCCCAAATTACATTTTTTTTTGGGTTTTTTTGCAAATATTTGACAAAATAACCACAGAATTAAAATGTGGTAAACTGATTACTTGTTTATCAAAACATGAAGGTAACAACATATTGGAAATATAGATTAACAAAACACACTTGACAATGCTAGGTCAAATGTACTACCACCGATATGTTGTACTATTCTCATCAAATGATGAATGCAAATTAAAGTAATGCTAGAGCCTTGAAACCTGTTAACCTCCCTACCGAGTGGTACTATTCACAAAAAAGATTGCAAACTACCTTATCCAAAAGAAAATTAAAAAACACAAATAACTTAATTATGCAGTGTCAGCCATACAAAATACTGTAGCAGTACCACATTATAGCAGCTGTAAAGTTCACTGTAGCAGCAATACAGATCATTATAGCGAACACCAAAAATATTTGAGAATTTCCAACAATCAGCACTCTAGTGATTCCTAGATGAAATCACTCATATTGCTAGGAGGATTTCTGTCCTTGAAACCATTCTTTGCCAAAGGGTTTTCATCAAGGGTACACAGGGATGCATACCCAAGATTTTTTGCCCGTGTCCCCACACCAGGGATGTCTCGGAGACAGGGGACAGCTTGGGGACATTTCCCATCCATCCCCAGAATTTGCCAAACTCCCAGAAATGTTTTTGAAATGGCAGGATGGGAGGGGAACAAAGTGGGGACAACCAATCATCCCAAGGACAATCGGCCATCCCCAATCTTCCAATACTCGCAATGTTTTTAAAAAAAAAGCCCAGCTTTTAAAAAAATATTTTTAAATGATATTTGTGCCCCCCACACCTCTCTAACCCTAACATATTGAAGGTGCTGTTGGAAAAACTAGCATCCATTAGCAATAAAGCTGATGAGTGAGATAGCAACCAGAAAGAGAAGTGAAAGAGGTTGATGGGGAGGAGACACGAGAGAGATCGGTTGGAGTTCCATTAGATGAGTCAACCCTTCATACTCGTAGTGGCAATGACTAATAGTCAACTCTGATTTTGATGCATTGTTGGGAAACGCCAATTAGAGGCAGCCATCATAATATTAATTGCCATCACTATGTTTTACAGATTTTGACATTTGCAGTGAAAACTTGTAGTCTTTGGGAATTTTGGTGTTTGTGCTATTACTATTTTTTCAGTTTTATATCTTATGTACAATGTCATGAATCACGGAAGCAATTATATATTAATTTGTTTGACACTCATTTGAACTCTATTGTTGTGTTTTAAGGATTCTATAATGTTACTTGGTGGAACATAGATTTTTGTCCTAAGGTAGAAAAGATGAACCATAGTTGAAAAACTTGGACTTGGTTGGCCCAAAAAATTTAAAAACTTGAGACTTGCCAAAAAAAAAACTCTGCGAAAAAGTTGACAAAAACTCGGCAAATTTATTGAACATTTGAATGGAGCTCAGAATGAGATGTTAAACAAAGAGATAACCACGGAAGAGGTTAAAAAAGCATTATTTGGTTTAGGTGGGGACAAAACCCCGGGGCCGGATGGCTTCCCTGCACTGTTTTTTCAGAATTTGTGGGAAATTTTTGCTCAAGATCTATGGGAAGTGGTAGAAGAGTCTAGAAGGGAAGGCTTCATCTTGCGTGACTTTAATAATACTTTTATTGCTTTAGCCCCTAAAAGAGATGAGATAAACACTTTTGAAGACTTTAGGACCATAGCATTTTGTAACACAGTCTATAAAATTATTTCTAAAGTCAAGGCAAATAGACTTAAGAAGGCCCTAGACACAGTGATCTCACTAGAGCAGAGTGGCTTCTCTCCAGGCAGATCAATTTTTGAAGGTGTGATTATTGCTCAAGAGATGGAGCATTCTATCCAGCATGCTAAGATGGAAAAAATGCTGGTTAAACTTGGCATCAAACAGGCCTATGATGAAGTTGATAGGGGTTTTTGGCTGACAATGTTAGAGAGGTTTGGGTTTGATAAGAATTGGATTGCTTGGGTTAAAAGCTGTGTTGAAACCCCTAGATACTCGGTTTTGGTTAATGGGAGCCCTCAAGACTTTTTTGAGATGGAAAAAGGTATCCGTCAAGGGGATCATATATTACCTTTCTTATTTATTATAATGGCTGAGGTTTTGGGAAGGTTGATCTCAAGGAAAAGGATGGAGGGACAATGAAAAGGGGTGAAGGTTGTGGAAGGTGTAGAGCCTACTCCTCATTTACAATTTGTAGATGATACTTTCTTGGCTGGGGAGGCATCTTTGGCTGAGACAAGAGTTATGAAACAGACTTTGGAAACTTATGGGAGAGCTTCAAGTCAATTTATTAACTGGCTAAAGTCTTAAGTATTTTTCTTTAATACTCCTATCCAAAAGCAGCGAGAGATATGCAGGGTTTTGGATATGAGAATGGGCTCTTTGGCTAGTAAATATCTCGGAATTCCCCTATTTCAAGGTGCAAACCGAACAGTACCATGGAAAGATTTAGTGGACATATGCTTCAGGAAAATGGATGGGTGGCGTAGTAGATGGTTAACTTCAGTAGGGCGGACTCTAATGCTGAAGACAATGATTTCAGCAATCCCTGTGTTTTCCATGATGTGTTTACAAATCCCTAAAAGGGTAATTAAGGCGATTGGACAAAGGATGAGAATTTTTTTTTGGAATGGGGCAAGTGAGGAGGATAAGATGTCGCTTTTAGCCTGGGAAAAGATTTGCAAAACAAAAGAGAAAGGGGGTGTTGGTCTACGGGATTGGCAAAAGATGAATGAGGTAGCGGGAGGGAAATTAGCGTGGAATATGTATACCTGTCCAGATTTATTATGGGTAAGGATCTTGAAAGCTAAATATTTGGATTCGATGGAGAATCGTAGGATTCTTACAATTAGGGATCCTCCTAGAGGATCTGCTATATGGAACTTCAATGTTATGTCCAGGCCAGTTATCAGAGATCACATTACATGGCATATTGGAAATGGCTTGACTGCAAAGTTCTAGGAAGACTCATAGGGGGGCCTTCCAGCCCTCAAAGATAATAATGAGTTGCAGGTGTTAAGAGAGTTTTTGACTGCTAGATGGGGTAACAAGGTTGCTGATTATGTGGAGCAACAAGATGGACCGATGGGAAGGGAATGGGTTTGGAAGAAAGTGGACTTTATTGACTTGGAACAACAGTAGAAGGAACAAATGAATTTAATTTTTAAAAGTAGGCAGATTGTCATGAGCCCTAATTGACATTGTAAACGAGTAAACTCGATTTAAATATTATTTTAATAATAAAGATATGAGCCCTTACAAAATCAATTCATACCTATATATTAATAATAACATTAATATAATATTAATCTCAAATAATATTACTTAATAATAATAATCAATATTATTAATATCAATCCATATAATAATATATTATTAAAATATTAGTATAATATATAATAATGTATTATTGAAATAACAATATTGTTAATTATTGTGAATATTATTAATACACTATTAATATATTATAATAGTAATTAAACATAAAATAAAGTATTAGCAATAATATAAATAGCTATAATAATCAAGTCAACATCTCATGCATTATTCTCACCGACCATATGGGCGGCGTACAATATGAACGTAATTAAGTAATAATTCCTCAATTGGGTTTCCCATCAACATAGTTGGCATCTCTTGGCATTTTCAGTGTGCTGATATACCAGTGCCTCTAAAATAAATAAATTACGACTGGTAATGATTATGGACAGAAATAATATCAATACTCATCGAGGATGATAATCGGGATGGGTCGAATGTAAATAGCATCATTTAAGGGTGTGATTAGCAATAGTTAACGAGAACAAGATTGTGAAAGGGCATCAGACGCACCTAATCATTCTATAATACAGATATAAGAAGGCATTTGATTCCACTTCAGCTTTCATCATCGGATATTTTACCTCATTACTTAATCCAGATTTGGATCTGCTCTGTAAGAGCAAGTGCTTTGTGGCAATATCGGTTGCAAACAATAATAGTGCAGATCAGAGTTGGTACCAAGGGATTGCAGATATCGAAGTTTGTATATCAGAAATAGCATCCATTACTAGGTTGCAAGCATTCAAATATCAATATGAAATAGCAACATATCACTGTTAGCGATATCTATACATTTGCATAATCAATTCGGTATACCAGACATAGCAAACCATTGCTGAAAGCAATATAAATCGATTGCATAGGCATATCGTACATCAGACATTCCATAAAGCAGTCATTTTATATTCAGTGATATATGTTAAGGATCAAATAGTTGAAGTATATATATCAGAATGATCTAAATCAAATTATATTTTTATCCATTTATTATATATAGATATACATATAATTATATATTATATGAATACGGGTACATACTGAGTATTATATCATATATTCGGAATGATTATATCAATTATAAGAATGAATATAGATTCATCAATAAGAGAAACTAGTGTTATATATATAAAATATCCATTTATATACTCGTGATATAAAATATTATAATATACTTAGCTAATTCCTTAATAACTCATTATTAGGAGTAACATAACGAATTAGAGTCTAATTATGATTTAGAGATTATTATTAATATATTATGATTTGAACACATAATGACACGTGATAGTCATTGGGGACTTATCTTCATCGATCTCGAAATATTACATATTACAATCTCTAAGTACAATTTGAATCTAAAAAGGGGAATTTAGGGCAAACAAATAATGACCGAAAAAGGGATCATTACACAGATCTTGTTGATAGAGAAAGAGGATAGGATGGTGTGGTGTTGGGCAGTTTCGGGTAATTACTTAGTCAAAATTGGGTATCAATTCTTGGATAGGGAAATGGATGATTATTTTGAGGCAAAAAGATTATGTTGGCATAGTGATTGCCTACTAAAAGAAGGCAATTTTGCATGGTTGGATGTGAGGGGGAGGATTCTAACAGGTGAAAGAAGGAAAAGATTGGGTTTTGTAGGACCAACTAAGTGTGTGATGTGTGAGGAAGCTGAGGAAACTACTGATCACTTACTAGTATAATACAGGATGGCTACAAAATGTTGGGATAATTTAAGGAGGAAGTTAGGATGGCAGGGGCCTATGCAGAACTCAGTCAAAGGTCTTTTTGAAAGAAGGTCAACCATGCATAGGAAGACTACTCTCTCTAGTATTTGGAATGTGAGCCCGTCCATTGTGGTTTGGAAGATATGGAAGGAACAGAATAGGCGCTGTTAGGAATGGGAACACTGAGAGGGGGGGTGAATCGGTGTTCACTGTATTTTAACTTTTCACTTTAATCTGAATACTGAATTATAAATGCTTAAGTACTGAATTAAACATTCACATAAACATGAAATATGAAATCAACACATGACACCAATATGGTTATGGGGAAACCCAAATAGGTAAAAACCCCGATGGGACTTGATACCCACTAATATTCTGCACTAGTGTTTTGTGATCCTTGTTAGAAGATCCTTTACCCTGTTAGGAGTAGCTTTACAATGCTTTAAGTACAGTAGACCTTGTTAAGGGTCGAACCCTGTTAGGAGTCTTTTACAATGATCCCTGTTAGGGGAGTGGACTCACTGTCCTAGTAGAGCTCACTGCTCAAATGATGAAGGCTACAACCTTTTGAGAGCAGATACACACTATATTTGCAGGTGAACTGTCGCTATGACACTGCTTGTCAGATCAGTTCCTTTGGTGCGTTGATGCTTTGACCTCTATCAAAGCTCTAATACATCATATGCTCTCTTCGCATACCTTTGCTCTACTTATCACAACTCTATTACAACTTGCATAACTTCCATCCCGAATACAATGGGCGCATCTTATATTTATACACTCATACAAACAAAACAATTAGGTTGGCCCTATAACTAATTACAAACAATGCTTTCAAGTGAATTGGCTTAAGCGTGCTTACAATTATACATGTACATATGTCGGCAACCTAAATACAATGGGTGCATAGCCTTTACAACATTAATTTATAATCGCAAACCAAAATAGTCACTGTCGGCTCCGTGCTCTGTTCTCTACTGGCACACACTGGCTGTGCAACTTCAACTAACTGTAACTTTCACATCTTTGCATATCAACTTATGCACTCTTGGACTAAGCATAAGTATAGTCTAACAACCTTAACTTCTAGGGCGCATACCATAATTCATCCGTACACACGCGCGCTGATCCTTTGAGTCTCTAGTGCTCTGTACGTTGTCCAGTCTTCAACACTTAACTGAATTCTGATCTTTATACTTAGTGCACTAACTCCAAACTGCTATATGACTTTGTTGTCATAATGACAACACTATATCTAGTCATATACTTCAATATAGACAACTTGCCAACAATCTCCCCCTTTGTCATTGATGGCAACAAAGGAATATGGCCAAGTCTCTAACTGTCCCTTTACACAAAAAACATTTTGTCTTCTATACATCTTTATACATAAACTTATATCTCCCTATACATCTTATATACTCCATATTCTATACAACTCCCCCTTTGACATTAATGAAAAAGGTGCATCAAAAACTTTATCTACATACATTTACTGAGGGAAAACATCCGAATATGCAATCTTGAGTTTCTAGATCTCCTTCCAAAAGGTTATCAGAGAATTGACTATCTGTAGATGGGTGCATAATGCATATTGAAGCTTCTCCATCTTCTTCAATTCTGTGCTCGGACCTTGATCATAGGTTATCATGGTCGCATCAATCTCCTTTATGTTTTGACTGAGAATGTCTAGTGAGGGCACAAGAGCGTTCCTCAATTGAGTCTGTCTAGACCTTATCTTCTCCATTTCTTTCTTTGCCTTCTCAATTGTGTCTAACTGACCTTGATAGACATTGTTACATATGTTCATATCAGTGGATGTGTCTAACACTGAATTCTTCACCTTCTCAATCATTGCCCCTGCATCTTTGATCTTCTTAAGATGGGCATCAATGAACTTATCCTGATCCATGGATTCTGCAATGAGTTTCCTTCCTTGATCTACAAATTCCTTCAAGGATGCTTGACCAGACTTAAGAGAATTCAAGTCTAGTGCAAAATTACTCATCAGTTCATTGAGTCTCTTCTTTCAGTACTTTTCCTCTGCTACTATGGCCGCAGATTCTTCTAGGCTTGAAAAATTGACTTTAAACTATGAGATGACTTTGGTCACATCATCAACCGAATGTACCTTTACCATTTTCTTATCCTTTGGCAACAAACTATTCAAAATATTTACTGATTCTACCAAGAGAGGATTCCTCATTACTTGCTTCTCCTTAGCCTTCTCCATAGCTAGGACGCTGAACTTAATCAGGTCTTCTTCCTTCCAGGAGTCCAAACTACTAGTGTCAGGTGTGAAACTTGACAACAATGCTGAGGAGGAAGTGATGGGAGTGCTGTCCATCACCTCTTGCTTCACCTTGACCAAATCAACAGAAGATTCATCTTTCTTTTCTACCTCTTCTTCTTCTTTCTTTTCTTCTTCTTTCTCATCAAATATATCTTCAATGTGTATTTCTTCTTGCTGAGTGGGAGGTGTATTGCTGCATAGGATTTCTGCTTCCTCAGTACTGACAAATGCTTCCTCAAACTTGTCCAAGTCCTTATCAATGGCCGCCATGGCTATTTCCACATTATCTATGATAATAGTGTTGTCTTTGGATGATTCTGTCATGGGCGCAAACTGGTCTGCCTCTGTTTGAATTTCTGCTATGGGCGCTGAGTCCTGAGGACCTGTCATTGGTACATTAGTGGGCTTTGCCACTTTATCTTCCTTAATGGGTGCATGAGTGATGGGCACAGTAGGTGGTTTGATTTGTTGTTCTAACAACACTTTCTCAAATGCTTTTTTTGTTTCCTTTGTTATCAGCTCATAGTCCTTGTTCATGATGTGAAGAGTTCTCATCTTAGTTGTTAGGTGCGGCTTCACCAAATTCAATATTAGTGCTTCTTCTTCTTTAGAACATACAGGCAGAGTATCTTCTAATACTTTTTCTCTGATCCTTTGATCTTCCTCATTAGCTTGTCTCTTTAGGTGTTCTAGAATATCCCATACTTTATCTGGAATTTCTGTTTTCAATTCAAGAACTGTCTTCTTGAACTTTATCATATGTTTGATAATCATACCATGTATTTCTGACTTATCAATCTCACTATATGATTCATAATGTTTCCCTACTTGATCAATTCTGCCCTCATCAATAATTCTAGAGCTCAAAACTTTAAGGCTAGGCCTGAATCCTACCTTAGGAGGTGCTTGAATCTTTCTCCTGCTCCTTGTAGCTCGCGAGGATGGATGATTAGTGCTAGCTTCTTTCTTCCTCTTGACCATTGGTTTATACTCTGGAGGAGTATCTTTGGGCGCAGAAGGAGTATTGTCTTCTTTATCCTTCTGACTGTCATCTTTTTCAATTTTTATCTTTTTCATCTTAGGATCTTCTTTATTTTCTTCCTCTGCTGCTGCTACACCTTTTAATTCTAGGGCAATCTTTTCATCCCTTGCTTGATCAAGGTCTGCTTGTGATACACCATGTATTCTTAAGATCTTAGAAGTGACCTTTGCAACCTTTCTTTTTGTTGCAGCACTGTTTAGCTTAGCATGAACTTCTCTAGTCTTCTCTTCATATGTTCCCCACCTAGGTTCATTATCATCCTTAGGGGCTGATAGCAGAACCTGTGCATAAGCTTCAAGAACTTGTTCTTCAACCTCATACCCAAGTGGATGAATCCACTTAGTTCTAGGTTCCACAGCTTTCATACATGTAGTATCAATCTCCACCATTAAGCATATTGTATCCTTATACTTCTCTACAATACTCTCACAAATTTTGTACCTCATTTGCATCCTTGCTCTAAAGGTCTTCAATTCCAAAGTGATGTAATCTCTTAGTGTGCTTTCTGTGGATGCCTTGTTTGATATCTGAGGCATGGTAGGAATGGACTTGTCTAGATATAAGTCTGACACTTTACCAACTATATGAAGGTACATATAGATGATTAGGGACCCAGACCTGAATACCTTAGTCTTGTCATGTTTGATAGCTTTGATGTTGTCTATCAACTGTGCGCGCAAGATCTCACACAAGTTGAACTCTCCATCTTCTTGCACAAGACGGATGACTGCTAGAATAGTGCCCGCAGACACACTATTCACCCTGCTGGTGTGATGAAATCTGTAACCCAATATCATTGATATCAATTTGATGTCTGGTTGCTCTATAGGCTCAATGGTCATGCTGCGCTTATCACTTCTGGACTTACACACTTGCTCCACCATTTTCTTGACATCCTTGCCCACAGGAAGGATGGCGCCTGTCTTAGAAAGGCATGTCATCTCATGAATTAAGTCTCCTGTTATTCTTATTGGTACATCTCCAATCCAAAACAAATCATCATGGATTCTGCTCAACAATATCTTTATCCATTCAGTTTCATAGAATTCATATGTTGTGGCATATTCAACAATGGGGTGATCATTCCATTTGGTGTACTCATCCATGAACATTTTGTTTGGTTTCAACATTGTGTCCATGTGCGCCCTTAACCTATCTAGTCCAATAGGTTCCTTCTTACAATATATGTAAGCCCTTATGTCTTCTACATGCATGACGCCCATCGGCGTGCGGGATAATGCTCCCTCTAAATCATCTAGGGTTGATTTAAATAGGTGCCTCTTGAAAACATACCTCTTCTTCTCAGTAACATCAAAAACAATAGGAGTGGCCATGACTTACTTGATATTTGCTTTCCAATTGATCTCTGAGATGTTTTGATGGCTTCCGAATCGAGGCAACGAGCTAGGGTTTCTGCAACTGATCAAATGCACTGCAATCACTGATAACTTAATCTCCAAATCTTCACAAGAACTTCCAAGGCTCAATCTGCTCTCAATCGCTTTGAATATGAATGCAATGAGTGAACAAACAACTTTCTGTGTACTTAAAGTAAGAAATTCGCCATTAATGCAACTCACGTAAACCAGGCTGTCACTTCAAAATTTCAAACTCGAGTTCCGCTAACAATCAACATGTGCGCTCTTGCACAAAGGTTCCTAGACACTCCAAAAGCTTAAGTTCAAAGGCGCATACTCTGAGGATGAGTATACCAGCCACGCAAGGGTCTTGAGCTAAATTAGCTCCCCCTATGACCCTGAGGGCCATTCATGAAGATGTAGAGGGTGCGTCCATAGGGATGCATCCAATACATTCTTATCAGCATTGTCCTTCTTTCCTTTTGACCAAATCAAGCTCGCATCTTCTGAGGCCTTCACAAACTTGACTTTTGCTTTAGGATCCAAAATTGGTTCTTCGGCCTTTTTAGGGCTTTCCTAACCTTGTGTCCTTGATCTACAAAACTTTGAGATATGCCCAGCCTTGTTACAGGTGTGACAAATTACTAGAGGTCTATTATTCCTCGGCGCATTGACATGAGTCACCATTTTACATTGTTTCGTTGTATGACCGTTATAGTTACATATCTGACATGTAACATTCTGAGAACTTCTTGCATTTGTCTGATTCTGATTTCTTTGATCATGCTGAATCTTGTTCTTCTTACTAGTCTTGCAATTTATTGCTCTATGACCAAATCTATTACATGTATAACAGTAACCATTAAAAGGTCTTACCTCTGTATAGTTCTTTGCAATGTGTCCAAGCTTGTTACATGCAAAACAGGTGCGTTCTATAGGCTTGCGCTCATTCATAGGAGGACCACCATTGTCTTTGGTTTGATCTTTAGTCTTCTCAGTATTAGTAGATTCTTTTTGTGTCTCCTTTCTTGCTCGCATCTTATCAATCTGATTTTGTGCTTCATTGTATCCAATACAGCTAGTGTCTCCTTTGACTCTTCTTGCATACAATTGAGATTCTATCAAATCAGAATTGGTGTGCAATTTGTCAATGTGGTTCTTTGCTTCTTTCAATTCAGACTCCAATCTTGCTTTGCAATTCTTAAGATCTAAGATTTCCAAATTTGCTTCCCTTAACTCTTCATTGAGTTGAAGGTTCTCCTTTACTTGTTCATTGTAGACATCTTGATTATTCATCAGTTTGTCATCAAATTCTTCAAGCTCACTCAATAAGGATGCATTTTCTTCATTCAACTTCTTGACTTTTTCTTCAAGATCACTGTTAGAGCGTCCTTTCAAATCCTTTCTTAGTCTTTTGATAACTAATTGAGCATCACTGACTTTTCTTTTAGTTCTTCAATTTCTCTTTCTGAGTTGTCCAAGTCTTCAAGAGCTACTTCAAGATTCTTCTTCAAATGTTTCATTTCTTCTTTGTCCATGATCTCCTCAAGTGGTTAAACTTCTTTGCTGAGGACCAGAGCTCTGATACCAATTGTTAGAAATGGGAACACTGAGAGGGGGGGGGGTGTGAATCAGTGTTCACTGTATTTTAACTTTTCACTTTAATCTGAATACTGAATTATAAATGCTTAAGTATTGAATTAAACATTCACATAAACATGAAACATGAAATCAACACATGACACATATGGTTACGGGGAAACCCAAATAGGTAAAAACCCCAGTGGGACTTGATACCCACTAATATTCTGCACTAGTGTTTTGTGATCCTTATTAGAAGATCCTTTACCCTGTTAGGAATAGCTTTACAATGCTTTAAGTACAGTAGACCTTGTTAAGGGTCGGACCCTGTTAGGAGTCTTTTACAATGATCCCTGTTAGGGGAGTGGACTCACTGTCCTAGAGCTCACTGCTCAAATGATGAAGGCTACAACCTTCTGAGATCAGATACACACTATATCTGCAAGTGAACTGTCATTGTGACACTGCTTGTCAGATCAGTTCCTTTGGTGCGTTGATGCTTTGACCTCTACCAAAGCTCTAATACATCATATGCTCTCTTCGCATACCTCTACTCTGCTTATCACAACTCTATTACAGCTTGCATAACTTCCATCCCGAATACAATGGGCGCATCTTATATTTATACGCTCATACAAACCAAACAATTAGGTCGGCCCTGTAACTAATTACAAACAACGCTTCCAAGTGAATTGGCTTAAGTGTGCTTACAATTATACATATACATATGTCGGCAACCTAAATACAATGGGCGCATAGCCTTTACAACATTAATTTATAATCGCAAACCAAAATAGTCACTGTCAGCTCCATGCTCTGTTCTCTGCTGGCACACACTAGCTGTGCAACTTCAACTGACTGTAACTTTCACATCTTTGCATATCTACTTATGTGCTCTTAGACTAAACATAAGTATAGTCTAACAACCTTAACTTCTAGGGCGCATACCATAATTCATCCGTACACACGTGCGCTGATGCTCTGAATCTTTGGTGCTTTGTACGCTGTCCAGTCTTCAACACTTAACTGAATTCTGATCTTTATACTTAGTGCGCTGACTCCAAACTGCTATGACTTTGTTGCCATAATGACAACACTATATCTAGTCATATACTTTAGTATAGACAACTTGCCAACAGGTGCATCTTCTCAGACAAGAAAGAATCGCTTGTGAGGTTGATATGGAGAATAGGTTATTCGATTGAAGAGGTGATGAGTTCTGCAATGTATAAGAAACAATGTCTCCTCATTTTTTACACTAAATGGGACAGGTGTATTCAGAATGAATGGCCAGGCATTAAAATAAAGTCTGGGTCAAGAACTTTAGTAGTTAAAAAGAAAAAAGGTAAAGTGGAGGAGATGATATGGATGAAGCCAGAATTAGGATGGTTTAAGGTGAATTTTGATGGGGCAGTGAATGGGAATCTAGGGTCTTTTGGAGCAGGGGTAATTGTTCGAGATTGGGAAGGTAAGGTAGTGGCACTTGCAACAAAAAGGTTGGAGAATGGGACTAATAATGAAGCAGAGCCAAAGGTGGCAATGATGGCAGTAAGCTTGGCTAAATCATTGGGGATTGGTAAAATCCATATTGGAGGGGATTCATTAGTAATCACCCAGGCTATTACTAGGATGACATCTAATGCCTAGCATTTACAGAACCACATTTGGTCCATTAATAAAAGGTTGGAAATCACCCAGGCTATTACTAGGATGACATCTAATGCCTAGCATTTACAGAACCACATTTGGTCCATTAATAAAAGGTTGGAAAAGTTCGAAAATTATAAGGTGAGTCATATTAGGAGGCAGGGTAATCAGGAGGCAATTGTGCTCTCGAAGTGGGCTATTAGCTTTCTGGAGATAGGAGAATGCAGAATGGAGGATTATAGAGGCTTAAAAAAAACATTCTTGACATTATTAATATAGGAGATGGTGTTATTAAAAGGTAAAGTGTTCTGAATAATGGTAAAGGGTGTGCATCCAATATGGTTAGATAGTATTAGTTTAGAAGTTCGGCGGCGAGGAGATCGAGTGTATTTATTAAGATGATTCATTAATATTTTCGGAATAAGGAATGATTATAAAGTGCCTAGGGAATAATGGAAGTACGAAAAGAAATTAATTAAAAGTATTGAGGATGGTGGCAGTGAAAGTTTTGTCATTAATATATTAGGTGAATGAAGCGTGTGAATGACTGCTCAACCAAGTGAAATGCTTAGTAAAGGTGGGTAAGGCTGGAGCTTTTATGATTAAATAGAGAATTTGGGTTAAGTGCAGAAGAGGTGTTTTCGGAATTAGGTGTTGCAGAGGTGACTTGGGAAAGGTTGAAACAATGGAAGCTACTTTCACCTTCCAAACTAAGAAGCAACAAAAAGTCCTTTTTGGCCCGGTTGAGGATCATAGGTTGAAGCTATTAGGGTAAAATAATGAATGTGTTATCCAGGCTTGCAAAGTCTTTTTGACTCAGCCGAGTCTTGGCCAAGTCCTACAAGACTCGCAGAGTCCGAGGACTCGGTGGACTAGGCGAGTCCCGTCCTCTAGAATCTGTCGCTTCCAGCACTCGTAAAAAAGCAAAAAATAATTTTTTAAAATTATTTTTAATCTTTCTTTAATTATTATGTTAGATGATGATAAGTATTCTAATTGGAATTAAATTTTTTATTAAGGTTAGAAAAAAAACTTTTAAGTTTAGGTCATTGGGTTCCCCATCATTCAAAGTTCAAACTTTATCTCTATTAATGATGCCCCTAGTTGAATAATTTTAACTTTTATAGGAACGAGAGAAAGTAACAATATTTTTAACTTAAATATTTTTTTTTCATTTTATATGTACAGCATGTGGAGAGTTCTATTCTAGATAATGTCAATCTCGTTGTCGTACGTTCACCTCATTGCAATTTATTTTATACCTAAAAACAACAAATGTATTGTGTATAGTTATCAACTATCATTACGGGAAAACATTTGTTTAAAGAAAAGCTAAAGATTGAACTCAAAGAATGCATTATAGCTCAACTATGACCTATCTTAGGCTGCCGAATCTTCCATGACCTATCATAGGCGTACACGCAGGAAGACATAGGGCCTTAGTCTTCTAGGCTCTAGCTTTTATTTTGATATATGTTTTGAAATTTTGATTCCATAGATTTCATATTCCATGAATATTGTAGACTTTTGGCAGTGACACTTTATATTTCAAATTTCTAATGTGTTATTTAGTAACTAGTTTAACAATTAACTTAATTCCTTCGGAAATTCGCATTTATACTTATGTGATCAATGTAAACTTGTGTACGTGTGCAAAGTAGCTTCTATTTATCTCAATTATTGTGTCTTTGATGTTAATCAATTGAATGATGCATGAAAAAAGTTTTAAATCCTTAAAAATCTTTGAATTTCTTGTGTTTTTCAATTTGCTGAGTTCGGACGCTGAGTCCGAGTCCGAGCCCGAATCCAACTTGCCGAGTCCCAAGTGAGTCAAACCCCACAATTGGAATAATACTCCTCTGTATCTGTAGGAGTTAAACCCAAAGACCAATGTTTCATGAACAGTTCCATTATTGAAGAAGGCCCTCATTGGACAATTTTATCCCTTTCCTATTGTGAGGAGAAGATCCCAAGAGGTATCTCTTTGGGATCATAAAGAAATTTTAAAAATTCCAATGGATGCTAGTTACTTTGGGTCTAGGATTTCAGAGTTTTGGGGCAAATAATCGTCCTTTAGATCTACAAACTAATGCTTTGTCTATAGGAATATGGAGACAACTTCAGAGCATAATAGCCATTTTTCTTATTTGATAGGAATGATGGCCTGATTGTCTCTTTGAAAGCATTGTTCAAGATATGATTTCAAATCTTCTGTATATTTAGTGGGAGATTCATTGGCTATGATGCTGCTGAAGCTTGGACCCTTTAAAGCTTTGAGAGTTGATGAGGAGGGCATGGCCCCCTCATGGGAAGTGAATCTCCAGTAGAGCTGATAAGGATATTTGATTTAGGAAGATTAGCTCAATAAGAAGGAAGGTAATTTTATAGGTAGGAACCGGTGCAGGGAAGAGAGCATAGTGGAGTGGGGAGCATCTAAGACAAGTAGCCGAAAATGTAAATCATTTATCAATATGTTTACCATATAGTTTTCACTTTCCATGGCAAATTCCTTTAATTTCTACCTTAGACTATTTATTCCCTGCTAAAAAATAGCTATAAAGGAATTGTTGTCTGAATGTAAAAATCATGGTATTGTAGCTTCATATCTCTTCTCATTGATTGCTTCCTTGTAATTTCTGCTCAATTTTAACAAAGTTCCATTCACATTGCAGTGCCATATCTGTTTACTGTGTTTGTTTCCTTTATTTTTGTTCATTTTTATATAACCTATTTTCTACAATTTAGTGTGTTATCCACTATACTCCAAATTAAATCTGAATTAATACAAGAAAAACTCCTCACAAAGGAAGAGATAACACCTGAAGCTGATAGAGATTCAGGTTGCAGATAACACTGACACCAATCTTCAAAATAGAGAGACAAGGGCTGACATCCACATTAACAACTGTGAAAAATTCAATGCAAGAACTGATAATATCTAATAAGAAATTGGCTTGGACTAAGTGGGCCAGCTTATGCAATCTCGAGAGAACAAAGAATGTCTCCTAGAAATTCCAATAACATCTATGTTCCGAGATCTTCTAAAAGCAGAGAAAAATATCTAATAGTATGCAACTGTCTGGATCTCCTGGAATGTGGAATAAGTATAGCTGATCCTCTACATTGAAGGCCAGCAAGACCACCACATTTAGTACAAGAAAAGGAGGAATTACCCCTGTAGCTTCTTCTGAAAGGGAGCACTCTTAACAATTGATCACCATCTGCATAGGTATCTGTAGCTTCCAAAAGACATTTGAAACCTCCAACAGCTGAAATGAATTGGAATAAAAAGGTAATTAATCTGGCAGTTCCACATCAAAGCTTGACATCTAAGGGTATGCCTACAATCATCCTTGTTAATATATCCCAAAAGTTGCAATATCTTTTTAAGCCCCTGATCTTTTTCTAAAAAATTCCATTGGCATGTTTTATTGTGCATGTTTTCCAATTTTCTTACTAACTTCTATGTTTGGATGAGTGAGAAGTAGTTGCAATATGTTCCTACTGCCTAACAGGTCCATACTGACACATATCAATTCTATATTTTTGTGTACTGTTAAGCTAGCCTTTGTTCCCCAAAAATGAGCCATTTCTAAATCATTTTCAACATTACATTAGAAGGCCATAGCAAACACAAATCTCTAGAAATTTGGAGGAAGATGTCAGTGCATCCATAAACTGGGAAATTTGATTTAGAAACAAACAAGACCTGAATAATATGCCGAACGTTTGGGATGTCAAGACCACGCGCAGCAGAATCAGTGCACACCAACACCCCTCCTTCCTCTTGAAAAGTTTTTAAAGCCTGGGCACGCTCCTCTGGCAAAGTACTTCTATGATAACACATACATTCAATACCATCCTTCATCAATATTTTTGCAATTGAATCAACAGCAGTTACAGTGCTTGCAAAAATCATTGTACGCTTTACAGAGTTGTCTGAATCCGGTTTTTTGTACTCCCAACCCTCTTTTATTGCATTAATAAGGGTTTCAACTTGTGTCTCTACTGTAACTTCTCTCCATCGCTGCTCCAATCTGGAAATCAAACAAAAGAAACAGATTAGGTTCTCCAACTTAATGGCTATTCAAGATAAATAAAATTCAAATTACAATATCGGACACATTCTACAAGTCTTGACTCCTTGAGAAACATGATTTTGGAATGGCAAAAAAGTCATTAAAAATCATGTTGGCTCAAGCAGAATCACAGCATATGGACCAATTTGCAAGGTATAGAAATCCCTTCATTATATGTTGATAAAAACAAAAAAACAGGAACCAAGTTGTGAAGTTGGAAGAATGTTATTATAGATTTTCAACAAAAGAAATGATGTCTAGCAGCATATGAGCTATTTACGCTGTCCGATAATAAGCAATAACAACACTCCATTGCAAGTAAAGTTACCCCAGCACTTGCTTTTGTGTTAGCCTCCTCCTTTTAAATATTAATGTGCTTACAGTTTTGAACTCATGCCTTGTGGATCTTATCTACCTTGTGGTTGTTATCGTTTGATGCTAAGTTGCCGATTCGGGTGCAGATACGGATGCGGATGCAAGAATCGGGTGCACGGATGCGTGAAAATTTTTGGGGGGGTATGCGGATGCAGTTGGATATACACACACACGCGCGCGCACGCACACGCAAAGAAACTTAGAAATGCAAGAAATATACAAAATTAAATCATTTGATAGTAGGACAGTCAAATTAGAATACGTAACAAATCAGTAAATTAAATAAAGGAGCAGGTTAAATGATATAAATTAGAAGAGCATGCTCTCCATCTGTGACTTGAGAGAGATTCCCTGCAACATTTTAAAACTTGTGATGATCACTGGCCAAGAACCCATGTTACAAGCATGGTTGTAGGCCTGTACAAAACCTTTCTTTTCATAGGAGATCATGACACGAAATTCTGGTGTAGTAAGTCCAGCAATCGAATTTGCCACTATATGAACATAAGTTATATCAATATGTAATTAAACTACATAGGAGCCAATTAATTCTCATCAATATCCAACCTACTATTTTACATGGTACGTCCATACTAGCTAATAAGATTAAAATAAAAATATAATAAATCAGTCCCAAAGAGAGCAGCAGCTATAACTGTCACAGTAATCCATGTTAATAAAGTCAGGGACACATTCGAGAGGCATCCACAAGGCTTCCGTGCCCGCTTCCACCTCCCCCAGCATCCGCTTCCACCTCAACTGCTTTCTTGGGCACATCGGTATCTTAGGTTTGATGTAATATGTGTTTCTAAATTTCTAATTACAGCCTGTTTACAAACCAAATGGATTATTCCACTTATTGAGGATTTCATTCCATTATAATAATCTTGTCATAATTTTTTGTGGTTTTCTTTATGATCGTGTTGGCAAATAGATTTGTTGCTGTGAATGCTTCTTCTGATCAACCCTAGTTGCCCCGTGAGCAATGACAAATGTTTACAACAGTTGGAGAGATTGTTGTAGGATAACAATCTTCCTCTGCGTTTGAGGGGCAGCTCCCTCGTATGATAGAGGTATTTGGTATTTTTGGGGTTTTGAAAACAAAGTATGCAAGAAAATGAGAAAGGAAGATAGGAAATGAAAACTAACTTTCAATCTTTAACATATCTAAGTCAAGGTACCAAGAGCATGATATGTTATTCTTAATCACATACAACATTTAGGAAAGCAAGAGTTATCATTATTGAACATACGAAGCATCAACTATAAAACATAGGAACAAATTGGATACACCTCCAAAACTTTGCTCTTTATTTGCTTTGCTTGAAAAATACTATTCAAGTCCTATGTGCAATATCTTCTATGAAAAAGTGGAACCCTTTCTACCACAATTTCCATCATATATATAGCATAGTAACTTGGGGATGCGTCCCCCCCCTAAATCCTTGGCGTTCCTGGAATGGGGACGCACCGGGGACAAGGGGACGGCATTTCGGCATCCCCGGCGACGCCACCGTCCCGCCACCATTCCTGAGGAGATGCGGGGATGTCCCATCATCCCCAGTGGGGACAGGGGGACACCCAGGCGTCCCTCGACCCTTGAGGGGATGCTCAGACGTCCCCCGTCACGGCAAGCCAAAAAAGTGACACCAAAAAAAAAAGTTATTAATTTTTTTTATTGGTTACATTGTAACCCTAGGGGTATGTGGGGCCCATCTAGTATGTTAGATTGCATCAAAACACTTTGAAGCTTCATTTTTATTCATTTTTTCATTTCTATGTGTCTACAACAGCAGCAAGAGTGAATAGCTGAGAAAAGGGTGATTGTAAGAATGAAAAGAGTGATTGCAAATCAAAGAGGAGTGACAAGGAGCAAGAAGAAGAGGAAGATTCTTCATCTTGTTGAAGAGATTTTTGAAGCAAAAGGTAGGGTTTGTAACTAATGTTTACTTTTTTTTTCTCATTTTCAAATGAATGTTCATTGTTTTAAGTTTTACATTTCTTCTTGTTTCATTTTCTTTTAGTTATTTGATTTCATTTCTAAATTGAAGTAGATTCTTATTCTTTTACTTTCTAAATTCTTATTGTTTGATTTAAAAATTAAAATTTTAAAATTTAATGTAGTGTGTAGACTGAAACCATGTGTTTATTGATATTTTTTTTTTTCATTTGGTGAAATGCAATGTCAAAATGAGCTCCCACAATTATGATAATAAAACAAATGATGATGAGATGGAATTGAAAACTCATTCTCATAGTGGCACTCATAGTCAATCAGATTACAAACCTAAGCATGGTGATGATCATGACACCGATGAAGGGGATGAGCAAACTGAATCCATAGATAATTGGTCACCTAGTCCACCATCTATTGATTGCCCCTCCACACTTTTGGCAACGTGGGGGGTGCTTATGATGCTAAATCTCCTCTTAGACAGTTTGCAACGAGGATAATAGCCCCAACACAATTAGGTGGTGGCACAAGGAAGTGGAAATGCAACATTTGTACTATAGAATGGTTTGGTAGTATCACTAGAATGAATGCACACTTCCTCTTTTGGACGGGAAAAGGTGTGGGATCATGTATGTTTTTGGAGGAGCCTAAAAATTTGCAGAATTGAATTCAACAAGCTATGGGGTGTTCCAGATGACTTGGAAATTGCAATGTCTACTACCTTATCTAGTAGGCAACAAATTTAGAGTATTCAGCAGGCTCATGAGCAGCATATACAGGCGCAGCCACGTATCCACACTCCTAGATCGCAGCAAAGAGCAACATCATTGGTAGGGGCAGCCTCGGGACCTTCTTCCACTTATAGTGCTATGGCCAAAGCACAACCGAGCAAGGGGAAACGAAAGGTGACAATTGAAAGTAACCCCATAGCAGATTTCTTTAATGCATGTTTGAAAGAGGAGATAGAGAATTTCATTGGGAAATTATTTTTTTCCAATGGCATACCACTTCATGTAGCTTGATCTCATTATAAGGAGATGATGCAGTTGGTGGCGAGGGGGGAAGGACCATCATTTGTGCCACCAGGTGAGCACAAATTGAGGACCACAATCTTGGATAAAGAGTATGCCAAGATCGGTACAGTGATGGAGAGCACAAGAGCAATTTGGGAGGAGTCTAGATGCAGCATTATCATGGATGGGTTGACGGACATTAGGAACTGTCCACTCGTCAATATCATAGTTGCCTGCACAGAGGGCCCATTCTTTCTTAGGGAAATTGATTGTTCAGGGCATCAAAAGAATGATGATTTTCAATTTGACATCCTTCAAGCAGCTATTGAGGAGATTGGACCACAAAATGTGGTCCAAGTAGTGACAGATGCAACACCTGTGTGCAAAGCTGCAGGGAGGCTTATTGAGACAACATATAGACATATTTGGTGGATTCCATGTTGTGTGCATGCCATGAACAATGCACTCAAGGACATGGGGAAGATTGACTGGATTAAGGGAGTGGTCAGCGATGCTAGAGATGTGTAGATGTATATCTGCAACCACCACACTTCACATGTACTCTTCAAGAGCTTCACGAAGGAGTTCTTGAAACCAGTTGAGACTAGATATGCATCCTATTTCATTCTTTTGGAGAGAATGCTTGAGTTGCAAGAGCCACTGCAACTCATGGTTATGACGAATGAGTGGAATCGATGGGATGGAGCCAGGACAAAACAGGGGAGGAGGGTGAAGGAGATAGTGTAGAGTGATGTATTTTGGAGTGATGCAAAATACACAATCTCTATCATCAATCTAGTTTTATAGGTTATCAGATATGGGGATGGGGATGCACCTAGCCTTGGAGAGGTGCACGAGTTCATTGATTCTATGCTTGGCCAGATGAGGGCAGTTGTGCGAGAGAGGGACCCCACTTTAGCCTTCTACAATGACCACATTCGGCCTATTATTCAGTGAAGATGGGACAGCCTAAACACTCCCTTACACATGGTTGCTTATGCATTGAATCCGAAGTGGTACATGCCTAGGCCTGGCAGAGTAATACCACTTAAGGATGATGAGGTAATTGAAAATTCATATCATGCTACTCATTGTAATCATCTTTATGTCTTATTAATAATTCTATTTGCAATAATTTGAATTTTTAAATTTTTAATTTTTTCAGGAGAAAGAAGGGTTCTTCAAGTGCATTGATAGGATGTATGATGCAGAGACTATTGGGAAGGTTCACATTGAGTGGACCAGATTTTCTACTCTTAGGGTTATGCAACTGTGGCAAAGGCGGACATAAAAACTATGGCACAAGAGGATCTGATTTTGTGGTGGAATTGCCATGGACTGAAATCAACAACTACCACACTAGCCATTCGTTTGTTGTCTCAGGTTTCTAGTTCTTCAACTCAATAAATATTTTAACTTTTAAACATTTAAGTTTTTATCTTTAACTTTAAGGGAACTTTAGATTCAACTTTTCTAAATTCTCACACTAGTCATTTGATTGAAATTTGATAATCTCAGGTATCTCGTTCTTCAGCTTCTGAGAGGAATTGGTCTACTTATAGCTTCATCTAGTCTCTTAAGAGGAACAGACTTACCTCTCAGAGAGCGAAGAAGCTAGTGGATGTACATAGTGTCTTGCGTATCACTGATCGCAAGACACGTGTGTACAAGGAGAGCCCAGCAGCACGATGGGATAGAGAGCCAGAGGAGCCATCACAGATTGATGAGGATGAGGATGCTTAAGATGTAGGGCTGGCCGGTGTTCCTTTCACTACTCTTAACCTTGGAAAGGCTGATAGTTCCAATGATGACGAGTTTGTCGACCCCCCCGATGGATGATTAGAGGACTCCACTAGAATCCCTACATTTTGAGCCTTGGCATTTTGATTTTGTAGTTTGTACTTTGTTTTGATATATCATATCATGCTACTCAATGTAACCATCTTTATGATGAGATAGATACTCATACTTTTGATAACAGACTTTAGTATTTAGATTTGCTATTATTATTTATATAATAGAGCTCTTCCATTTGCTGATTGGAGTATTTAAAATTTAAAATTTATTGTTTAATGTTCAATGTTCAATGATCAATCACAATGCAATGTTAATGATTTTAAATCTTTGTCTTATATTGTTATACATCTTTTCATAACTAGCATTTTAAGTACCACATGTATAGTATGTACACCCCCCTGTCCCCCTGCTGTCCCCAAATTGAGGCCCCTTTGTCCCCCTTCCCAGAAACTTGTCCCCCCATTCCCCCGTCCCTCAAGGTGGTGTAAGTATGATATATAGGCATAAGTCGTATAACCACTTAGAATAACTTCCTAACCACTTGATGTACCTACTTAGGATAACTACCCAAGATGATTACTTTGGCTAACCACTTAGAATAATCACCTAAGGTAATTACTTAGGAAAACTACCTAGGTAGTTATTTGAGATAGCCACTTTGAATAACTACTTAGGATAACTTCCCAAAATAGTTACTTAATATAACTTCCTAAGTTAGCACTTAGAATAACTACCTTTTGAAAATAAGTTACGATTTACCTAATTTTTACATTTATAGGGTCCAAACAAAACTTTAAATTAAGGAAAAGTGCAAGGCATATTACAATGTTTCCAACAAGCAAAAATATGACTTACGACAAGCCAACCCGAAATATATACAACAACCATTACAATTATTTCATTGTCCTACACTTGTCGATGACACTTTTGATAAAGAAGTTGATGCTGAAGATTGATCCAATTGGAGGGAGGATTTCTCTTTGAACATCCTGTAAAGCTTGATGGCAAGGGCAACTAACTTACTCTTCAAGATGATCACATTAGTCATTCTTGTTTTCCAATCCCTTTGACTCTTATGAATACCATCCATCAAATTGTAAGTTTTGAAAACAAGCATTAGAAGCTTTGAGGTCTGCAGAAATGTCACTTAGTTTTACCATTGTATTTTCATTGAAAACTTTTTTATTAAAAAGATCTTTGTCAATCATATTTTGGAAACTCTTTTGGATTATCTGAAGTTCATCTGTCATTGAGGAACCAAGATGGACAGAGGATAGTTCATTTTGAACTTTAGCTTTTATTCAATCGCAACTCATCACAAGTTTTTCCTATTCAGATGAGATTTAATTACAGATTATTAATTTTCATTCAATGACCTCAAACCAAGATTCAGAATAGTTTTCTTTCACACTTGGGAGTATCTTTTCTGCAATGAGAATGTTAACATCCATCTCTGTCATTTCTTTGAGATCCCTCATGCTGTCTTTCCAAAATGCTTCTTATTTTCTAACACTTCTTAATTCTTTTTCAACAATCTCTCTTATGACTTTTGCTTCATCATGGATGGCTCTAGCTTTTATGAAAACACTAGAAGAATTTGTCTTGACCTTTTCAACCCATTTTTCAGCCACTTTGCCATAAGACTGATACTAATGAATGTTCTCAATAACCCCTCTTTCGATTTCTCTCTGGGGACCCATGACAACTGATGAGTGATCAATGTTCAATGGTAACGCAGTGGAATCCATAATGGCTTTCACATATGATGTAAGGTGTTGCACTTGTTGCTTGTAGTGCTCCTTTGAATGTCTTTCTATTTTAGTCCTTTGAACTAATTTTTCAGCAACCACTTGAAAATTTTGTATATCTCCATCTTGAGTAGAAGGTCCCAAATCAATGTTAGTCATGACAAAGTCAGTTGGTGTGGCTTCATTCACATTCTTCCCTAAAATGGATTGTGCTACTTCAATGCACATATTTCTTATCACTGGATCTGTTTCCAGTCTCGAAGCAACTTTAATCTTTTTCTACTTTTTAGGCCTTTGGAACAAACTTGAAACTGTATTGAACTTTAATCTTTTTCTCTTCTTCATCAAGTTTTGTTCTACCCATGAGGGAGGAGGAACGGTTTTGGTAAAATAACGAATGAATTAAATGAATGATCAACCGATCATTTAAAGGATTTACAAAGTTTCTATAAAGAAACAATCATAAATTAGAAACTATCTAATATTTACATAAGTTACAATATTGACCATTAAATAACAAAAAATAAAGATATTATGAAAGGTATTATTCTAATGCTCTCCCTTAATGGTCAATCTATCAACTACACCAAGTTGCCCCCTGAATTTTACAAACTTGTCTAGGCTCAAAGACTTGGTGAGAATATTTGTTGTCTGATCCGCGGTCGAAACATACAGCAATTGAATTGATCTGTCTTCAATCAGCATTCGAATGAAGTTCAACATGCTTGGCTCTCTCATAGAAGACCAAACTCTTGGTCAGTTTGAGCACCCCTTGATTGTCATAGTAAAGGCGAGTAGGATCTACTTGAGACATCTGCATGTCTGAAAGCATCATCCGAATCCAAACTGCCTCACAAGCTTCCTCAATTGTTCCTCGATACTCAACTTCTATCGAGGAAAGAGTCACTACCTGTTGCTTCTTGCTAGTCCATGTAACTGCACCAGATCCCAAACTAAAAACATACAAAAATGTTGATTTTTTGTCATCAATGGAACTTGCCCAATCTCAGATTGTAAAACCAATAAGTCTACGATCGTGACTTCTGTTGTACAGAACACCAAAGTCAAAAGTGCCCTTCACATAACGCAACACACACTTCATTGCTACCCAATGATCAACCTTGGGGGCTATCATGAAGGGTGAAATGTAGCTCACTACAAAATTGAGATTAGGCCTAGTAGTTTTAGAGTTAAATCTCTCTATTTTTGTTTATCTCTCTTTTGTAGATTTATTTATATTTCTAATGGTCACTCCTTTTCTATGTTTCCATATTCTCTCTTTGTTCAATATGGAAACTTCCTCTTTCTTTTCTCAGAATGTTTCTATTTCTCTCTCTTTTTTCGTTATAGAAACAATCTTGTGTATACTTGTATTTATAGATCATTTATGATCTTTGTTTAATAACACATTCATTATTTTACCATAATATGGTATCAGAGCTACTTTTTTCGAAAAAAAATAATTTCATTATTGAAATTTCCATAGTTATTTTTTGAAATAGGTTTTGAAAATCTTTAATTTCTTCATGAAATTTTCAAACTCATAAGATTTTAGAAATTCTTTGCCTACGTGTGTTCAAAAGTCTATTTGCAGCAATTCCTTTTTTTATAACTCGGTTCGGGTTTTTTGTTTTTCTCTGTTGAGCAGCCATTTGTACCTACAACTTCGTTTTTTAAGCTTATCTGTAATTTTGGGGGGTTTTTTGCAGTCGGCTAGGGTTTCTTTCAAAACTCTCATTTTTTGTGCTAGATTCAAAAACTTTTTGCAGATTCTTGGTGGTGCATCATTTTCCATGCCTCAATTTTTGAGCTGGCGGATTCAAAATTTGACAACAGATTCCTTCTAGTTTTTCGTGCTCTCTTCTGGGTGTCTTCTCATTTTTTCTAGGTCTTCCATCAATCTGCCTCGAAGTTCATTCCTTTTAAGATATTCACATTTTTTTGCATCAAAAAATGTGTCATGGCATCTCTCGCCAATCTTCTATTGGAAGGCAGTCAACAATTCAATAGAAAGAACTACAACACTTGGAAGCAGAGAATGATGACGATCTTCAAGTACCGAGGCCTTGAGGCACTTGTTTTGGGTACCAAGTCTTGTCCTACCACAGTTGATGCTACTCAAGAGAAGTTTGATGAGTGTAACCGTGAAGCAATTATCTTCATTAAGCTTTCAGCTACTAATGATCAACTGCCTCAAGTGTCGTTCGGCAAGACAGCTGGAAAGATCTGGGCTACGCTGAAGGATCTCCATGAGACATCAGACAAAAGCAGATCTTTCTTTCTGAAGAATCAAATATTCTCTATTATTATGGATGAGCACATGTCCTTACAGCAACATCTTCTGAAGATTAAGGACATCAGAGATCAACTTAAAGCCACTGGTCATACAATGGAGGAAGAGGATATGGTAGTCATTACTCTAAAAAGTCTACCACAATCCTATGAGCACTTTATTGAGACGCTCAATATTACTGCAGTCTGCAACTAATGTTGAGCTCAAATTTTCAGATTTGTGCACTAAACGTCTATAGTAGGATCATTGAAAACAACAATTTGGTAGCAATGCTCCTTCATCCTCCTATGAACAAGCATTTACAGCCCAATCCTTCACAAGGATAAAGGCCCATCTTAGTCTCAGGCTAGCTCCAAGAAGAAGCACATTCGGTGCAACTATTGCCACAAATTTGGTCATGTGATCCAAGATTGCAGGACTTGCATTGCTTATGATCAGCGGAAGTAGGGAGGTCTCAGCCATAGGCCAATATTGCAAAACATACAGAGCTCACTGATCAGCCCAAGTCTACCTTTTACGCCTTCTAAGGATTCACTTGTAGACTTTTGTTTTGAAGTTAGATTGACCATTAAGGGAGGGTATTAGAGTTAAATCTCTCTATTTTTGTTTCTCTCCCTTCCATAGATTTATTTCTATTTCTAATGGTCACTCCTCTTCTATGTTTCCATATTCTCTCTCTGTTCAATATGGAAACTTCCTCTTTTTTTTCTCAGAATGTTTCTATTTCTCTCTCTTTGTTTGTTATAGAAACATTCTTGTGTATACTTGTATATATAGATCATTTATGATCTTTGATTAATAACACATTCATTATTTTACCATAATAAGTAACAGTAAGGTAGATGAGACTGCCCACCAATTGCCTAAATGTTGATTCATTCACCACAAATGAATCTGATTTTGTTGTCAACTTCAGCCCTTTCTCCATAGGTGTGGATGCAAGTATGCAGTCTTGCATCTGAAACTTGTCTGGCAGACTGCTAGACTGAGATAAGAAGATACAAGCTTCGGTCAACCAAATTTCAACACCCAAACAATAGTGAAAAAGTCCCAAGTCTGTCATGTCAAAATATTGACACAAACTATGTTTGATCTAATCGATCAAAAGTATCGAACTACCAATGATAATTAGGTCATTAAGATAGTCATAGACAACAAGAAGAAGAATATCACAACCAGTGTTTTTGACATACAAATTAGAAATAGATGGACTCGTCTAAAACTTGTTGATGTCAGTTTTGTACCACTACATAACATATAGCAATTGAATACTTGATATAGAATACCAAACACTCAACCCTCTCTTGAAAAGTATGTACTCATGAAGAACATGAGAAAACTCCAAGGTTCCTTACACCTGTGGATACTAACTCAGTTATCTTAATGTGATTTGCTGGTTAATCACGTAGGCGGAGTTACGTTGTTCATTCAAAGATAACTTGGTGGTACTTCGCTTGCTTGACTTGTTCTTTTCTCCTTGATCACTATCACTTTCAACTACTCCTACCACTAACTGCTTACTGCTCTGCTACTACTCCTATGGATGGAAAGATTAGCAAATGGACGAGGATCCAACCAAATGAAAGCTTGCCTGCGGCGCTACCTCCATTGGTGCAATGATTCAAAGGGATACTCTTAGAATTTTCACACTAACACCTATCTTCCAACCCAACCTGAAGGACAAGTGGAAAGATGAAATGCAATTAGAACTTGGGAGCGATTGGACTAGATTACCACACAAGGCTTCCCAACAAGCCGCTAGGATGCTAGTGGCCTAGTATATAGATCCCTATCAAACATTCACTAACATCACCATACAACTAACCATCTACTTCTACTCTAACAACATGAAATGAAATCCTACTTTAATTTGAGAGATGAGAACCATGCAATACACCAAAATGATCATGTATATCCACCATGCAATCCACAACAATGAATTGAGAACAATTTTGATAGCATTTTGGCAACAATTCTCCAACATAACTCCCTCTTTACAAATGAGAACAAATGGCCTTATATAGAGGCTCAAAATTACAATGAGTGGCCAAGATTAAGAGGCAAAATCAAGGGCCAAGATTAAACCTTACAAACCCTAATTAGGGTTACCATCTTTCAACCAATTACATGAGGGCACCAACTTTGTGGGCCAATGAGAAAATTACAATAATTTGTCAACCAATGAGAACATAGGACACTTGGCATGATTTGATTGCATGCACATGAAATTGCCACCTCATCAACTTTATCTTATAAATTTATTTAATCCTTGAGATGAGCTGAAGCCTTGGATGCTTGAGCTCGTCCTTAGAAACTTTCTCATCACCACTTGAACTTGCTTGTACCTGATGTCCTGACCTTGAAAGGGTGAGGTCTCCATGCACTTGGAGTAATCTTGCCTTGGCCCTAGTGGCTTGCCTGGATGTGAACCTTCTTGCAATTTGAGAGCCTTGCTCTTGGCCACCACCTTGAAATTGAACTTGACCTCTTTCATTATCCTTGCCTTCCTTAACCTTCCTGGTCTTCTCTAACCTTCATACTAGAATTTGGTTTGCATGCACCCACTTGAATACTCTTGGGTTCTGGGGGGCACTTGCCTTGGCCATACCTCCTGCAAGGCCCACATCTAACCAAACTAGCTTGCATGAATAGCCAAGCCTTGCCTAGCTTCAAATATCTTCATATCTCTTCCAATTTGCAATGAAACCTGCCTCCTTACTAACGTTTTCCTCTTTGGCCAACCCTTGAATGCCTTCAACTATTCGGATGGCCACAACCTCACCCCTTGGCATAAGCATCTGTCTCCACCATAGTGGTGCAGTGCATCTCCCCAAATCTAGATTTGGTACGACTAGCAAAGCATCACCAACAGCCTTCCATTCAAATAGAAGAGGTAGAACCCCATGTAGAATTGCTTCCGATTTTGCACTGTCCTAAGTTGCAACTCTAAATTCACGCTAATGATCCTAGCCCAATCAAACTTTCTTTACCATTCTCAATTCCTTAATAAAATAATACATTCAAGGATCAAACTGTGTACTTTGAGCGAAGCCCATGACTCGGTTGAGAAGCACAATAAGGTTGCCATATTCTCATTTGAAATCTGACCTGGTGAGCCTCGATGACTTGGTGACTCCCTTCTTGACTTCGTGCAACCAATTCTCAACTGTACCATGTCCACTATACCGATGTTGGTGTCACCGACTCGCTTCAATTTTGAGAAGGTGGTCTTGGGCATCATGTCTTCCTTGTCTTTCTTGGTAGTCATTCCCTTTGGGTTCTTGCTTGCACTAGCATCCGCCATCCTAGCTCTTATTTTTGCCCATTCTTTCTACAGTGAGGTGGGACTACACTTATCTCTGCCCCTCCAATCCTAGGGATGGACTAGCATATTTCTGCCTCTCCAATGCCTATCACACTACACTTATCTTTGCCTCTCCGCCTAGGGATGGGACTACCACTTATTTCTACCTCTTCGTTACTTATGAGATAGACTCACTTATATCTTCCAACTTCTTTCCTAGGGGTGGGACTACCACTTATATCTCCTTTCTCCAAATCCTAAACGGTAACTACACTTATATCTCCCAACTTCAAGCCCTAGATGAGATGATGAAGTGAAGGATGGATGATGCAAGCAAGAAATGGAGGAAAGAACCAAATATGAACAAGGTAGAATTTTGCTTTATCAACTGACCTTTACTCAAAATCGAAAAATCTTGCTTTACAACCAACAAACTTTTCCACCAAAGAAGAAGAAGATCAAAAAAAATCTGCAATCTACTCACCAAAAATTTCGCAAATTTGCTCTCAAATTAGCAGCCTTTGACAAATTTGTAGCTCTTTCTATGATTTTCGCAAGTCTGCCCCTCAAATCTGATTTTTGCAAGTCTGCCCCTGCTCTAATTTGCTGCCTCCTTTGCCGAAATTTACGGGTCTGCTGCTCCTTTAGTGCCCAGATTTTTTTTTCTTGCTGCCTTCCCAACAATTTCGCAACTCCAGCCAAGAAGATTTTCGCTGCCCCTCTTGCTCAAATCTGCTCCTCAAATTCGCTGCCAAGAGAAAGGGAGAGAAGTGAATGAGATGATGAAATGAGTGGAGGGGAGGCCTCCTTATATACCAAATTTTTCCCTCCATAAAGCAGGGCCGACTTTATATGAGGGAAAATAAATAAATTAAAATTTGCCAAATTTAACATGAATTAAATCAAATAAATTGCACAGCCCTAGGGGATTTAATTTTAATTTAAAATTGGGCCAGCCTAGTGTAAAATTATGGGTTTGAATTAGCCAAATCCGAAATTATCATAGGCCCTAAAATTGAAATTTTGAAAAAAGGTCATGTGGGCCTCCAATATAGCTTTAAACCTTCCCCATTGTGGACCCAATAACTTACCTTGAATTTCACACCTCTTAGGCCTTAAAATACATTGAATTTAACACGCAAAGGGGCCCAAATTAAATTTCTAAATTACAAACACTTAGCCCAAAAAATATGATTTTAATGCATTTAATCCTAAAAACCAAAATTAATTTTTATTATTTTGCAACCCAAAAATCATTTTGCAATTTAATTTTCATTTGGCAATTTTAAATTTTCATTTAATTTCCATTTTCACCACCCAAAAATTTACAATGTTTCCCTAAAAATATCCAAATTTACATTTAAATTTTGGAAAATGTTGAAGTTATGCAATTATATCAATTTTCCAAAATTTATCCAAGTCTAAAAAATATTGCAAATTTATTGTCTCAAAACCCCAGGGTTACTCCAAAACTCACTAAGGCATCCGAATACCCGGATCTAGGAAAATTGTCAAGGCTTGCTCAAAAATTGGGGGGTCCCCAAATTCTTTGGGCGATGGTGTGAAAACCTCACAACAAAACCCATGGCACTCAACAATTTTGATGTACTAAGCCCAAGGAGCCTATTTCAAGCAATAGAGTGCTTTTACCAGTCTACACACCTGATGTTCTTTTCCGGCAACCTTGAAACCAAGAGGCTACATCATGTAGACTTCTTCCTACAACTCACTATTGAGGAAAACACTCTTAACATCCATCTGATGGACTTTCCAACCAAACTGAGCTACTAAGGCAAGGATGAGCCGTATGGTACTCATTTTGGTTGTAGGAGCAAAGGTATCCTCTTAGTTAATGCCTTCTTTCTGTGAGAACCCCATAGCAACAAGACGAGCTTTGTACTTGTCAAGGGTTCTATCAACTTTTTACTTGACTTTATACACCCATTAATCCAAGTGTTATTCTTCAGAAGACTAGATATTAAGCTTCCATAGTCTTTTCCCACTCTGGAATCCCTTTAGCCTCAGTATATGTTTGAGGCTCAAAAATACTATGAATGTTGAGCATGAGAGCAAACTTGATTGTATTTGGCTGCTTGCTCTCGCTTCTGGAAGGTCTACCCTCGATGAGCTCATCAGGATGGTCACTAATGGTCTTAGCCCACCATTTAGGTTGAAGAGAAGAGAGAACATCAAATACAAGAGGAATGACTAGAATAGGATCTGGAACAAGTTCAACAAGAGGAACATCACCTAGAGGAAATTCAAGTAGGGCATCATCAAACTCAAAGTCTACATCATCCCTTCCATCAGGTGAACCAAATGGAAGTTGGACACCTAAATCAATAGCCTTCAAAAGTTGATCCTCAGAATTTTGCACAGATGAGGAAAGTTGAAAAGGTTGAAAAGGTCCTCATTCTTCATCAAAGACATTACAACTGAAGATAAGATGATCAGTGTCTACATCAATCAACAGGTAAGCCTTGTGGTTATCACTATACCATGTGAACATAAGTTTCTGACTCTTGGAATCCAGCTTGGAGTGCTTGGCATCTGGAATCCAAACATATGCTAAAGAGCCAAAGTCTTTCAGATGACTAATCCTAGGTTTGCAACCAATCTAGGCTTCCTTAGGAATCTTCCCCTTAACAACCTGTGTGGGAGACCGATTAAGGAAATAGGCTGCAGTGAATACTACTTCTGCCCAAAATTTCTTACGAACACTCTTGTGTTCCATCATTGACCCAACCATTTTTGTTATAGTGTGGTTTCGACATTCAATAGCGTTGTTCTGTTGTGGTGTGTAAGGTGCAGTTAACTAGTGTTTGATGTCGTGTGTATCACAAAGGTTGGAGAAAGCAATAGAATGAAATTCTCCCCATTATCTGACCTAAAAGTGACTATGGGACAGCCTGACACTTTTTCTACTAAGACCTTAAACTTTTGATATTCAATACACACATCTGATTTCTATCTAAGAAAGTACACCCACATTTTACAACTGAAATCATTAACAAAAAGAAAGAAATACCTAGGACCAATAATAGAAGATGTATTTATTGGAACACATACATCAGCATAAAACAACCATAATTCCTTTGAGGCTCGCCATGAGTCACCATCCTTGAATGGTGTCCTGTGTTGCTTCCCAGCCTGACAAGCTCCAGAAACTCGGTGATACCGAGTCTGAATCTCAAGTAAGGCAAGAAATAGATCCTCCAGAACAAGTTGAGCAAGATAGTGAATGTTTAGGCGACCATACCACTGATGCTAGAGATTGTTGATGGAAGATGATTTAGTTACAAAGGCATGCTCAAGAGAATCGCCCAAATCCACAAGTTTGTACAAACCATGATCCTCAATGCCAATAGCCTCAGTAGTGCAAGTCACAAGATCAACAATCAAACACTTGTGTAAACTAAATACCGCATCAAGTTGAGGAGAATGCCACATAATCTGACTCACTAAGAGAAGATTTAGTTCTATACCAGGAACATAGTACACATTGAGGAATGAGATTCCTCCCACTAAACTGTATCTACACGTCGTCTTTGCCAACAACAATATACTCTTCTCCTCCAAAAATAAGTGAATCAGTGAAAGGTGAGAAGTTTGTGAACCAATCACGCCGATGAGTGAAGTGTCAAGAAGCGTTGAAGTCTATGTACCAAGCACAAGATTTCACATGATTTGTAGGGTGTTTCACCATGAAAGCATAAAATGCAAATTTTTTCTGCTTTGAGTGATTTGCGACATTTGTCTTAGGCTGAGACCCTCTTTGCTCTCGTTGTTTAGAAACAATCCACTTCTGACAATCCTTTATCAAGTGACCAAATGTGTGGCAGTAGTTACATTGATCTTTCTTCTTCTTTGAGCTATCCTGAGGCTAACTAGAGCCTTTATGCTGAGCTGATGGAGATTTGCCTTTATCTTTGTGAAAGGATTTGGCTGCGTAGGCTTTTTCTAAGGAGGATGAAGTTGCACTACTACCAAACTTTGCTTTCCAACAGTCTCGCTACAAAAGTTTGGTGCACAAGTTTGAAAACTTTAAGTCAACATTAATTGCGGTAATGTTGATTTCGATGTTCTCATAGGATTGAGGTAGATTCTATTACATTTTTGTCATTGAATTTGATGTCACTGCTGTTTGTGCTGAGGTCATGTCATTGATGTCGCTGATGCCATGTGTGGGAACATAAATCAAGCCATGTGCTTGCATGCCTGCAGTCTGCTATTTGTTTTTTATGAATGTCAACTATTATCAAATATGGCTCTCGATTTGGAAAACCATTTTTTCTTTGCACTATGAGCTGTGACTTGGCTTGTGTCGTGTGTCAATTCTTTAACCGTAAGTGCCAATAATGTGTAATGCAACTAGCGGGAATATGTATAGTCAGTTACGAAACTTAACTGGCCAACGTTTCACGTTTCTGGAGTTTAAGTTTTAAAGACTGTGGGTGCTGCTATGTGGTAACGTAAATCTTTGGAGTTAATACTTGAATATTCTGTGGTGTCCGGTGATGGAAATTGTATAGGGACTTCTTCAAATTAAGTAACGGTTCTGCAAAGCAAACCGTGCATCATTCTGGGTGGAGAGAATACTCAGAGCTGCCGCATGAAAAGAATGTCTACGTGTGGTGCCCATGACCTGCCTTTCTGGATAGGCAGATTGCAATGATGAACCTTCTGGTTGTTGGTTCCCCTTCTCTTTCTACTTGGAAGTTTACACTATGATTGACAACTTAATGTCACTGACTCTATCACCACTCCAAAGTTTGCAAGGAAAAGGGCCAATTAACAAGGATCAAAAAGATCCTCCTACACTTTGAGCAAAAATGCTCAGGCGGGTGTACCCTTGATTCACTTCTTTAGAGGAATCACTAAATATTATACATTTATACCCCTTACTAACTGATTTAAAGATTTTATCATTTATATGTGTGATTGATGATGATGGACTACTTCCAGAGAATGGACCAGTGCCTCAATCTAGGGCATAGTCACTTAATAACATATATCAACTGAAAACCCTAACTCAAACACACTTGAACTCAAAATAAGTGCTTTGCCTATTATCCCTCACTCCCAAACCTGATCATCAAATTCCTATCCAACCATGAACTCACTGAAACTACCTTAAAGACTTTAATCCTAACTTTGTTAGGAACTCAAAGATAATTTCACAATACTCTTTGTTTACCATATGCTAACTCACTTTGTGACATTAACATATATGAGCCCAGGATCAAAACAAAAAGACAAACATAAATTTGAGATTGGAATTCAAATGTATTCTCATTAAGATTTGCAGAATCAATACATTATCAAGACAACAAAATGCTAGGAAACAAACCCTAAATCCAAGCTGTCCTTCAGTCTTTACATTGACTATCAATATAATACCATCAACAACCTATTACAAAAAAACTCCTGCAATATATATCACTAGTCATCTTGGGATCCTCAAAATCAGGATGCAACAAGATTCGGATGACTAGGGTTAGGGTTTCCACCCACCATACCAACTAATCCAATCAAAATTTATTGCATTGGATGAAAAACCAAGTGATCAAGAGAGATCAGATCCAAGAATGATCTTCCTTGATGATAATTCTTCTGACTTGTGTACTGAAGATCATGTATTCATCAAGTTTACCAATCCGATCACCCACCTGCAACATGCCTCGAGCAATTCATCATTCATATCTCCACGGTACAATCTTCTGCAATTAATCATCAAGCCTTCTGGACCACGCCGTGACAGTTGACAAAATCGTTTCCACCAAATCCAATTGCTTAAGCATTAAAAACCAGTCCTTCCTGTCGCCAAAAACCCCTTTAAATATTTGAATCCTGGAAGAAACGGCTAACAGATTCAACTTTTAAACACGACCGTCAATTCTATTTATTTCCCAGCAGATCGAGCGGTTCTCATTATCCTTTAAAACAGTCAACAAGCATTGAAAAGTCTCTAGCCCCGTCATCTATCTCTCAGCCAATGGGATACAAGCATGTCAGCCACATCTGGCAGTCTGGACCCACGTATCTCGGAGAGCCTTTCAACCTTTAGTCATCTGGCGAACATGCGACTGAAGGCAATCTCCAAGTCGCGAAACACATTCTCTTAACCCATGTCTGGTCAAGCGATCATGCAAACACTGCATTCGCCGAATCTCATAATCTTTCCTTGACCCCTGGTCATATTTCGCGAACATGAGAAATCCCTATTCGCCAAGTCGCTAGATAGATATTCTAACCCTTTATAGGAATCCTAGTTTACATTTGGCGAATCAGCGACAAAGGCAAGTCTCGTGATCGCTTAATCTTTTGTTAACCCTTGATCACATTCTAAGAACACGCAACCACTAACCTCACTCATTCGCGAAATGAAAACCCCAACTCAAGCTCCATTCAGCAAACCGGTGAACAAACACAACAACTGACCCCAGTTACACTTCGGCGAACCAGCGACAAGGGCTTTCTCCCATTTGCTAAATGTTTCATGTTACAGCCGTTTTATTTACAGATTTAGCGACCACCTCATTCGCCCATTCGCTAAGACATTTAGAACATCACCAAACTATTCCGAGAATAAGTGAACAAAGGAAATGTTATCGAAGCCGCTAAATTTGAAGACACAGACATCTCTCAGTCGCCAAATCGCTGAATCTATTACAACCTTGGGCCCGCTGACATCATCCCCGTCACCCTCCAACTCGGCCAATAAGAAACAAGCATGTCAACTCCAACTGTCAGAGGACCCACCGCTTTCCCCTATGGTCTGATTCCAAATCAACGGACGTCGCATGATCTGATAGAGGGAGAATATTCCTTGCGCTTTTACGCCAGTCGTTGATCTAAATCTCTGACATCAGGCAACACTGACAAGTTCCACTTCAACAACATGCCGACCAATAAGAAATGAACATGCTGGCGTGACCTGGCACTTAGGGCCCACAATAATATTTCTTTATTCATCCATGGCAAGCACTAACCCTTGAGTATTTAGCGAATACGCGACTAAGGCATTCTCCCAGTTGCGAGATACTTTTCTTAACCATGGTCCGATTTAGAGAATACACGAACACAAGTCTTCGCTAAATCGCTAAAACATTTCTTGACTCTGGGTTTGATCTGGAGACTCAACGCCAACCACAGGATCAACATCTCCTCAACAGTTCCCGCTCAATCTTTGAATGGTAAAGGGCCTGACCGCCAAGACTAAGAGATTACACGACCAAAGCAGTCGGATATTCGCCGAACAAAAGATGTAACCGCCAGGAACTTGGAGAACTAGCGACTAAAAGAAAGAAAACCGCTCGCCCAGTCGCTGAAGGAGATGAAATATCTGGAAAACATTAAGAGACCTCGCGACTAAAACATTTCGGGGAGCTGCCAAATAAAAAGGAATATGCCGAAATGATTAGAAGATTAAGTGACCGACTGAGAAATGAAATGCGCACATCCCAAATGGAGACTTAAGTGGCTGAAAAAGGTAATGACGAATTAGAACCAGGCCAAGACAAACTAGGGTTTTTTACATGCAACAACTATAAATTTAAAATTTTGAACCTAAGGTTTAAGGGCCAGAGACAGGAAAAAATACTGCAAAGGCCAGAGAAAAAGGTGTATAGCCATGAAATTTTTTGCAGGTGCTAACACTGGTAACAGCTGTAGTTTTTCTTAACATGGTGACCAGATAACCGTAGAGAAGAGGATACATCGAAAAAGGCTCGGGCATTTCAAAATATACACGCCAGGTTATATGTTTCTAAGGCATTGTGCAAAATGAATGAAAACCACTGCATTCTTAATACACGATAAGCGAAAGAAGTTTTTTTTTCTTTCCGTATGATACAGTGAGATAAAAATACAGGAGCAATAGTATTTTTTTTATCATGTAGCGTTAAAACTAGTAATACGGGTGTACAATCATGCTCGGGTTTTTCTTTCGGGTCTCAGTTTTAAGCACAGGATTCTCTGAGAATAACGCATACTAAAAAACAATCGTTTTTGGAGATTTAGAACTCTCGATTCATAGAACTCGATTTTGGAGTATCAGTAAAAAAAAGGGAATACGATTCTGCAGAGATTTCTTAAGAAAAAAAAGGGCTATGATGTCAAGATAAAAAGGAAGTAGTAACAGGGTGTACAATAAAAAAAACATTGAAGAGTTTGGCGAGAGTGTTATGGTGACAAGAGAACCATCTACATAAAAAGCGCAGGTCTGGAAATCTTGATGACAGCAGGGGTGTTTCTACAGGAGAATACGATTTCTATACCAACTATAACCATGTGTTAAATTCTTATGGCTTTGACTGAAGACTGACATAAGTGTGGCTTGCTCTGCTAGTTAAGTTTAGTGTGATAGAGTCACTAAAAAGGGGCTGGGAAGCAACTAAGTCTCAGGAAGCAAGACACAGTTGTTCCTCTTGCAGTTAAAGGAGGAGTTCTTCAAAAGGAGCTTGGTGTGTGGCACCAAAGATACTTGGATTCTCATGATAATTGGAACAGAATTATGCCTTGAGTCATTCTATATTGAACTAGTCTGTTCTTCACTTTAGTGAGTCTTTATACTTCAGTAA
The DNA here is from genome assembly GCA_027943335.1 of Chamaecyparis obtusa. Taxonomy (NCBI): domain Eukaryota; kingdom Viridiplantae; phylum Streptophyta; class Pinopsida; order Cupressales; family Cupressaceae; genus Chamaecyparis; species Chamaecyparis obtusa. The sequence continues at coordinate 1,229,060 of BSBK01001373.1, read as the reverse complement.
AGACATTAATATTCTTCTTTGTAGCTATCCGGGAATCCATAGTTTAATAAGGTTGTAGCCTTATTGTAAACTGGTTGAAGCCAATTCAAATTGGATGTGTGAAGAGCTGTAGCTCTCAGTTGTAACGGGTAGTTGCCCATCAAATTAGTGATGTCGTAGTTTTTCCTGTCTTGGGTTTCCACGAGATAACTTGGGTGTCTTGTCTCTTTTATTGTGTGCTCCTTCGAATTCTGCTTCATAGTTTTGTTTAAGTTTTTTAAAATACTGATTCACCCCCTCCCCCTCTCAGCATATTCCATTTTACAATTGGTATCAGAGTTGGTCACTCTCTCCCCGTGCTTAAAAGCTTGAGAGTTCGATCCTTGTGCCTATCATGAGTGCCTTAGAAGGTCTAGCTACAAACCGTGCCCCGCTCTTTGATGGAAACAACTTTGCTTTCTGGAGTGTTCGTATGAAAACCTACATCATGTCTCTTGGCTGTGATGTGTACCTCAGTCTTGTAAATGGCTATAAAATCTCTGCTACTCCTCCTATAGATGTTGATGATAAGAAGGAATTTGAGAACAATGTCAAGACCATGAATGCAATTTTGTGTGGTCTAGCTGAAGCTGAGTTTGTAAAGGTCATGCACTGCACCACAGCTAAAGAAATTTGGGATAAATTGCACAGTGCATATCAAGGTGATGACAAAGTCAGGAAAACTAAGGTTCAAACTCACAGGGTTGTCTTTGAAGGTCTTCGAATGAAGGACAGTGAAAACATTGCTGCATATTTTCTGCATGTTGATGAAGTTGTCAACGCTTTAAGACGTCTAGGTGAAAATGTTGAAGAGAAAACTGTAGTTCAGAAGATTCTTCGATCTCTTCCCATGAGACTTGATGCTAAAGTCTCTGTTGTTGAAGAAATGTCTGATTTAGACACTCTAATTGTTGATAAGCTACATGGCATCTTGACTGCATATAAAATGAGGACTGCGGTTGAAGGGTCATCTAAAACTAAATCTGCATTTAAGGCTTCTAAAAGAAGCAAGGACAAAGAGACCAATCTAAGTGAAGGCTCGGATGAGGACTCAAATTAGGAAATAGCTTACCTCATTAGAAGGCTAAAAAAAGGCATTAACAAAAACAGAGGCAAGTCTGGTCTGAAATGTTTCAACTGCAGAAAACTTGGTCACTTTGCCTCTAAGTGTCATTTTGATAAAGAAGAAGACAACAATGATGAAAAAGAATTCAAACACCGAAAATCTAGGAGGTTTACCAAGAAAAATTGGGAGTCCGAAAAGGGTAAGAAGGTGTTGTTTTCAAAAAATGACAGCGATGATTCTTCAAGCAGCGAGAGCGATTCAAGGATAAGTGAAGTCATGTTCATGGCTATTGATGATGTGGCTGTTGATGATGCTAGTTTTGAAGATATTGGAAATGATGAAGATGATGAAGTTGACCTCAAGCTTGAATTGATCTCAGCTCTTTCTACGATTAAGAAACTGAAAAAGAAAAATCTGAGTCTTGTGGATCTTCTTCAAGTTGAGAGTGCTAAAAAATTGAAGATTGCTACGTCTTTTAAAAAGGTTAAAACTCAACTTGTTGATATTAAAATTTTGAATGAGGCCAAAAAAATTCATGGAGATTTAGAAAATCAGATTCAAATAAAGGAACATAACATTGCCAAGTTGGAAGCTGAAATTGTTGCAATGAGAAACATTGGTAAAACTTCTATGCTTTCTAGTGAAGAACTATCCTTCAACAATGGGAAAATCACATTAGATGATGTTCTTGGTTCTCAAAGACCCACCAAAGATAAACGTGGAGTTGGCATGCAATCTGAATCAAGCACTTCACCACCGAAAAGTAGTCAGCCTACTCCTAACAAGGTAAAGAAACATTTTTTCTATGGCTACTGTTTTGCTTGTAATTACTTTGGACATAGAGCTGCTGATTGGAGAGCTGTTCCATACAAGAATTATTATCAGCATGAAAGAAATGTTTTTAGGAAGTACAATCTGATTTGCTACAGCTGCAATAAATTTGGTCATACATCTAGATTTTGTAACAACTACAATGCAGATTTGTTTTATAATGTTGAGCCTAGAAAAAGAGCTAAAGTGAATAAGGTTTGGAGAAAAAAAGTTCAAGAGACTCCTCTTAAAACTCTTGTTGTTAAAACAACCCTTCTAGCTAGCAGTGAGGACATATGGTATGTTGATAGTAGCTGCTCCCGACATATGACAGGTGACTTGAGTAAGTTTCATTCTCTCAAGAAAATAAAAAGTGGTAAAGTTAGATTTGGTGGTAGCTCCTTTGCAAAGGTTGCTAGTATAGGTACAATCCTAATTAATAATGATGAAACTATTGTTGAGAATGATGTTTATGTAAAAGAGTTGAAACATAATTTATTAAGTGTAAGTCAGCTATGTGATCAAGGTTATGATCTCAGCTTCAACTCTAATGCTTGCTCTATTAAAAAGGGAATTGATGTCATAGCGAAAGCTACTAGAGTAGCAAATAATCTTTACATTCTTGATGATTCTAATGTTGAGACATGTTTGAGGAAGGTAGAGGATGCTTGGCTTTGGCACAAGCGGTTTGGGCATGTTAACTTTGATAATTTTATTAAGATTAGCAAAAAGGAGGCTGTTAGAGATATGCCTATGTTAGAAAAACCAGCAGATGTTGTTTGCAAAAATTGTCAAGCAAGCAAACAAACTAAAGCTTCCTTCAAACCAAAAGATGAATTCAACAGTAGGCCACTTGAGCTTATTCATACGGATCTTTGTGGACCAACAAGGGCAGCAAGCCTTCAAGGTGAGAAATATTTTATACTTCTAATTGATGACTTTACTCGCATGACATGGGTTACATTCCTAAAAGAAAAATCAGAGGCTTTAGAGAAGTTTAAGATTTTTAAAAGTCTAGTTGAAAATGAAATGGACATGAAGATCAAATGCTTGCATTCTAATAATGGGGGATAATTCACTTCTAATGAGTTTGTCAAATTTTGTGAGCAACATGGTATTAAGAAACAGGTTTTAGTTCTAAGAACACAACAACAAAATGGTGTTGTGGAAAGGAAAAATATAACAGTTCAAGAGATGGCACGTTGAATGATGAATGAGAGAAAGGTAAAAGATGTATTTTGGAGAGAGGTTGTCCACACAACAGTTTATATTCAGAATAAAACATTGTTGAGACCAAAGCTCAAGAAGACTCCTTATGAACTTTGGAAAGGTAAACCAGCTACTGTTAAGTACTTTAAAATTTTTGGGAGTCCATGCTACATTATGAGAGATGAAGATAACTTGGGTAAGTTTGAATCTAGAGCTGATGAAGGTATTTTTCTTGGCTATTCTTCTAAGAGTAAGGCATACAAATGCTACAATAAAAAGTTGCATAAATTAGTAGAGAGTGCAAATGTTAATGTTCATGAAGTTACTAATCAATTTGGTGAGAATGATGATAGCCCTGAAGCAGGTATAACTCAAACCAACACTGTGGTAGCTTCTAAAATTCAAACCAGCACTATTGTACCCTTCTCTCCTCCACGTGTTCAAGTTGGATCAGCTAGCAAGAGTGGTGAGAATGACCAAGGTAAAGTGCAATCTGCTCATCAAGAATTAGTCCCTACTTCTAATGATACTGAAAATCTACATGATAATTCTGGAAATGACTCTCAAGATGAACATGATGTTTCTAATTTCAAAACTCCTAAGTTTGTGCAAAAGAATCATTCTATTGATCAGGTCATAGGTGAAAAAAAGACTAGAAATGCTAGGAAAAATGTTAACTACTTTGAAGATGATGATTTCTCACTTATCTCTATGATTGAGCCTAAGTGTTTTGAAGAAGCAGCTGTAGATAAACATTGGGTGGCTGCCATGAAAGAGGAGTTGGATCAAATCAAAAAGAGCAATACTTGGGAGCTTGTACCAAGACCTATCAACAAGAACGTGATAGTTACAAAATGGGTATTCCGGAACAAGGTAAATGAAGATGGTAAGATTATTCAAAACAAGGCATGTTTAGTTTGCAAAGGTTATTCTCAGATTGAAGGTGTGGATTTTAGTGAAACCCTTGCACCGGTTGCAAGGTTAGAAGCAATCAAAATTTTTCTTGCTTTTGCTTCTTTCAAAAGCTTTAAAGTTTTCCAAATGGATGTCAAATCTACCTTCTTAAACGGAGATTTAGTTGAAAAAATTTATGTTGAACAACCAGAAGGTCTAATTTCTGAAAAATGTAGACTATGTATGCAAGCTGAAAAAAACATTATATGGACTCAAACAAGCTCCTAGAGCTTGGTATGACCGGTTGGATAACTATTTGCAGCAGCAGGGCCTCAAAAAGGGATATGTGGATAGCAACTTGTACGTTAAAGAGGAAGATAATAGCATTCTTATTGTTGTTGTTTATGTTGATCTGATTTTTGGGGGTGATAGTGTCAAGATGTCCAAGACATTTGCTGCGTGTATGAAAAATGAGTTCGAGATGTCTATGATGAGTGAGTTAACATATTTTCTTGGGCTGCAAATTAATCAGTCTTCTAAAGGTCTTTTTATTTCCCAAGCCAAGTATGTTAGGGAGTTGCTTAAAAGATTTAAGATGGAAGATTGCAATCCAGTTAGCACTCCTATGGAAACCGGATGTAAGCTAAGTAAGGAGGATGTATCTCCTTCAGTTGATCAGTCATTTTATAGATCTATGGTAGGGAGTCTGTTGTTTGTGATAGCCACTAGACCGGATATTATGCAGGCTGTGGGATATGTTGCTAGATTTCAAGCTTCTCCTAAACAAACACATGTTCATGCGGTTAAGAGAATTTTTAAATATCTGAAAGGCACAGTTGATTTTGGTCTTTGGTTTCCAAAGAGTTTTGATTTTCTTCTTACAACCTATACAAATGCAGATTGGGGAGGTTCAGTGGATGATAAGAAAAGTACTAGCGAGTGTGCTTTCTTCTTAGGTGGCTGTTTGGTTTCATGGCTAAGCAAGAAACAATCTTGCACCTCATTATCCACCGCTGGGGCTGAATACGTTGCAACAGTTTCATGTTGTACTTAAGTAATTTCGATGAAGAATACTTTACATGACTATAAGCTTGAGTTTACTGATCCTATCTATATTTACTATGACAACACAAGCGCCATTGATATTTCGAAAAATCCAGTGATGCATTTGCATACCAAGCACATTCCAATCAAGTATCACTATCTGAAGGAGCAAGTTGCAAATAATACTATTAAGCTGAGCTATGTTCTCAAGAGCAAATTACAAATGTGCTTACTAAACCTCTACCCCGATATCGCTTCGAGTATCTTCGAAGCAAGCTTGGTGTTGTTTCACCTCCGTGAAAGGTGTGTTTTCTGTAGACGCTCTTCATTGTTATATCTTTTGGACTGCATTTGGATTTCAGTTTCGTGGTCATTGATGACAAAGGGGGAGTAGAACCTAAGTGGGAGATCTGTTTAGATTTGGTAGTAGTCTTTAGTTGGTTTAGTTGTGTGGGGGAGTTGATTTCGATTTGCAACTATTCAGATTTCTTCCAATTGGTTTCGTGTTCAGGTTTGCCATAAATGACAAAAAGGGGGAGATTCTTACATTTTTGTCATTGAATTTCATGTCACTATTGTTTGTGTTGAGGTCATGTCGTTGATGTCGCTGATGCCATGTGTGGGAAGCGATCATTATAAATCAAGCCATGTGCTTGCGTGCCTGCAGTTCGCTATTTGTTTTTTATGAATGTCAACTATTATCAAATATGGCTCTCAATTTGGAAAACCATTTTTTCTTTGCACTATGAGCTATGACCTGGCTTGTGTTGTGTGTCAATTCTTTAACCGTAAGTGCCAATAATGTGTAATGCAACTAGCGGGAATATGTATAGTCAGTTACAAAACTTAATTGGCCAACGTTTCACGTTTCTGGAGTTTAAGTTTTAAAAACTGCGGGTGTTGTTATGTGGTAACGTAAATCTTTGGAGTTAATACTTGAATATTCTGTGGTGTGCGGTGACGGAAATTGTATAGGGACTTCTTCAAATTAAGTAACAGCTCTGCAAAGCAAACCGTGCATCATTCTGGGTGGAGAGAATACTCAGAGCTGCCGCATGAAAAGAATGTCTACGTGTGACGTGTCCGTGAGCTGCCTTTCTGGATAGGCAAATTGCAATGATGAACCTTCTGGTAACGGTTGTAGTTTTTCTTAACACGGTGACTAGATAACCGTAGAGAAGAGGATACATCGAAAAAGGCTCGGG